>CM065591.1:506177836-506824605 GCA_033119425.1 Bufotes viridis
GCACAATGACAAGTGTAGGGGCAGCATCATCAGGATGTCACAGAGGCACAATGACAGTGTGGGTGGCAGCTTCAGGAGGAGGCCAAAGAGTGGCACAATGACGGTGTGGAGGTGGAAGCAGCAACATCAGGAAGCCACAGAGTGGCACAATGATTTAAGCGTGGAGGTAGCAGCAACAGCAGCATCAGAAGAGCCACAAGTGGTACAATGATTTAGTGTGGGGTGGCAGCTGCAGCAGGAGGCCACAAATTAGCTGGCGAAATCTGGAGGTGGGGAGACAGCAGCATCAGGAGGCCAAGAGTGGCACAATTACAGTGTGGACAGTGAGCAACAACATCAGGGAGGCCTGAGTAGCTGTGACAGTGTGGAGGTGGCAGCAGCATCAGGAGGCCACAGAGTGGCACAATGAGAGAGTGTGGAGGTGGCGACAGCAGCATCAGGAGAGGCCAAAGTCAGCGCAGCGTGGTGTGGACGTGGAAGCAGCAACATCAGGAGGCCACAGAGTGGAACAATATGAGTGGATGCAGGTGTGCGAAAGCATCAGAAGGAGGCCACAGGGTGGCTAATGATCTGCATCTTGGAGGGCAGCAGCGGGATCAAGGCCTGAGTGGCATGACAGTATGGACATTTGCAGCAGTATCAGGGGTCACAGAGTGGCACAATGAGAGAGTGAGGAGGTGGCGACAACAGCAGCAGGGCCTTTGACTACAGGGTGCTTAGAATGAAGGTGCAGAAGCAGCATAAGGACAGTGTGGAGGTGGCAGAGAAAAAAGCAGCATAAGGAGGCCACAGAGGTGGCCTGTAAATGATGTGGGAGGGGTGGCAGCAGCATCAGGAGCCACAAGTGGCACAATGAGAGAGTGTGAGGTGGTGACAGCAGCATCAGGAGGAGAGTAGTGCACAATGACAGGGTGGATGGGGCTTAGCATATCAGAAACACGAGTGGCACAATGATGATCATGGGGTGACAGCCAGCATCAGGAGGCTAAAGTGGCACAATGAGAAGAGTGTGGAGGTGGCGACAGCAGCTTGGCAGCATCAGGAGGAGACGAGAAGAGTCGCACAATGACAGTATAGGACTGATGGAAGCAATATCAAGGCCACAGAGGTGGCACAATAACAGTGTGGATGTGGTGGCAGCAGCAGCATCAGAAGGAGGCCACAGAGTGGCACAATGATAAAATGTGGAGGGCGGCAGCAGCATCAGTAGGAGGCCACAGGGCGGCACAATGGCTGAGTGTGGAGGGAGGCAGCAGCAGCATCAGAAGGCCACAGAAGTGGCACAATGCCATTGTGGAGATGGCAGCAGCATCAGGAGGAGGCCAAAGAGTGTCACAAAGACAGTGTGGAGGTAGCAGCAGCATGAGGAAGGAGGCCACAAGGGTGGCACAATGACGAACAATGGAAGTGGCAGCGGCATTATCAGGAGAGCCACAGGTGGCACAATGACAAAAGCGTGGAGGTGGCAACAGCAGCATCAGAAGGAGGCCACAGGGTGGCACAATGACAAGTGTAGGGGCAGCAGCATCAGGAGGGTCACAGAAGCTGTGTGAAGTGTGGAGTGGCAGCAGCTTCAGGAGGAGGCCAAAGAGTGGCACAATGACAGTGTGGAGGTGGAAGCAGCAACATCAGGAAGCCACAGAGTGGCATAATTATTTAGCGTGGAGGTGTAGCAGCAGCAGCATCAGAAGGAGGCCACAGAGTGGCACAATGATTTAGTGTGGGAGGTGTGGCTGCATCTGGGAGGACACAGAGTGGCACAATGGCAGAGTATGGAGGTGGCGGCAGCAGCATCAGGCGGATGCCACAGAATGGAACAATGACAATTATGGAGGGGCAGCAGCATCAAGAAGGCCACAGAGTGGCACAATGGCAGAGTATGGAGGTGGCGGCAGCAGCATCAGGCGGATGCACAGAATGAACAATGACAGTATGGAGGGGCAGCAGCATCAAAAGTGCAAGTGCTGTGATGACTGAAGTGTGGAGGTGGCAGCAGCTTCAGGACGAGGCTGGGGTGGCTGTGCTGTGCGGAGGTGGCCGCAGCAGTATCAGAGGAGAGGCCTGAGGTGGCAATGACAGTGTGGAGGAGTGGCGGCATCAGGAGGCCACAGAGTGGCACAATGACAGTGTGGAGGTGGCAGCAGCAGGAGAGGAGACCACAGGGTGCTTCAATGACCCAGATTGTGTAGGTGGTGGCATCATCAGGAGGCCCAGATGACCAGCATGAAGGTGGCGACAGCATCAGAAAGAGGCCACAGGATGGCACAATGACAGTGTGGGAGTAGAAGCAGCATCTGTAAGGGCCAGGTGGCACAATGACAGAGTACTGAAAGTGGCAGCCGCTTGGCATCAGGAGAGGCGGGTGGCACAATGACAGAGTGTGGAGGTGGCGGCAGCAGCAGCATTAGGGAGGCCTGCAGAGTGGCACAATGACAGAGTGTGGAGGTGGCAGCAGCAGCAGCAGCGGCCACAGGGTGGCACTGCTGGCAGGTGTGTGTGTGGCGGCGGGAGCATCAGGAGAGAGAGCCACAGGGTGGCACGACGACGGTGTGGAGGTGGAAACAGCAGCATCAGGAAGGAGACCACAGAGTGGCACAATGACAGGAGTGTGGAGGTGGCGGCTTGCAGCATCAGGAGGAGGGCCACAGAGGTGGCACAATGACAGTGTGGAGGTGGCGGCAGCAGGCCTGGGCGGGAGTGGCCTGGGTGGCACAATCGCAGTCGAGGTGGCAGCAGCATCAGAGAGGCCACAGAGTGGCACAGGTGACAGAGTGTGGAGGTGGCAAGCAGCGGGACACCATCAGAGCGCAGGAGACGCCTGCTGTGGAGGTGGCAACAACATCAAGAGACTGTGGCAGGTGACGTAGTGTGGAGGTGGCCAGAAGCATCAGGAGGATGCCACAGGGTGGCAAGCGACATGAGCCCAGTGGAGGTGTGCAGCAGCGTCAGGAGACCACAAAGTGGCCACAATGACAGAGTGCGGAGGTGGCAGCAGCGTCAGCATCGAGGAGGCCACAGAGTTGGCACAATGACAGGTGTGTGGAGGTGGCGGCGCAGCAGCGTCGAGGAGGCCACAGAGGGGCACAATGACAGAGCGTAGCGGCAGCAGCAGTCATCAGGAGGCCACAGAAAGTGGCACGATGACAGTGTGTGGAGGTGGCAGCGGCAGCATCAGGAAGAGCGCAGGGTGGCACGATGACAGTGTGGAGGTGGCAGCAGCAGCATGCAGGAGGCACAGACTGGCTGTGACAGAGTGTGGAGGTGGCGGCAGCAGCATCATCAGGAGGAGGCCACAGGTGCTGCGCACAGTGGCAGTGTGGCAGAAGCGCGCAGGAGGCCGCAGAGTGGCAGGCATGACATTGTGGAGGTGGCAGCAGCATCAAGAAACCACAGAGTGGCATGGGTGACATACTGTGGAGGTGGCAGCAGCAGCATCAGGAGGCCACAGAGTGGAACAATGACAGTGGCTGGAGTTAGCCTTGGCAACATGAGGAGGAGGCTACAGGGTGGCACAATGACAGTGTGGAGGTGGCAGCAGCATCAGTGAGCCACAAGAGTGGCGAGGGTGACATGGTGTGGAGCGCAGCATGGCATCGGAGACCACGGTGACCCGAGTGACAGAGTGGGCAGGTGGGTGGGCAATACCAGTACACAGTTGAAGATGGTGGGTGAAAGAAGGAGCGCTTGGCATCAGATGTGTGGCATCAGGTGGGTGGCAGCATCAGAATAGAAGCTGAGGGCGAGGTAGCCTAGAAGATACCGTCAAAGTGTCGGTGTGTCATCCAGTGGATGATCTAGTCAGTGCGTTAGGCATTGGTGGGTGGAAATCCTGGCTGATCCACGCCTTATTCCATCTTGACAAAGGTCAGTCTCCACATTTTGGGTGGACAGTAGTGTTGATCACGAATTTTCGAATTGCAATTTTAATCGCAAATATCGACGCCAGTCGAATATTTAGAATATCGCAAAATATATTCGCAATTTCGAATATTGTTGTTTTATACGATTTTTATATACAGTACCATAAACAGAAAATAATGTATTATTTTCAGATTGCGAAAATCCACTTATAAAGAATTTGCGTAAATTTGCATAAAAATTTGCATAACATTTGCATAAAAATTCGCATAAACTGGTATTTAAAAGGTATCTTAAATGCCAATTTATGCGCATTTTCTGCAAATACGAGCCTATCTGCAATTTCACAATCGAAAAATAATGACTGATGATTACAAATTTGCGAATTTTAGAATATATGGCGAATGTTATTTAAACAGCTCCCGCGAGAAATATGCCAAAATTCAGATCTCCCTGCAGCTGTTCTTCTTGGGTTAACTATGGCCCCAGCCGCACTAAACACCCGCTCTGATGCCATCACTGGCCGGGCAGGACAGCTTTTCCAGGGCAAACTCTGTCCAGTTGCGGGCCACAAATCCAGCTTGGCTGCCCAGTAGTCCAGCGGATCTTCAATGTGGGGTGGCAGGGTGCTGTTCAAGTATGCCACCACCTGCTGGTTCAGGTCCCGCTCCAAGGTCCGGGTACTGCTTCTGCTGGTGGGTAGTTTCTTCAGGAGGCGGGCTGAAGAAAGCTGCTCATCAGCGACTCTACTCCAGGCTGCTGCTGATGCCAGCTGGTGCTCTTGCCACCTCCCAGCATCAGCGGTGAAGCGTAGCGCAGAGGAGCCCCAGTCAGACCTACGAGAGGGTGGACAATGGGCAGATAGGCAACAGCCAACTGACTACATAGGATGTCTCTATAGTAGTTCAGTTTTGTCCTCCCTCTCAGCAGTGTCATGACCCCATTTTGGACCGGTAGCGAGGGTCATTCCTCTGCCGAATGGTGACAATTCTGCTGTCACTACGTAAGCAAGTGAGCTTGCATCGGAGCCATTGTGCAAGTGATTCTGGGGACTCCTGCCTTCATCTCGCTCGCATACTGCCACAGTGTGTCTGGTTCTTATACTGCACCTCTATCTCCACTGCATACTGCCACAGTGTGTGTCTGGGTCGCTCTGCCTAGACTCCTCTGTGCTGCTCCTGCCTCCTCCTCCCGGATCGCCTGTAGCAGGAAAGTACCCATGTTCGCCACACATTTCTTTTGCTCCAATGCTCACTCCCTCCTTGTCCTCCAGTTGCCAGCCCCACAGGGTTCAGCATGGTTTGTTTGTGGATCTAGGCACCTATGTCGTGAGTCCACGACCAGCGCTGGCTTGCAGCTGTCTGTTTCCACGGGGCATGAAGCGGTGGAGATGGCGTTGTTCATCCCGTAGTCCTGGCGTCTGGCAAATATACGTGGCGCTCCTCAAAGGGCCTGAGGCAAGCGGCAGGTTGTCACGCATGAACAAGCCACTGGCTGACATCGAAGTTACACTGTCCGCATGGATCATCAGAAATCGTTTATGCGCTTTTCTCTGTTCGTATAGTCGGTCCAAGCATATGGAGGTGGAATTCCCGGCGGTTAGGCTTCCAGCATATCCGCCTATGTTGGCGGATGCCACTGGTATCACTGCCGCTGCAGCTCAAGGAGGGTGTGCTTTGCGGTGCTTCAGAATGGCTGGAGAGTGCGCCTGAGAGTTTCTTGACCATTTTGGGATGTCTTGCAAATGGGTGGAAGACTTCGAGGGCAGCTTGACAACCACAAATTGAACCGTGTGTGCCATGCAGGGCGCATGGCTCAGCCTTCCTCGGCAGCTGCGGCGCCGACACCATGTTCTTCCCATTTAGCCGAGTCACCATGGTTCAGATTTTGGAGTTGTCAAAGCCAGGATTCGATTCTGCCGATGAAGGACACGGGCGGCTCTGCTCCCCGATGTGACTCCGTTGCCCCAGGCAAATGAGGTGCATAACAGCGTGACACTGCCGTGCCCTGCACATTTGGTGGGCACTGTAAATTGTCCCTGCGGTGGAGGCTGAGGGAAACGGTGGAGAATGAGGGAGGCAAGTGGAGGGACATTGTGGCAGGACCAACGTTGGCCGAAGCATTGGAGGCGGAAGCGGCGTCCACCTGGCAAGTTGCTGGTGTGGCTGTGCAGTAACCACATTTACAGTGGGCCGTAAAGGACATGTATTGTCCCTGACCGTAGTTACAGCTCCCATGCGTCGGAGCTGCGTGCACTTTGGCTTGAACACCGACAGGACTAGCCCACCTTCTGTTCTAACATCTCGTGTGCGGGGCTGGGTACTGCCCTTTGGCTTGAAAGAAGTGGCGCGACAACCCGGGACTCTCCACCTCGGCTCGGCACAAGCCATCAGTTCTCTGAAAGGGGTGCAAGTCCATCACTTGGAAAGGAAGGGGCTGCAGGTACCAGCTTGTGTGGCCAGGAGCTTGCGTTCGCGTGTCCTGCTGCTGTTGGATGAGTGCACACATGCTGCTGTCTCTTAACTATCGACCGGTGATCGAGTGCTGACGAAATGACTGACGAGGAGTAGGAGGAGTAGGAGCATCAGGACCGAGCTTAGATGACGGGAAGGACAGACGGCTTTCACGTTCGGGCTGAGTGGGTAGGCGCCTTGACGCTGCCGGGAGAAAGAGTCGGGTGCGGGCCGCTTTCGGGCGATAATGCTGGCGGTTTGCTGCCGGCAGAAGCTCAGGACCACCACCTTCAGCCCACGGTTCTCCCATGACCACTTTATGGTGATGCATTTGCTGACACAGACTGTGGCGGGGCCGTTGGCACCCTGGCCATGCTTCACCTTCTGCCGACTGAATTCGGCAAATGGCCATGTTCACCTCCTCGACAGCTTGCTTAACAAACTGCCAGACCGCCCGTGCGCAGTAGCGTGCATTTTACACCCAACACTCCTCGCTGACGGACTGCTGCTGCTGCCGCCTCCGTGAAGCGCTGCACCACTCCTTTCCGGGCAGGTAGGCTCACTGCGAGCGGGTGGTCTACCCGGGCCGCGTTTGGCTCCCGACCTCCCACTGCTGCTGCACCGTGCTGACTCCCGGCCCCGCTAGCTGCCATCCGTCTGGCTCTGCCGCCGCCTACGGGCAGAGCTGCCATACCTATTCTCCGATGATAGTGGGCCCTTCAATCCACCGGGCTCCCAAGTGCGATCGGCTGCATCATCATCAGATGCGCTACTGTCTCCATGTCGCTGGCGTCCTCCTTAGCGGTCTCTGGGTCAGGGAGCCTGACCGCTCTCAACACCAGCTCCCGCGGCCTCTCCCCTCATCACTGCTTGCCCGCCTACGGGAGGAGGCGGCGGATGTCTCCTCCATATCTTGGCTGGGCAGTAGATGCTGACTGTCCTCCTAGTAGCCTCAGTCCTGGCTGTCTAGTGGAGCTGAGGCCCACTAGCGTATAATACTTCTCTGGCTGAAGGAACAGAAAAGGACAGAGGCAGGTTGAGGACTGAGTGAGAGCCTGGGAGCCTGCTCCCCGGGCCATGCCAAGCTAAGAGGTCGTGTCTGAGGAACCCACCGGGCTCTTGGCTGGGGAGGCCTGTTGTGACTTGGGATGATGTCATGAGCAAGTCAACTTCATTCAAGAACTGCTGGGTTGCTGGTCAAGACATGACGCTAGATGACACCTGGAGCTCAGGCCTCTCACTGCGACTCACCTGCCATGCCCCCTGCTGCTCTGCCCAGTGACCTGTGCCTGCGCCAGAAACATTTAGGCCTCTGCCACTCCCTGTACAGGGCCTGGCAATTTTCTGTCTGACATACTGTTATATCAATAAATAAATAAAGGAAATTAAAACACTCCAAAAGTAATTTTCTCCATTTCACTACACAACGGCTAATAGGCCCTTTTTTTCCACTATTGCACACCAAAAGGTCTTTAGAACATATAACTGCACCGCTGAACGTCAAATAAAATGTTTTGCCCACTAATACACGCCAAAGGGCTTTAGAACATATAACTGCACCGCTGAATGTCAAATAATATATATTTTTTACTACTAATACGCTCAAAAAGGGCTTTAGAACATATAACTGCACCGCTCAATGGCAAATAATATATATTTTTGCCACTAATACACAACAAAAAGGGCTTTAGAACATATAACTGCACTGCTGAATGGCATATATATATATTTTTTTGCCACTAATACACGATAAAAGGGCTTTAGAACATATAACTGCACCGCTAAGCGGCAAATAATATATATTTTGTTGACACTATTACTGCATCAAAAGGGCTTTAGAACATATAACTGCACCGCTGAATGGCAAATATATACATTTTTTGTCAGTTATACACGCAAAAGGGCTGTAATTTTCTTACTTCACCACAAAATGGCTAATAAGCCCTTTTTTTCCACTTATACACGCCACAAAAGACTTTAGAACATATAACTACACCGCTGAATGTCAAATAATATATATATTTTTGCCACTAATACAGCCAAAAAGGCTTTAGAACATATAACTGCACCTCTGAACGTCAAACATATTTTTTTGCCACTTATGCATGACAAAAGGGCTTTAATATTTCCTTGTAAGATACCCTGTTAATGGCTGTATCAAACAGCACTTACATCCTAATAACAAAGAGGTTTGCTGGAATTACAGAGCTGTATAATGGCAATTTGGATACAAAGTCAGTGCAGCAAGGTGTAATGGGATTGTTACCCAGGCTGTAAACTCCCCTACTGAACCCTGTTCTGCTTCAGTACTGTGTATAATTCCCCCTATCCTTTCCCTACACTTCTAATGCTCTTTCCTAAACTTCTATTGAGCAAAAAAATTTCAGTCTTTCCTAGCACTGTCCCTAGCGCCTGCTAACATCTCTCCCTGCACTAAGTACACTGGAAAATGTCTGAATCCGAGATGGCTGAGGCAATTTATAGAGGCTGTGACATCACAGGGCTGGCTGGCTGGCTGCTGATTGGCTGCATGCATGGCATTGTGGGCGATCCCTCCTTCCCAAATTCCTTGCTCCATGTCCTAACATATGTGCAGCAGCCATTTTAGGAAAAAATGCATTAGCACGAGCGTGAGGAAATTCGGATTCAGTGCAAAGTGAATTTTGTCAACCTTAATTCGCTCATCTCTAGTTAGTACCATGGCACCCTTGCCTGCCTAGGAGACACCACTGTAACAACAAAAAATCCATCTGCCAAGAAGAGTGTCTCTGCTTGCTTAAAGGCGGATATTCACTTTAAGGTCACTCACAACACTTCATAAAAGGTTTACAATAAACTAATAATTACATTTTCACTATTAACTGTCTTCTTTTCTTTTTTTTTATCTAATTTTTTGCATTACGGGTGATGTTAGGAAAATGACTAAGTGAATAATAACACAGCAAGAATCAGGCTTACCCATAAAACCACTGCAGCTGTGCAATGGTATATCTAAGTATATAAATCTGGAAAGAAAGTGTAACTATATTAACATTTACCTTACACGATGATGGTTTTAATAAAAATGAGCCTATTAACTTTCCAAGACTGAACACACTGTTTTGGGGGATCTGTGGATGACACACTGTTATGGGGGATCTGTGGATGACACACTTTTATGGGGGATCTGTGGATGACACTGTTATGAGGGATCTGTGGAGGACACTGTTATGGGGGATCTGTGGATGACACTGTTATGGGGGATCTGTGGATTGACACTGTTATGGGGGATCTGTGGATGTCACTGTTATGGGGGTGCTGTGGATGACACTGTTATGGGGGATCTGTGGATGTCACTGTTATGGGGGCGCTGTGTAATTACACGGCTGATAACAGGCAGCAGTAGAGGAGACAGCTCGTGTGAAATCCTCCACACCTGAACAGTCAGTATGTTCTCTGTCCATTCCGGATGCTGGGAAAGCTGGGTGATTGCGCTGTAACCGCTGATGGCGCCACATCCTGGGCCGGCGGCTCACACCGTATATGGCGGCGCCTCATGCCACGCTCCACATCTGCTTCCTGTTTCTATATCACTTCCTGCGTCTGATCTGGTGACAACACATGCTGCACCCGCTGCAAAAACCGCCACCTCCCCCCCTGCACTGCGATGCTTCGACTCCAGTCACCTCCAGAGCTGCACTCACTATTCTGCTGTTGCATCATCTTCTACTCCAGTCACCTCCAGAGCTGCACTCACTGACGCCCTGGAACATGGATGACTCTGGATTCTGCTCTTCTTTCCAGATGAAGATTAGAAGCTCTTTTGCGGATTTCTCATCGTGATGGTGTCGGGACGTTTACCAGAGACCAGGCGGCGTCTGCAGACGGGACCGCCGGCACCGACGCTGACAGAGGACAGAGATGGGACCGCCGGCACCAGGGGACAGAGACGGAACCGGCGCTGACAGAGGACAGAGATGGGACCGGGGCTGACAGAGGACAGAGACGGAACCGGCGCTGACAGAGGACAGAGATGGGACCGGCACCACTGGTGGACAGAGACGGGACCGGGACTGTCAGAGGACAGAGATGGCACCAGCCGGCACCAGGGGACAGAAGACGGAACCAGCGCTGACAGAGGACAGAGATGGCACCGCCGGCACCAGGGGACAGAGAGGGAACCGGCGCTGACAAAGGACAGAGATGGGACCGGCGCCACCAGGGGACAGATGGGACCGGCGCTGACAGAGGACAGAGATGGGACCGGCGCCACCAGGGGACAGAGACGGAACCGGCGCTGACAGAGGACAGAGATGGGACCGGAGCCACCAGGGGACAGATGGGACCGGCGCTGACAGAGGACAGAGATGGGACCGGAGCCACCAGGGGACAGATGGGACCGGGGCTGATAGAGGACAGAGATGGGACCGGCGCCACCAGGGGACAGATGGGACCAGCGCTGACAGAGGACAGAGATGGGACCGGCGCCACCAGGGGACAGAGACGGAACCGGCGCTGACAGAGGACAGAGATGGGATCACCGGCACCAGGGGACAGAGACGAGACCGGCACTGACAGAGGACAGAGATGGGACCGCCGGCACCAGGGGACAGAGACGGAACCGGCGCTGACAGAGGACAGAGATGGGACCGGGGCTGACAGAGGACAGAGACAGAACCGGCGCTGACAGAGGACAGAGATGGGACCGGCGCCACCAGGGGACAGAGACGGAACCGGCGCTGACAGAGGACAGAGATGGGACCGGCGCCACCAGGGGACAGAGACGGAACCGGCGCTGACAAAGGACAGAGATGGGACCGGCGCCACCAGGGGACAGAGATGGGACCGGCGCCACCAGGGGACAGACGGAACCGGGGATGACAGAGGACAGAGATGGGACCGGCGCCACCAGGGGACAGAGACGGAACCAGCGCTGACAGAGGACAGAGATGGGAACGGGGCTAACAGAGGACAGAGATGGGACCGGGGCTGACAGAGGACAGAGATGGAACCGGCGCTGACAGAGGACAGAGATGGGACCGGCGCCACCAGGGGACAGAGACTGAACCGGCGCCACCAGGCGACAGAAACTGAACAGGCGCCGACAGAGGACAGAGATTGGACCGGCGCCACCAGGGGACAGAGACGGAACCAGCGCTGACAGAGGACAGAGATGGGACCGCCGCCACCAGGGGACAGAGACGGAACCGGCACCGACAGAGGACAGAGATGGGACCGGGGTTGACAGAGGACAGAGATAGGATCGGGGCTAACAGAGGACAGAGATAGGATCGGGGCTAACAGAGGACAGAGATGGGACCGGCACCACTGGTGGACAGAGACGGGACCGGGGCTGACAGAGGACAGAGATGGGACCGCCGGCACCAGGGGACAGAGACGGAACCGGCGCTGACAGAGGACAGAGATGGGACCGGCCACCACCAGGGGACAGAGATGGGACCGGCGCTGACAAAGGACAGAGATGGGATCGGAGCTACCAGAGGACAGAGATGGGACTGGGGCAGACAGAGGACAGAGAAGGGACCGGCGCCACCGGGGGACAGAAACGGAAACGGCACTGACAGAGGACAGAGATGGGACCGCCGGCACCAGGGGACAGAGACGGAATCGGCGCCGACAGAGGACAGAGATGGGACCGGGGCTGACAGAGGACAGAGATGGGATCGGGGCTAACAGAGGACAGATATGGGACCGGGGTTGACAGAGGACAGAGATGGGACTGGGCTAACAGAGGACAGAGACGGGACCGGCGCCATCGGGGGACAGAGACGGAACCGGCACTGACAGAGGACAGAGATGGGACCGCCGGCACCAGGGGACAGAGACGGAACCGGCGCCGACAGAGGACAGAGATGAGACCTGGGCTGACAGAGGACAGAGATGGGATCGGGGCTAACAGAGGACAGAGACGGGATCTGGGCTAACAGAGGACAGAGACGGGACCGGCGCCATCGGGGGACAGAGACGGAACCGGCACTGACAGAGGAGAGAGATGGGACCACCGGTACCAGGGGACAGAGACGAGACCGGCACTGACAGAGGACAGAGATGGGACCGCCGGCACGAGGGGACAGAGACGGAAACGGCGCTGACAAAGGACAGAGATGGGACCGCCGGCACCAGAGGACAGAGACGGAACTGGCGCCGACAGAGGACAGAGATGAGACCTGGGCTGACAGAGGACAGAGATGGGATCGGGGCTAACAGAGGACAGATATGGGACCGGGGCTGACAGAGGATAGAGACGGGGCCGGCACCACCGGGGGACAGAGACGGAACCGGCACTGACAGAGGACAGAATTGGGACCGCCGGCACCAGGAGACAGAAACGGAACCGGCGCTGACAGAGGACAGAGATGGGACGGGGCTAACAGAGGACAGAGATGGGACCGGGGCTGACAGAGGACAGAGACGGGAACGGCGCCATCGGGGGACAGAGACGGAACCGGCACTGACAGAGGACAGAGATGGGACCGGGGCTGACAGAGGACAGAGATGGGGCCGCCGGCACCAGGGGACAGAAATGGAACCGGCGCTGACAGAGGACAGAGATGGGACCGGCGCCACCGGGGGACAGAGACGGAACCGGCGCTGACAGAGGACAGAGATGGGACCGGCGCCATCAGGGGACAGAGACAGAACCGGCACCACCAGGGGACAGAGACGGAACCGGCGCTGACAGAGGCCTGGGCGGGGGCGGTCCCTCCTCCTGTAACACCAGGGCTGGGGCGGTCTCTCCTTACGTAGAGTGCGGGTGAAGGCGGTCCCTGCTCCTGTAAAGCCTGGGCGGGGGCGGCCCCTCCCCCTGTAATGCCCGGGTTAGGACGGTCCCTCCTCCTGTAACACCCGGGCTGGGATGGTCCCTCCTCCTGTAACACCCGGCTGGGCGGCCTCCTCCTGACACCCGGGCTGGGGCGGTCCCTCCTCCTGTAACACCCGGGCCGGGCGGTCCCTCCACCTGTAACACACCGGGCGGGCGGTCCCTCCACCTGTAACACCCGGGCCGGGCGGTCCCTCCACCTGTAACACCCGGGCCGGGCGGTCCCTCCTCCTGTAACACCCGGGCGGGGCGGTCCCTCCTCCTGTAACACCCGGGCTGGGCGGTCCCTCCTCCTGTAACACCCGGGCGGGGCGGTCCCTCCTCCTGTAACACCCGGGCGGGGCGGTCCCTCCACCTGTAACAACCCGGGCCGGGGCGGTCCCTCCTCCTGTAACACCCGGGCTGGGGCGGTCCCTCCTCCTGTAACACCCGGGCGGGGGCGGTCCCTCCTCCTGTAACACCAGGGCTGGGGCGGTCTCTCCTTACGTAGAGTGCGGGTGAAGGCGGTCCCTGCTCCTGTAAAGCCTGGGCGGGGGCGGCCCCTCCTCCTGTAATGCCCGGGTTAGGACGGTCCCTCCTCCTGTAACACCCGGGCTGGGGCGGTCCCTCCTCCTGTAACACCCGGGCGGGGGCGGTCCCTCTCCACCTGTAACACCCGGGCCGGGGCGGTCCCTCCTCCTGTAACACCCGGGCTGGGGCGGTCCCTCCTCCTGTAACACCCGGGCGGGGGCGGTCCCTCCTCCTGTAACACCCGGGCGGGGGCGGTCCCTCCACCTGTAACACCCGGGCCGGGGCGGTCCCTCCTCCTGTAACACCCGGGCTGGGGCGGTCCCTCCTCCTGTAACACCCGGGCGGGGGCGGTCCCTCCTCCTGTAACACCAGGGCTGGGGCGGTCCTCCCACGTAGAGTGCGGGTGAAGGCGGTCCCTGCTCCTGTAAAGCCTGGGCGGGGGCGGCCCCTCCTCCTGTAATGCCCGGGTTAGGACGGTCCCTCCTCCTGTAACACCCGGGCTGGGATGGTCCCTCCTCCTGTAACACCCGGGCGGGGGCGGTCCCTCCTCCTGTAACACCCGGGCGGGGGCGGTCCCTCCTCCTGTAACACCCAGGCGGGGGCGGTCCCTCCACCTGTAACACCCGGGTGGGGGCGGTCCCTCCACCTGTAAGTTTGAGCGTAGCTAACGGCTCATGGGCCCTGGTGCAAGAGTTCAGCTTGGGCCCCCTTCCCTCAGTGCTTTGTGTGTCTTCTTATGTGGCACAAGGGTCTTTGGGCCCCCTTAGGCTCCTGGGCCCGGTAGCGACTGCTACCTCTGCACCCCCTATAGCTACGCCCATGCCTGTAACACCCGGGCCGGGGCGGTCCCTCCTCCTGTAACACCCGGGCCGGGGCGGTCCCTCCTCCTGTAACACCCGGGGCGGGTGCGGTCCCTCCTCCCGTAACACCCGGGCAGGGGCGGTCCCTGCTCCTGTAAAGCCCGGGCGGGGGTGGACCCTGCTCCTGTAATACCCGGGCAGGGGCAGTCCCTCCTCCTGTAACACCTGGGCAGGGGCGGTCCCTCCTCCTGTAACACCCGGGCCGGGGCGGTCCCTCCTCCTGTAACACCCGGGCGGGTGCGGTCCCTCCTTCCGTAACACCCGGGCAGGGGCGGTCCGAGCTCCTGTAAAGCCCGGGCGGGGGCGGTCCCTGCTCCTGTAACACCCGGGCAGGGGCGGTCCCTGCTCCTGTAACACCCGGGCGGGGGCGGTCCCTCCTCCCGTAACACCCGGGCAGGGGCGGTCCCTGCTATTGTAACACCCGGGCGGGGGAGGTCCCTGCTATTGTAACACCCGGGCGGGGGTGCACCCGGGCGGGGGCGGTCCCTGCTCCTGTAAAGCCCAGGCTCCAGCTCACTGCACTTGTGTTATGTATGTTCACCCCTTTTAATATGTACAGCGCCATGGAATGAATGGCACTTTAATAATAAATAATAACCTCCAGCAGATCGGCTACTACTACTCCTACCAGGCAATCTCACGCCAATCCCTTACGATGAACTCTACAAACGCCCCGCCTCTTACCTGTCAAACAGATGACACCACGCCCACTTCATCCATCAATCAACTGTCACCGCTCCGCTGCAGTCACACAAAGCCACACCCAGTGTGGACCGCCCCTCCCATCTTCAGTTTACAACCACGCCCCTTTTCCACAAACAACTAAACAATCGTTCAGAGCCCCGCCTCTTCAGCTGTCAATCAAACCCTTGCCACGTCAATCAACATCTCTAAGCCCCACCCATGAATCTACCACGCCTACTTATAAAGTTCCAAGGGAGACGTTTTCCTTCTCAGTCCCGCCCACTCCTATGCTCCTCCCCTCGCCCACGTTTCCACCACTTCTAGCGCCCTGACGTCAGTGTACGTCCTCCCTTCTGCTCCATCGGGGGCGGGGCTTGTAGTGAGTCAGAGCCGGGCACAGCGGCCAGTGTGCGGAAGAGGCTGACGAGTTGCGGGGCGGCCTGTCATATGCGGGGCTGTGAGGATCCGCTCAGCCGTATCTCCGGACATAGGACTGCAGGCTGCGCCCCCGGAGGATGGGACTGCTATGGACTGGCCCCTGTGGACACCGCTCGGCGTGACATGGACACAGCGCCCTCTGCTGAGCCGTTGAGCTACTGCCGCTGTTCATAGGAGAGAAGTGCGAGCTCTTGGGCACGGAGGTCTCGCTCCTGTACGTCACCATCGCCGCGGACATGGATGTGTGGTCCCGCATCGTGGTGTGGATCTTGTGCGCCTCCCTCCTCCAGCACGGGCAGGCGGAGAAACCGGCGGCCGAGGAGTCCCTGCAGGAAGGTGAGCGGAGTCCGGTGACGTCAGAGGGTCCCGGGGGTCCGGCGTCTGGCGATAGGTTCTGTATCTGGTGGTAGGTTCTGTAGAGGTCCGGGGATCCAGTGTCTGGCGGTAGATTCTTCAGAGGTCCGGGGATCCAGTGTCTGGCGGTAGGTTCTTCAGAGGTCCGGGGATCCAGTGTCTGGCGGTAGGTTCTTCAGAGGTCCGGGGATCCAGTGTCTGGCGGTAGGTTCTTCAGAGGTCCGGGGATCCAGTGTCTGGCGGTAGGTTCTTCAGAGGTCCGGGGATCCAGTGTCTGGCGGTAGGTTCTTCAGAGGTCCGGGGATCCAGTGTCTGGCGGTAGGTTCTTCAGAGGTCCGGGGATCCAGTGTCTGGCGGTAGGTTCTTCAGAGGTCCGGGGATCCAGTGTCTGGCGGTAGGTTCTTCAGAGGTCCGGGGATCCAGTGTCTGGCGGTAGGTTCTTCAGAGGTCCGGGGATCCAGTGTCTGGCGGTAGGTTCTTCAGAGGTCCGGGGATCCAGTGTCTGGCGGTAGGTTCTTCAGAGGTCCGGGGATCCAGTGTCTGGTGGTAGGTTCTGTAAAGGTCCGGGGGTTCTGTATCTGGTGGTAGGTTCTGTAGAGGTCCTGGGGTCCTGTCTCTGGCGGTAGGTTCTGTAGAGGTCCTGGGGTCCAGCGTCTGGCGGTAGGTTCTGTAGAGGTCCTGGGGTCCAGCGTCTGGCGGTAGGTTCTGTAGAGGTCCCGTGTCTGGTGGTAGGTTCTGTAGAGGTCCCGTGTCTGGTGGTAGGTTCTGTAGAAGTCCCGTGTCTGGTGGTAGGTTCTGTAGAAGTCCCGTGTCTGGTGGTAGGTTATGTAGAGGTCCCGTGTCTGGTGGTAGGTTCTGTAGAGGTCCCGTGTCTGGTGGTAGGTTCTGTAGAGGTCCCGTGTCTGGTGGTAGGTTCTGTAGAGGTCCCGTGTCTGGTGGTAGGTTCTGTAGAGGTCCCGTGTCTGGTGGTAGGTTCTGTAGAGGTCCCGTGTCTGGTGGTAGGTTCTGTAGAGGTCCCGTGTCTGGTGGTAGGTTCTGTAGAGGTCCCGTGTCTGGTGGTAGGTTCTGTAGAGGTCCCGTGTCTGGTGGTAGGTTCTGTAGAGGTCCCGTGTCTGGTGGTAGGTTCTGTAAAGGTCCCGTGTCTGGTGGTAGGTTCTGTAGAGGTCCCGTGTCTGGTGGTAGGTTCTGTAGAGGTCCCGTGTCTGGTGGTAGGTTCTGTAGAGGTCCCGTGTCTGGTGGTAGGTTCTGTAGAGGTCCCGTGTCTGGTGGTAGGTTCTGTAGAGGTCCCGTGTCTGGTGGTAGGTTCTGTAGAGGTCCCGTGTCTGGTGGTAGGTTCTGTAGAGGTCCCGTGTCTGGTGGTAGGTTCTGTAGAGGTCCCGTGTCTGGTGGTAGGTTCTGTAGAGGTCCCGTGTCTGGTGGTAGGTTCTGTAGAGGTCCCGTGTCTGGTGGTAGGTTCTGTAGAGGTCCCGTGTCTTGCGGTAGGTTCTGTAGAGGTCCGGGGGTCCCGTGTCTGGCGGTAGGTTCTGTAGAGGTCCGGGGGTTCTGTGTCTGGCGGTAGGTTCTGTAGAGGTCCGGGGGTTCTGTGTCTGGCGGTAGGTTCTGTAGAGGTCCCGTGTCTGGCGGTAGGTTCTGTAGAGGTCCCGTGTCTGGCGGTAGGTTCTGTAGAGGTCCCGTGTCTGGTGGTAGGTTCTGTAGAGGTCCCGTGTCTGGTGGTAGGTTCTGTAGAGGTCCCGTGTCTGGTGGTAGGTTCTGTAGAGGTCCCGTGTCTGGTGGTAGGTTCTGTAGAGGTCCCGTGTCTGGTGGTAGGTTCTGTAGAGGTCCCGTGTCTGGTGGTAGGTTCTGTAGAGGTCCCGTGTCTGGTGGTAGGTTCTGTAGAGGTCCCGTGTCTGGTGGTAGGTTCTGTAGAGGTCCCGTGTCTGGTGGTAGGTTCTGTAAAGGTCCCGTGTCTGGTGGTAGGTTCTGTAGAGGTCCCGTGTCTGGTGGTAGGTTCTGTAGAGGTCCCGTGTCTGGTGGTAGGTTCTGTAGAGGTCCCGTGTCTGGTGGTAGGTTCTGTAGAGGTCCCGTGTCTGGTGGTAGGTTCTGTAGAGGTCCCGTGTCTGGTGGTAGGTTCTGTAGAGGTCCCGTGTCTGGTGGTAGGTTCTGTAGAGGTCCCGTGTCTGGTGGTAGGTTCTGTAGAGGTCCCGTGTCTGGTGGTAGGTTCTGTAGAGGTCCCGTGTCTGGTGGTAGGTTCTGTAGAGGTCCCGTGTCTGGTGGTAGGTTCTGTAGAGGTCCCGTGTCTGGTGGTAGGTTCTGTAGAGGTCCCGTGTCTGGTGGTAGGTTCTGTAGAGGTCCCGTGTCTGGTGGTAGGTTCTGTAGAGGTCCCGTGTCTGGTGGTAGGTTCTGTAGAGGTCCCGTGTCTTGCGGTAGGTTCTGTAGAGGTCCTGGGGTCCAGTGTCTGGTGGTAGGTTATGTAAAGGTGCGGGGGTTCTGTATCTGGTGGTAGGTTCTGTAGAGGCCCGGGGTCCAGTGTCTGGTGGTAGGTTCTGTAAAGGTCCGGGGGTTCTGTATCTGGTGGTAGGTTCTGCAGGGGTCCGGGGGTCCCGTGTCTGGCGGTAGGTTCTGTAGAGGTCCGGGGGTTCTGTGTCTGGCGGTAGGTTCTGTAGAGGTCCGGGTGTTCTGTATCTGGCGGTAGGTTCTGCAGGGGTTCTGTATCTGGCGGTAGGTTCTGCAGGGGTCCGAGGGTTCTGTATCTGGTGGTAGGTTATGTAGAGGTCCGGGGTCCCGTGTCTGGCGGTAGGTTCTGTTGAGGTCCAGGGGTTCTGTGTCTGGCGGTAGGTTCTGTAGAGGTCCGGGTGTTCTGTATCTGGCGGTAGGTTCTGCAGGGGTCCGGGGGTTCTGTGTCTGGCGGTAGGTTCTGCAGGGGTCCGGGGGTTCTGTATTTGGCGGTAGGTTCTGTAGGGGTCCAGGGTCGCGTGTCTGGTGGTAGGTTCTTCAGAGGTCCAGTGTCTGGCGGTAGGTTCTTCAGAGGTCCAGTGTCTGGCGGTAGGTTCTTCAGAGGTCCAGTGTCTGGCTGTAGGTTCTTCAGAGGTCCAGTGTCTGGCGGTAGGTTCTTCAGAGGTCCAGTGTCTGGCGGTAGGTTCTTCAGAGGTCCAGTGTCTGGCGGTAGGTTCTTCAGAGGTCCCATGTCTGGTGGTAGGTTCTGTAGAGGTCCGGGGTCCAGTGTCTGGCGGTAGGTTCTGTAGAGGTCCGGGGGTCCCGTGTCTGGCGGTAGGTTTTGTAGAGGTCCGGGGTCCAGTGTCTGGCGGTAGGTTCTGTATCTGGCAGTAGGTTTTGTAGAGGTCCCGGGGTCCAGTGTCTGGCGGTAGGTTCTGTAGAGGTCCAGCGTCTGGCGGTAGGTTCTGTAGAGGTCCAGCGTCTGGCGGTAGGTTCTGTAGAGGTCCGGGGTCCAGTGTCTGGTGGTAGGTTCTGTAGGGGTCCCGTGTCTGGAGGTAGGTTCTTCAGAGGTCCCGGGGTTCCGTGTCTGGCGGTAGGTTCTGTAGAGGTCCGGAGGTCCCATGTCTGGAGGTAGGTTCTGTAGAGGTCCCGGGGTTCCGTGTCTGGCGGTAGGTTCTGTAGAGGTCCGGGGGTCCCATGTCTATTGGTAGGTTCTATAGAGATCCTGGGGTCCAGCGTCTGGCGGTAGGTTTTGTAGAGGTGCGAGGGTCCCGTTTCTGGCGGTAGTTTCTGTAGAGGTCCCGTGTCTGGCGGTAGGTTCTGTAGAGGTCCGGGTCCCGTGTCTGGCGGTAGGTTTTGTAGAGGTACGAGGGTCCCATGTCTGGCGGTAGGTTCTGTAGAGGTCCCATGTCTGGCGGTAGGTTCTGTAGAGGTCCGGGGTCCTGTGTCTGGCGGTAGGTTCTGTAGAGGTCCGGGGTCCTGTGTCTGGCGGTAGGTTCTGTAGAGGTCCGGGGGTCCCGTGTCTGGCGGTAGGTTCTGTAGTGGTCCGGGGTCCCGTGTCTGGTGGTAGGTTCTGTAGAGGTCCCGGGTACCCTGTCTGGCGGTAGGTTCTGTAGAGGTCCGTGGGTCCCATGTCTATCGGTAGGTTCTGTAGAGGTCCGGGGGTCCCGTGTCTGGCGGTAGGTTCTGTAGAGGTCCGGGGGTCCCGCGTCTGGCGGTAGGTTCTGTAGAGGTCCTGGGGTCCAGCGTCTGGCGGTAGGTTTCTGTAGAGGTGCGGGGTCCCGTGTCTGGCGGTAGGTTCTGTAGAGGTCCTGTGTCTGGCGGTAGGTTCTGTAGAGGTCCGGGGTCCTGTGTCTGGCGGTAGGTTCTGTAGAGGTCCGGGGGTCCCGTGTCTGGCGGTAGGTTCTGTAGTGGTCCGGGGTCCCGTGTCTGGCGGTAGGTTCTGTAGAGGTCCCGGGTACCCTGTCTGGCGGTAGGTTCTGTAGAGGTCCGTGGGTCCCCTGTCTATCGGTAGGTTCTGTAGAGGTCCGGGGGTCCCGTGTCTGGCGGTAGGTTCTGTAGAGGTCCGGGGGTCCCGCGTCTGGCGGTAGGTTCTATAAAGGTCCTGGGGTCCAGCGTCTGGCGGTAGGTTTTGTAGAGGTGCGAGGGTCCCGTGTCTGGCGGTAGGTTCTGTAGAGGTCCCGTGTCTGGCGGTAGGTTCTGTAGAGGTCCGGGGGTCCCGTGTCTGGCGGTAGGTTCTGTAGAGGTCCCGGGTACCCTGTCTGGCGGTAGGTTCTGTAGAGGTCCTGGGGTCCCGTGTCTGGCGGTAGGTTCTGTAGAGGTCCGGGGGTCCCGTGTCTGGCGGTAGGTTCTGTAGAGGTCCGGGGGTCCCGTGTCTGGCGGTAGGTTCTGTAGAGGTCCGGGGGTCCCGTGTCTGGCGGTAGGTTCTGTAGAGGTCCGGGGGTCCCGTGTCTGGTGGTAGGTACTGTAGAGGTCCGGGGGTCCCGTGTCTGGCGGTAGGTTCTGTAGAGGTTCGGGGGTCCCTTGTCTGGCGGTAGGTTCTGTAGAGGTGCGAGGGTCCCGTGTCTGGCGGTAGGTTCTGTAGAGGTCCGGGGGTCCTATATCTGGTGGTAGGTTCTGTAGAGGTCTGGGGGTCCCGTATCTGGTTGTAGGTTCTGTAGAGGTCCGGGGGTCCCTTGTCTGACGGTAGGTTCTGTAGAGGTCCGGGGGTCCCGTGTCTGGCGGTAGGTTCTGTAGAGGTCCGGGGGTCCCGCGTCTGGCGGTAGGTTCTGTAGAGGTCCGGGGGTCCCGCGTCTTGCGGTAGGTTCTGTAGAGGTCCGGGGGTCCCGTGTCTGGCGGTAGGTTCTGTAGAGGTCCAGGGGTCCCGTGTCTGGCGGTAGGTTCTGTAGTGGTCCAGGGGTCCCGTGTCTGGCGGTAGGTTCTGTAGAGGTCCCGTGTCTGGTGGTAGGTTCTGTAGAGGTCCGGGGGTCCCGTGTCTGGCGGTAGGTTCTGTAGAGGTCTTGGGTACCCTGTCTGGCGGTAGGTTCTGTAGAGGTCCCGTGTCTGGCGGTAGGTTCTGTAGAGGTCCGGGGGTCCCGTGTCTGGCGGTAGGTTCTGTAGAGGTCCGGGGGTCCCGTGTCTGGCGGTAGGTTCTGTAGAGTTCGGGGTCCCGTGTCTGGCGGTAGGTTCTGTAGAGGTCCGGGGTCCTGTGTCTGGCGGTAGGTTCTGTAGAGGTCGGCCGTGTCTGGCGGTAGGTTCTGTAGAGGTCCGGGGTCCCGTGTCTGGCGGTAGGTTCTGTAGAGGTCCGGGGTCCCGTGTCTGGCGGTAGGTTCTGTAGAGGTCCGGGGTCCCGTGTCTGGCGGTAGGTTCTGTAGAGGTCCGGGGTCCCGTGTCTGGCGGTAGGTTCTGTAGAGGTCCGGGGTCCTGTGTCTGGCGGTAGGTTCTGTAGAGGTCCGGGGGTCCCGTGTCTGGCGGTAGGTTCTGTAGAGGTCCGGGGTCCCGTGTCTGGCGGTAGGTTCTGTAGAGGTCCGGGGTCCCGTGTCTGGCGGTAGGTTCTGTAGAGGTCCGGGGTCCCGTGTCTGGCGGTAGGTTCTGTAGAGGTCCGGGGTCCCGTGTCTGGTGGTAGGTTCTGTAGAGGTCCGGGGTCCTGTGTCTGGCGGTAGGTTCTGTAGAGGTTCGGGGGTCCCGTGTCTTGCGGTAGGTTCTGTAGAGGTTCGGGGGTCCCGTGTCTTGCAGTAGGTTCTGTAGAGGTTCGGGGGTCCCTTGTCTGGTGGTAGGTTCTGTAGAGGTTCGGGGGTCCCGTGTCTGGCGGTAGGTTCTGTAGAGGTTCGGGGGAACCCGTGTCTGGCGGTAGGTTCTGTAGAGGTCCGGGGGTCCCGTGTCTGGCGGTAGGTACTGTAGAGGTTTGGGGGTCCCGTGTCTGGTGGTAGGTTCTGTAGAGGTCCCGGGGTCCCGTGTCTGGCGGTAGGTTCTGTAGAGGTTCGGGAGTCCCTTGTCTGGCGGTAGGTTCTGTAGAGGTTCGGGGGTCCCGTGTCTGGCGGTAGGTTCTGTAGAGGTCCGGGGGTCCCGTGTCTGGCGGTAGGTTCTGTAGAGGTTCGGGGTCCCTTGTCTGGCGGTAGGTTCTGTAGAGGTTCGGGGTCCTTGTCTGGCGGTAGGTTCGGGGTCCGTGTCTGGCGGTAGGTTCTGTAGAGGTTTGGGGGTCCCGTGTCTGGTGGTAGGTTCTGTAGAGGTCCCGGGTACCCTGTCTGGCGGTAGGTTCTGTAGAGGTCCCGGGTACCCTGTCTGGTGGTAGGTTCTGTAGAGGTCCCTGGGTCCCGTGTCTGGCGGTAGGTTCTGTAGAGGTTCGGGGGTCCCGTGTCTGGCGGTAGGTTCTGTAGAGGTCCGGGGGTTCCGTGTCTGGCGGTAGGTTCTGTAGAGGTCCCGTGTCTGGCGTTAGGTTCTGTAGAGGTCCGGGGGTTCCGTGTCTGGCGGTAGGTTCTGTAGAGGTCCGGGAGTCCCGTGTCTGGCGGTAGGTTCTGTAGAGGTTCGGGGTCCTGTGTCTGGCAGTAGGTTCTGTAGAGGTCCGGGGGTCCTGTGTCATGCAGGGTCCCATGAGTTGCTGTAGAGGTCCGGGGGTCCCGTGTCTGGTGGTAGGTTCTGTAGAGGTCCCGGGTACCCTGTCTGGTGGTAGGTTCTGTAGAGGTCCCTGGGTCCCGTGTCTGGCGGTAGGTTCTGTAGAGGTCCGGGGGTCCCGTGTCTGGCGGTAGGTTCTGTAGAGGTCCCGGGTACCCTGTCTGGCGGTAGGTTCTGTAGAGGTCCGGGGGTCCCGTGTCTGGCGGTAGTTTCTGTAGAGGTCCGGGGGTCCCGTGTCTGGCGGTAGGTTCTGTAGAGGTCCCGTGTCTGGCGGTAGGTTCTGTAGAGGTCCCGTGTCTGGCGGTAGGTTCTGTAGAGGTCCCGTGTCTGGCGGTAGGTTCTGTAGAGGTCCCGTGTCTGGCGGTAGGTTCTGTAGAGGTCCCGTGTCTGGCGGTAGGTTCTGTAGAGGTCCCGTGTCTGGCGGTAGGTTCTGTAGAGGTCCCGTGTCTGGCGGTAGGTTCTGTAGAGGTCCCGTGTCTGGCGGTAGGTTCTGTAGAGGTCCCGTGTCTGGCGGTAGGTTCTGTAGAGGTCCCGGGGTCCAGTGTCTGGCGGTAGGTTCTGTAGAGGTCCCTGGGTCCAGTGTCTGGCGGTAGGTTCTGTAGAGGTCCGGGGGTACCCTGTCTGGCGGTAGGTTCTGTAGAGGTCCGGGGGTACCCTGTCTGGCGGTAGGTTCTGTAGAGGTCCGGGGGTACCCTGTCTGGCGGTAGGTTCTGTAGAGGTCCCGTGTCTGGCGGTAGGTTCTGTAGAGGTCCCTGGGTCCCGTGTCTGGCGGTAGGTTCTGTAGAGGTCCGGGGGTCCCGTCTCATGCAGGGTCCCATGAGTTGCTGTAGATCGGGCCTGCACCCCACAATCCAGGAAAGGTCAGTGCGCGGCTCCTGTGCTGCAGGGTGTCCGTCCTTAGCTGCTGCGCGCCTCTTGGGGGATGACTATATGATCGGGCACTTGGACAGCTGCAGAGGCTCAGGTCACCTATTGTCATTGTGGCCCCTGGGGGCTATGGTCCTCAGGAGGATGGTAGGTGGCCTTGAGGGGGGCATGTTAAAGGGACAGCGCTCCTTCAGAGTCTCCTGGTGCTGAAGCTATTGCTCCCTGCTATCTGCAGCCCCGACTGTGGAGGCGCCCCCCCCATATAATGAGTGCGGGTGACCCGGGATGTATGGGCAGGCGCCTCCCTTCACCAGCAGGGTACAAAACGTAACATTGGCGCAGTGACCACGTCGGTGTCTGCTGCAGCCGCCGCGCACCTCCCTGTGTGGATCAGGGGCGCGGGCTGGTATCCGTCCCTGTGCTATCCCCGCAGCAGCTGTCCCCATGTCTCCTCACTGGCTTTCACGCCCCCGTGTGTGCTCCAGGTACTCTGATACATTGTGTTCAGCGTCCATTACTGCAGATACAGTGTAACTCCCTGCGGGGGAGCGGCAGCTTGGTCATTGCCTGCTCGGGGTGGTAAATGTGGCGCTGCCATGGTTCATTGCTGCGGGGCACAAACCCTTAGCTGCTGCCAGGTTACAGAGGTCATCAGGAGGGGATGATAAGCGTCACGCTGCCGCCCGGCCGCTGTTCACGTGTGTTTAGAGCGCAGCAGTAGGTAGGTGTCGGTGGGTGTCCATTATTCCTGAATCCTCTGCCTCTCATGTAACCTCGCTGATCTGTGGGTTACTGGCCCTTTAAGACTCGATGCACGTGGTCCTGTTTCTGGGCATGAAGGTGCTGGGGGTGGCTGGCATCTGATGGCAGGAAGTGCTGCCAGTGAGCGGCGGCTGCAGACGGGACTACGCGGCATCGGCATCCTGAGCGCCTCAGTCAGAAGCCGCAGCACTGTGTGCCCGAGGCTGTCCGCGGCGGTCACTGACCTTTGGGTGGCCCCCCACCTGGAAGACGCCATAGCCTGCACATAGTCTTAAAGGGACGGTAATGATGGATGATATCAGCCGCTCCTCTTATAACACTGCTGTACTGTAATAAGATGGATCATGTGACTGATATCAGCCGCTCCTCTTATATAACACTGCTGTACTGTAATAAGATGGGACTGATATCAGCCGCTCCTCTTATAACACTGCTGTACTGTAATAAGATGGGACTGATATCGGCCGCTCCTCTTATAACACTGCTGTACTGTAATAAGATGTGACTGATATCAGCCGCTCCTCTTATATAACACTGCTGTACTGTAATAAGATGGGACTGATATCAGCCGCTCCTCTTATAACACTGCTGTACTGTAATAAGATGGGACTGATATCAGCCGCTCCTCTTATATAACGCTGCTGTACTGTAATAAGATGTGACTGATATCAGCCGCTCCTCTTATATAACACTGCTGTACTGTAATAAGATGTGACTGATATCAGCCGCTCCTCTTATATAACACTGCTGTACTGTAATAAGATGGGACTGATATCAGCCGCTCCTCTTATATAACACTGCTGTACTGTAATAAGATGGGACTGATATCAGACACTCCTCTTCTAACACTGCTGTACTGTAATAAGATGGGACTGATCTCATCCGCTCCTCTTATAACGCTGCTGTACTGTAATAAGATGGGACTGATATCAGCCGCTCCTCTTATATAACACTGCTGTACTGTAATAAGATGGGACTGATATCAGCCGCTCCTCTTATAACACTGCTGTACTGTAATAAGATGGGACTAATATAAGCCGCTCCTCTTATAACGCTGGTGTACTGTAATAAGATGGGACTGATATCAGCCGCTCCTCTTATATAACACTGCTGTACTGTAATAAGATGGGACTGATATCAGCCGCTCCTCTTATATAACACTGCTGTACTGTAATAAGATGGGACTGATATCAGCCGCTCCTCTTATAACACTGCTGTACTGTAATAAGATGGGACTGATATCAGCCGCTCCTCTAACACTGCTGTACTGTAATAAGATGGGACTGATATCAGCCGCTCCTCTTATATAACACTGCTGTACTGTAATAAGATGGGACTGATATCAGCGCTCCTCTTAACCTGCTGTACTGTAGTAAGATGACGGGAGCCGCTGCTCGCCGATGGAGCCGCTGGCGGGCGCAGCCGTCCTTGCCGGTGTGGGGCCGCTGGCGGGGAGCGCCGGGTCATCTCCTGCCGGTGTGGGGCTGCTGACGTGGAGCGCCGGCTCGTCCTTTGCCGGTGTGGGGCCGCTGGCGGGGAGCGCCGGGTCATCTCCTGCCGGTGTGGGGCCGCTGGCGGGGAGCGACGGCTCGTCTCCTGCCGGTGTGGGGCTGCTGACGGCGAGCGACGGCTCGTCTCCTGCCGGTGTGGGGCTGCTGACGGGGAGCGACGGCTCGTCTCCTGCCGGTGTGGGGCTGCTGACGGGAGCGACGGCTCGTCTCCTGCCGGTGTGGGGCTGCTGACGGGAGCGACGGCTCGTCTCCTGCCGGTGTGGGGCTGCTGACGGGGAGCGACGGCTCGTCTCCCTGCCGGTGTGGGGCTGCTGACGGGAGCGGCGGCTCGTCTCCTGCCGGTGTGGGGCTGCTGACGGGGAGCGACGGCTCGTCTCCTGCCGGTGTGGGCTGCTGGCGGCGAGCGACGGCTCGTCTCCTGCCGTGTGGGACTGCTGACGGCGAGCGGCGGCTCGTCTCCTGCCGGTGTGGGGCTGCTGACGGCGAGCGACGGCTCGTCTCCTGCCGGTGTGGGGCTGCTGATGCGGAGCGACGGCTCGTCTCCTGCCGGTGTGGGGCTGCTGACGGGGAGCGACTGCTCGTCTCCTGCCGGTGTGTGGCTGCTGACGCGGAGCGACGGCTCGTCTCCTGCCGGTGTGGGGCTGCTGACGGGGAGCGACGGCTCGTCTCCTGCCGGTGTGGGGCTGCTGGCGGGGAGCGCCGGCTCGTCTCCTGCCCGTGTGGGGCTGCTGACAGGGAGCGACGGCTTGTCTCCTGCTGACGGGGAGCGCCATGTGAGATGTGGAGTCTGTGCAAGCTGTCAGCATAGAATGTTACACTCATTGACAGGTAAGCAGAGATCTTGAAAATGATAAAAAATCCAGTGGCAGCCTATGTTTGCTCTGATAAATGGCTCTTGCTCCAGTGGATGTCGCCTGGTTTTCCCAGGCTCCTGAATGGTGGTGGGGCCCCTGCTCTCCTTGGGGCCCCGACTCCAGCAGCCTGGTGTGTGCAGGAATGCAGCCTATAGCAATTAGAGGTTTTCCGGCTGATTTTGGAGATTTCAGTCGCAGCTGCTGACGGCGGTGAAATTGTATCAGGCGGCGGAGGTGGCGCCCGGGGCAGTCCTGACTGCGCCCACAGACCAGGGACGGGGCCTGACCTCAAAATCCTGAGGCTGCACCACTGAGACGTGCCTGCTCCTCTGTGGGCATCCACAGGACCGTCCATGTGTGTACAGGTCCTTATCTGATCTCCGGTCACCTCCAAAGCTGCGATCTTATGCTCCAGTCACAGCCGGAGCTGCTGCGTTACCTCACAGTGCCGATCTCCGCTGTGTTACATTCTGGGGGAGACGACTGGGCCCCGCCATATATTGTGTGCGGAGGATTGGGGGAGTAGTTCTTGTGCAGTGGAACACCACCTGTCCTGGGTGGAGATTAACCCTTCGCAGTGGTGCAGGTGGCACCGTCAGGACCCCACATCTGCCGCCCCTGGGGATTGTGTCAGGGTGTTCGGCTGCCATGCTGGCTGATGTGTCACCATGGTGACGGTCTGTAGGTTACAGGACTGAGGGGTTTGTCACCGTGGAGACGCCCGGCTCTGCGGAGGGACTGTGGACGCAGAACGATAAGGCTGTGTACAGAGGCGCTCGCTGGCGTCACTTACATCCTGTTCTGTGGTTTCTGCGCCGGCTCCGGTGGAGGGAAGTGACGCTGGCAGCGCCTCCGCTGTCACTGAGAGCGGGGGGAGGGGGCGGCCAACCCGTCAGCTCTGGGTGTGACTGGAGTATAATGTGTGGGGCTGCAGCTCTGGATGTGACTGGAGTATAATGTGTGGGGCTGCAGCTCTGGGTGTGACTGGAGTATAATGTGTGGGGCTGCAGCTCTGGGTGTGACTGGAGTATAATGTGTGGGGCTGCAGCTCTGGGTGTGACTGGAGTATAATGTGTGGGGCTGCAGCTCTGGGTGTGACTGGAGTATAATGTGTGGGGCTGCAGCTCTGGGTGTGACTGGAGTATAATGGATGGGGCTGCAGCTCTGGGTGTGACTGGAGTATAAGACACCATGTAGTCTGGTCCGGTGCACCTGGCCGGGCTCCCCTCGGACCCTGCACTGCAGCTCTGGGTGTGACTGGAGTATAAGACGCCATGTAGTCTGGTCCGGTGCACCTGGCCGGGGCTCCCTCGGACCCTGCACTGCAGCTCTGGATGTGACTGGAGTATAAGACACCATGTAGTCTGGTGCGGTGCACCTGGCCGGGCTCCCTCGGACCCTGCACTGCAGCTCTGGATGTGACTGAGTATAAGACACCATGTAGTCTGGTCCGGTGCACCTGGCCGGGGCTCCGCTCGGACCCTGCACTGCAGCTCTGGATGTGACTGGAGTATAAGACACCATGTAGTCTGGTCCGGTGCACCTGGCCGGGGCTCCCCTCGGACCCTGCAGTGCAGCTCTGGATGTGACTGGAGTATAAGACACCATGTAGTCTGGTCCGGTGCACCTGGCCGGGGCTCCCTCGGACCCTGCACTGCAGCTCTGGATGTGACTGGAGTATAGGACACCATGTAGTCTGGTCGGTGCACCTGGCCGGGGCTCCCTCGGACCCTGCACTGCAGCTCTGGATGTGACTGGAGTATAAGACACCATGTAGTCTGGTCCGGTGCACCTGGCCGGAGCTCCCTCGGACCCTGCACTGCAGCTCTGGATGTGACTGGAGTATAAGACACCATGTAGTCTGGTCCGGTGCACCTGGCCGGGGCTCCCTCGGACCCTGCACTGCAGCTCTGGATGTGACTGGAGTATAAGACACCATGTAGTCTGGTCCGGTGCACCTGGCCGGAGCTCCCTCGGACCCTGCACTGCAGCTCTGGATGTGACTGGAGTATAAGACACCATGTAGTCTGGTCCGGTGCACCTGGCCGGGGCTCCTCGGACCCTGCACTGCAGCTCTGGATGTGACTGGAGTATAAGACACCATGTAGTCTGGTCCGGTGCACCTGGCCGGGCTCCCTCGGACCCTGCACTGCAGCTCTGGGTGTGACTGGAGTATAAGACACCATGTAGTCTGGTCCGGTGCACCTGGCCGGGGCTCCCCTCGGACCCTGCACTGCAGCTCTGGATGTGACTGCAGTATAAGACACCATGTAGTCTGGTCCGGTGCACCTGGCCGGGGCTCCCCTCAGACCCTGCACTGCAGCTCTGGATGTGACTGGAGTATAGGACACCATGTAGTCTGGTCCGGTGCACCTGGCTGGGGCTCCCCTCGGACCCTGCACTGCAGCTCTGGATGTGACTGGAGTATAAGACACCATGTAGTCTGGTCCGGTGCACCTGGCCGGGGCTCCCCTCGGACCCTGCACTGCAGCTCTGGATGCGACTGGAGTATAAGACACCATGTAGTCTGGTGTGGTGCACCTGGCCGGGGCTCCCTTCGGACCCTGCACTGCAGCTCTGGATGCGACTGGAGTATAAGACACCATGTAGTCTGGTCCGGTGCACCTGGCCGGGGATCTCCTCGGACCCTGCACTGCAGCTCTGGGTGTGACTGGAGTATAAGACACCGTGTAGTCTGGTCCGGTGCACCTGGCCGGGCTCCCTCGGACCCTGCACTGCAGCTCTGGATGTGACTGGAGTAAAGGACACCATGTAGTCTGGTCCGGTGCACCTGGCCGGGCTCCCTCGGACCCTGCACTGCAGCTCTGGATGTGACTGGAGTATAAGACACCATGTAGTCTGGTCAGGTGCACCTGGCCGGGGCTCCCCTCGGACCCTGCACTGCAGCTCTGGGTGTGACTGGAGTATAAGACACCATGTAGTCTGGTGCGGTGCACCTGGCCGGGCTCCCCTCGGACCCTGCACTGCAGCTCTGGGTGTGACTGGAGTATAAGACACCATGTAGTCTGGTCCGGTGCACCTGGCCGGGGCTCCTCGGACCCTGCACTGCAGCTCTGGATGTGACTGGAGTATAAGACACCATGTAGTCTGGTCCGGTGCACCTGGCCGGGGCTCTCCTCGGACCCTGCACTGCAGCTCTGTGTGTGACTGGAGTATAAGACACCATGTAGTCTGGTCCGGTGCACCTGGCCGGGGCTCTCCTCGGACCCTGCACTGCAGCTCTGGATGTGACTGGAGTATAAGACACCATGTAGTCTGGTCCGGTGCACCTGGCTGGAGCTCCCCTCGGACCCTGCACTGCAGCTCTGGATGTGACTGGAGTATAGGACACCATGTAGTCTGGTCCGGTGCACCTGGCCGGGGCTCCCCTCGGACCCTGCACTGCAGCTCTGGATGTGACTGGAGTATAAGACACCATGTAGTCTGGTCCGGTGCACCTGGCCGGGGCTCCCCTCGGACTCTGCACTGCGGTCAGTATGGAGGAGCCCCCCGGATTCTCTGGCTGCAGCTTCAGAAGGGCCGGGCGCACGGGCCGCTCCTGGCAGCCGTCTCCGGGGTGTTAATGTCAAGTGGTGTCTGTGCCAGTGTAAGCAGATCCGTGCCCCCGCCTCCATGGAGACTGGCCACGTCACCCCCACTGCTCGTCTGAACTGTCCGGAGAAGGGGAACGGTCGGGGCTTGGGAGGAGGGGTTTATTGCCCCCCCCATTACACGGCTGATTCTAGGAGGGGTTTGGTGCCCCCCATTAATAGATGATGGAAGAGATTGGAGGCGGCTGGCGTGTGGACCCCCCCCCCAGATGTGTGCCGCATGTCACCCCTTCCCTCCAAGAAATGTTTTAATACATGTCACCAAAACACGCATTTGTGGGGGCCACTTTGGGCACCGTCCCTGTTTCTCCAGGTGTCTTGTTGACCCCCTCAGCCCGTCGCCCCTGTTGTCAGGGGTTGTGACCAGACCCGGGCCCCCCAGGTTCAGGAGCTGCCCCGGCCTGGTCGCCCCCTCTTTTCTCTTACACCTTACAGGGGGTCCGGCTGCTGGACCCCTGGGAGAGAGGCCCTGACTGATGAGAGGGATTCCTCAGCTCACGAGGAGTGCGGGAAAGCTGGGTGACCCCCTTGGGGGCCCGTAATGGCAGTGACGGGTTGTCACCCAGCTTTCCCACGAACAGATAAGAAATATGTCGCTGGAGTGCTGCGGGTTTATTGTATGGGGGGGGGGGCAGTTTCGTCTTCTCAGCTGTGATGGGGCCCCGGGTCTTGAGTTATTCAGTCTGGGTGTCGCTGTAATGGTGGATGTTAGTGGTTGTAGTACCTCTCCTGGGTCCTGTCTGATGCCTACTACATGGGCCTATGCATGGCATCACCCCCCATACACAGTCACTACTCCCATCATCCTCCTGTGCGCAGAGAACAATAGTGCGCTGTTCCGGGAGGACACACCTGTGTTTACAGCACGCCGCCCTCATTGTGTGCCAGGCGCTGTGCCAGCCTGCCCGCCCCACCGGCCGCTGCATCAGGGGATAACCCTCATCAGGAGAGCCGAATGATCACTCCCCCTCTGACTACACCTCCCAAAAGGTGGACAAGCCTTAAACGTCTGCAGCTTTCGGACAGCTGAGGCTTTGTTACAGTGTGTCGGTGCAGGGAGGAGCTGACCGCCTGGAGGATAGGAGAGGCTGCGGGTACAGGTCACAGCTGATTGTCTGCCCTGATGCATTGTAACAGACCCTCAGCTGTGTGAGCAAGACGAGTAGTCTCTGTGGCCGTGACCCTGACCCTGAGTCATGTGACTGGCGTTGACCCTGACATTGTGTGGAGGCTTCACCATGGTCACCACGTACACAGCGAGCAAACGGCGGCGCGTCTCCAGGAGCCTCTAATCCTCTCACAATCCCCCGTCATCCGGCCTCCTCCATATAGAGTCCTCAAAGGGGCCCGACCCCTCCTGCCTGTCAGCCTCCACTGTGATAAATAGACCCCGAGGGGCCTTATGGACTGTAATACAGATCAGGAGGAGGGGGTCTTCAAGTAGGAGTATGGCCGGCAGGAGGAGGGGGTCTGTAGGGTAGGTTTATGGCCGGTAGGAGGGGGGGGTCTGTAGGGTAGGTTTATGGCGGGCAGGAGGAGGGGGTCTGTAGGGTAGGTTTATGGCCGGCAGGAGGAGGGGTTCTGTAGGGTAGGTTTATGGCCGGCAGGAGGAGGGGGTCTGTAGGGTAGGTTTATGGCCGGTAGGAGGAGGTCTGTAGGGTAGGTTTATGGCGGACAGGAGGAGGGGTCTGTAGGGTAGGTTTATGGCGGCAGGAGGAGGGGGTCTGTAGGGTAGGTTTATGGCCGGCAGGAGGGGGATCTGTAGGGTAGGTTTATGGCGGGCAGGAGGAGGGGGTCTGTAGAGTAGGTTTATGGCCGGTAGGAGGGGTCTGTAGGGTAGGTTTATGGCGGGCAGGAGGAGGGGGTCTGTAGGGTAGGTTTATGGCGGGCAGGAGGAGGGTGTCTGTAGGGTAGGTTTATGGCGGGCAGGAGGAGGGGGTCTGTAGGGTAGGGGTATGTCAGGCAGGAAGAGGGTGGTCTGTAGGGTAGGTTTATGGCTGGTAGGAGGGGGGGTCTGTAGGGTAGGTTTATGGCCGGTAGGAGGGGGGGTCTGTAGGGTAGGTTTATGGCGGGCAGGAGGGGGTCTGTAGGGTAGGTTTATGGCGGGCAGGAGGAGGGGTCTGTAGGGTAGGTTTATGGCGGGCAGGAGGAGGGGTCTGTAGGGTAGGTTTATGGCGGGCAGGAGAGGGTCTGTAGGGTAGGTTTATGGCGGGCAGGAGGAGGGGTCTGTAGGGTAGGTTTATGGCGGGCAGGAGGAGGGGTCTGTAGGGTAGGTTTATGGCGGGCAGGAGGAGGGGTCTGTAGGGTAGGTTTATGGCGGGCAGGAGGAGGGGTCTGTAGGGTAGGTTTATGGCAGGCAGGAGGAGGGTCTGTAGGGTAGGTTTATGGCGGGCAGGAGGAGGGGTCTGTAGGGTAGGTTTATGGCCGGCAGGAGGAGGGGGTCTGTAGGGTAGGTTTATGGCGGGCAGGAGGGAGGTCTGTAGGGTAGGTTTATGGCGGGCAGGAGGAGGAGGTCTGTAGGGTAGGTTTATGGCGGGCAGGAGGAGGGGTCTGTAGGGTAGGTTTATGGCGGGCAGGAGGAGGGTCTGTAGGGTAGGTTTATGGCAGGCAGGAGGAGGGGTCTGTAGGGTAGGTTTATGGCGGGCAGGAGGAGGTCTGTAGGGTAGGTTTATGGCGGGCAGGAGGAGGGGTCTGTAGGGTAGGTTTATGGCGGCAGGAGGAGGGGTCTGTAGGGTAGGTTTATGGCGGGCAGGAGGAGGGGTCTGTAGGGTAGGTTTATGGCGGGCAGGAGGAGGGTCTGTAGGGTAGGTTTATGGCAGGCAGGAGGAGGGTCTGTAGGGTAGGTTTATGGCAGGTAGGAGGAGGGGTCTGTAGGGTAGGTTTATGGCGGGCAGGAGGAGGGGTCTGTAGGGTAGGGTTATGGCGGGCAGGAAGAGGAGGTCTGTAGGGTAGGTTTATGGCGGGCAGGAGGAGGGGGTCTGTAGGGTAGGTTTATGGCAGGCAGGAGGGGGTCTGTAGGGTAGGTTTATGGCGGGCAGGAGGAGGGTCTGTAGGGTAGGTTTATGGCGGGCAGGAGGAGGGGGTCTGTAGGGTAGGTTTATGGCGGGCAGGGGGGGTCTGTAGGGTAGGTTTATGGCGGGCAGGAGGAGGGGGTCTGTAGGGTAGGTTTATGGCGGGCAGGAGGAGGGGGTCTGTAGGGTAGGTTTATGGCGGGCAGGAGGAGGGGTCTGTAGGGTAGGTTTATGGCAGGTAGGAGGAGGAGGTCTGTAGGGTAGAGTCTATGGCCGGTAGGAGGGGGTCTGTAGGGTAGGTTTATGGCGGGCTGAGGAGGGGTCTGTAGGGTAGGTTTATGGCCGGCAGGAGGAGGGGTCTGTAGGGTAGGTTTATGGCCGGTAGGAGAGGGTCTGTAGGGTAGGTTTATGGCCGGTAGCAGGAGGTCTGTAGGGTAGGTTTATGGCGGGCAGGAGGAGGAGGTCTGTAGGGTAGGTTTATGGCGGGCAGGAGGAGGGGTCTGTAGGGTAGGTTTATGGCAGGAGGAGGAGGGGTCTGTAGGGTAGGTTTATGGCCGGTAGGAGGGGGTCTGTAGGGTAGGTTTATGGCGGGCAGGAGGAGGGGTCTGTAGGGTAGGTTTATGGCGGGCAGGGAGGGTCTGTAGGGTAGGTTTATGGCGGGCAGGAGGAGGGGTCTGTAGGGTAGGTTTATGGCGGGCAGGAGGAGGGGGTCTGTAGGGTAGGTTTATGGCGGGCAGGAGGAGGGGTCTGTAGGGTAGGTTTATGGCAGGTAGGAGGAGGGGGTCTGTAGGGTAGGTCTATGGCCGGTAGTAGGAGGGTCTGTAGGGTAGGTTTATGGCGGGCTGGAGGAGGGGTCTGTAGGGTAGGTTTATGGCCGGCAGGAGGAGGGGTCTGTAGGGTAGGTTTATGGCCGGTAGGAGGAGGGGTCTGTAGGGTAGGTTTATGGCCGGTAGCAGGGGGTCTGTAGGGGTAGGTTTATGGCGGGCAGGAGGAGGAGGTCTGTAGGGTAGGTTTATGGCGGGCAGGAGGAGGGGTCTGTAGGGTAGGTTTATGGCAGGCAGGAGGAGGGGTCTGTAGGGTAGGTTTATGGCTGGCAGGAGGAGGGTCTGTAGGGTAGGTTTATGGCGGGCAGGAGGAGGGGTCTGTAGGGTAGGTTTATGGCGGGCAGGAGGGGTCTGTAGGGTAGGTTTATGGCGGGCAGGAGGAGGGAGTCTGTAGGGTAGGTTTATGGTCGGCAGGAGAGGGTCTGTAGGGTAGGTTTATGGCGGGCAGGAGGAGGGGTCTGTAGGGTAGGTTTATGGTGGGCAGGAGGAGGGGGTCTGTAGGGTAGGTTTATGGCAGGCAGGAGGAGGGGGTCTGTAGGGTAGGTTTATGGCGGGCAGGAGGAGGGGGTCTGTAGGGTAGGTTTATGGCGGGCAGGAGGAGGGGGTCTGTAGGGTAGGTTTATGGCGGGCAGGAGGAGGGGGTCTGTAGGGTAGGGTTATGTCAGGCAGGAAGAGGGTGGTCTGTAGGGTAGGTTTATGGCGGGCAGGAGGAGGGGGTCTGTAGGGTAGGTTTATGGCGGGCAGGAGGAGGGGGTCTGTAGGGTAGGTTTATGGCGGGCAGGAGGAGGGGGTCTGTAGGGTAGGTTTATTGGCGGGCAGGAGGAGGGGGTCTGTAGGGTAGGTTTATGGCCGGTAGGAGGAGGGGTCTGTAGGGTAGGTTTATGGCCGGTAGGAGGGGAGGTCTGTAGGGTAGGTTTATGGCCGGTAGGAGGAGGGGTCTGTAGGGTAGGTTTATGGCCGGTAGGAGGAGGGGGTCTGTAGGGTAGGTTTATGGCGGGCAGGAGGAGGGGGTCTGTAGGGTAGGTTTATGGCGGGCAGGAGGAGGGGGTCTGTAGGGTAGGTTTATGGCAGGCAGGAGGAGGGATCTGTAGGGTAGGGGTATGTCAGGCAGGAAGAGGGTGGTCTGTAGGGTAGGTTTATGGCGGGCAGGAGGAGGGTGGTCTGTAGGGTAGGCTTATGGCGGGCAGGAGGAGGGGGTCTGTAGGGTAGGTTTATGGCGGGCAGGAGGAGGGGGTCTGTAGGGTAGGTTTATGGCGGGCAGGAGGAGGGGGGTCTGTAGGGTAGGTTTATGGTGGGCAGGAGGAGGGGGGTCTGTAGGGTAGGTTTATGGTGGGCAGGAGGAGGGGGGTCTGTAGGGTAGGTTTATGGTGGGCAGGAGGAGGGGGGTCTGTAGGGTAGGTTTATGGCGGGCAGGAAGAGGGGGTCTTAAGGCTAGACCCGGGATCCACAACATGTGGCTCTCCATCTGTTGCCGAACTGCAACTCCCATCATGTCCTGAAGGCCGCAGCAGTGGCCCCTGATGGGCGGAGTTATGAATCAGTAGGGATGCTCTGCGCCATTGTCCATCGCGGTTTTACATATTTATAATGTTATGTGACCCCAGAAGGGAGCTTGCTGCCCCCCGCAGAGGTGAAACCTGTACCCACCGAGCCACTGCCCGCACCTGGAGGTTGTCACAGCCCCGCCCCCTGCTGATGACATCACTGGTTACTCGTTCCACCTTCTGCAGGTTAATGAGTTTTCTCTGTTCCTGTGATGAGGTTTAATGATGTAGATCAGCAGCTGTCTGCGGCCAGCGCAGGGTTAATGAGGTGGAACGAGGCGTCTTGTGCCCCCAGCCTCCCTCTAAGGAGGTGACCGGGATAGTGAGATGAGGTGTGATCTCGGTGGAGCTGGCACAGATTCGCTCTGATGGTGGCAGAGAACACCGTGTGCGGGAGAGAGCGCCATGTGATGCCAGTACTGAGTGCACCAGTACCCGCTGGGACCCGCGCCCGCCTGTGGGACTCTAAGGGTATTTAGGAAATAGATTGTTTGGAGAAAACGAGCTCAAATCGAGACGGGAACGAGTATTAGACTGGCAGCTGTGAGGTCTAGAAAGTAGGTGAACGCTGTAACAAAGTATCTTAGTAATAAGAAGTAATGTTACTGACGGAGCAGCGGAGAATAATAAAAGGTGCTGTAACAAAGTATCTTAGTAATAAGAAGTAATGTTACTGACGGAGCAGCGGAGAATAATAAAAGGAGCTGTAACAAAGTATCTTAGTAATAAGAAGTAATGTTACTGACGGAGCAGCGGAGAATAATAAAAGGTGCTGTAACAAAGTATCTTAGTAATAAGAAGTAATGTTACTGACGGAGCAGCGGAGAATAATAAAAGGTGCTGTAACAAAGTATCTTAGTAATAAGAAGTAATGTTACTGACGGAGGAGCAGAGAATAATAAAAGGTGCTGTAACAAAGTATCTCAGTAATAAGAAGTAATGTTACTGACGGAGCAGAGAATAATAAAAGGTGCTGTAACAAAGTATCTTAGTAATAAGGAGTAATGTTACTGACGGAGGAGCGGAGAATAATAACAGGTGCAGTAACAAAGTATCTTAGTAATAAGAAGTAATGTTACTGACGGAGCAGAAGAGAATTATAAAAGGTGCTGTAACAAAGTATCTTAGTAATAAGGAGTAATGTTACTGACGGAGCAGCGGAGGATAATAAAAGGAGCTGTAACAAAGTATCTTAGTAATAAGAAGTAATGTTACTGACGGAGCAGCAGAGAATAATAAAAGGAGCTGTAACAAAGTATCTTAGTAACAAGAAGTAATGTTACTGACAGAGGAGCGGAGAATAATAAAAGGTGCTGTAACAAAGTATCTTAGTAATAAGAAGTAATGTTACTGACGGAGCGGAGACTAATAAAAGGTGCTGTAACAAAGTATCTTAGTAATAAGAAGTAATGTTACTGACGGAGCAGCGGAGAATAATAAAAGGTGCTGTAACAAAGTATCTTAGTAATAAGAAGTAATGTTACTGACGGAGCAGCGGAGAATAATAAAAGGAGCTGTAACAAAGTATCTTAGTAATAAGAAGTAATGTTACTGACGGAGCAGCGGAGAGTAATAAAAGGTGCTGTAACAAAGTATCTTAGTAATAAGAAGTAATGTTACTGACGGAGCAGCGGAGAATAATAAAAGGTGCTGTAACAAAGTATCTTAGTAATAAGAAGTAATGTTACTGACGGAGCAGCGGAGAATAATAAAAGGTGCTGTAACAAAGTATCTCAGTAATAAGAAGTAATGTTACTGACAGAGCAGCGGAGAATAATAAAAGGAGCAGTAACAAAGTATCTTAGTAATAAGAAGTAATGTTACTGACGGAGCAGAGAATAATAAAAGGTGCTGTAACAAAGTATCTTAGTAATAAGGAGTAATGTTACTGACGGAGCAGCGGAGGATAATAAAAGGAGCTGTAACAAAGTATCTTAGTAATAAGAAGTAATGTTACTGACGGAGCAGCAGAGAATAATAAAAGGAGCTGTAACAAAGTATCTTAGTAACAAGAAGTAATGTTACTGACAGAGGAGCGGAGAATAATAAAAGGTGCTGTAACAAAGTATCTTAGTAATAAGAAGTAATGTTACTGACAGAGCAGAGAATAATAAAAGGTGCTGTAACAAAGTATCTTAGTAATAAGAAGTAATGTTACTGACGGAGCAGAGAATAATAAAAGGTGCTGTAACAAAGTATCTTAGTAATAAGGAGTAATGTTACTGACGGAGCAGCGGAGTATAATAAAAGGAGCTGTAACAAAGTATCTTAGTAATAAGAAGTAATGTTACTGACGGAGCAGCAGAGAATAATAAAAGGTGCTGTAACAAAGTATCTTAGTAATAAGAAGTAATGTTACTGACGGAGCAGCAGAGAATAATAAAAGGTGCTGTAACAAAGTATCTTAGTAATAAGGAGTAATGTTACTGACGGAGCAGAGAATAATAAAAGGTGCTGTAACAAAGTATCTTAGTAATAAGAAGTAATGTTACTGACGGAGCAGAGAATAATAAAAGGAGCTGTAACAAAGTATCTTAGTAATAAGGAGTAATGTTACTGACGGAGCAGCAGAGAATAATAAAAGGTGCTGTAACAAAGTATCTTAGTAATAAGAAGTAATGTTACTGACGGAGCAGCAGAGAATAATAAAAGGAGCTGTAACAAAGTATCTTAGTAATAAGAAGTAATGTTACTGACGGAGCAGCGGAGAATAATAAAAGGTGCTGTAACAAAGTATCTTAGTAATAAGAAGTAATGTTACTGACGGAGGAGCGGAGAATAATAAAAGGAGCTGTAACAAAGTATCTTAGTAATAAGGAGTAATGTTACTGACGGAGCAGCAGAGAATAATAAAAGGTGCTGTAACAAAGTATCTTAGTAATAAGTAATGTTACTGACGGAGCAGCAGAGAATAATAAAAGGTGCTGTAACAAAGTATCTTAGTAATAAGAAGTAATGTTACTGACGGAGCAGCGGAGAATAATAAAAGGTGCTGTAACAAAGTATCTTAGTAATAAGAAGTAATATTACTGACGGAGCAGCGGAGAATAATAACAGGTGCTGTAACAAAGTATCTTAGTAATAAGAAGTAATGTTACTGACGGAGCACAGGAGAATAATAAACGGAGCTGTAACAAAGTATCTTAGTAATAAGTAATGTTACTGACGGAGGAGCGGAGAATAATAAAAGGTGCTGTAACAAAGTATCTTAGTAATAAGAAGTAATATTACTGACGGAGGAGCGGAGAATAATAACAGGAGCTGTAACAAAGTATCTTAGTAATAAGAAGTAATGTTACTGACTGAGCAGCAGGAGAATAATAAAAGGTGCTGTAACAAAGTATCTTAGTAATAAGTAATGTTACTGACGGAGGAGCGGAGAATAATAAAAGGAGCTGTAACAAAGTATCTTAGTAATAAGAAGTAATGTTACTGACGGAGCAGCAGAGAATAATAAAAGTAGCTGTAACAAAGTATCTTAGTAATAAGAAGTAATGGTACTGACGGAGCAGAGTATAATAAAAGGAGCTGTAACAAAGTATCTTAGTAATAAGGAGTAATGTTACTGACGGAGCAGAGTATAATAAAAGGAGCTGTAACAAAGTATCTTAGTAATAAGGAGTAATGTTACTGACGGAGCAGCGGAGAATAATAAAAGGTGCTGTAACAAAGTATCTTAGTAATAAGGAGTAATGTTACTGACGGAGCAGAGAATAATAAAAGGTGCTGTAACAAAGTATCTTAGTAATAAGAAGTAATGTTACTGACGGAGCACCTGAGAATAATAAAAGGAGCTGTAACAAAGTATCTTAGTAATAAGGAGTAATGTTACTGACGGAGGAGCGGAGAATAATAAAAGGAGCTGTAACAAAGTATCTTAGTAATAAGGAGTAATGTTACTGACGGAGCAGCGGAGAATAATAAAAGGAGCTGTAACAAAGTATCTTAGTAATAAGAAGTAATGTTACTGACGGAGCAGAGAATAATAAAAGGTGCTGTAACAAAGTATCTTAGTAATAAGGAGTAATGTTACTGACGGAGGAGCGGAGAATAATAAAAGGAGCTGTAACAAAGTATCTTAGTAATAAGAAGTAATGTTACTGACGGAGCAGAGAATAATAAAAGGTGCTGTAACAAAGTATCTTAGTAATAAGGAGTAATGTTACTGACGGAGCAGCGGAGAATAATAAAAGGAGCTGTAACAAAGTATCTTAGTAATAAGAAGTAATGTTACTGACGGAGCACCTGAGAATAATAAAAGGAGCTGTAACAAAGTATCTTAGTAATCAGAAGTAATGTTACTGACGGAGCAGCGGAGAATAATAAAAGGAGCTGTAACAAAGTATCTTAGTAATAAGGAGTAATGTTACTGACGGAGCACCTGAGAATAATAAAAGGAGCTGTAACAAAGTATCTTAGTAACAAGAAGTAATGTTACTGACGGAGCAGAGGAGAATAATAAAAGGAGCTGTAACAAAGTATCTTAGTAATAAGAAGTAATGTTACTGACGGAGCAGCAGAGAATAATAAAAGGTGCTGTAACAAAGTATCTTAGTAACAAGAAGTAATGTTACTGACGGAGCAGAGGAGAATAATAAAAGGAGCTGTAACAAAGTATCTTAGTAATAAGAAGTAATGTTACTGACGGAGCAGCGGAGAATAATAAAAGGTGCTGTAACAAAGTATCTTAGTAATAAGAAGTAATGTTACTGACGGAGGAGCAGAGAATAATAAAAGGTGCTGTAACAAAGTATCTTAGTAACAAGAAGTAATGTTACTGACGGAGCAGCGGAGAATAATAAAAGGAGCTGTAACAAAGTATCTTAGTAATAAGAAGTAATGTTACTGACGGAGGAGCAGAGAATAATAAAAGGTGCTGTAACAAAGTATCTTAGTAATAAGAAGTAATGTTACTGACGGAGCTGAGAATAATAAAAGGAGCTGTAACAAAGTATCTTAGTAATAAGAAGTAATGTTACTGACGGAGCAGCGGAGAATAATAAAAGGTGCTGTAACAAAGTATCTTAGTAATAAGAAGTAATGTTACTGACGGAGCAGCAGAGAATAATAACAGGTGCAGTAACAGCTAATAACGGATACATAGACATCTCCTTATTATAGCGGATGTCTGTGAGCGAGCGCAACCTCCGCCACAATGTGTCTATACCTAAATATAGTGGGGGAGGGGCACGGACACATGGCAGCCCCTGTACCGGCTGTGGCGTATCCCCCCCTCTCCAGTCAGCCGGACCCCGATACCAGGATTCAGTCTCAGCCGCTCAGTTCTGTTCCCCCAATACCTGATTATATTTCAGCAAGACAGCGAAAACCATGAGGGCGAGATGCGGGCACCTGAATGTGTCAGCACATACTGCAGGGACCGGGGTATGCTCCAGTCACATCCAGAGCTGCAGGGACCGGGGTATGCTCCAGTCACATCCAGAGCTGCAGGGACCGGGGTATGCTCCAGTCACATCCAGAGCTGCAGGGACCGGGGTATCCTCCAGTCACATCCAGAGCTGCAGGGACCGGGGTATCCTCCAGTCACATCCAGAGCTGCAGGGACCGGGGTATGCTCCAGTCACATCCAGAGCTGCAGGGACCGGGGTATGCTCCAGTCACATCCAGAGCTGCAGGGACCGGGGTATGCTCCAGTCACATCCAGAGCTGCAGGGACCGGGGTATCCTCCAGTCACATCCAGAGCTGCAGGGACCGGGGTATGCTCCAGTCACATCCAGAGCTGCTGCAGGTACATTCTCTTCTCCGGTCACATCCAGAGCTGCTGCAGGTACATTCTCTTCTCCGGTCACATCCAGAGCTGCAGGTACATTCTCTTCTCCAGTCACATCCAGAGCTGCTGCAGGTACATTCTCTTCTCCAGTCACATCCAGAGCTGCTGCAGGTACATTCTCTTCTCCAGTCACATCCAGAGCTGCTGCAGGTACATTCTCTTCTCCAGTCACATCCAGAGCTGCAGCAGGTACATTCTCTTCTCCGGTCACATCCAGAGCTGCAGCAGGTACATTCTCTTCTCCGGTCACATCCAGAGCTGCAGCAGGTACATTCTCTTCTCCGGTCACATCCAGAGCTGCAGCAGGTACATTCTCTTCTCCGGTCACATCCAGAGCTGCTGCAGGTACATTCTCTTCTCCGGTCACATCCAGAGCTGCTGCAGGTACATTCTCTTCTCCGGTCACATCCAGAGCTGCTGCAGGTACATTCTCTTCTCCGGTCACATCCAGAGCTGCAGCAGGTACATTCTCTTCTCCGGTCACATCCAGAGCTGCAGCAGGTACATTCTCTTCTCCGGTCACATCCAGAGCTGCAGCAGGTACATTCTCTTCTCCGGTCACATCCAGAGCTGCAGGTACATTCTCTTCTCCGGTCACATCCAGAGCTGCAGCAGGTACATTCTCTTCTCCGGTCACATCCAGAGCTGCAGTCACAATACATTATACATTATGCTGTAGGCAGGGTTTGCAGCCGTCTTATCCCATGATGCAGGGCTGTGAGCCCCGGGGGCAGGACAGATCCCCTGCAGCATGTAGAACTATCGGATGCATGGACTGTACAGCAGGGGCGGAGTCTGCTCTGCAGGGGAAGGGCCCCGGAGGACTCTGCATTTCTTCCTGGCTGTGACCTCTCCCGGGGGCCCTGCGCCCTTCCTTTTCTCTGATGTTGCAGTGATTGCTGTGATAATGGGCGTGCAGGGAAAGGTCAGCTGTGCCTCCCCCGGAGCAGCGCTCCCTCACACCGTCTCTCGATGGTGGTCACAGACAGTGGGTGTGTCGGACCCCAGGACAGGCCACTAGGGGGCCGTGCAGACCCTAAATGGTGGATATATTTCTCCTCCCCTGGACCGCCCCCTTACACATGCATGCTGGGCTCAGCTGAGTGTGCATGTGCTCTGCCTGCATGTGTGCCTCAAACCTCTTCCCCGACCCCTCTGTTTGTCGTGGGACCCCCAGACACAGGATGTGGCCCTGCTGAAATCTGCAGCTGACATTGATCCAATGCGCATGCCCAGCTTTAGTGTCGGTCTTTACTGCAGTTCTGGCATTCTAGTCATTAACACTCGGGGTGAGCAGCGTGGAGTCCTGCAGCGCATGGCATTGTGGGAGGCGGACCTGCTAGGTAATCGGGGTTTATCCAAGGTGTATCCAGTCGCGGCCCCCCGGCGGCCGCAGCGCCCCTGTCACGGCCCCCCAACAGCGCCCCGTGCCTGATCATCTCACGGTTCCCTCTCTTGCAGAGTTCTGCCGGATCGACGAGCTGCTCTGCCAGCGGGAGGACGAGCTCCTGAGCTTCGAGGCGGTGGTCAGCATCCACAAGCAGATGGACGATGACGCCAATGGGAACGTGGACGTGGAGGAGAGCGACGAGGTACGACAGGCCCGGCGCCCGTCTGCTCTAGTCACATCCAGAGCTGCAGTCATGTCAGCCGAGCGCGGACTCCCATAATCCCCTGCAGGGTCGTGACGGCAGCTTTGGGTGTGACTGGAGAGGCTGGACGTGGAGGAGGCACTTGCTCAGCGGTGCCTCTTCTCCGCGGCTCAGGCCTTGGGTTCTGGAAGATCACTTTACCTCTTCCCAGGCTAAATATACAGAGGAACAGCTGAGACGCGGAGGGGGAGGGGGCGGCACGAGTGACCCTTTATATGCCTGCCAGAAATGACCGGGGGGAGGGGCTTGTACCCCGCGCAGGGCTGGTATACTGTATCTGCGCAGCAGCGTGGATGAGGGGCGGGCATGCGGATATGGTGGGGGGCTCACTGGATATGGTGGGGGTGGGAGCTCACTGGATATGGTGGGGGAGCTCACTGGATATGGTGGTGGGGAGCTCACTGGATATGGTGGGGAGGGGAGCTCACTGGATATGGTGGGGAGGGGAGCTCACTGGATATGGTGGGGTGGGGGAGCTCACTGGATATGGTGGGGTGGGTGGAGCTCACTGGATATGGTGGGGTGGGGGAGCTCACTGGATATGGTGGGGTGGGTGGAGCTCACTGGATATGGTGGGGTGGGTGGAGCTCACTGGATAGTGATAGGTGGGGGGTAGGTGGAGCTCACTGGATATGGTGGGTGGGTGGAGCTCACTGGATATGGTGGGGTGGGTGGAGCTCACTGGATATGGTGGGGTAGGTGGAGCTCACTGGATATGGTGGGGTGGGTGGAGCTCACTGGATATGGTGGGGGTGGGTAGGGGAGCTCACTGGATATGGTGGGGGTCACGAGTGGAGTCACTGGATCATGGTATGGTGGGGAGCTCACTGGATATGGTGGGGGGTTTAGGGGTCACCAGATTTAGTGGGGGCCGGGGTCTCTGTATACTGGTGGGGAGGTTTAGGGGTCACCAGATTTAGTGGGGGCCGGGGTCTCTGTATAGTACCGGTAGGTGGTGGGGAGCTCACTGGATATGGTGGGGGGTTTAGGGGTCACCAGATTTAGTAGGGGGCCGGGGTCTCTGTATACGGTGGGGAGGTTTAGGGGTCACCAGATTTAGTGGGGGGCCGGGGTCTCTGTATACGGTGGGGAGGTTTAGGGTCACCAGATTTAGTGGGGGCGGGTCTCTGTATACGGTGAGTTTAGGGTCACCAGATTTGGTGGGGGCGGGTCTCTGTATACGGTGGTGGGGAGCTCACTGGATATGGTGGGGGGGTTTAGGGGTCACCAGATTTAGTGGGGGCCGGGTCTCTGTATACGGTGGGGAGGTTTAGGGTCACCAGATTTAGTGGGGGCCGGGGTCTCTGTATACGGTGGGGGGAGCTCACTGGATATGGTGGGAGGTTTAGGGTCACCAGATTTAGTGGGGGCCGGGGTCTCTGTATACGGTGGGGAGGTTTAGGGTCACCAGATTTAGTGGGGGCCGGGTCTCGTATACGGTGGGGAGGCTCACTGATTTAGTGGGGGCCGGGGTCTCTGGATAGGTGGGGTTGGTCACCAGATTTAGTGGGGAGCTGGGTCTCTGTATACGGTGGGGAGGTTTAGGGGTCACCAGATTTAGTGGGGGGCCGGGGTCTCTGTATACGGTGGGGAGGTTTAGGGGTCACCAGATTTAGTGGGGGGGCTGGGGTCTCTGTATACGGTGGGGGCGGTGGCGCTCTGCTCTCCGGCGCTGAGTGTTTTATCGCTCTCTTTATCTTCCACTTCACCGGTAATTGGCGCTTATCTGCCGCCTGTTGACAGCGGGGGGGGGGGGGGGGGATTGGCAGGAGATGTTCTGTGGGGTTTATCACGGCCCGGACCATGGATGTGACTTTCTTAAAGGGCCAGTACCCTGCATATCGTATCCGTCCGCTCTCTTCGTGGGTCGGCGCCCCTCATGGCTGACCTGTCGTGGGGGTCACTTACTTATGGCTGTGTCCTCTGCTTTCAGTTCATAAGAGAAGATCTGAATTACCACGACCCAACGGTTAAGCACAGCACCTTCCATGGAGAGGACAAGCTGATCAGCGTGGAGGACCTGTGGAACACGTGGAAGGTGTCAGAAGGTAGGACTGTTACCATGACAACACGCTGGTAGTATAAAGGTTCCCATGGAAATGGAGGTACCAGTTTCTATGGTGATATTACTGAAGGGGCAGTTTTGGTTTCCATAGTGAGGCAGATATTCGTGTTGTGGGTCTTCTTGCTAGTTACCATGGTGATGCTGGTTTTGTGGGAGGTGGTTGCTAAAGTGAAAAGCCTGCTGGTTTCCATGGTGATATTGATTCTGGCCACCAGAGTAATGGTTTCCATGGTAATGTAGTTACTAGTCTCCAGGGATAGTGGTTGCCATTGTGATGTAGTTGCTAATCTCTTGAGTAGTCGTTTCCATGGTGATATGTAGTTGCCAACCTCATGTACTGGTTTCCATAGTAATGTAGCTGTTGGTCGCCAGGGTACTGGTTTCCATAGTGATGTAGATGTTGGTCGCCAGGGTAGTGGTTTCCATAGTGATGTAGATGTTGGTTGCCAGTGTACTGGTTTCCATAGTGATGTACAGGTTGGTCGCCAGGGTACTGGTTTCCATAGTGATGTAGATGTTGGTCGCCAGGGTAGCGGTTTCCATAGTGATGTACAGGTTGGTCGCCAGGGTAGTGCTTTCCATAGTGATGTACAGGTTGGTCGCCAGGGTAAAGGTTTCCATAGTGATGTAGATGTTGGTCACCAGGGTAGTGGTTTCCATGGTGATGTAGATGTTGGTCGCCAGGGTAGTGGTTTCCATAGTGATGTAGATGTTGGTCACCAGGGTAGTGGTTTCCATGGTGATGAAGATGTTGGTCTTGGTTGTGGTTTCCTTGGTGATTTTATCGCTGGTTTCCACGCTGATGTAGTTGCTAATCTTCTGGGTAGTGGTTTTCATGGTGATCTGTAGTTGCTGATCCCTGTAGGTCACCGGGGCCCGCTCGCCTGTAGGTCACCGGGGCCCGCTCGCCTGTAGGTCACCGGGGCCCGCTCGCCTGTAGGTCACCGGGGCCCGCTCGCCTGTAGGTCACCGGGGCCCGCTCGCCTGTAGGTCACCGGGGCCCTCTCTCTTTCCTTCTTCCTCAGTGTATAACTGGACGGTGGACGAGGTGGTTCAGTGGCTCATCACCTACGTGGAGCTTCCCCAATACGAGGAGGTTTTCCGGAAGCTGCAGCTGAGCGGCAGGGATATGCCCAGGTAGGTGATCCCCCATGTCCGGTCTCTGGGATCTCCCGGAGAGTAATCACCGTCCTCCAGGCTGGATCCCGGGTAGTGGATTACCAGAATCTGAGACCTTGTATGAGTGGCTGGCACATCGTGGTTGGATCCCCAGGATCTGGGGTGAGTGCCTTGCTCTTGATCTATAGTTGATCTCCTGGGATCTTCACCCCTGTTCACATTGGTGATGATCCTGTGAGCTCCTCCTCATTGGTCAGCTGAGCAGCCAATCAGCGCGCGGTACGCACTCGCTTACATTGTCCGGTTGGGATCCACGCGGTTAAATGGGCGACAGTCGTCCTGTAATAATGCAGCCGTTATATGGGGGGGATCGGGCCGGTGCGTTATAGGCTGTAGATTATCACCGGTCTATGGCCTGTGTTAGGCGGTTATCCGACCGTGCGAGGAATAGCAGTGCCGGGTGTGACGATTGTCTCCGTGGTGACCGGGATTGATGGAGCGCAGTGATTGGTCGCCATGGTTTTGTGTCACTGACCGCCATTGTCCTGCTTGTCTCAGGTTAGCGATAACGAATGCCACCATGACGGGAACGCTGCTGAAGATGACGGACCGCAGCCACCGGCAGAAGCTGCAGCTGAAGGCGCTGGACACGGTGCTGTTCGGACCCCCTCTGTGTGAGTACCGTCACCCCCGCGCGGGAAAGCAGAGTATAAACCAATATGGCTGCCATTCCATGGGGTTCAACCCAGCTCTCCCAAGTTGTGGAATGACAGCTCTGTACCCCAGTGACCTCTGGTCACATACACAAGAGTCCGGGAAAGCTGTGCTCTGTGGGGGACCCCGGGGGGGGGAGTGGAGGGAGTGGAGGAGCTGTGCTCTGTGGGGACCCCGGGGAGTGGAGGAGCTGTGCTCTGTGGGGACCCCGGGAGTGGAGGAGCTGTGCTCTGTGGGGGACCCTGGGGGAGTGGAGGAGCTGTGCTCTGTGGGGGACCCTGGGGGAGTGGAGGAGCTGTGCTCTGTGGGGGACCCTGGGGGAGGGGGACCCTGGGGAGTGGAGGAGCTGTGCTCTGGGGGAGTGGAGGAGCTGTGCTCTGTGGGGGACCCTGGGGGAGTGGAGGAGCTGTGCTCTGTGGGGGACCCTGGGGGAGTGAGAGCTGTGCTCTGTGGGGGACCCTGGGGGATGGAGGAGCTGTGCTCTGTGGGGGACCCTGGGGGAGTGGAGGAGCTGTGCCTGTGGGGGACTCTGGGGAGTGGAGGAGCTGTGCTCTGTGGGGGACCCTGGGGGAGTGGAGGAGCTGTGCTCTGTGGGGACCCTGGGGGAGTGGAGGAGCTGTGCTCTGTGGGGGACCCTGGGGAGTGGAGGAGCTGTGCTCTGTGGGGGACCCCGGGGGGATGGAGGAGCTGTGCTCTGTGGGGGACCCCGGGGGAGGGGATAGAGGAGCTGTGGAGGAGCTGTGCTCTGTGGGGGACCCTGGGGGAGTGGAGGAGCTGTGCTCTGTGGGGGACCCTGGGGGAGTGGAGGAGCTGTGCTCTGTGGGGGACCCTGGGGGAGTGGAGGAGCTGTGCTCTGTGGGGACCCTGGGGGAGTGGAGGAGCTGTGCTCTGTGGGGACCCTGGGGGAGTGGAGGAGCTGTGCTCTGTGGGGGACCCTGGGGGAGTGGAGGAGCTGTGCTCTGTGGGGGGAGTGGAGGAGCTGTGCTCTGTGGGGACCCTGGGGGAGTGGAGGAGCTGTGCTCTGTGGGGCGGGGTGGGGGGTGGAGGAGCTGTGCTCTGTGGGGCCTCTTAGGTTTGCTCCTCAGGTGGAGCTCTCCCGGGGCCCCTGTGTTGTTCTCGCCCTTGGAACCTTATTGGTATTTTCCTCTTTGTAAACATTTGCTCTGTGCTGTTTGCTTTTCCTGCAGTGATGCTGATTTATCTTGCAGCGGGCGATAACCTGGGGTGGGGGCCATAACCTGGGGTGGGAGGGAGCGGGGGGGCTGTAACCTGGGGGCGATCACCTGGTGGGGGGTGATGTGTTCTATGTATCATCACCGGTACCTAGGAGATGAGCCCCCATCTTTCCCAGATGTTCCCTGTATAGTTCTCATTGGGCCGCCTGTGTGGCCCCCGTCGTTGCAGGACGGGGGGTGGGGGCGATCACCCAGCTTTCCCAGACTGCTGAATGGTACCTCTATATTACATAGTGATCCAGGCTGGGTGACGCCCCCCGGGGTGCAGTGTACGGGTCACCCAGCTTTCCCAGGCTGGGTGACGCCCCCCAGGGTGCAGTGTACGGGTCACCCAGCTTTCCCAGGCTGGGTGACGCCCCCCGGGGTGCAGTGTACGGGTCACCCAGCTTTCCCAGACTGCTGAATGGTACCTCTATATTACATAGTGATCCAGGCTGGGTGACGCCCCCCGGGGTGCAGTGTACGGGTCACCCAGCTTTCTCAGAGACGGACAGACCTCCTTGGTCACCTCTGACAGTCTCAGTGGGGGCGTGGTCTGTCAGGCGGCCTCAGTGATAGAACGCGACGCTCCCATAATCGCTGGATTATTTTTAGGCCGTTTACTTTATAATTTCACACGGAATGAAAGCCGACCCGGAGCAGCAGAGCGCAGGAACCCGGCCAGCTCTGCATAATGGGAGGAAGCGGGGTCCCCGGGGAGGAGGCGGCAACAAATTCTGCTCCACGTGTGGCTGTCACATCCGCAGGTTACGTGCCGCAGGGCACAGTAGGGGGCGGCAGGTGCCCTCAATACACCCCCAGTGCATTCTGGGTGAATACAGTCCTCCGTTAGTACCCATGACTCTACGTTTCTCTTTCTGAGCCCCCCATAGTGACACGACCGCGCTGCGCCCCCTCCACTCACAGACCAGAAAGTGGTCACAAGGGTCCGAGGTGGAGGATGGGGGTTATCAGCGGGCGCCCTGTTGACCTGAGAGGTTGGGGGCAAAGACTGCAGTGTAATGGAGGTGGGCGGATGAGGGGCCCCCCAGGAGGGCCCATTACTGATATCGTGGGCGGCCCTCACTCCTGTCCTCTTTCTCCTCAGTGACCCGCCATAACCACCTCAAGGACTTCATGCTGGTGGTCTCCATCGTCATCGGGGTTGGGGGCTGCTGGTTCGCCTACATACAAAACCGCTACTCGAAAGAGCACATGAAGAAGATGATGAATGACCTGGAGGGGCTGCAGCGGGCCGAGCAGAGCCTGCACGATCTGCAGGAGAGGTGGGTGATCGGGGCCCCTGTGCACTAGAGCCGCCTGGACCCCTCCATCACTATATCACCCGCGATGCGGGATGTAGCTGAGCTGAGTGTGCGCACTGCTGCCCTCCTCTGTGTATATGATGTTATAAACACAGGACGGCTGCCAGGTCTGGAGCCGCTCTCTTCACGGGCGGCCGCCCTTCTATAATTAGATCCTTCTGCCCTCACATCCGTCCCCCGTATTTACTGTATACGCCCCGTTCTGTGCCAGCGAGGGGGGCGGCGTTCAGGAGAAGGGGCAACACCAGGCACCACCTTACAGACAGGGAGGTACACATGGGGCAGGTATCTGGGGGGCTCCGTACACATGGGGCAGGTATCTGGGGGGCTCCGTACACATGGGGCAGGTATCTGGGGGGCTCCGCATACATGGGGCAGGTATCTGGGGGCTCCGCATACATGGGGCAGGTATCTGGGGGCTCCGTACACATGGGGGCAGGTATCTGGGGGCTCCGTACACATGGGGCAGGTATCTGGGGGCTCGCACACATGGGGCAGGTATCTGGGGGGCTCTGTACACATGGGGCAGGTATCTGGGGGCTCCGTACACATGGGGCAGGTATCTGGGGGCTCCGTACACATGGGGCAGGTATCTGGGGGCTCCGTACACATGGGGCAGGTATCTGGGGGCTCCGTACACATGGGGCAGGTATCTGGGGGCTCCGTACACATGGGGCAGGTATCTGGGGGCTCCGTACACATGGGGCAGGTATCTGGGGGCTCCGTACACATGGGGCAGGTATCTGGGGGCTCCGTACACATGGGGCAGGTATCTGGGGGGGCTCCGTACACATGGGGCAGGTATCTGGGGGGCTCCGTACACATGGGGCAGGTATCTGGGGGGGCTCCGTACACATGGGGCAGGTATCTGGGGGTCTAGGAAATCAAAACATGGCCGGGACCGGACTGTAATCAGTAGGACTCTCATCACATTCCCAGACGCCCCTCCCCCTTCCTTATTAAAGAGCACCTGTTTAGCAGCTGGTTCCCACCATGTGTCCCCTTTAAGTGACGGTGACTCAGCGGGCACAGGACATTCCGCCTTGAGACCGCTCAGAGCTGCGCATTCCCGATCACTCATCTGAGGAATGTGGCCTGTGTACTGGAAACAAGCCTGCAGCCACAGTGACCTCTAGTGGTGAGCAGAGGGTAGTGCAGCTGACAGCATCGGTCGCTGGGTACTTATCAAGGCCTGGATGGTGGTGCCAAGTATGTGTCTGTGCTGCAGGCTGGCACAATGAGGATACCTGCACCCCCACCCTGGATGTGTGCCCTCATTGAGAAAAACTCTACATGTTAGTGCCAAGGTAAACACAATGGACAGTTTACCAGGGACTGAACCTCTCCTCCATGTGACTGGCCCTCAGGGGTTGTCCAGATGGGGGTGCCCACCCTGATGATTATTTGCCCCTATAGTGACTGGCAGAAAGATCATCAACCTGTACCCGCACTGTCTCCCTAACAAACCCCTGTCCTGTCTGCAGACTCCAGAAGGCCCAGGAGGAGCACCGCACGGTGGAGGTGGAGAAGGTCCATCTGGAGAAGAAGCTGCAGAATGAGATCTGTTTGGCCAAACAGGAGGCGCAGAGGCTTCGGGAGCTCCGAGAGGGGACAGAGAACGAGCTGAGCCGGCAGAAGTATGCAGAGCAGGAGCTGGAGCAGGTGAGAACCCGCAGTACTAGTGCCCGGGACCCCCCGAATATCGCACAGTGCTCAGGGTATATTATCTGTATTACTAGTGCCCGGGACCCCCCCGAATATCGCACAGTGCTCAGGGTATATTACCTGTATTACTAGTGCCCAGGACTGTACCCCTATATTATCACAGTGTTCAGGGTATATTACCTGTATTACTAGTGCCCAGGACTGTACCCCTATATTATCACAGTGTTCAGGGTATATTACCTGTATTACTAGTGCCCAGGACTGTACCCCTATATTATCACAGTGTTCAGGGTATATTACCTGTATTACTAGTGCCCAGGACTGCACCCCTATATTATCACAGTGCTCAGGGTATATTATCTGTATTACTAGTGCCCGGGACCCCCCCGAATATCGCACAGTGCCCAGGGTATATTATCTGTATTACTAGTGCCCAGGACTGTACCCCTATATAATGTCAGTGTTCAGGGTATATTATCTGTATTACTAGTGCCCAGGACTGTACCCCTATATAATGTCAGTGTTCAGGGTATATTATCTGTATTACTAGTGCCCAGGACTGTACCCCTATATTATCACAGTGTTCAGGGTTTATTATCTGTATTACTAGTGCCCGGGACTGTACCCCTATATTATCAGTGTTCAGGGTATATTATCTGTATTACTAGTGCCCAGGACTGTACCCCTATGTTATCACAGTGCTCAGGGTATATTATCTGTATTACTAGTGCCCAGGACTGTACCCCTATATTATCAGTGTTCAGGGTATATTATCTGTATTACTAGTGCCTAGGACTGTACCCCTATATTATCAGAGTGTTCAGGGTATATTATCTGTATTACTAGTGCCTAGGACTGTACCCCTATATTATCAGTGTTCAGGGTATATTATCTGTATTACTAGTGCCCAGGACTGTACCCCTATATTATCACAGTGCTCAGGGTATATTATCTGTATTACTAGTGCCCAGGACTGTAGCCCTATATTATCAGTGTTCAGGGTATATTATCTGTATTACTAGTGCCCAGGACCGTACCCCTATATTATCAGTGTTCAGGGTATATTATCTGTATTACTAGTGCCCAGGACTGTACCCCTATATTATCACAGTGCTCAGGGTATATTATCTGTATTACTAGTGCCCAGGACTGTACCCCTATATAATGTCAGTGTTCAGGGTATATTATCTGTATTACTAGTGCCCAGGACTGTACCCCTATATTATCAGTGTTCAGGGTATATTACCTGTATTACTAGTGCCCAGGACTGTACCCCTATATTATCACAGTGTTCAGGGTATATTATCTATATTACTAGTGCCCAGGACTGTACCCCTATATTATCACAGTGTTCAGGGTATATTATCTGTATTACTAGTGCCCAGGACTGCACCCCTATATTATCAGTGTTCAGGGTATATTATCTGTATTACTAGTGCCTAGGACTGTACCCCTATATTATCACAGTGTTCAGGGTATATTATCTGTATTACTAGTGCCTAGGACTGTACCCCTATATTATCACAGTGTTCAGGGTATATTATCTGTATTACTAGTGCCCGGGACCGTACCCCTATATTATCGCAGTGTTCAGGCTATATTATCTGTATTACTAGTGCCCAGGACTGTACCCCTATATTATCACAGTGTTCAGGGTATATTATCTGTATTACTAGTGCCCAGGACTGTACCCCTATATTATCACAGTGTTCAGGGTATATTATCTGTATTACTAGTGCCCAGGACTGTACCCCTATATTATCAGTGTTCAGGGTATATTATCTGTATTACTAGTGCCCAGGACTGTACCCCTATATTATCACAGTGTTCAGGGTATATTATCTGTATTACTAGTGCCCAGGACTGTACCCCTATATTATCACAGTGTTCAGGGTATATTATCTATATTACTAGGGTCCAGGACTGTACCCATATATAATTGCAGTGTTTAGGGTATATTATCTGTATTACTAGTGCCCAGGACTGTACCCCTATATTATCACAGTGTTCAGGGTATATTATCTATATTACTAGGGTCCAGGACTGTACCCATATATAATTGCAGTGTTTTAGGGTATATTATCTGTATTACTAGTGCCTAGGACTGTACCCCTATATTATCGCAGTGTTCAGGGTATATTATCTGTATTACTAGTGCCCAGGACTGTACCCCTATATTATCACAGTGCTCAGGTTATATTATCTGTATTACTAGTGCCCAGGACTGTACCCCTATATTATCACAGTGTTCAGGGTATATTATCTGTATTACTAGTGCCCAGGACTGTACCCCTATATTATAACAGTGCTCAGGGTATATTATCTGTATTACTAGTGCCCAGGACTGTACCCCGATATTATCAGTGTTCAGGGTATATTATCTGTAATACTAGTGCCCAGGACTGTACCCCTATATTATCACAGTGTTCAGGGTATATTATCTGTATTACTAGTGCCCAGGACTGTACCCCTATATTATCAGTGTTCAGGGTATATTATCTGTAATACTAGTGCCCAGGACTGTACCCCTATATTATCACAGTGTTCAGGGTATATTATCTGTATTACTAGTGCCCAGGACTGTACCCCTATATTATCACAGTGTTCAGGGTATATTATCTGTATTACTAGTGCCCAGGACTGTACCCCTATATTATCACAGTGTTCAGGGTATATTACCTGTATTACTAGTGCCCAGGACTGTACCCCTATATTATCACAGTGTTCAGGGTATATTATCTGTATTACTAGTGCCCAGGACTGTACCCCTATATTATCACAGTGTTCAGGGTATATTATCTGTATTACTAGTGCCCAGGACTGTACCCCTATATTATCACAGTGCTCAGGGTATATTATCTGTATTACTAGTGCCCAGGACTGTACCCCTATATTATCACAGTGCTCAGGGTATATTACCTGTATTACTAGTGCCCAGGACTGTACCCCTATATTATCACAGTGTTCAGGGTATATTACCTGTATTACTAGTGCCCAGGACTGTACCCCTATATTATCAGTGTTCAGGGTATATTATCTGTAATACTAGTGCCCAGGACTGTACCCCTATATTATCACAGTGTTCAGGGTATATTATCTGTATTACTAGTGCCCAGGACTGTACCCCTATATTATCACAGTGTTCAGGGTATATTATCTGTATTACTAGTGCCCAGGACTGTACCCCTATATTATCACAGTGTTCAGGGTATATTATCTGTATTACTAGTGCCCAGGACTGTACCCCTATATTATCGCAGTGTTCAGGGTATATTATCTGTATTACTAGTGCCCAGGACTGTACCCCTATATTATCACAGTGTTCAGGGTATATTACCTGTATTACTAGTGCCCAGGACTGTACCCCTATATTATCACAGTGTTCAGGGTATATTATCTGTATTACTAGTGCCCAGGACTGTACCCCTATATTATCACAGTGTTCAGGGTATATTATCTGTATTACTAGTGCCCAGGACTGTACCCCGATATTATCACAGTGTTCAGGGTATATTATCTATATTACTAGTGCCCAGGACTGTACCCCTATATTATCACAGTGTTCAGGGTATATTATCTGTATTACTAGTGCCCAGGACTGTACCCCTATATTATCACAGTGTTCAGGGTATATTATCTGTATTACTAGGGTCCAGGACTGTACCCATATATTATCACAGTGCTCAGGGTATATTATCTGTATTACTAGTGCCCGGGACTGTACCCCTATATGATCACAGTGCTCAGGGTATATTACCTGTATTACTAGTGCCCAGGACTGTACCCCTATATTATCACAGTGTTCAGGGTATATTATCTGTATTACTAGTGCCCAGGACTGTACCCCTATATTATCGCAGTGTTCAGGGTATATTATCTGTATTACTAGTGCCCAGGACTGTACCCCTATATTATTGCAGTGTTCAGGGTATATTATCTGTATTACTAGTGCCCAGGACTGTACCCCTATATTATCAGTGTTCAGGCTATATTATCTGTATTACTAGTGCCCAGGACTGTACCCCTATATTATCACAGTGTTCAGGGTATATTATCTGTATTACTAGTGCCCAGGACTGTACCCCTATATTATCGCAGTGTTCAGGGTATATTATCTGTATTACTAGTGCCCAGGACTGTACCCCTATATTATCACAGTGCTCAGGGTATATTATCTGTATTACTAGTGCCCAGGACTGTACCCCTATATTATCACAGTGTTCAGGGTATATTATCTGTATTACTAGGGTCCAGGACTGTACCCATATATTATCACAGTACTCAGGGTATATTATCTGTAATACTAGTGCCTAGGACTGTACCCCTATATAATATCAGTGTTCAGGGTATATTATCTGTATTACTAGTGCCCAGGACTGTACCCCTATATTATCACAGTGCTCAGGGTATATTACCTGTATTACTAGTGTCCAGGACTGTACCCATATATAATTGCAGTGTTTAGGGTATATTATCTGTATTACTAGTGCCCAGGACTGTACCCCTATATTATCACAGTGTTCAGGGTATATTACCTGTATTACTAGTGCCCAGGACTGTACCCCTATATTATCAGTGTTCAGGGTATATTATCTGTAATACTAGTGCCCAGGACTGTACCCCTATATTATCACAGTGTTCAGGGTATATTATCTGTATTACTAGTGCCCAGGACTGTACCCCTATATTATCAGTGTTCAGGGTATATTATCTGTAATACTAGTGCCCAGGACTGTACCCCTATATTATCACAGTGTTCAGGGTATATTACCTGTATTACTAGTGCCCAGGACTGTACCCCTATATTATCACAGTGCTCAGGGTATATTATCTGTATTACTAGTGCCCAGGACTGTACCCCTATATTATCACAGTGTTCAGGGTATATATCTGTATTACTAGTGCCCAGGACTGTACCCCTATATTATCACAGTGCTCAGGGTATATTACCTGTATTACTAGTGCCCAGGACTGTACCACGATATTATCACAGTGCTCAGGGTATATTACCTGTATTACTAGTGCCCAGGACTGTACCCCTATATTATCACAGTGTTCAGGGTATATTACCTGTATTACTAGTGCCCAGGACTGTACCCCTATATTATCAGTGTTCAGGGTATATATCTGTATTACTAGTGCCCAGGACTGTACCCCTATATTATCACAGTGTTCAGGGTATATTATCTGTATTACTAGTGCCCAGGACCGTACCCCTATATTATCACAGTGTTCAGGCTATATTATCTGTATTACTAGTGCCCAGGACTGTACCCCTATATTATCAGTGCTCAGGTTATATTATCTGTATTACTAGTGCCCAGGACTGTACCCCTATATTATCGCAGTGTTCAGGGTATATTATCTGTATTACTAGTGCCCAGGACTGTACCCCTATATTATCACAGTGTTCAGGGTATATTACCTGTATTACTAGTGCCCAGGACTTTTCCCCCTATATTATTGCAGTGTTCAGGGTATATTATCTGTATTACTAGTGCCCAGGACTGTACCCCTATATTATCAGTGTTCAGGGTATATTATCTGTATTACTAGTGCCCAGGACTGTACCCCGATATTATCACAGTGTTCAGGGTATATTATCTATATTACTAGTGCCCAGGACTGTACCCCTATATTATCACAGTGTTCAGGGTATATTATCTGTATTACTAGTGCCCAGGACTGTACCCCTATATTATCACAGTGTTCAGGGTATATTATCTGTATTACTAGGGTCCAGGACTGTACCCATATATTATCACAGTACTCAGGGTATATTATCTGTATTACTAGTGCCCGGGACTGTACCCCTATATGATCACAGTGCTCAGGGTATATTACCTGTATTACTAGTGCCCAGGACTGTACCCCTATATTATCACAGTGTTCAGGGTATATTATCTGTATTACTAGTGCCCAGGACTGTACCCCTATATTATCGCAGTGTTCAGGGTATATTATCTGTATTACTAGTGCCCAGGACTGTACCCCTATATTATCGCAGTGTTCAGGGTATATTATCTGTATTACTAGTGCCCAGGACTGTACCCCTATATTATCACAGTGTTCAGGGTATATTACCTGTATTACTAGTGCCCAGGACTGTACCCCTATATTATCACAGTGTTCAGGGTATATTATCTGTATTACTAGTGCCCAGGACTGTACCCCTATATTATCGCAGTGTTCAGGGTATATTATCTGTATTACTAGTGCCCAGGACTGTACCCCTATATTATCACAGTGCTCAGGGTATATTATCTGTATTACTAGTGCCCAGGACTGTACCCCTATATTATCACAGTGTTCAGGGTATATTATCTGTATTACTAGGGTCCAGGACTGTACCCATATATTATCACAGTACTCAGGGTATATTATCTGTATTACTAGTGCCTAGGACTGTACCCCTATATTATCAGTGTTCAGGGTATATTATCTGTATTACTAGTGCCCAGGACTGTACCCCTATATTATCACAGTGCTCAGGGTATATTATCTGTATTACTAGTGCCCAGGACTGTACCCCTATATTATCACAGTGTTCAGGGTATATTATCTGTATTACTAGGGTCCAGGACTGTACCCATATATAATTGCAGTGTTTAGGGTATATTATCTGTATTACTAGTGCCCAGGACTGTACCCCTATATTATTGCAGTGTTCAGGGTATATTATCTGTATTACTAGTGCCCAGGACTGTACCCCTATATTATCACAGTGTTCAGGGTATATTACCTGTATTACTAGTGCCCAGGACTGTACCCCTATATTATCAGTGTTCAGGGTATATTATCTGTATTACTAGTGCCCAGGACTGTACCCCTATATTATCACAGTGCTCAGGGTATATTATCTGTATTACTAGTGCCCAGGACTGTACCCCTATATTATCACAGTGCTCAGGGTATATTACCTGTATTACTAGTGCCCAGGACTGTACCCCTATATTATCAGTGTTCAGGCTATATTATCTGTGTTACTAGTGCCCAGGACTGTACCCCTATATTATTAGTGTTCAGGGTATATTATCTGTATTACTAGTGCCCAGGACTGTACCCCTATATTATCACAGTGCTCAGGGTATATTACCTGTATTACTAGTGCCCAGGACTGTACCCCTATATTATCACAGTGCTCAGGGTATATTATCTGTATTACTAGTGCCCAGGACTGTACCCCTATATTATCACGGTGTTCAGGGTATATTACCTGTATTACTAGTGCCCAGGACTGCACCCCTATATTATCACAGTGCTCAGGGTATATTATCTGTATTACTAGTGCCCAGGACTGTACCCCTATATTATCACAGTGCTCAGGGTATATTACCTGTATTACTAGTGCCCAGGACTGTACCCCTATATTATCACAGTGCTCAGGGTATATTATCTGTATTACTAGTGCCCAGGACTGTACCCCTATATTATCACAGTGCTCAGGGTGTATTACCTGTATTACTAGTGTTCTGAGTGTAATATGTGTACTAGTAGTGCCCTGCCCCGTGGCCCTCACCCCCAGCTTGGCTCGTCTGTCCCCCGGCAGGTCCGCATGGCTCTGAGGAACGCGGAGAAGGAGCTGGAGTCTCACAGTAATTGGTCGGCCCCGGAGTCGTTACAGAAATGGCTGCAGCTGACACACGAGGTGGAGGTCCAGTACTACAACATCAAGAAGCAGAACGCAGAGAAGCAGCTGCTGCTGGCCAAGGAAGGGGTGAGGACCTTGGGAGCCCTCCTGGCGCTGCCGCCCCCCCCGCCCGCTGCGTCTCACTCACCGTATCGCATGTTTTCCTTCCAGGCAGAGAAGATTAAGAAGAAGAGGAACACGTTATTCGGGACCTTCCATGTGGCGCACTCCTCCTCGCTGGATGATGTGGACCATAAGATCCTGACTGCAAAGTAAGTGGGTTATAAAGGAACCCTCCGCTCGCACTGCCCCTGTGCCATGTTCCGTGGCTGATATCGGTCCTCTTCCCCTCCCCCAGGCAGGCCCTCAGTGAGGTGACCGCAGCGTTACGAGAGCGCCTGCACCGCTGGCAGCAGATTGAGATGCTCTGCGGTTTCCAGGTTGTCAATAACCCGGGTCTGCATGCCCTGATGACGTCCTTAAACCTTGACCCGAGTCTGATGGGCGGGGCCCGGCCGGCACCCACCCACTTCATCATGACGGACGACCTGGATGACCTAGATGAGGAGATCGTCTCTCCAATCAGCATGCAGTGTAAGTGTCCTGGTGGGGCGGAGGCGCAGCATGGTCAGTGGGGGGTGATGCCCATGTGACTGCAGAGGTGGTCGTGTAGCTGGCACTTACGGGGGCGGCCTCTTATCGCCCTCACTGAACGTTTCTCTCCCGGTTGAGATAGACGCCGCCTGGCTCATGGGACGCAGGTACAGCGAGCGCCCGTCCACCTGCTCCGAGGATTCCGCCCTCTGGAAGTTTTCTGGTTCGGTCCATGTATCTCTACTATAACCCATCACCTTCCTGCTGGCAATGTGCACCCGGGGCATCTAACCGCTGGCACAGCGGAGTCAGGAGCGCTGGGCACAGGGGGGGGATACACTTAAGACCCTGGTGCACCGCTCACACCTGTCCACATGTATCACTCCCATCATCCGTGACCCCAGGAGCTCAGTCTGACAGCCCACATCGCACACAATAGATCACTCTCATCATCTCTTGCCCTAGGCACTCACATTCTGATCTGCCTATTTCACACAGCGGATCACCCCCATCATCCCCGACCCCATGGGAGCACTTTCAGAGCAGTACTGACCCCGTTATCCTGGACGGGCACCTGAGGAGACGTCACGCCCTCTGCTCTCTGCTTACACGGATCTCGAAGACTAATGTTGTCTGTAGCGTCATAGCCTCATATGGCGGCATGTTGACTCACCCCACTGCTCTGCATGCTGGGGGGGCCTGGGGTTCAGTGACTATACTGGTTTGTACTGGGGTACTATAACTGGGTGACTGGAGCACTGTCCTTACATCGTGTTGTCTCTTCTCTCCTCAGCACCCTCGCTCCGCCATCGGCACACCGACTCGCCGCTCTCCACGCTGGGATCGCAGAGGTTGGTAGAAGGTCATGTGGTCGGCCAGTCTGAGGCCACACCCCCCGTCATTTACCGGCCCAGCAAAGTGTCGCTCCACCGTATGCGCAGCCTTTCTCACGGACAGTCCTTCAGCTCCGAGCATCATCCTCCCGGCTCCTCCGGCACCACCGCGTGTCCCCCTCCCCCACCGCACGCCCTGCCTGTCTATTACCACCAATCCACCACCTACTACCTGCAGATGGACTCTCTGCCGGGCGTGCCCCCACCAGACCTCACCTCCGGGATCCCGTGCCGTTCTCCTAGCGTTGGGTAGAGTCGCATGGGCGTGCTGTGACGTGTGCGCTGCCTGGTTACTAACAACCGCCTGCACTGTGAATGCATGCTCGCCCGTCATTACAGCCGCCACAGCACCCTAGACAGAATGGGGGGTGAAACTAACGGGCCCCCCGCATGTCCACAGCAGCAGTCACAGTCCTGCTTAAGTATCACATCTTATACTCTAGTCCCGTCTGCAGTCACACTAGTACTATTCCATGATGTCTTATACTCCAGTCCAGTCTGCAGTCACACTAGTACTAGTCCATGATGTCTTATACTCCAGTCCCGTCTGCAGTCACACTAGTGCTATTCCATGTCTTATACTCCAGTCCCGTCTGCAGTCACACTAGTACTATTCCATGATGTCCTATACTCCAGTCCCGTCTGCAGTCACACTAGTACTATTCCATGATGTCTTATACTCCAGTCCAGTCTGCAGTCACACTAGTACTATTCCATGACGTCTTATACTCCAGTCCCGTCTGCAGTCACACTAGTACTATTCCATGACGTCTTATACTCCAGTCCCGTCTGCAGTCACACTAGTACTATTCCATGATGTCTTATACTCCAGTCCCGTCTGCAGTCACACTAGTACTATTCCATGATGTCTTATACTCCAGTCCCGTCTGCAGTCACACTAGTACTATTCCATGATGTCTTATACTCCAGTCCCGTCTGCAGTCACACTAGTACTATTCCATGATGTCTTATACTCCAGTCCCGTCTGCAGTCACACTAGTACTATTCCATGATGTCTTATACTCCAGTCCCGTCTGCAGTCACACTAGTACTATTCCATGATGTCTTATACTCCAGTCCCGTCTGCAGTCACACTAGTACTATTCCATGATGTCTTATACTCCAGTCCCGTCTGCAGTCACACTAGTACTATTCCATGATGTCTTATACTCCAGTCCCGTCTGCAGTCACACTAGTACTATTCCATGATGTCTTATACTCCAGTCCCGTCTGCAGTCACACTAGTACTATTCCATGATGTCTTATACTCCAGTCCCGCTCTGCAGTCACACTAGTACTATTCCATGATGTCTTATACTCCAGTCCCGTCTGCAGTCACACTAGTACTATTCCATGACGTCTTATACTCCAGTCCCGTCTGCAGTCACACTAGTACTATTCCATGATGTCTTATACTCCAGTCCCATCTAGAGCTGCAGTCACACTAGTACTATTCCATGATGTCTTATACTCCAGTCCCGTCTGCAGTCACACTAGTACTATTCCATGATGTCTATACTCCAGTCCGTCTGCAGTCACACTAGTACTATTCCATGATGTCTTATACTCCAGTCCCGTCTGCAGTCACACTAGTACTATTCCATGATGTCTTATACTCCAGTCCCGTCTGCAGTCACACTAGTACTATTCCATGATGTCTTATACTCCAGTCCCGTCTGCAGTCACACTAGTACTATTCCATGATGTCTTATACTCCAGTCCCGTCTGCAGTCACACTAGTACTATTCCATGATGTCTTATACTCCAGTCCCGTCTGCAGTCACACTAGTACTATTCCATGATGTCTTATACTCCAGTCCCGTCTGCAGTCACACTAGTACTATTCCATGATGTCTTATACTCCAGTCCCGTCTGCAGTTACACTAGTACTATTCCATGATGTCTTATACTCCAGTCCCGTCTGCAGTCACCTTCACACTAGTACTATTCCATGATGTCTTATACTCCAGTCACATCCAGTGCTGCAGTTAAATCATATATTCTCCAGTCACCTCCAATGCCTCAGTCACTGTAGTTCTGGTGGCTGCAGCTTGGTATTCATCAGCGCGGAGCTGACACGTTTCAAGCTGTTTGCTCAGTGCAGATACTGAACCTGCAGAAAGAGAGCTAATAGCAAACAAGTAGAATGTTAAATGCAGCTTTGAGTGTGACTGGAGTATAAGACATAACCACTAAACTGTGACTGAAGCTCTGGGTGAGACTACAGTATTAGAGATGATGGAACAGCAGAATAGTGACTGCAGCTCTGGATGTGACTGGAGTGTAAGACATGATGGAACAGCAGAAGAGTGAGTGCAGCTCTGGATGTGACTGGAGTATAAGACCTGATGGAATAGCAGAATAGTGAGTGCAGCTCTGGATGTGGCTGGAGTTACTCCGTATTATATGGGGGCTGTGTATATTACAACCCGTCGTGCTTATTCTGTTGCAGCGTCTAATGGGTTAAGGTCAGGTGACCCGGTGAAGGGTGTGGAGGTCACATGGGGGTCAGCTCTGCACAATCCAACGCTTGCTGAATTTTTGACATTTTAGTACATAAAGGCAATGCAGGCGGCGGGGAGGCGATGGCTGCAGGACGGGAGCGCTGCCGCGGTCACCTGCACGTTCCATACTAAACATAGTCACAAGTCGTCGTCTGGGAGGATGAACGGCAGTAATTTGTAGAATCCCTCACAATCTGCAGGATGTGCGCTCCTCCCGCGCAGCAGACACTTGGCGGCGCGCCCGCACCCTCTATAATACTGGAGGGGGGGGACCCTCAGCAGGAGTCCCCGGGTGACTGAGCTTTATGGCCTCCTACAGACACTGGGTGTACATATGTGTTTGGTGTGTACTGACATTACTGTGAAACCTCGCGCCTCATTACAGCGCCTCCCCCGCTGTGTTTTCTGATGGTTTCCTCTCTCCTTGTTTCTTAGGGACTTGAGTCGTTCAGATTCGGAATCTTCCATCCCGCACATGGGCGATCCTCGTTTTGGAAAGATCCCCAAATCCTCGCTGTCTCAGCGAGCCCTGGAAGAGCTGGCGTCCAGTAGCCAAACCCCCAACGGTGGGAACCGCCAGCTGGAACTGTCCAGTGCCGCGGGGGCCCCCCAGAGACTTTCCAACAGCCCCCAGCTGGAGAAGCTCAGTGAGAAGTCGTTCACCTTAGGAGAGATCGGGACGGGACAGCACCATTCCGACTCTTCCCGATCCCACAGCCCGAGCTCCACCGACGCCGACACCCCATCCCCCGGCACCGAGTCCAAGCACAACCACTCAAAGATCACGCGGATCCCACAGCTGGCCGCCAAGAAGAACCAGGGCGACGAGGACAGCGGGTCTACGGGCGAGGACAACGACCCCAGCTGTGGCAAGAAGAAGCTGACGCTCAGTCTCTTTAAGAAGCCAAAGAAATAGAGACTTCGTGTGGTCTGTGAGCGCGAAGGAACGTGGCGGGTGCAGAGAGGAGCTGCTGTCACCCCCCCCCCATTACATGCAGAACAGAGGAGGCTGCGAGGTGGGAGCCAGGACCGGATGCTTCTCCTTCTCCTCCCCCCGGAGCAGACCTTGCACGTAGCGTCCGCGGTGGGGGGCCGGAGGGCACAGGCTGCTCATCGTTTATTTCGGGGCTGATCGCACTCGCCCCCGCTTGCCTCTCCCCGCTTTGCTATGCATGGCTTTTGGGAACCTTTCCTCCCTTTGCCACTGAAAAAAACGGATAAACCCCTGAGGAGGGTGTAGGTAGGTTTTTACTTGGGCGTGGGTGGTGAGCTTTCTTTGGTGGGGGATGTTTGTATGAAGTTTTCTTCTCTTCTGTATTCTTTGCTTCCGATGGGCATGCCGAAAAAACACAACACAATAAAAAAAATATATATATATATAAAAAGAAAATGCAAGTTATTAACCCTGGTGGTCGAGCCTGGCCTGGTCCTGCTCCTCGCACAGCTGAAGGTTCGTTACAATGCATCAAACAGTCCTCTGCGAGCTAAACCCAGCGGCAGCTCTCTCCCCTGTACTGTTACACTGTCACCAACCCCCAGCTGTTAGAAGTATGGTGTCCGGGATGGTTTTCAGTTTCTAATTGTACATGTTTGACACCAGAGCCAGCAAGCAGGGATCTTCAAAAGTTGTAGATTGATGACGAAGTTGCTTATTATAGCACAATACCTTCCATCTGGTCGGGGGGACCGCCATGGGTGATACGTGCACCCCTGTAATAAGGAATAGCATGCTGGTGGGGCCCCACAGACACCGGCAGGAGACGGCGGCGTTGATCCCACTACCCATGTAGTTTAGGGGTTATTCTGTACATGAGGAGCAGCAGGTCATGGATGGACATGGGGCCCATTGAAAAGCGACTCTAGCACAGTGTCAGTCTGCTGCATCTACAGCTAGAAGGAAACTCATATAGGCACTGTGTAGACACGAGAGCCATCCTGTCATGCAGATGGTATACTCATTTTAGTGTTGCCCCCCCGTTATGCTCGGGCCCCCGCAGCTCCTATAGACACTCCTCAATATTCAGGGAACCATGACCGATGATCAGCTGCTACTCTGGAGAATACACCGACATGGTGGCCTATGTCCCCACATCCCCGCTAAACTCCCATAGGCCATAGAGGCCTCAGTGTAGGGTGATAGACCGTACTGCTTCTCCGTCAGTGTCCGAGGGTCTCACGCTGCGTATTCAATGTCAGGGGGGTGACCATAAAGCCTGCAGACCACCACTGCTCCCCCCCGGTGACTATAGGGACCCTGGAAGATGCCGATCTCGGCCTCCACCATTATTTCTTACAAAGGTTTAATCCCGCTGTGTAATACGTCCATACAGGATCACGTATAAAATAAGACCCACATCTGCTCAGGGCCAAACCGGCTTCTGGCCGGAACAGCGTCTCCTCTTGTGCGAACTTTATCCCCGTCCGGGCCCCACACAGGTCAGGACGCGGAACTGACAGACAGATGCGGACTGTACACGGTTTGCCGTCTGCATTTTTTTTTTTTTTTTTGCAAAAATTTATGGGTGCACATCCGATCCACAAAAATGGAGATCAGATGTGGTCAAAACTATGGTCAGATGAATGTGGCCCCATCTGTTTAGGAGCCAGACTTCCTCATTTACAAGAGAACTGTATCTTCAGGATGATTGCTGAATGCCGCCGTATTCAGGTCAGTGGTTGTCCATCGTCTCCACCCTCTGTAAGAAGGGGGTCCATGACCGGAGCCGCCTGAGGTTGTCGTTACCTTGTAACCAGCGTCCATTTCTTATATAGAGGTGAGTCCCTTGTACAACAAGGATTTGTGAGGTCTGGATGTGTCCATCGCTGGTTGTGTGGACTCCGGACCCTCCATCGGTGAAGCAGCCGTGGAGCACAGCGTTCATCCAGAGCTGATGGGACCAGACAGGAGGCGTCACTGCGGGAAGCCCCTGTAACCCCTCCGGGCACCTCCGCGGTGGCACCATCATTGATATCAGGCAGGTGAGGAGAAGTGAGGTATTTATAGGGTCCCTGCCATGATCAGCCTCAGACCTCACTGCTGCCCCCGTTCTGCCAGACAAGGTCATTGAAGTCTTGGGTGGTCAGGTTGACTGTGTAAGGAACATCGATGACTTCACTGGACTGATCCCGCTGCTCGCTGGACGTGCGCCAAGAGTTCAATGGGCGGAGAGAGTTCTTAAATCTCTGGAAGCAGAAAACATAGTGAACAGTAATCGGGGTGCAGGACAGTAAGACGCTGCGCCGGGGGGGGGGGGGGGCTGACACTGGGGGGAAAGGGGCGCAGGACAGTAAGATGCTGGGGGGGGTGCAGGGTGGTGACGAGCTTGACATGGGGGGGGGGGGGGTGCAGGTCGGTGATGGGCCGACACTGGCGGGGTCTGGGGTAGTGACAGGCTGACACTGGGGGGGGTGTGCAGGGCAGTGACGGGGCTGACATGCTGGTTAATAGTGGTGATAAGCGGTGCCATTCTCCACACATGATAAGTTACCATCAGATTTACTCACATCAAGCAGCGTCCCGGACTGTTTGAAGATTGCGACTCCGGCCCAGATGGGAATCTGGATGCAGCACAAGGTCCCCATACACACCCCCAGCGCCTTGCCCCAGCGGGGGTACTCATAGCGGCCGTAGCGCAGTGGGGTGTTGTACATTTCCATGAAGATGTAGAACAGAATAAACTGCAAAAATAGAAAGTCAGTGTCTAATACTACAAAATGAAGCGAAAAAGAGAAGAAAGCGGAGCCTCAGCCGCCACCAGAGGTACGGTCGCTAGTCTATAAGCCACTGGTCGATCTTTTAAAAGGGAACCTGTCCGGTCAAAAAAAAAACTAACAGAGTAAGCGGAGCATAGTGTAAATCCGGTTATGTAGTTTTTATCTTCATACTCTCATTCCGACGCGGTGCTCCACAAAACCGCAGCAAGATGTATCGAGAGGACGAATCGAAGAGTAGAAAGATAAAGATTACATAACCAGCCTCAGCAGTGCTTACAGTATACACTGCTTACTTTAGTTTGGGGGGGGGTTCCCTTTAAACAGGACTTGTGGATTAACTTAGATATTAACTAAGCCAGTAACTCATCTGCAGGCAGCTGTTTTGGGTTTATTGCCGCTCTTCAATGCAGAGCAGAGAGACCTGACTTAACTGGGTGAAAAAGATTTTTCCGGCCACAACGGGAAATAGTATCCCCTCCGAATCATAACCTAGGCCTCTCACCCAGTACTCTCTGCTCTGATGAGGGGCAATCATCCAGAAACAGCTGTCTGCAGATGGGGAGCTGGCTTATTTAATACTTGAGGCATGTCTAAAGGCCTAGTTAAAGGTTCAAACATTGACTTACAGGAGATCTACCTTACATCTGGTGGCATCAGAGGTTCAGACTTCTTTTCTTTTTGGAATAAGCTCATTTACATATATTTTTCTAGAATCCACACTCTATAAGACTCCTTATTCGAGATGAGTGAATTTTAAAAAAAATTGATTCGGCCGGAATTTATTTGCGGCAAATCGCGTTAAAAAAACGGCTATTTCCTGGCTGCTGAGAGCCTTTATAGTGGTGTAGAACACTGTGCCTTGCAGTAACACGCATAGGGAGTCTGCTGTGGTAGTGAAATAATACCGTGAGTCCATATGACATGCAGATGACAGGTGTCGCTCTTAGAGTCACTGCACACTTCATGAGGCCAAAACTGACCAAATAACTCAAGTGTAAACTCAGCCTTACAGGTCGATGTTAGCGCCAAGAAGAAGCGCACTCCTTTTACACCATTGTCAGCTGATTCCACATAGATGTCTACAGAACCTGTTCTATTAAACGCTTATACAAGTAGATCCCCCCGACAGTGTGGAGAGGGGGTCAGCAGTAAGGTTGTGTTGAGGTCACTGATTATTTTGCCCTTCCTCTGATCCGTCAGAACAATAACCCCCAAAAAACGGATCCTGTCTGTGGAGCATCCGCCTTCACTCGGTCAGAATTTGCTCAATAATCCATCAGTATTGCTAAAGGCAAAAAAAAATGGAGTGGACCTATGACATAAAGGTGAGGTGGAAGCAGCAGCAGGAGACCACACAGTGGCAAGGTGATATAGTTTGGAGATAGCAGCAGCTGCATCAGGAGACCACAAACTGACCCGGTAACAGAGTGGGGCGGTGAGTGGCAATACCAGTACCTGCTGACGAAGGTGAATGAAATAAGGCATCAGATGTGTGGCATCAAGCGGGTTGCAGCATCAAAGTAGTAGCTGAGGCAGGTAGTCTGAAACCTGTCTCTTGTATCAAAGTGCCACCACCTGCTGGTTCAGGTCCTGCTCTAGGTCTAGCTGCTGCTGGCGAGTAGTTTTTTTCACTAGGCGGGTGAAGGAAGCTACTCATCAGCCACTGCAGACTCAGGCTGCTGCTGATGGAGCTGGTACTGCTCCTGCCACCCCTCCCCAGCAGCCATGGCAGTGGAACATGAGCGCATCATCATCATCATCGAGTACTGTCTGTATGTCACTGATGTCCTCCTCAACCGTCTCTGGGTCAGGAGCCTGACCACTCACAACACCAGCTCCCACGTCTCCCCCGCATCTTGGCTGGGTAGTAGCTGCTGACTGTCCTCTAGTAGCTCGTCCTCGCTGTATAGTGGAGCTGAGCCCACAGCATATAATACTTCTCTGGCTGAGGGAACAGAAAAGGACAGAGGCAGGTTGAGGGCAGGTGAGGGCACAGGGCCTGCTCCCGGGCCATGCCAACTAAGGGTTGTGTCTGACAAACCCACCGACTCTTGGCCGGGGGTGTCTGATGTCACTTGGGACAAAGTTGATGACCGAGTCAACCATTCAAGAGCTGCTAGGTTGCTGATCATGACACGGCCGCTAGATGACACCGGGAGCTCAGGCCTCTCGCTGCGACTCCTGCTGCCACGGCTCCTTACTCTGCTGCGACCTCTGCCTGGCCAGAAACATTTACTCCTCTGCCCCTCCCCTGTGCAGGGCCTGGCACTTCTCTGTCTAACATACTTGTAGATGAACTAAACAAATTAAATGGAAATTAAAAGCGACAAATATATTTTTCTTTTTGTACAGAAATAGACCACTAACGGCTTTCTCCACAATTAACTGCGGAAATGCACTGAGAATATAGTTTTCTTGTTGTACAAAAATACGCCCCTGTACGCTGTCACCAGAAATAACTGCAGAATGACCTGAGAAAGTATCTTATTCAGCACTACAAGAAAAATATAGAGATATCAGCCACTAAAGGCTTTTCAGCATAACACCCGCAGCCCAATAACCAAACGCTGGAATGACGGAGCTGTATCAGGACTCTCTGGATCCCCGATCTTTCCCTGCACTTAAATCACTTTCCTATCACTCTCCCTAGCGCCTTCTGACGTCTCTCCCTGCACTAAGATGCTGTGAAATGATCCCTCCCTATCCTTTCCCTGCACTTATAAATCGTTTTTTCTGTCTTTTCTCTTTCCTATCACCGTCTCTAGCGCCTTCTCACGTCTGTCCCTGCACTCTGAACGCTGGAAACTGTCTGACTGTAAGATGGCCGCCGTATTTGTAGGGCTGTGACATCACCGGGCTGGCTGGCTGCTGATTGGCTGCATGCAGGCATGTTAAAGAGACTTCTTCTTTGCCCTGGGCATCTCCTTCTCTCAGGGCTGGAGCGCTGGCCAATCGCAGCGCTCAGCTCATATTCAGGATATAAGCGATTGGCCAGCGCTCCAGCCCTGGGAGAAGGAGACGCCCAGGGCAGAAGAAGAAGTCCCCGCCCAGGCAAAATTGGAGAAGCAGGAGCGCCGGTACCGGGGGCTACAGAGGACGAACGGAGCGGCACCCAGGGATACAAGTAAGTGCAGGGACATCCCTGGGTGCCGCTCCCCATGTACATACCATTAACTGATAAACTGTGGACCAGTGAAAGGTCCTCTTTAACCCTCAGTTCACACTTGAGCGTTTTACAGCACGTTCGAACGCGCTGTAAAACGCTCAACAGGAGAAAACTCATGTTTCCCTATGGTCATGTTTCTCACCGGAGCGTTTTACAGCGCGTTTGAACGCGCTGTGAAACACCCTACGTTCAAAGAAGTTCTTGAGCTTCTTTGGGGCGTTTTGTCGCGCGTTTGCACCCATAGACTTCAATGGGAACGCGCGTAAAGCGCGCGTTAAAGTGTAGATATGCCTTTTTCAATTGGTCTGCAGAGTCACGAACACGCGTATGACGCGCGTTTCCTATTTGCAAAAACGTGCTGTAATACGCGCGACAATAACGCGTCTCAGAAACGCTCAGGTGTGAACCCAGGGTAATCTGGGTGATCCTGCCTTCCTAGAGTTCCTTGCCCCATGTCCTCCGTCCTCACACGTGTAGCCGCCATTTTAGGAAAACTGCGATTCATTACCAGGAAGCCCGAGGAAATTTGCATTCGTTGCAAACTGGATTTTTCCTGAAATTCTAAACAAATTCCACTTCGTCAGCTTTGATTCGCTCATCTCTACCCCTTATATATCTACTTGGTGCTTTCCAGAAGGATACATAGTGCACCCCTATAAGATGAAGGCGCCTGGTGTCTCCGGTCTGCAGTAAACAGTTATGGCCACTAGATGGCGCCCGTGTCTTATATGCAGTCATTGTGTGCTGTCATACATTGCCTGCAGAGGGCAGCACAACACAACCTGCGTGAGAGTACACTCCCCTGGAGGCTCACCCCAAAACACTTACACCCCATAAAATAAAGCAATGACTGGCGGTCACTCACCAGCAGCAGGAGGGGGGTGCAGAAGACCCAGCAGGCCTTGAAGTACAGGAGAAGCTTGGTGCACCACGGGGGACATCTGCAGATCATGTCTATAATGTCCTGACAGAACTGGTTAACGCCTGGGAGACGGGGAAAGCAATGCGATAAGTGTCAGGATCGGGGCAAACATCCGTCCGCCATTGCCGCAAATGTATATCATCATATATAACAGGATGTACCGCGAAAATATCTAGAGACATGAAGGAGGAGCACTCCTCTCCTGAAATCCTCTGTGCTGCTCCTTCCACAATGTAACTCTCATCCTGTGACCTCCACAGGATCAGCACACTCCTCTCCTGAAATCCTCTGTGCTGCTGGGACCCTGCTCCTCCCACTATGTAACTCTCAGCCTGTGACCTCCACAGGATCAGCTCACTGCTCTCCTGAAATCCTCTGTGCTGCTGGGATCCTGCTCCTCCCACTATGTAACTCTCAGCCTGTGACTCCTCTCCTGAAATCCTCTGTGCTGCTGGGAGGACCCTGCTCCTTCCACTATGTAACTCTCAGCCTGTGACCTCCACAGGATCAGCACACTCCTCTCCTGAAATCCTCTGTGCTGCTGGGACCCTGCTCCTTCCACTATGTAACTCTCAGCCTGTGACCTCCACAGGATCAGCACCCTGCTCTCCTGAAATCCTCTGTGCTGCTGGGAGGGCCCTGCTCCTTCCCCATGTAACTCACCATAGAAGAAGGCCATCCCGAGGCACATGAAGAGGGTGATGATGATGAGTCCGAAGCTGGTGCTGTACGAGTCTATCAGGGTGAACCAGTAAATGCCGCCCTGTGGGGAGAGAACACCTCGGCACTGAGTGACGCCCCCGCTTCTCTCCACAGGGGTCTCCCCCCAATCACTGCGTCCTTGTTTAGGGCATCACCACCTCTCACCACCCCCCGAATGTTTCCAGCCCCTCTGTGTCCCCCTATAATATTGGGGGGCAGTTGTGCGGTCTCACCTCAGTAACCAGCAGCAGTCCCATCAGGAAGAAGGAGAAGCAGAGTCCGGCCAGGAAGACCACCTTACGCTTCCAGTGCCGCAGAGACGGAAACTCGTCCAGAACGGCGGTGGTGATCCCCTCCATGTTCCCGAACTGATCGGAGAGAAGAACAGAGGAAGCAATCAGCCCCCCAAATCTATGTGCACCCCGACACTAGGGCTAGGATAGTAGTCCGGACCCTGTACATGGAGGAGGATTGGGATAGTAGTACCGCACCCTGTACATGGAGGAGGATTGGGATAGTAGTACCGGACCCTGTACATGGAGGAGGATTGGGATAGTAGTACCGGACCCTGTACATGGAGGAGGATTAAGATAGTAGTACCGGATTTCCCCCAAATCTATGTGCACTCCGACACTGTGCATGGAGCAGAGCTAGGATAGTAGTATCGGACCCTGTACATGGAGGAGGATTGGGATAGTAGTACCGGACCCTGTACATGGAGGAGGATTGGGATAGTAGTACTGCACCCTGTACATAGAGGAGGATTGGGATAGTAGTACCGGATCCTCCAACTGAATGTCACTGAAGGACTCTTTGTTGCACGGTGGGGAATGTGAACCGGAGCCTTGGAGAGTCTGACTACTGACAACTTGGTCTGACTTGTCCATTTGCCCATTCTTTGTAGCTTGTACATGCCCCCCTCCCCCAACCCATCCAGGGGGCGACTTAATCGACCAGATCCTGCCACTCACCCCATTACTGATCTGCTTCCAGTCACAGTCAAGGGATCGGAAACCTGAGCCAGTGTGGGGCGGCTCCCTGTGTGGGGGTCGGCCATATCGGGGGTGTGCCCCTGAGGAGTCAGAAGGCCTGTAATCTTCCTAGTATTTTCTTGCTCCTCGTCTGTCCGGGTTTTGTCAGCGCTGACCCCTTTTCGGTCTCTGTTCTCTATGGATCCAGCCTGCACCTAGTGGCCCGGAATTCCGTAGGTGCCTGCCACGTGTATCTGGGGTGCATGGACGGTTTGGGGTGTGAGTTATGCTCGGTTTGCAGTGAACGGTGAGTGCAGTAAATTAACCCCTTGCAGTCACGCCTGTGACAGCCCAGAGATCCTGCACTGCACACAGGGGAGGTTTGGGCTAGCAGCACCGGGCCCTCTGTGCTGGGACCTGTGGTGGTCGGGAGTAGGAACCTGGGGGTCACTTACCAGAGTGTCCACTCCCAGAGTAAAGAGCATCAAGAAGAAGAGGATGGACCAGAAGGCGGAGCCGGGCAGCAGAGCGAGGGCCTCTGGGTAGGCGACAAAGGCCAAACCTGGACCTGCTGGAGGACAGTGGACAGTCATGTGGACAGTCACGTGGACATGGTCACCACTCAGACTATACAGACAGACCTCCAGATTACATCCACTGACCTGAATCTGCCACCTCCCCCACCGGAACCTTCTTCTTCCAGGCCATGTGACCCAGCACCGAGAAAATGGCGAATCCGGCAAAAAAGCTTGTGCTGCAGTTACCGATGGCAATGACCAGAGTGTCCCTGCGCGACAGAACAGATCGATATGAGTGAAGTGACGGCCGCCAGACAGATTACATCCAGACTGCCACAATCCCTGGATGATGGGACTGAAAGGGAAGAGTGGACCCAGGGCCGACCGCAGCCAATCAGGGCAGGCACTGAGAAATGAGAGCTGGGGTCCGATTGGTCGCTATCTGCAGCCCCCCCCTCCCCTTCTCATTATATAAAACCCGTGAGGGGTCCTGCCCAACTATCACCCCCAGCGGATGCTGCAGTGTATGCTCTGAAGTCACCACCACTTACCGGATCACGTTGTTATCAAACTTGTTGTAGGAGGCCATGGAGAGCAGCCCCCCGAAACCGATGCCCAGGGAGTAGAAGATCTGAGACGCCGCGTCATTCCACACCTGAGACACAAAGATGGCCGAAATCAGGAAAAGCAAGCGGAGAGTAAAGCACATATGTGGGTGTATATAGGGTAGCAGTGGTACCTGAGGGCTCTGTGTGGGTGTATATAGGGTAGCGGTGGTACCTGGGCGCTCTGTGAGGGTGTATATAGTATAGCGGTGGTACCTGAGCTCTCTGTGTGGGAGTATATAGGGTAGCAGTGGTACTTGGGCGCTCTGTGTGAGTGTGTATAGGGTAGCGGTGGTACCTGAGGGCTCTGTGTGGGTGTATATAGGGTAGCGGTGGTACCTGAGCACTCTGTGTGGGTGTATATAGGGTAGCGGTGGTACTTGGGCGCTCTGTGTGGGTGTATATAGGGTGGCAGTGGTACTTGGGCGCTCTGTGTGGGTGTATATAGGATAGCGGTGGTACCTGGACGCTCTGTGTGTGTGTATATAGGGTAGCGGTGGTACCTGGGTGCTCTTTCTGGGTGTATATAGGGTAGCGGTGGTACCTCAGCGCTCTGTGTGGGTGTATATAGGGTAGCGGTGGTACCTGGGCGCTCTGTGCGGGTGCATATAGGATAGCGGTGGTACCTGGGCGCTCTGTGTGGGTGTATATAGGGTAGCGGTGGTACCTCAGCGCTCTGTGTGGGTGTATATAGGGTAGCGGTGGTACCTGAGCGCTCTGTGTGGGTGAAAATAGGGCAACGGTGGTACCTGGCTGCTCTGTGTGGGTGTATATAGGTCAGCGGCGGTACCTCAGCGCTCTGTGTCGGTGTATATAGGGCAGCGGAGGTACCAGAGCGCTCTGTGTGGGTGTATATAGGGTAGCAGTAGTACCTGGGTGCTCTGTGTGGGTGTATATAGGATAGCGGTGGTGCCTGAGCACTCTGTGTGGGTGTATATAAGGTGGAGGTGGTACCTGAGCGCTCTGTGTGGGTGAAAATAGGGCAGCGGTGGTACCTGAGCGCTCTGTGTGGGTGAAAATAGGGCAGCGGTGGTACCTGAGCGCTCTGTGTGGGTGTATATAGGGTAGCGGTGGTACCTGGGCGCTCTTTCTGGGTGTAAATAGGGCAGCGGTGGTACCAGAGCGCTCTGTGTGGGTGTATATAGGGCAGCGGTGGTACCTGAGCGCTCTGTGTGGGTGTAAATAGGGCAGCGGTGGTACCTCAGCGCTCTGTGTGGGTGTATATAGCGGTACCAGCGCCTGTGTGTGTACACTGGTACAGCACTCTGTGTGGGTGTATATAGGGCAGCGGTGGTACCTGAGCGCTCTGTGTGGGTGTATATAGGGTAGCTGTGGTACCTGAGCGCTCTGTGTGAGTGTATATAGGGCAGCGGTGGTACCTGAGCGCTCTGTGTGGGTGTATATAGGGTCAGCAGGTGGTACCTGAGCGCTCTGTGTGGGTGTATATAGGGTAGCGGTGGTACCTGAGCACTCTGTGTGGGTGTATATAGGGCAGCGGAGGTACCAGAGCGCTCTGTGTGGGTGTATATAGGGTAGCGGTGGTACCTGGGCGCTCTGTGTGGGTGTATATAGGGTGCGGTACCTGAGCGCTTGTGGGTGTATAGGTAGCGAGTACTGGGCGCTCTGTGTGAGTGTAAATAGGGCAGCGGTGGTACCTGGGTGCTGTGTGTGGGTGTATATAGGTTAGATGTGGTACCAGAGCGCTCTGTGTGGGTGTATATAGGGTAGCGGTAGTACCTGGGTGCTCTATGTGGGTGTATATAGGGTAGCTGTGGTACCTCAGCGCTCTGTCTGGGAGTATATAGGGTAGTGGTGGTGCCTGAGCGCTCTGTGTGAGTGTAAATAGGGCAGCGGTGGTACCTGGGTGCTGTGTGTGGGTGTATATAGGTTAGATGTGGTACCTGAGCGCTCTGTGTGGGTGTATATAGGGTAGCGGTGGTACCTGAGGGCTCTGTGTGGGTGTATATAGGGTAGCGGTGTTACCTGAACACTCTGTGTGGGTGTATATAGGGTAGCGGTGGTACCTGAGCGCTCTGTGTGAGTGTATATAGGGTAGCGGTGTTACCTGAACACTCTGTGTGGGTGTATATAGGGTAGCGGTGGTACCTGGATGCTCTGTGTGGGTGTATATAGGGTAGCGGTGGTACCTGGACGCTCTGTGTGGGTGTATATAGGGTAGCGGTGGTACCAGGGCGCTCTGTGTGGGTGTATATAGGTTAGATGTGGTACCTGAGCGCTCTGTGTGGGTGTATATAGGGTAGCGGTGGTACCTGAGCGCTCTGTGTGGGTGTATATAGGATAGATGTGGTACCTGAGCACTCTGTGTGGGTGTATATAGGGCAGCGGTGGTACCTGGGGGCTCTGTGAGGGTGTATTTAGGGTAGCGGTAGTACCTGGATGCTCTGTGTGAGTGTAAATAGGGCAGCGGTGGTACCTGGGTGCTCAGTGTGGGTGTATATAGGGTAGCGGTGGTACCTGAGCGCTCTGTGTGGGTGTATATAGGGTAGCGGTAGTATCTGGGTGCTCTGTGTGGGTGGATATAGGGTAGCTGTGGTACCTCAGCCCTATGTGTGGGTGTATATAGGGTAGCGGTGGTACCTCAGCGCTCTGTGTGGGTGTATATAGGGTAGCGGTAGTATCTGGGTGCTCTGTGTGGGTGGATATAGGGTAGCGGTAGTACCTGGGTGCTCTGTGTGGGTGTATATAGGTTAGATGTGGTACCTGGGCACTCTGTGTGGGTGTATATAGGGTAGCGGTAGTATCTGGGTGCTCTGTGTGGGTGTATATAGAGTAGCGGTAGTATCTGAGCGCTCTGTGTGGGTGTAAATAGGGCAGCAGTGGTACCTGGGCGCTCTCTGTGGCTGTATATAGGTTAGATGTGGTACCTGAGCATTCTGTGTGGGTGTATATTGGGTAGCGGTGGTACCTGCCTGAGCGCTCTGTGTGGGTGTATATAAGGTAGCGGTGGTACCTGAGCGCTCTGTGTGGGTGTATATAGGGTAGCGGTGGTACCTCAGCGCTCTGTGTGGGTGTATGTAGGTTAGATGTGGTACCTGAGCGCATTGTGTGGGTGTATATTGGGTAGCGGTGGTACCTGGGCGCTCTGTGTGGGTGTATATAGGGTAGCGGTGGTACCTGAGCGCTCTGTGTGGGTGTATATAGGGTAGCGGTGGTACCTGAGCACTCTGTGTGGGTGTATATAGGGTAGCGGTGGTACCTGAGCGCTCTGTGTGGGTGTATATAGGTTAGATGTGGTACCTGAGCACTCTGTGTGGGTGTATATAGGGCAGCGGTGGTACCTGGGGGCTCTGTGTGGGTGTATATAGGGTAGCTGTGGTACCTCAGCACTCTGTGTGAGTGTAAATAGGGCAGCGGTGGTACCTGGCTGCTCTGTGTAGGTGTATATAGGTTAGATGTGGTACCTGAGCGCTGTGTGTGGGTGTATATAGGGCAGCGGCGGTACCTCAGCGCTCTGTGTCGGTGTATATAGGGCAGCGGAGGTACCTGAGCGCTCTGTGTGGGTGTATATAGGTTAGATGTGGTACCTGAGCGCTCTGTGTGGGTGTATATAGGTTAGATGTGGTACCTGAGCGCTCTGTGTGGGTGTATATAGGTTAGATGTGGTACCTGAGCGCATTGTGTGGGTGTATATAGGGTAGCGGTGGTACCTGGGCGCTCTGTGTGGGTGTATATAGGGTAGCGGTGGTAGCTGAACGCTCTGTGTGGGTGTATATAGGGTAGCGGTGGTACCTGAGCTCTCTGTGTGGGTGTATATAGGGTAGCGGTGGTGCCTGAGCACTCTGTGTGGGTGTATTTAGGGCAGCAGTGGTACCTCAGCGCTCTGTGTGGGTGTGTATAGGGTAGCGGTGGTACCTGAACGCTGTGTGGGTGTATATAGGGTAGATGTGGTACCTGAGCGCTCTGTGTGGGTGTATATAGGGTAGCGGTGGTACCTGAGCGCTCTGTGTGGGTGTATATAGGGTAGCGGTGGTACCTGAGCGCTCTGTGTGGGTGTATATAGGGTAGCGGTGGTACCTGAGCTCTCTGTGTGGGTGTATATAGGGTAGCGGTGGTGCCTGAGCACTCTGTGTGGGTGTATATAGGGCAGCGGTGGTACCTCAGCGCTCTGTGTGGGTGTGTATAGGGTAGCGGTGGTACCTGAACGCTGTGTGGGTGTATATAGGGTAGATGTGGTACCTGAGCGCTCTGTGTGGGTGTATATAGGGTAGCGGTGGTACCTGAGCGCTCTGTGTGGGTGTATATAGGGTAGCGGTGGTACCTGAGCGCTCTGTGTGGGTGTATATAGGGTAGCGGTGGTACCTGAGCATTCTGTGTGGGTGTATATAGGGTAGCGGTGGTACCTGAGCTCTCTGTGTGGGTGTATATAGGGTAGCGGTGGTGCCTGAGCACTCTGTGTGGGTGTATATAGGGTAGCGTTGGTACCTGAGCGCTCTGCAGTCTCTTCCAGTCTGCTGACAGGTAGAATCGGATGCCGTCTATAGACCCCTCCAGCGTTGCTCCCCGGATGATGAGCACAAGCAGGACGACATAAGGGAACGTGGCCGTGAAGTAAACAATCTGCAGAGAGGGGACGCAGGTGAGAACTCTGAGGTGGAGGAGGAGATGATGGGAGTAATGGGTCAATCTCTCACCTTGCCCGAGCTGCGGATTCCCTTTATCATACAGAGGAAGATGATGATCCAGGCGGCGAGCAGACACAGGGCGAGCTGCCAGCGTACGGGGCCCGGGTCACTAAGGCCTGAACTGTGCACAACACCCAGCACCTTCTCACTGCAACCACAGGGGGCGCAACACGTTATACAGAGAGCATAATATACAGCGCAAGCAGAGCGTGTGAGAGCGCTCCACAGGCACAGGCAGGGGGGGCAGGCTGCGCTCCACAGGCACAGGCAGGGGGGGCAGGCTGCGCTCCACAGGCACAGGAGGGGGGCAGGCTGCGCTCCACAGGCACAGGCGGGGGGGCAGGCTGCGCTCCACAGGCACAGGCGGGGGGGGGGGGCAGGCTGCGCTCCACAGGCGGGGGGGGCAGGCTGCTCTCCACAGGCGGGGGGCAGGCTGCTCTCCACAGGCGGAGGGGGGCAGGCTGCTCTCCACAGGCGGAGGGGGCAGGCTGCTCTCCACAGGCGGAGGGGGCAGGCTGCTCTCCACAGGCGGAGGGGGGCAGGCTGCTCTCCACAGGCGGAGGGGGGCAGGCTGCTCTCCACAGGCGGAGGGGGGCAGGCTGCTCTCCACAGGCGGAGGGGGGCAGGCTGCTCTTCACAGGCGGAGGGGGGCAGGCTGCTCTCCACAGGCGGAGGGGGGCAGGCTGCTCTCCACAGGCGGAGGGGGGCAGGCTGCTCTCCACAGGCTGGGGGCAGGGGGCAGGCTGCGCTCTTCATATATCACTTACTTCCAGAAGGCCTCGGTGGCGCTGAATCTGGAGCCGTTGCTGGAGACGTTCTGTGGGGTGGACACATAACACGTATGATTCATACGACCCGTCCAGCGGATCACCCGCTCCCTGAAGACCCCTGCTTACCTGGCACAGCGCCGCATACTCCGGGGCTTCACAGGACCAGGGCAGGGGGCTCTGGAAGGAATTGCCCAGGTAATAGAAAGTCCATGCGATTATAACGTTATAATATAAGGACACCAGAGCGGAAACCAGGAGCATCCCGATGCCGATACCTGCGGAGAGGAGACGTGTCACACCGGGGGACGGGCCGTCCGCAGGGGGTCACTCACACCCACCACTCACCCTTCAGGATGGGGCAGCACTTCCACACGGTGATGGGTCCGGCCGCTCCGTACTGACCCAAGCTCAGCTCCATGAGGAAGAGGGGGAGGCCGGCGACGAAGAGCATGATGGAGTACGGGATGAGGAAGGCTCCTGGGAGGAAGAGGGAAGAAGCTGAGCCCACAGCAGCCAATCCGATGAGGCGTCATTACTGCCAGGCGACAAAAAATGATGCCAACTGCTTTTACATCACTACCTAAAGAAGGGCGTGGCTGAAGCAATTGGCGCAATTTGGATCAATTTGCTGCAGCACGAGATGCCTCCCTCCCCCATGCCTGAGCATGTCAGCTTCCTGCAAGTGCGCCCCTGCTGCGCATTCTGCCGCACCATGCGATCTACGTAAACCTGCTGATCTCTCCGAGCCGTCCGTCATACGCAAAAGGAGACATGGCGGGGACCACAGGCGGACACATTCCTGGGGCCAGGTCCGGGCCTGTCTGCTCTCCCACTTGTCGCATTCCGCAGCAGATTACTCTGCGCACTCCATACATCCTGCGCAGATGGGGGGGGGGGGTCACCTGACCCAATACTTCCTTATGGAAGCGGACCACCACTAGCGGTTACTTCACACTGCAGTATACACTGGCCGGGAGTCCTGACCTCTGACAGATGCCTCAGTCACACCACGGTTGTCAGAGGTTGTCACTATTAGCAGCCACAACTACTGGCCAGGGTTAGGACGCGTTTACGTAAAGCAGTTTAATAGACTACTACCCTCATCGTGGTGAGTGGAGCAGACAGCAGAGGGACGGTGTGTCATGATTTCATGTATACAGTAATTGGCGGCACAGGTCGGGCCGGTTCCTCCCGTTAATAATTTACTATAAATACAGACAGCTCAGCCCGTAATTAATGGAAATTACAGCAGATCCGGCGCCACGTGCGTCCTGCGCTGCCGTGTCCAGGGGGAGGGTCAGCCGCCTATCACGCTGTTAGACGCAGCGAGGTGCATCAGTCGGGGGCCACAGGAGTCTTCTGTCCCTTCAGTGTGCACTACATGGAAGCAGGGCAGATAAGGAGGTGAATGGTGGCAGCGGAGAAAGCTGGGGGTCACAGGGGCCACCGCACAACACAAGGGACCGGGCGGGAAAGTAATCCACAGCAAAACACCAGGGACCGGGCGGGAAAGTAATCCACCGCAAAACACCAGGGACCGGGAAAGTAATCCACCACACATCACCAGGGACCGGGAAAGTAATCCACCACACATCACTAGGTACCGGGAAAGTAATCCACTGCACAACACCAGGGACCAGGAAAGTAATCCACTGCACAACACCACGGACCGGGCAGGAAAGTAATCCACCGCACATCACCAGAGACCGGGAAAGTAATCCAGTGCACGACACCAGGAACGTGGCAGGAAAGTAATCCACTGTACATCACCAGGGACCAGGAAAGTAATCCACTGTACATCAACAGGGACCAGGAAAGTAATCCACCGCACATCAGAGACCGGGAAAGTAATCCAGTGCACGAGACCAGGAACATGGCAGGAAAGTAATCCACCGCACATCACCAGGGACCAGGCAGGAAAGCAATCCAGTGCACGACACCAGGGACCGGGAAAGTAATACAGCGCACAATACTAGGGATGGGAAAGTAATCCTGCGCACAACACCAGGGACCAGGAAAGTAATCCACCGTACATCACTAGAAAACGGGAAAGTAATCCAGGACACAACACCAGGGATGGGAAAGTAATCCTGCACACGACACCATGGACCGGAAAAGTAATACAGCGCACAAGACTAGGGATCGGGAAAGTAATACAGCGCACAACACCAGGGATCGGGAAAGTAATACAGCGCACAACACCAGGGATCGGGAAAGTAATACAGCGCACAACACCAGGGACCAGGAAAGTAATCCACCGTACATCACCAGGGACCGGGAAAGTAATACAGCGCACAACACCAGGGACCGGGAAAGTAATCCACAGCACAACACCAGGGACCGGGAAAGTAATACAGCGCACAACACCAGGGACCGGGAAAGTAATACAGCGCACAACACCAGGGACCGGGAAAGTAATACAGCGCACAACACCAGGGACCGGGAAAGTAATACAGCGCACAACACCAGGGACCAGGAAAGCAATACGGCGTACGACACCAGGGACCGTAAAAGTAATAGAGCGCACAACACCAGGGAACGGGAAAGTAATAGAGCGCACAACACCAGGGACCGGGAAAGTAATCCACAGCACAACACCAGGGACCGGGAAAGTAATACAGCGCACAACACCAGGGACCAGGAAAGCAATACGGCGTACGACACCAGGGACCGTAAAAGTAATACAGCGCACAACACCAGGGAACGGGAAAGTAATAGAGCGCACAACACCAGGGAACGGGAAAGTAATAGAGCGCACAACACCAGGGACCTGGAAAGTAATCCACCGTACATCACCAGGGACCGGGAAAGTAATCCAGGACACAACACCAAGGATGAGAAAGTAATTCACCGCACATCACCAGGGACGGGAAAGTAATCCACTGCACTTCACCAGGGATGGGAAAGTAATCCACTGCACAACACCAAGGATGGGAAAGTAATCCACCGCACAACACCAGGGACGGGAAAGTAATCCACCGTACATCACCAGGGACGGGAAAGTAATCCACTGCACTTCACCAGGGCCCGGTAAAGTAATCCAGTGCACGACACCAGGGATCGGGAAAGTAATCCACTGCACAACACCAGGGACTGGGAAAGTAATCCTGCGCACAACACCAGGGATGGGAAAGTAATCCACTCCATGATACAGAGACTAGGGCATCAAGGTACTGAACAGAAAGGGCAGGAGCTCTGACCACTGCCGGTCCTGCTCCCAACAGCATCTGGTATAGGCCACGGGGGGAGATTTACTAATCAAGAAGACGGCCACAATTACTAAGTGTTTTAGATGCTTTTTCAACTTATTCTACAAGGGGGTGCGTCCTAATGATTTCTCAAATATGTCTCAAGATGCGACGATACGCCTCATCTTATTTATGGGACCATCTGGCGCACAGCAACCAATTCATAGGCGGTGTAAGGTCAGACTAGAGAAGGTGCAGGGGTCAGGGGTCAGATGCTGTGATAGACGTATGTACACAGTAAATCCCGTAGATCCACTCACCTCCTCCATTCCTGTAACACAGATATGGAAACCTCCAGACATTGCCCAGACCCACGCAGTAGCCAATGCAGGAGAGCAGGAACTCATACTTTCCTCCCCAGGTCTCCCGGGGGGTCTCAGACGGCAGGGTCGGGGCCACAGGTTGGTCATGTGACGGCGGCTGTGTGACATGATCGGCATTTTCTGGACCTGGGATCTCCTGAGCTGATGGTGACTCCTGAGAGACAAGACAGAAACAACCTGTTATTATAGGAACTGGTGTGTGCAGCTCAATGCCAGTCCTCAGCTCATGTGGAAAGGTCCTTGTACTGAGCAGGGAAGCCCAGGGTTACTTGGGGCCCATTACCAAACACTACGGTATTATTCACAGATGAGACTAGTCCAACCATGAAATGTCCCAGGTTTGCACTTTGCGCTGCGTTTATGTTTGTGCCGTGTACTTTGTGCTACTTCTATCTGCTATGTAAAGCGGTGGTGCATGTGTCCCTGGGGAGGGTGGACCTGGGCGGCACGGGCATCCTAACCTTCCAGCCATGTCATGTTGGCACAGAAGCATTTTGCCATGCCATGGAATTTTTGGGGAGAGGCTTGTGACCTGATATATAGGATTTGGTTTGGTGCCAAAGGGTAGTTGGGCAAAACCCAGCGAAGTTGGCCAGGTCCCTCAGAGAACGTGAGTCTGACACAACTGGGACAGAGGTGTCCAGGTGCCAACTGATCCATTACAGAAGATCCCTCACAAGACTGATCCCAGACCAAAGGTGATGACTGTGTAAATACTGCTCCTGAAGAGGTGGTTTCTCATCTAGAGAATGAGTGGCAACAAACAATCACAACCTGACACGCAAAAGTCGGTGAGGAGAAGTAGCATCACCAGGGGAACTTGTGCCATACTTCATGTTCCAGGGCATCATGCTCCCTGGGCGCCGGGTCTCAATGCTCAGGACCCTGCCCATAAGGGTTTCCTACTGATGTTTTGTGCCCAAAGGACTGTGGGGGCAACCACCAAGATCTGCGCTTTACTGCTATCCTGAACCATCTCCTCCATGTCTGACACATTCCGTTATTGGAATCTATCCCATCTGGTATGACTTTTACTCAGTGATCTCCTGGATCCATGAGACAATGAGCAGGACAGAGAAGATGGAGAAATGTCAAGACTAATCTCAGGGAGAAATGACGAACAGGAAGCAAGAAAGGTAGACAAGTGATGAAAGGATCCGGTGGGGTGGACCAACATGGCAGAAGGAGAGTGGAGCAGCTGCAAGAAAGCAAGGACAGGATGAGGAATGAGGGACAGGAGAGAAGAATAGATGGGGGGGGGGAAAGGAATAAAGGACAGGAGAGAAGAAAAGATGGGGGGGGCAACAAGGAATAGAGGACAGGAGAGAAGAAAAGATAGGGGGGGCAACAAGGAATAAAGGACAGGAGAGAAGAAAAGATGGGGGGCAACAAGGAATGAAGGACAGGAGAGAAGAAAAGATGGGGGGCAACAAGGAATGAAGGACAGGAGAGAAGAAAAGATGGGGGGGCAACAAGGAATAATGGACAGGAGAGAAGAAAAGATTGGGGGCAACAAGGAATAAAGGACAGGAGAGAAGAAAAGATGGGGGGCAACAAGGAATAAAGGACAGGAGAGAAGAAAAGATGGGGGGGCAACAGGGAATGAAGGACAGGAGAGAAGAAAAGATGGGGGCAACAAGGAATGAAGGACAAGAGAGAAGAAAAGATGGGGGGCAACAAGGAATAAAGGACAGGAGAGAAGAAAAGATGGGGGGCAACAAGGAATAAAGGACAGGAGAGAAGAAAAGATGGGGGGCAACAAGGAATAAAGGACAGGAGAGAAGAAAAGATGGGGGCGGCAACAAGGAATAAAGGACAGGAGAGAAGAAAAGATGGGGGGGCAACAAGGGATAAAGGACAGGAGAGAAGAAAAGATGGGGGGGCAACAAAGGATAAAGGACAGGAGAGAAGAAAAGATGGGGGGCAACAAGGAATAAAGGACAGGACAGAAGAAAAGATGGGGGCAACAAGGAATGAAGGACAGGAGAGAAGAAAAGATGGGGGGGCAACAAGGAATAAAGGACAGGAGATAAGAAAAGATGGGGGGCAACAAGGAATGAAGGACAGGAGAGAGGAAAAAATGGGGGGGGGGCAACAAGGAATAAAGGACAGGAGAGAAGAAAAGATGGGGGCGGCAACAAGGAATAAAGGACAGGAGAGAAGAAAAGATGGAGGGGGGCAACAAGGGATAAAGGACAGGAGAGAAGAAAAGATGGGGGGCAACAAAGGATAAAGGACAGGAGAGAAGAAAAGATGGGGGCAACAAGGAATAAAGGACAGGAGAGAAGAAAAGATGGGGGGGCAACAAGGAATAAAGGACAGGAGAGAAGAAAAGATTGGGGGGCAACAAGGAATAAAGGACAGGAGAGAAGAAAAGATGGGGGCAACAAGGAATAAAGGTCAGGAGAGAAGAAAAGATGGGGGGCAACAAGGAATAAAGGACAGGAGAGAAGAAAAGATGGGGGGGCAACAAGGAATAAAGGACAGGAGAGAAGAAAAGATGGGGGTGGGGGGCAACAAGGAATAAAGGACAGGACAGAAGAAAAGATGGGGGGGCAACAAGGAATAAAGGACAGGAGAGAGGAAAAGATGGGGGGGGCAACAAGGAATAAAGGACAGGAGAGAAGAAAAGATGGGGGGGCAACAAGGAATGAAGGACAGGAGAGAAGAAAAGATGGGGGAGCAACAAGGAATGAAGGACAGGAGAGAGGAAAAGATGGGGGGGCAACAAGGAATAAAGGACAGGAGAGAAGAAAAGATGGGGGGGCAACAAGGAATAAAGGACAGGAGAGAAGAAAATATGGGGTGGCAACAAGGAATAAAGGACAGGAGAGAAGAAAAGATGGGGGGCAACAAGGAATAAAGGACAGGAGAGAAGAAAAGATGGGGGGGCAACAAGGAATAAAGGACAGGAGAGAAGAAAAGATGGGGGGCAACAAGGAATAAAGGACAGGAGAGAAGAAAAGATGGGGGGGCAACAAGGAATAAAGGACAGGAGAAGAAAAGATGGGGGGGCAACAAGGAATAAAGGACAGGAGAGGAGAGGAGAAAAGATGGGGGGCAACAAGGAATAAGGGACAGGAGAGAAGAAAAGATGGGGGGGGCAACAAGGAATAAGGGACAGGAGAGAAGAAAAGATGGGGGGCAACAAGGAATAAAGGACAGGAGATAAGAAAAGATGGGGGGTAACAAGGAATAAAGGACAGGAGAGAAGAAAAGATGGGGGGGCAACAAGGAATAAAGGACAGGAGAAGAAAAGATGGGGGGGCGGCAACAAGGAATAAAGGACAGGAGAGAAGAAAAGATGGGGGGGCAACAAGGAATAAAGGACAGGAGAGAAGAAAAGATGGGGGGGGCAACAAGGAATAAAGGACAGGAGAGAAGAAAATATGGAGGGGGCAACAAGGAATAAAGGACAGGAGAGAAGAAAAGATGGGGGGGGGGCAACAAGGAATAAAGGACAGGAGAGAAGAAAAGATAGCAGAAAAAACAAGGAATTATGAAAAAGTGATGAAGAATGATGGACAGGGGAGAAGGAATGATGGGGGTGATAAGGAGCGGGTCGTCCTCCTTGGCCCTTTCTTAGTATACAAGATATTGTAGAAGTAATCCCTGGAAGACGTCTTCTGTGTCCAGCGTCATGGAAACATCCACCTCAGAGACACTAAACCCTGGATAGCACTAGACAAACAGGAGCTGGAAAAGTCCATAGAGACGCAGAGAGATCTCATCCATCCACAGCGACACAGAGCAGCGCCCCCTCTGGACAAGCTACGGTTCTGCAAGTAATTCATGGCCAGAGACACAAGGACCGCTCCTCCAGGAACAAGTCCGTGGTGAATGAACCTACAGTCTATTGCCCCCTGTTATCAGACATTTCAGGGGAGGATGACTGTAGGACAGGAGAATACAGTCTATTGTCCCCTGTTATCAGCCATTTCAGGGGAGAGGATGACTGTAGGACAGGAGAATACAGTCTATTGTCCCCTGTTATCAGACATTTCAGGGGAGGATGACTGTAGGACAGGAGAATACAGTCTATTGCCCCCTGTTATCAGACATTTCAGGGGAGGATGACTGTAGGACAGGAGAATACAGTCTATTGTCCCCTGTTATCAGCCATTTCAGGGGAGAGGATGACTGTAGGACAGGAGAATACAGTCTATTGTCCCCTGTTATCAGCCATTTCAGGGGAGAGGATGACTGTAGGACAGGAGAATACAGTCTATTGCCCCCTGTTATCAGCCATTTCAGGGGAGAGGATGACTGTAGGACAGGAGAATACAGTCTATTGCTCCCTGTTATCAGCCATTTCAGGGGAGAGGATGACTGTAGGACAGGAGAATACAGTCTATTGCCCCTGTTATCAGCCATTTCAGGGGAGAGGATGACTGTAGGACAGGAGAATACAATCTATTGCCCCCTGTTATCAGCCATTTCAGGGAGAGGATGACTGTAGGACAGGAGAATACAGTCTATTGCTCCCTGTTATCAGCCATTTCAGGGGAGAGGATGACTGTAGGACAGGAGAATACAGTCTATTGCCCCCTGTTATCAGCCATTTCAGGGAGAGGATGACTGTAGGACAGGAGAATACAGTCTATTGCCCCCTGTTATCAGCCATTTCAGGGGAGAGGATGACTGTAGGACAGGAGAATACAGTCTATTGCCCCTGTTATCAGCCATTTCAGGGGAGAGGATGACTGTAGGACAGGAGAATACAGTCTATTGCCCCCTGTTATCAGCCATTTCAGGGGAGAGGATGACTGTAGGACAGGAGAATACAGTCTATTGCCCCTGTTATCAGCCATTTCAGGGGAGAGGATGACTGTAGGACAGGAGAATACAGTCTATTGCCCCCTGTTATCAGCCATTTCAGGGGAGAGGATGACTGTAGGACAGGAGAATACAGTCTATTGCCCCTGTTATCAGCCATTTCAGGGGAGAGGATGACTGTAGGACAGGAGAATACAGTCTATTGCTCCCTGTTATCAGCCATTTCAGGGGAGAGGATGACTGTAGGACAGGAGAATACAGTCTATTGCCCCTGTTATCAGCCATTTCAGGGGAGAGGATGACTGTAGGACAGGAGAATACAGTCTATTGCCCCTGTTATCAGCCATTTCAGGGGAGAGGATGACTGTAGGACAGGAGAATACAGTCTATTGCTCCCTGTTATCAGCCATTTCAGGGGAGAGGATGACTGTAGGACAGGAGAATACAGTCTATTGCCCCTGTTATCAGCCATTTCAGGGGAGAGGATGACTGTAGGACAGGAGAATACAGTCTATTGCCCCCTGTTATCAGCCATTTCAGGGGAGAGGATGACTGTAGGACAGGAGAATACAGTCTATTGCTCCCTGTTATCAGCCATTTCAGGGGAGAGGATGACTGTAGGACAGGAGAATACAGTCTATTGCCCCCTGTTATCAGCCATTTCAGGGGAGAGGATGACTGTAGGACAGGAGAATACAGTCTATTGCTCCCTGTTATCAGCCATTTCAGGGGAGAGGATGACTGTAGGACAGGAGAATACAGTCTATTGCCCCTGTTATCAGCCATTTCAGGGGAGAGGATGACTGTAGGACAGGAGAATACAATCTATTGCCCCCTGTTATCAGCCATTTCAGGGAGAGGATGACTGTAGGACAGGAGAACACAGTCTATTGCCTCCTGTTATCAGCCATTTCAGGGGAGATGATGACTGTAGGACAGGAGAATACAGTCTATTGCCCCCTGTTATCAGCCATTTCAGGGGAGAGGATGACTGTAGGACAGGAGAATACAGTCTATTGCTCCCTGTTATCAGCCATTTCAGGGGAGAGGATGACTGTAGGACAGGAGAATACAGTCTATTGCTCCCTGTTATCAGCCATTTCAGGGGAGAGGATGACTGTAGGACAGGAGAATACAGTCTATTGCCCCCTGTTATCAGCCATTACAGGGGAGAGGATGACTGTAGGAAAGGAGAATACAGTCTATAGCCCCCTGTTATCAGCCATTTCAGGGGGGGAGAGGATGACTGTAGGACAGGAGAATACAATCTATTGCCCCCTGATATCAGCCATTTCAGGGGAGAGGATGACTGTAGGACAGGAGAATACAGTCTATTGCTCCTGTTATCAGCCATTTCAGAGGAGAGGATGACTGTAGGACAGGAGAATACAGTCTATTGCCCCCTGTTATCAGCCATTTCAGGGGAGAGGATGACTGTAGGACAGGAGAATACAGTCTATTGCCCCCTGTTATCAGCCATTTCAGGGGAGAGGATGACTGTAGGACAGGAGAATACAGTCTATTGCTCCCTGTTATCAGACATTTCAGGGGAGAGGATGACTGTAGGACAGGAGAATACAATCTATTGCTCCCTGTTATCAACCATTTCAGGGGAGAGGATGACTGTAGGACAGGAGAATATAGTCTATTGCCCCTTGTTATCAGCCATTTCAGGGGAGAGGATGAATGTAGGACAGGAGAATACAGTCTATTGCCCCTGTTATCAGCCATTTCAGGGGAGAGGATGACTGTAGGACAGGAGAATACAATCTATTGCCCCCTGTTATCAGCCATTTCAGGGGAGAGGAAGACTGTAGGACAGGAGAATACAATCTATTGCCCTCTGTTATCAGCCATTTCAGGGGAGAGGATGACTGTAGGGCAGTAGAATACAGTCTATTGCCCCCTGTTATCAGCCATTTCAGGGGAGAGGATGACTGTAGGACAGGAGAATACAATCTATTGCCCTCTGTTATCAGCCATTTCAGGGGAGAGGATGACTGTAGGGCAGTAGAATACAGTCTATTGCCCCCTGTTATCAGCCATTTCAGGGGAGAGGATGACTGTAGGACAGGAGAATACAGTCTATTGCTCCCTGTTATCAGCCATTTCAGGGCAGAGGATGACGGTAGGACATTTCCGGGTCCCGCTGACCCTCAGATACTGCCAAGGTTGGGATTTGGAGGCGGGGTTGTTTCTTTTAAATCCCTATGAAATTCGGGGATTTGGCCTGGCGCTGCTTCTATGGTAAGCTGTATGTGAGATGCCACCTGAAATACAGGAAACCCGAGGGAAGTGGTTGTCCCCGGGAGGAGTGTGGCGAAGTGCTGGGGAGCATGGACCACTTCCTGCTTCAGTGCCCCTTTAATACAGGGGTTTACCACAGGGTGGGGGCTTCCATCAGTTGGCTGCTCTATCCTATTCAGAGACCTGGGTGGTAGGGACCGCTGCACATCTTTCTTAATTAGTGTAGTGGTTAGGTAACACACGTGGAACGCGAGATGTCTAGTCTTGATGCGTCATAAAGTCCTCCCTGAGGAAGAGTTATGTAGGAGCATCCTCGTGACCTGGTGAAGGTTCACTCTCTGGAGCGTGGAAGGCTGGGTGCTGCCAGAGTCTCCCATCTTAGGAGGGGCTTTTGCTTTTGGGTTCTTTACCTGACTAATCCCACAGTTCCTGGCGGTGACGGGCTGAACTTACAGTCCGAGCTTTTTGTTTTGCAATGAAATTATGAGAAGAAAAAAGGGCTCCCAGGGGCCGAACCTGGGCCTGGTGTGTGCACAGACTGAGAAGTCAGTGTTTAGGGTTTATAGTAAGTGATTATTGTATACCGTATTGGGAGGAAAATGGCAGTACGTCTTATGGCGTGAATGCTGCCATTTTAGGGAGGAGGCGCTGTAGTCCGGCAACTCACAGCGGGGCCCGGAGCAGTCACTGTACTCTTACACCGGCCCCGAAGCTCACAGCAGTATTCATATCTAGCAGTAATCCTTAACCTCTTAATAACTTTAGGTAAAGTTGCGCTCTCCCGTGTGTATTCCTACTTACTAACAACCTCTCGTAGCAGGCAGAGCGGCCGGCAGCGTGACGTCACGCGCCTGCTCCTCCCACTTTATGAATGAAGCAGGCGGAGCAGGCGTGTGATGTCAGTGAGTGACGTCACGCTGCCGGCCGCTCTGCCTGCTACGAGAGGTTGTTAGTAAGTAGGAATACACACGGGAGAGCGCAACTTTACCTAAAGTTATTAAGAGGTTAAGCATTACTGCTAGATATGAATACTGCTGTGAGCGGCGGGGCCCGTTGGGGGACACTGTTATGGGGGGGATCTGTGGAGGACACTGTTATGGGGGGGATCTGTGGATGACACAAATATAGCATAAGATGCTATATATGTGTCCTCCACAGATCCCCATAACAGTCTCATCCACAGATCCCCCATAACAGTGTCAGCCACAGATCCCCCATAACAGTGTCAGCCACAGATCCCCCATAACAGTGTCAGCCACAGATCCCCCATAACAGTGTCAGCCACAGATCCCCCATAACAGTGTCAGCCACAGATCCTCCATAACAGTGTCATCCACAGATCCCCCATAACAGTGTCAGCCACAGATCCCCCATAACAGTGTCATCCACAGATCCCCCATAACAGTGTCAGCCACAGATCCCCCATAACAGTGTCATCCACAGATCCCCCATAACAGTGTCAGCCACAGATCCTCCATAACAGTGTCATCCACAGATCCCCCATAACAGTGTCAGCCACAGATCCCCCCATAACAGTGTCATCCACAGATCCCCCATAACCGTGTCATCCACAGATCCCCCCATAACAGTGTGTCCTCAGTTCCCCCTTAACAGTGACATCCACAGATCCCCCATAACAGTGTCATCCACAGATCCCCCATAACAGTGTCATCCACAGATACTCCATAACAGTGTGTCATTCACAGATCCCCCATAACAGTGTCATCCACAGATCCCTCATAACAGTGTCATCCACGGATCCCCCATAACAGTGGCCTCCACAGATCCCCCATAACAGTGCCATCCACAGATACTCCATAACAGTGTGTCATTCACAGATCCCCCATAACAGTGTCATCCACAGATCCCTCATAACAGTGTCATCCACGGATCCCCCATAACAGTGGCCTCCACAGATCCCCCATAACAGTGTCATCCACAGATTCCCAATAACAGTGTGGCATCCACAGATCCTCCATAACAGTGTCATCCACAGATCCCCCATAACAGTGTCATCCACAGATCCCCATAACAGTGTCATCCACAGATCCCCCATAACAGTGTCCTCCACAGATCCCCCATAACAGTGTCATCCACAGATCCCCCATAACAGTGTCAGCCACAGATCCCCCATAGCAGTGTCATCCACAGATCCCCCATAGCAGTGTCATCCACAGATCCCCCATAACAGTGTCATCCACAGATCCCCCATAACAGTGTCATCCACAGATCCCCCATAACAGTGTGTCATTCACAGATCCCCCATAACAGTGTCATCCACAGATCCCTCATAACAGTGTCATCCACGGATCCCCCATAACAGTGGCCTCCACAGATCCCCCATAACAGTGCCATCCACAGATACTCCATAACAGTGTGTCATTCACAGATCCCCCATAACAGTGTCATCCACAGATCCCTCATAACAGTGTCATCCACGGATCCCCATAACAGTGGCCTCTACAGATCCCCCATAACAGTGTCATCCACAGATTCCCAATAACAGTGTGGCATCCACAGATCCTCCATAACAGTGTCATCCACAGATCCCCCATAACAGTGTCATCCACAGATCCCCATAACAGTGTCATCCACAGATCCCCCATAACAGTGTCCTCCACAGATCCCCCATAACAGTGTCATCCACAGATCCCCCATAACAGTGTCAGCCACAGATCCCCCATAGCAGTGTCATCCACAGATCCCCCATAGCAGTGTCATCCACAGATCCCCCATAACAGTGCCATCCACAGATCCACCATAACAGTGTCATCCACAGATCCCCCATAACAGTGTCATCCACAGATCCCCATAACAGTGTCATCCACAGATCCCCCATAACAGTGTCATCCACAGATCCCCATAACAGTGTCATCCACAGATCCCCATAACAGTGTCATCCACAGATCCCCCATAACAGTGTCCTCCACAGATCCCCCATAACAGTGTCATCCACAGATCCCCCATAACAGTGTCATCCACAGATCCCCCATAACAGTGTCATCCACAGATCCCCATAGCAGTGTCATCCACAGATCCCCATAGCAGTGTCATCCACAGATCCCCCATAACAGTGTCATCCACAGATCCCCATAACAGTGTCATCCACAGATCCCCCATAACAGTGTCATCCACAGATCCCCATAACAGTGTCATCCACAGATCCCCCATAACAGTGTCATCCACAGATCCCCATAACAGTGTCATCCACAGATCCCCATAACAGTGTCATCCACAGATCCCCCATAACAGTGTCATCCACAGATCCCCATAACAGTGTCATCCACAGATCCCCCATAACAGTGTCATCCACAGATCCCCATAGCAGTGTCATCCACAGATCCACCATAGCAGTGTCATCCACAGATCCCCCATAACAGTGTCATCCACAGATCCCCATAACAGTGTCATCCACAGATCCCCCATAACAGTGTCATCCACAGATCCCCCATAACAGTGTCATCCACAGATCCCCATAACAGTGTCATCCACAGATCCCCCATAACAGTGTCATCCACAGATCCCCCATAACAGTGTCATCCACAGATCCCCATAACAGTGTCATCCACAGATCCCCCATAACAGTGTCCTCCACAGATCCCCCATAGCAGTGTCATCCACAGATCCCCCATAGCAGTGTCAGCCACAGATCCCCCATAGCAGTGTCATCCACAGATCCCCCATAGCAGTGTCATCCACAGATCCCCCATAACAGTGCCATCCACAGATCCACCATAACAGTGTCATCCACAGATCCCCCATAACAGTGTCATCCACAGATCCCCCATAACAGTGTCATCCACAGATCCCCCATTAGTTCAAAACCCACCAAAAGTACACCTTTGGGTTAAAAATGTTCTTATTTTCCTCTTCAAAAACCTAGCTGCATCTAATAAAGCTAAAAATACGGTATATTGTAGATTATATTGTATTCTGGGTGTTAGTTAGGTTGGGTGGGGGACCTCGGGTGATGGGGGACTGTTTTGGCCTCAGCCTGACCTGGGGATGAAAGGGCTGGGGACAGAGCTCGGGATTAGAGTTGAGCGAACTTGTATTTTAAGTTCGGGTCCAGGTTATCGAAGCATCCGGTTATGGATTCCGCTACCACGGACCATAACGGCATTTGGAATCCATAAGGGGATTCTTCAATGAACCCGAACCTTGGACAACACGGAGGACCTGGGGTGATGTCACCGTCATGTGATCAGTGCAGGGGGCGTGGTTCAGCACTGGATCACCTCTTATCCAATCCAGTACTGAGCCACGCCTCCTGCACTGATCACATGACGGTGACGTCACCCCAGGTCCTCCGTGTTGTCCAAGGTTCGGGTTCATTGAAGAATCCCCTTATGGATTCCAAATGCCGTCATGGTCCGTGGTAGCGAATCCATAACGGAATGCGTCGAGAACCCGAACCCGAACTTTGGACGCAGAACTTAAAATACAAGTTCGCTCAACACTACTTGGGATGTTTTCCCTTGAACTTTGCGCAGAAGAGCTTTTCATGTGAATTTAGATAGATGTGGGTGTGAAAAACAGGATGGATTTATTGTTTTCTTTATTGTTATTTTCTTTGGACCCGTTTTGTTTTCAGTCAGTTTCTATGATTTGGTTCTGATATTGTTAAGTATTTTAAAAATTGAATAAATTTGAAATTAGTGGGGATGGTGCCGGATGTGTATATAGTGTATATATTACGTGTGTTGGAGATGAGAGGTGTGCGCGGTATGGACTGGCGGAAGGGAAGATTTGGTTTCGAATTATATTTTTATGCGATTATTATTGGTTATGTTTTAGTTTGTTTTACTTTTTGTTATGTTTCATAATTTCATAATAAAAGAGTTACAATGTATCGCTCCCTGTTATCAGCCACGTCAGGGTGACTGTAGGGTGACTGCACTCCGCAGGATTATGAGGATGATGAGGGTCACGTGTAAGATTCCAGAATGTAAATGAATCACCATCCAATGAGTGCCGTACCGGTGATGTATCTAATCCTGGGTGTATCGCGCCGCGTCCTAGTCGTGACTCATACATCTTTACATTGCTGGACACCACAATGCTTTACACACCTTCAGCCGCTCCATGGGACAGACCCCCTAAAGCATCTGCACTGAAGAGCCAATAAGAAGCCTGAAGTCAGAAGCCCCGCCCCCCAGACTCTTTAGAAACAAGAAGTGTCCTCATCATTTCCTCAAGTTCTTTAAAGGAACGGTCTTAGCAAAACGTATACATTGTTATGTCAAGATCAGATGCAGCAAGGGGCGGAGTCTGTCCTATAACCCCGCCCCCAGATCTTGCTTCAGGGGACGAAGCTGTAAAATCGGATGGAATGAGAAACGTCAGGAAGTGATCGCGGCCGGTGAGCGTGGCGCTATCAGAGAGGGATCTGAGGAATGCGCTGATGTTTGTTACAATGTATCAGCCTGCTTCACTCATTGTGCACACTGGATACACTGTAACGATCCCTCAGCTGTATGAACCGCTGACAGCACCATTATTAACCTCTGGATGTAAATTCTAAATGTTCTCACTCACTGGCAGTAAGCAGAGATCTTGTAAAGACAAATGACAGTCTGCAGAGCTCAGAGGACTGTGTCCCCGGCTGTTATCTGTCGGGCAGGGTGTTCCTCACAGTGACGTCATCGGGTGCTGTATACAGTTTACGGGGCTATTTATAGAGCGCGGTGATGAGGAAGCAATATACTCGTTTACACCCCAGTCCACCGCTGTCTCTCTCTGACAATCCAGTCCACCTCTGACAACCCAGTCCACCGCTGTCTCCCTCTGACACACCAGTCCACCGCTGTCTCCCTCTGACAACCCAGTCCACCTCTGACAACCCAGAACACCGCTGTCTCCCTCTGACAACCCAGTCCACCGCCGTCTCCCTCTGACAACCCAGTCCACCTCTGTCTCTCTCTGACAACCCAGAACACCGCTGTCTCCCTCTGACACCCCAGTCCACCGCTGTCTCTCTCTGACAACCCAGTCCACCTCTGACAACCCAGTCCACCGCTGTCTCCCTCTGACAACCCAGTCCACCGCTGTCTCCCTCTGACAACCCAGTCCACCGCTGTCTCTCTCTGACAACCCAGTCCACCGCCGTCTCCCTCTGACAACCCAGTCCACCGCCGTCTCCCTCTGACAACCCAGTCCACCGCCATCTCCCTCTGACAACCCAGTCCACCTTTGTCTCTCTCTGACAACCCAGAACACCGCCGTCTCCCTCTGACAACCCAGTCCACCGCTGTCTCCCTCTGACAACCCAGTCCACCTCTGACAACCCAGTCCACCGCCATCTCCCACTGACACCCCAGTCCACCGCCGTCTCCCACTGACACCCCAGTCCACCGCAGTCTCTCTCTGACAACCCAGTCCACCGCAGTCTCTCTCTGACAACCCAGTCCACCGCCATCTCCCTCTGACAACCCAGTCCACCGCCATCTCCCTCTGACAACCCAGAACACTGCCGTCTAGCCTCTGAAACCCCAGTCCACCGCCGTCTCCCTCTGACACCCCAGTCCACCGTTGTCTCTGACACCCAAGCTCCCATATGTTTCTCTCTGACACCCCAGCTCCCTGCTGTATGTCTGACACCCCAGCTCTCTGCTGTTTCTCTCTGACACCCCAGTCTCTCTCTGACACCCCAGAACCCCCACTGTCTCTCTTTGTTTGACACCTGTCCATGACACCTCAGCCCACCCCATTGTCTCTCTCTGACACCTCAGTACCCCACTGTCGCTCTCTGACACCTCAGCCCACCCCACTGTCACTCTCTGACACCTCAGTACCCCACTGTCTCTCTCTGACACCTCAGTACCCCACTGTCTCTCTCTGACACCTCAGTACCCCACTGTCTTTCTCTGACAACTCCATACTCTTCTGCCTTTGCGCTCACCTGTGCTGGGGATGAGTTGGCAGCAGTCTCTCCGGCGGTCTCATTGGGCTGCATGTCTCTTTTGTGCAGCCCCTCACTCCAGTGCTCGGGGGGCAGCTTCATGTGTCTGTGCCGGAGGAGACGGGCGGCTGGTTTAGAACAGAGTCGGCGCTGACTTCACAGACACAATCTCACCTGAGGCCAGGTGTGCTAAGCTCCGCCCCCTCCTATGTCATCACTCCATCGCCATGACAACAGGACCTGACCCAACCTGTATTGTCATTCACAATGATGATCCCTTCCTCCTCCCCCGCCTGTCCCTGCGGAGACCCTCCACCGCTTGTACTGTAGTGGGCACGCCCTGAACACCCAGGGGGGGCAAACCGCAGAACCGCGACAGAAACCGCAACAATGTAATAAACGGCTATATTGTGATAACCCGCAACACTGTAATAAACTGGTGCAGTGATAAAAACTGATACATGGTTATAACCTGCAACAATGTTTATCCTGTAACACTGTGATAAAATGAAACAAGGTAACACTACCACAGTGATATAAACCACACACTGCAACAATGTAACAAAACTGCTGCAATTATATAAACTGCAACAATGTAACTGTCCGCTACCATGGGGTGCTATAGGGTGCGGGGCGAAACCAATGTAATACAAGTGCTGCAACTCAATGTTCTGGGGCCTCTACCCGCCTGGATACAACCTCCGGGGCTGAGGCGTCTGCCGCACCTCTGCGCGCCTCCGATTTCATGCTGAGGTGTGCGGGGGCTGCTCTGGTGTGAGCCCGATAAAAGTGCGATTGTGACCGGTTCCATTGGCGGGCGCACGCTACAGTCTACGGTGCCGCACGCTGGGGAGGCTCAGGTGTGGCCGGCAGTGAAGGGGTTAAGGCCGCAGGGCTGCCGGTCGTTACGGTAACGAGCCTGGCCTGATATAAGGGGCAGCCCACCTGCTCACTCCAGGCCTCTGATCATGCACTATGGCTGGAGTCATGTACCCTCCCTATCCGCCCTTCCTGAACTATGGGCCCACTTACCGGCAGCAGCCCCCCTACTACAAACCTAAGGGGCCCTACTGGAAGCCTCCCTACAAGGGGGCCCCAGGGCCCATGAAGCCTGCCCTCCCCTTTGACTGCCTGGATAGCTATCGGTGGGCTCAGCTGAAGGCCTTGCTCAGCCAGCTGGGCCCGGAGCTGGGGCTGAGCCGCTCCTACACCAAAGAAGTGGGGGTTCAGGTGAACCCCAGAGTGGACGTGTCTGTTCAGTGTTCACTGGGGCCCCGTACGCTGAAGAGCCGCAAGGGATGGCCCCTACTGTGCCGTGCTACGCCGGGGCAGCATGCCGGACTGCGTATTGTCACCCCGGTCCGCTTTCCCCGCACTGTAGCCGTGTACTCCAGGCTGTCAGACCGGAGACTGTTCACACTGCCCCCTGCCCTGAGGAAGGAGCAGCCGGAGGACGACTGGGAGAGCTGTACTGGGACCAAGAGACCCACAATCCAGGTGAGACCCCCGGCAGAGGACAGGGACCTCACAACGGGGGAGTATGTAAAAAAGCTAGTATCCCTGCTTAGTAATTACTGTAAAGTTACTGCTGTCCCCAATACAAAGGACGTGAGCCCTCCCATAACCGGTGGTGGAGTGCCCCTAGTGGTCAACCCTGCATCTACAACTGAGACATCAGACCTGTCCTAGAAGTACATGTATAACCTGCACTGATGCTGTATTATACTCCAGAGCTGTGCTCACTATTCTGCTGGTGCAGTCACTGTGTACATACATTACTTACCCTGTACTGATCCTGAGTTACATCCTGTATTATACTCCAGAGCTGCACTCACTATTCTGCTGGTGCAGTCACTGTGTACATACATTACTTACCCTGTACTGATCCTGAGTTACATCCTGTATTATACTCCAGAGCTGCACTCACTATTCTGCTGGTGCTGTCACTGTGTACATACATTACTTATCCTCTATTGATCCTGCATTATACTCCAGAGCTGCACTCACTATTCTGCTGGTGCAGTCACTGTTTACATACATTACTTATCCTGTACTGATCCTGAGTTACATCCTGTATTATACTCCAGAGCTGCACTCACTATTCTGCTGGTGCAGTCACTGCGTACATACATTACTTATCCTGTACTGATCCTGAGTTACATCCTGTATTATACTCCAGAGCTGCACTCACTATTCTGCTGGTGCAGTCACTGTGTACATACATTACTGATCCTGAGTTACATCCTGTATTATACTCCAGAGCTGCACTCACTATTCTGCTGGTGCAGTCACTGTGTACATACATTACTTATCATAGCCGCCCAATAGTTTTGGGTTGTACCCAGTGTTGTGCTGCCCCCTCTGGATGAGGTGGGGGGTTTGGGGCACATGACGGGTAGATGTTTGGTTCTGACCTCGGCTTTGGTTTGTCTCTTCAGTTTCTGGAGCAGAAGTATGGCTTCTTCTACTGCCGGAGCTGCCAGGTGCGGTGGGAGAGCGCGTACGTGTGGTGCGTATCTGGAACCAACAAGGTAAGACTCGGCCGCCCTCAGGACTTGTAGTGCTCACCGGACGGATGCTGGTCAGTGAGGTGAGCGCCCCCTGCTGGCTGCTGTAGGATCGGTGCTGCACCTGACGGTGTCTGTAAATGTGAAGCATAAAGGGGTGTTCTGTCACTGACCGATCCTGGGGGCTCTCCCGTCACTGACGTTCCTGCACAGCTGAGGGGATGGACGCAGCGCTGCACCAGGATTATAGCAAGAGGAGTTGGGAATACTCTATCCTCTGCTTGCTGTGAGTGAACAGAGTAATTCTGAAAACCTGTCCTTAAAGGGGTTGTCCAAGATGATTCTAAGCCCATGGTGGGGTAAAAACGCTGTTCATCGCAGTGCTGACCCGCTCCTCCAGGTGCTGGTTTAGTCTGCAGGGGGTGCAGTATGTGACCACTGCAGCCAATCGCTGTCCTCAGCAGTGTACCAGACGGCAGTGATTGGCTGCAGCATCACATAATGTGCCCGCTACACTCTGCGCTGCAGGAGGACAGAAGACGCCAGAGCAGGGCTTGTACAAGGGTTTTAAGGGGCTCTCCGGGCAATTCTTCTAACTGGTACTGGGTAATAACCTGTGGAAGGAAGAGGCTTTAATATCTGATCCGCAGCCCCCCCCCCCCCACCCCTGAGACAACTCCCAGAATCCTCCTCTTCTATGGGAGTTGTAGTTTGACAGCAGCGGAGATGCTGTTTTATATGGTACTTACCGGGCTCTGCTGCTCCCGCTGCACTGGCGCACGCTCTGGGCTCTGCTGCTCCCGCTGCACTGGCGCACGCTCTGGGCTCTGCTGCTCCGCTGCTGCACGCTGCTGGCTCTGCTGCTGCCACGCTCTGGGCTCTGCTGCTCCCGCTGCACTGGCGCACGCTCTGGGCTCTGCTGCTCCCGCTGCACTGGCGCACGCTCTGGGCTCTGCTGCTCCCGCTGCACTGGCGCACGCTCTGGGCTCTGCTGCTCCCCGCTGCACTGGCGCACGCTCTGGGCTCTGCTGCTCCCCCTGCACTGGCGCACGCTCTGGGCTCTGCTGCTCCCCCTGCACTGGCGCACGCTCTGGGCTCTGCTGCTTGGACGCACTGGAAGAGAAGTGGAGGCGGCGAGAACGGTAACTGCTATAGAAAACATCTTCCTTCCACGGGTTATTACAGAATAGAGCAGAAAATGACTGAAGAACCCCTTTAATTTTAGACCACCCCTTTAATACTTCGCACTGCTGAAATGTTACAATGTATCAGTGTAGATTCTGAGCTAAACACTACAGCAGCAGAAACCTGACTTCACTGATATATTGTAACAGACTCGTGTATAGTTCCTGTAAACGATTTATCATGTGCTGGCCATGCTGACTGTCTCCTCTATACTGACTGCTTCCTGAAGCGGGGGCTGGGCTCTCTGTCTCATAATCTCCCTCCTCCTATCAGGTTTACTTCAAGCAGTTCTGCCATAAGTGTCAGAAGGGCCACAACCCCTACTACGTGGAGTCCATCGAGTGCAAGGTACCGAATCTGCTGGGGCAGAGGGGGGGGACGACGACATCTGAGGGGGTTGGTGGTCCTGTGTGTGTGTGGGGGGACATCTGAGGGGTTGGTGGTCCTGTGTGTGTGGGGGGGGACATCTGAGGGGGTCGGTGGTCCTGTGTGGGGGACATATGAGGGGTCGGTGGTCCTGTGTGGGGACATATGAGGGGTCGGTGGTCCTGTGTGGGGGACATCTGAGGGGGTCGGTGGTCCTGTGTGGGGACATCTGAGGGGGTCGGTGGTCCTGGTGTGGGGGGACATCTGAGGGGGTCGGTGGTCCTGTGTGTGGGGACATCTGAGGGGTCGGTGGTCCTGTGTGGGGGACATCTGAGGGGGTCGGTGGTCCTGTGTGGGGGACATCTGAGGGGGTCGGTGGTCCTGTGTGGGGGGACATCTGAGGGGTCTGGTGGTCCTGTGTGGGGGGACATCTGAGGGGCTCGATGGTCCTGTGTGTGTGGGGGTGGACATCTGAGGGGGTCGATGGTCCTGTGTGGGGGGGGACATCTGAGGGGGTCGGTGGTCCTGTGTGTTGGGGGGTGTGACATCTGAGGGGGTCGGTGGTCCTGTGTGAGGGGGGGGGGGGTGTCCTGTGCCGCGGTCTGTTACTCTAGTTGGGGGTGATGGGTGTAACGCTCTGCAGCCCAGTGACCTCTACCGCTTTGCCCTCTTTCAGACCTGCATGAAGGCCTGGTGCTCGTGCCCGGAGAGGCGCCATCTTGACCTGAAGCGCCCCCACTGCCAGGAGCTGTGCGGCCGCTGTAAGGGCCAGAGGCTGTCCTGTGATAAGACGTACAGCTTCAAGTACATTGTGTGAGGCGCTGACAGGAGCTGGAAAGTTGTATAGTTTGTGACTTTTTTTTTTTTGTGTGTAAAATGTGTAAATAGAATGCTGATTTGTTACTGGCCGGATGTATAGATGCTGCACTGTCCAATCAGGCGGCGGCTGCGGCTCGTGGCCTCTTTGGCGCTGCGGCCGCCGTCTGACCTCCTCCTGTATATATCACCTTTCACTGACTTAAACCACTGCAGTCTTAAAATAAACAAAAAAATAAACATTAACCCGTCTCATTACTGAGTATACAGCTTCCAGGGTTAGAGGGGAACTCCGCGCGCAGTTACACGGTACTCGTGTCACATCTATGGCGCAGCCAGCAGAGAACTGATCGCAAAGCGGCCTCACACGGGCAGAGTTATGGAAGAAGCCGCACTAATATCTGAGAGGTAGAGGCTTCAGGGGAGGACTCTGTGCTTCACATTTACCTCACACCAAATCTAGATGCAGTAAATGTTCATGTACCTGCAGCCACCACTAGAGGGAGCTCACTACATACAGATTATACAGCCACCACTAGAGGGAGCTCACTATATACAGATTATACAGCCACCACTAGAGGGAGCTCACTACATACAGATTATACAGCCACCACTAGGGGGAGCTCACTACATACAGATTATACAGCCACCACTAGAGGGAGCTCACTACATACAGATTATACAGCCACCACTAGGGGAGCTCACTACATACAGATTATACAGCCACCACTAGAGGAGCTCACTACATACAGATTATACAGCCACCACTAGAGGGAGCTCACTACATACAGATTATACAGCCACCACTAGAGGAGCTCACTACATACAGATTATACAGCCACCACTAGAGGGAGCTCACTACATACAGATTATACAGCCACCACTAGAGGGAGCTCACTACATACAGATTATACAGCCACCACTAGAGGGAGCTCACTACATACAGATTATACAGCCACCACTAGAGGGAGCTCACTACATACAGATTATACAGCCACCACTAGAGGGAGCTCACTACATACAGATTATACAGCCACCACTAGAGGGAGCTCACTACATACAGATTATACAGCCACCACTAGAGGGAGCTCACTACATACAGATTATACAGCCACCACTAGAGGGAGCTCACTACATACAGATTATACAGCCACCACTAGAGGGAGCTCACTACATACAGATTATACAGCCACCACTAGAGGGAGCTCACTACATACAGATTATACAGCCACCACTAGAGGGAGCTCACTACATACAGATTATACAGCCACCACTAGAGGGAGCTCACTACATACAGATTATACAGCCACCAGTAGGGAGCTCACTACATACAGATTATACAGTCACCACTAGAGGGAGCTCACTACATACAGATTATACAGCCACCACTAGAGGGAGCTCACTACATACAGATATATACAGCCACCCCTAGAGGGAAATCACTATATACAGATTATACAGCCACCACTAGAGGGAGCTCACTACATACAGATTATACAGCCACCACTAGGGGAGCTCACTACATACAGATTATACAGCCACCACTAGAGGGAGCTCACTACATACAGATTATACAGCCACCACTAGAGGGAGCTCACTACATACAGATTATACAGCCACCACTAGAGGGAGCTCACTACATACAGATTATACAGCCACCACTAAAGGAAGATCACTACATACAGATTATACAGCCACCACTAGAGGGATCTCACTACATACAGATTATACAGCCACCACTAGAGGGAGCTCACTATATACAGATTATACAGCCACCACTAGAGGGAGCTCACTACATACAGATTATACAGTTACCACTAGGGGGGCTCATAACATACAGATTATACAGCCACCACTAGAGGGAGCTCACTACATACAGATTATACAGCCACCACTACAGGGAGCTCAGGAGATTACTACATACAGATATATACAGCCACCACTAAAGGGAGCTCACTACATACAGATTATACAGCCACCACTAGAGAGAGCTCACTACATACAGATTATACAGACACCAGTAGGGGGAGCTCACTACATACAGCGTATACAGCCACTAGGGGGAGCTCACTACATAGATTATACAGCCACCATTAGGCTGAGCTCACTATATACAGATTATACAGTCACCAGTAGGGGGAGTTTACTGCATACAGATTATACAGTCACCACTAGAGGGAGCTCACTACATACAGATTATACAGCCACCACTAGAGGAAGCTCACTGCATACAGATTATACAGCCACCACTAGAGGGAGCTCACTACATACAGATTATACAGCCACCACTAGAGGGAGCTCACTACATACAGATTATACAGCCACCACTAGAGGTAGCTCACTGCATACAGATTATACAGCCACAACTAGGGGGATCTCACTATAAACAGATTACACTTTGATCTCTATAGTGAACTCCCCCTAGTGGTGGCTGCAAGCAGAATTTTATTATGTGACTTTCTGCTGGAGATTTGGTGCTCTGTATCAGACCTGTCTATAATAAGGATTGTTGGTAGATGACCACCCACCAGCCATACACCTTCTGCCCCCTTCTGGCTATAGTGCGGTGTAGCAGTCACATCTGACAATGTGCAGGATTAGAACAACAGTCATGGATGGAGGGTTGAGGGGCTTCCGACTGCCTCTCTAAGGCCATGTTCAGACAGAGGAGGTTTTCATGTTCCTGCAATGACGTCTATAGAAAACTGTACGGTTCCTGCAGAACTCTGAACACAGCTCTTGATGTGACTGGTGTAAGAGAAGAGACTGCAGTTCTGGATGTGACTGGTGTAAGAGTAGAGACTGCAGCTCTGGATGTGACTGGTGTAAGAGTAGAGACTGCAGCTCTGGATGTGACTGGAGAACAAGACCAGGTGTAAAAGACTAGAGACTGCAGCTCTGGATGTGACTGAAGAACAAGACCAGGTGTAAGAGAATAGAGACTGCAGCTCTGGATGTGACTGGAGTACAAGACCAGGTGTAAAAGAATAGACTGCAGCTCTGGATGTGACTGGAGTACAAGACCAGGTGTAAAAGAATAGACTGCAGCTCTGGATGTGACTGGAGTACAAGACCAGGTGTAAAAGAATAGAGACTGCAGCTCTGGATGTGACTGGAGTACAAGACCAGGTGTAATAGACTAGAGACTGCAGCTCTGGATGTGACTGGAGTACAAGACCAGGTGTAAAAGACTAGAGACTGCAGCTCTGGATGTGACTGGAGTATAATACCAGGTGTAAGAGAATAGAGACTGCAGCTCTGGATGTGACTGGAGTACAAGACCAGGTGTAAAAGACTAGAGACTGCAGCTCTGGATGTGACTGGAGTACAAGACCAGGTGTAAGAGAATAGAGACTGCAGCTCTGGATGTGCTGTAGTACAAGACCAGGTGTAAGAGAATAGAGACTGCAGCTCTGGATGTGACTGGAGTACAAGACCAAGTGTAAAAGACTAGAGACTGCAGCTCTGGATGTGACTGGAGTACAAGACCAGGTGTAAGAGAATAGAGACTGCAGCTCTGGATGTGACTGGAGTACAAGACCAGGTGTAAAAGAATAGAGACTGCAGCTCTGGATGTGACTGGAGTACAAGACCAGGTGTAAAAGACTAGAGACTGCAGCTCTGGATGTGACTGGAGTACAAGACCAGGTGTAAAAGACTAGAGACTGCAGCTCTGGATGTGACTGGAGTACAAGACCAGGTGTAAAAGAATAGAGACTGCAGCTCTGGATGTGACTGGAGTACAAGACCAGGTGTGTAAGAATAGAGACTGCAGCTCTGGATGTGACTGGAGTACAAGACCAGGTGTAAAAGACTAGAGACTGCAGCTCTGGATGTGACTGGAGTACAAGACCAGGTGTAAAAGACTAGAGACTGCAGCTCTGGATGTGACTGGAGTACAAGACCAGGTGTAAAAGACTAGAGACTGCAGCTCTGGATGTGACTGGAGTACAAGACCAGGTGTAAAAGAATAGAGACTGCAGCTCTGGATGTGACTGGAGTACAAGACCAGGTGTAAAAGACTAGAGACTGCAGCTCTGGATGTGACTGGAGTACAAGACCAGGTGTAAAAGACTAGAGACTGCAGCTCTGGATGTGACTGGAGTACAAGACCAGGTGTAAAAGACTAGAGACTGCAGCTCTGGATGTGACTGGAGTACAAGACCAGGTGTAAAAGAATAGAGACTGCAGCTCTGGATGTGACTGGAGTACAAGACCAGGTGTAAAAGACTAGAGACTGCAGCTCTGGATGTGACTGGAGTACAAGACCAGGTGTAAAAGAATAGAGACTGCAGCTCTGGATGTGACTGGAGTACAAGACCAGGTGTAAAAGACTAGAGACTGCAGCTCTGGATGTGACTGGAGTACAAGACCAGGTGTAAAAGAATAGAGACTGCAGCTCTGGATGTGACTGGAGAACAAGACCAGGTGTAAGAATAGAGACTGCAGCTCTGGATGTGACTGGAGAACAAGACCAGGTGTAAGAGACTAGAGACTGCAGCTCTGGATGTGACTGGAGTACAAGACCAGGTGTAAAAGACTAGAGACTGCAGCTCTGGATGTGACTGGAGTACAAGACCAGGTGTAAAAGACTAGAGACTGCAGCTCTGGATGTGACTGGAGTACAAGACCAGGTGTAAAAGACTAGAGACTGCAGCTCTGGATGTGACTGGAGTACAAGACCAGGTGTAAAAGACTAGAGACTGCAGCTCTGGATGTGACTGGAGTACAAGACCAGGTGTAAAGACTAGAGACTGCAGCTCTGGATGTGACTGGAGTACAAGACCAGGTGTAAGAGACTAGAGACTGCAGCTCTGGATGTGACTGGAGTACAAGACCAGGTGTAAAAGACTAGAGACTGCAGCTCTGGATGTGACTGGAGTACAAGACCAGGTGTAAAAGACTAGAGACTGCAGCTCTGGATGTGACTGGAGTACAAGACCAGGTGTAAAAGACTAGAGACTGCAGCTCTGGATGTGACTGGAGTACAAGACCAGGTGTAAAAGACTAGAGACTGCAGCTCTGGATGTGACTGGAGTACAAGACCAGGTGTAAAAGAATAGAGACTGCAGCTCTGGATGTGACTCGAGTACAAGACCAGGTGTAAAAGACTGGAGACTGCAGCTCTGGATGTGACTGGAGTACAAGACCAGGTGTAAAAGACTAGAGACTGCAGCTCTGGATGTGACTGGAGTACAAGACCAAGTGTAAAAGACTAGAGACTGCAGCTCTGGATGTGACTGAAGTACAAGACCAGGTGTAAGAGACTAGAGAATGCAGCTCTGGATGTGACTGGAGTACAAGACCAGGTGTAAAAGACTAGAGACTGCAGCTCTGGATGTGACTGGAGTACAAGACCAGGTGTAAAAGACTAGAGACTGCAGCTCTGGATGTGACTGGAGTACAAGACCAGGTGTAAAGACTAGAGACTGCAGCTCTGGATGTGACTGGAGTACAAGACCAGGTGTAAAAGACTAGAGACTGCAGCTCTGGATGTGACTGGAGTACAAGACCAGGTGTAAAAGAATAGAGACTGCAGCTCTGGATGTGACTGGAGTACAAGACCAGGTGTAAAAGACTAGAGACTGCAGCTCTGGATGTGACTGGAGTACAAGACCAGGTGTAAAAGAATAGAGACTGCAGCTCTGGATGTGACTGGAGTACAAGACCAGGTGTAAAAGACTAGAGACTGCAGCTCTGGATGTGACTGGAGTACAAGACCAGGTGTAAAAGACTAGAGACTGCAGCTCTGGATGTGACTGGAGTACAAGACCAGGTGTAAAAGACTAGAGACTGCAGCTCTGGATGTGACTGGAGTACAAGACCAGGTGTAAAAGACTAGAGACTGCAGCTCTGGATGTGACTGGAGTACAAGACCAGGTGTAAAAGAATAGAGACTGCAGCTCTGGATGTGACTGGAGTACAAGACCAGGTGTAAAAGACTAGAGACTGCAGCTCTGGATGTGACTGGAGTACAAGACCAGGTGTAAAAGACTAGAGACTGCAGCTCTGGATGTGACTGGAGTACAAGACCAGGTGTAAAAGACTAGAGACTGCAGCTCTGGATGTGACTGGAGTACAAGACCAGGTGTAAAAGACTAGAGACTGCAGCTCTGGATGTGACTGGAGTACAAGACCAGGTGTAAAAGACTAGAGACTGCAGCTCTGGATGTGACTGGAGTACAAGACCAGGTGTAAAAGACTAGAGACTGCAGCTCTGGATGTGACTGGAGTACAAGACCAGGTGTAAAAGAATAGAGACTGCAGCTCTGGATGTGACTGGAGTACAAGACCAGGTGTAAAAGACTAGAGACTGCAGCTCTGGATGTGACTGGAGTACAAGACCAGGTGTAAAAGACTAGAGACTGCAGCTCTGGATGTGACTGGAGTACAAGACCAGGTGTAAAAGACTAGAGACTGCAGCTCTGGATGTGACTGGAGTACAAGACCAGGTGTAAAAGACTAGAGACTGCAGCTCTGGATGTGACTGGAGTACAAGACCAGGTGTAAAAGACTAGAGACTGCAGCTCTGGATGTGACTGGAGTACAAGACCAGGTGTAAAAGACTAGAGACTGCAGCTCTGGATGTGACTGGAGTACAAGACCAGGTGTAAAAGAATAGAGACTGCAGCTCTGGATGTGACTGGAGTACAAGACCAGGTGTAAAAGACTAGAGACTGCAGCTCTGGATGTGACTGGAGTACAAGACCAGGTGTAAAAGACTAGAGACTGCAGCTCTGGATGTGACTGGAGTACAAGACCAGGTGTAAAAGACTAGAGACTGCAGCTCTGGATGTGACTGGAGTACAAGACCAGGTGTAAAAGACTAGAGACTGCAGCTCTGGATGTGACTGGAGTACAAGACCAGGTGTAAAAGACTAGAGACTGCAGCTCTGGATGTGACTGGAGTACAAGACCAGGTGTAAAAGACTAGAGACTGCAGCTCTGGATGTGACTGGAGTACAAGACCAGGTGTAAAAGACTAGAGACTGCAGCTCTGGATGTGACTGGAGTACAAGACCAGGTGTAAAATACTAGAGACTGCAGCTCTGGATGTGACTGGAGTACAAGACCAGCTGTAAAAGACTAGAGACTGCAGCTCTGGATGTGACTGGAGTATAATACCAGGTGTAAAATACTAGAGACTGCAGCTCTGGATGTGACTGGAGTACAAGACCAGGTGTAAAAGACTAGAGACTGCAGCTCTGGATGTGACTGGAGTACAAGACCAGGTGTAAAAGACTAGAGACTGCAGCTCTGGATGTGACTGGAGTACAAGACCAGGTGTGTAAGAATAGAGACTGCAGCTCTGGATGTGACTGGAGCATAAGACATGATACATCTCGGAGTCTGGCAGAGGAGCTTGCACTTCTTTCCCGCGCTCAGCACTAGGTCCCTGGTGTCACCCCCCCTTTCTAATCTGAGGGCGTCACCAGTCTGCAGCTGCTGGGGTCAGGGCGGGAAATTGAAAATGCCGGATAATGAGCAGAGCGTTATGGCCGGTGAGTAACCTCCGCGGACTGGTTAACCCTTTACTTACACGGCAGAAAACGGAGGATGATATAACATGCAGGGGTCTCCTGTGTACCAGAGAAGGCATGGCTCACAGCAAGCAGAGGTCTTGTAATGGCGGAGGCATATTAGGAAGGTGCAGAACTGACCACAGAAAACCCTTTAACCCCTTACCCCCCAGGGCTCATGCACACAAATGTATTTTGTTTCCGTGTCTGTTCCTTTTTTTTTTTGCGTCCTGTAGGCGGAACATTGCAAAAAAGGGAAATAACTCGTGTGCATTACGTTTCTGTATGTCCGCTTTATTACGGGCCGGCTGTACGGCATGCACACAGATGTCATCCGTGCTTTTTGCAGATCGTGTGCATGAGCCCTTAGCCTGGGTTCGCTGATGTGAACTCAGCCTTAAAGGGGTTTTTCCACAGTTTACACTGATCGGACTGTGAGGGTCTGACTGCTGGGACCCCCATTAGGGATGAGTGAACCAACTCTAACAATCGGGTATTGGAGCATTCACTGCCCGGAGCTGAATTTGAGCTTCGCCATCTTCACCACTACTTGGAGCAGCGGCGCTGGGCAAGATGGCTGGCCCTGTCAATCAACAGGCAGGAGGGGAACACCCCTCACAGCTGAACAACTGCTGATGAGGTAAATTGGTTCACTCATCCCTAACCCCCACCGATCATGGGAACGGGGTCCTATGCCCCTGAATCAATAAAGCAGCAGGTGGAGCATGCCCACTACCACTCCATTCACTCTCTAGGGGAGCGCTGGAAATAACTGAGCGCTGTCCTGGAGAGCATGAATGGGAGTGGGTGTGCTCGACCAAAAAACGAGCGCCGTTCTGGACAGCATGAATGGGAGTGGGTGTGCTCGACCAAAAAACGAGCGCCGTTCTGGAGAGCATGAATGGGAGTGGGCGTGCTCGACGAAAAAACGAGCGCCGTCCTGGACAGCATGAATGGGAGTGGGTGTGCTCGACCAAAAAACGAGCGCCGTTCTGGAGAGCATGAATGGGAGTGGGCGTGCTTGACGAAAAAACGAGCGCCGTCCTGGAGAGCATGAATGGGAGTGGGTGTGCTCAACCAAAAAATGAGCACCGTCCTGGAGAGCATGAATGGGAGTGGGTGTGCTCAACCAAAAAACTAGCGCTGTCCTGGAGAGCATGAATGGGAGTGGGCGTGCTCGACCAAAAAACGAGCGCTGGCCTGGGGAGCATGACTGGCAGTGGGCGTTCTCGACCAAAAAACAAGCGCCGTCCTGGAGAGCATGAATGGGAGTGGGCGTGCTCAACCAAAAAACGAGCGCCGTCCTGGAGAGCATGAATGGGAGTGGGCGTTCTCGACCAAAAAATGAGCGCCGGCCTGGAGAGCATGAATGGCAGTGGGCGTGCTCGACCAAAAAACGAGCGCCGTCCTGGAGAGCATGAATGGGAGAGGGCGTGCTCGACCAAAAAACGAGCGCCGTCCTGGAGAGCATGAATGGGAGTGGGCGTGCTCTACTAAAAAACAAGCGCCGTCCCGGAGAACATGAATGCGAGTGGGCGTGCTCGACCAAAAAACGAGCGCCGTCCTGGAGAGCATGAATGGGAGTGGGCGTGCTCGACCAAAAAACGAGCGCTGTCCTGAAGAGCATGAATGGGAGTGGGCGTTCTCGACCAAAAAACGAGTGCCATCGTAGAGAGCATGAATGGGAGTGGGTGTGCTCGACCAAAAAAACGAGCGCCGTCCTGGAGAGCATGAATGGGAGTGGGCGTGCTCGACCAAAAAACGAGCGCCGTCCTGGAGAGCCTGAATTAGCCCCCCGCAATGCGATCACAGGGTGACGATGGGTCACTATTGGTGTGCCATATTTGCGTGTTGAAGTCCCCAACTGGGACTAAAAGAATGTACAAAAAAAAGTGCCAAAATGTTTTAAAAAATCCACAAAAAACACATTTTTCTCATTCAAAAACGCTACTAAAAAATCATTATCGCCGGGTCTGTAACGACTCAGACTCTAGAATGATCACAGTAATTACCCCACATGGTGAAAATCTAAAAAAAGGACGCCAAGACGCCTGTTTTTTGGTCTCCTTGTCAAAAAAAAAACCTTAAGAGAAAGATACCTGAAATTTGTGTGCAGCCCAGAATGACGCCAACAAAGCCTACGGCTTGTCCCGCCATAAACTGGCCCGAGCATCGCTCTAGTGGCGGAAAAATGACAAAGTCGTGGCCGTCAGAGAACAGAGACAAAAAGAAAGGAATACTTGTAAAAAAACAAAACAAAAACCCCCACTAAAATAGCACCTGCCATTCCAGCGCCACAACCATGTTCCACACCAGATCAGAAGGGGTTTGGTCCTGTGACCGTGGCAGGACCTGGGCAGTTCTAGAACGTTTCGTAAAATCGCCAGCTTCAGATGTTGGCTGTATGTCTATGGCATTTAGAGATGAGTGAATTTCCGCTTATGACATTCGTTCACGCTTCGTTTGGTGGTAAAAGGTGAATGCGTTATGGACTTCGTTACCACGGACCACAGGGCAAGTCTATGACGGAATGCATAACGAATGCCTTTAGAGGCATTCCGTCATAATAGAAGTCTATGGGCTGCAAAACGGATCCGTCCTGTTTCCATTATGCAGGAGAGGACTCGGGATCGGGAGAGGACTCGGGAGAGGACTCAGAATCGGGAGAGGACTCGGGATGAGGAGAGGGCTCAGGATCGGACTCAGGATGAGGAGAGAGCTCGGGATCAGGAGAGGGCTCGGGATCAGGAGAGGACTCAGGATGAGGAGAGGGCTCGGGATTAGGAGAGGGCTCGGGATCAGGAGAGGGCTCTGGATCGGGAGAGGACTCTGGATCGGGAGAGGACTCTGGATCGGGAGAGGACTCTGGATCGGGAGAGGACTCTGGATCGGGAGAGGACTCGGGATCAGGGGAGGACTCGGGATCAGGGGAGGACTCGGGATCAGGGGAGGACTCGGGATCAGGGGAGGACTCGGGATAGGGAGAGGACTCGGGATAGGGAGAGGACTCGGGATAGGGAGAGGACTCGGGATCAGGAGAGGACTCGGGATCGGGAGAGGACTCGGGATCAGGGGAGGACTCGGGATCAGGGGAGAACTCGGGATAGGGAGAGGATTCGGGATCAGGGGAGGACTCGGGATCAGGAGAGGACTCGGGATCAGGAGAGGATCAGGGGAGAACTAGGGATAGGGAGAGGACTCGGGATAGGGAGAGGACTCGGGATCAGGAGAGGACTCGGGATCAGGAGAGGACTCGGGATCAGGGGAGGACTCGGGATCAGGGGAGGACTCGGGATCAGGGGAGGACTCGGGATCAGGAGAGGACTCGGATCAGGAGAGGACTACGGGATCAGGGGAGAGGACTCGGGATAGGGAGAGGACTCGGGATCAGGGAGAGGACTCGGGATAGGGAGAGGACTCGGGATCAGGAGAGGACTCGGGATCAGGAGAGGACTCGGGATCAGGGGAGGACTCGGGATCAGGGGAGGACTAGGGATAGAACTAGGGATAGGGAGAGGACTCGGGATCGGGAGAGGACTCAGGATAGGGAGAGGACTCGGGATCAGGAGAGGACTCGGGATCAGGGGAGGACTCGGGATCAGGGGAGAACTAGGGATAGGGAGAGGACTCGGGATAGGGAGAGGACTCGGGATAGGGAGAGGACTCGGGATAGGGAGAGGACTCGGGATCAGGAGAGGACTCGGGATCAGGAGAGGACTCGGGATCAGGAGAGGACTCGGGATCAGGGGAGGACTCGGGATAGGGAGAGGACTCGGGATAGGGAGAGGACTCGGGATCGGGAGAGGACTCGGGATCAGGGGAGGACTCGGGATAGGGAGAGGACTTGGGATCAGGGGAGGACTCGGGATCAGGGGAGGACTCGGGATCAGGGGAGAACTAGGGATCAGGGGAGGACTCAGGATCAGGGGAGGACTCGGGATCAGGGGAGGACTCGGGATCAGGGGAGGACTCAGGATCGGGAGAGAGATCGGGATCAGGAGAGGACTCGGGATCAGGGGAGGACTCAGGATCAGGGGAGGACTCAGGATCAGGGGAGGACTCAGGATCAGGGGAGGACTCAGGATCAGGGGAGGACTCAGGATCAGGGGAGGACTCAGGATCAGGGGAGGACTCAGGATCAGGGAGAGAAAGACTCAGGATCGGGAGAGGACTCAGGATCAGGAGAGGACTCAGGATCAGGAGAGGACTCTCCAGCATAAAAGAAACGGGACGGATCCAATTTGCAGCCCATAAGCTTGTATTATGACGGAATGAATAACGGAATGCCTCTATTCCGTCATAGAATTACGTTATGGTCAGTGGTAACGGAATCCATAACGCAAATCACCTTTTACCACCTAACGAAGCGTCAACGAATATGACATTTGCTCATCTCTAATGGCATTATTAACGCAGACTTTTTTTTGTGACATATTTTTTGTCCTCCATTGTTTTTTTACTGCGTTTAAAAACACACTGTGAGTGAATATGTGCTGAGCTTTTTATTTGGGTTTTTTGGCTTTTTTTCTCTACAGAGGAAGAAAGAGGACATCACAAGGGGGGGGGGGGCACATACTTTCCTGTAAAAAATACACAGCTTCCATAAAAACAGGCAAGTGCTTAAAACACGGTATTTTGGGGAAAAAAAACTAGAGCACAGGGCGCCAACTGTAAAAATCTGCAAACTAAGAAATGTCGACCCCGTGGCTCCTTCAGAGATTTGCTTTGATGCTATAAAACCGCGTGCGTTTTATTTTGGCGTTCTTTGACATTTTTGTTCTAAACATGTTTTTAGGGAGCCGCCATACACAGAGAGATCCGCCTGTGCGTCCGGCGCTTCGTATTCCCCTACACTTTCCGGTATTATCTGGAGCCGGCAGATTTATTAAACTGGGAGAACTGCCCAAAGCAACCAATCAGATTTCAGCTTTCATTTCTCAGGGTTAATCTGGAAAATGAAAGGTGGAATCTGATTGGTTGCTAAGAGCTCAGCGCACCGGCCGCAGCCGAAAAAAACCGCCAGATTTTACTGCAAAGGCTGAAATCCGTGACATAAATTGATATAATACAGATTCCAGGCGGGGTGGATATGTGGCCCCCCAATCTGGAGAACATCCGCCTGGACGGACCCTTCGGCCTTGTTCACACAGCTGATGTTCTGTCTTCTCTCGCAGGGCGTCCACGCTGCAGATTTGCGGGCAGCGCTTTACAGTAGCGGCGGTGCCGGTAAGTCGCACGTGGATCAGGCCCGGATCCTGTATCCATAGTATGTTCACGGAAGCTGCGATCCACAATGTCGTCCTCAGCCCGCGCCCTCGGACTGCCGCCCATTATTCTCTATGGGTGGTCAGCGCCGAGACCCGCGTGGACTGATAACCCGTAGCGTCCTGTTGATTTTCGCTGCGGATTACTTATGGAGACTCCCTAAAATCCACACCCAAAAAACACTTCAAATGCGAAACGCTATAAAAAAAAAGAGCAGAAACACAGATTCTGTGTTATATTTCCAAAAGTGGACGCGTTTTGGCTTCAAAACCTGCTGGTGTGAATACGCCCTTACACTGCATCGGGCGGTGGGAGGAGCCAGGACACAACCTTTGTAAGCAGCTTTACCTGCAACTTTTTTTTTTTTTTTCCAGTTTGAATTACTGTGAGGGAGGGGCTGCGGTCACACCTGATATAAAAATACATTAATCCCCTAGGGCAATGTTCACACGTAGCAAAATGAGATGCGGTTGTTTAAAGACAAAAAAAAATCTGCTCAATCTCTTCGTGTGAACATAAACTGCTCCTAAGTCTTTTGTCAGCGACACTTCTGCGATACCACCTCATTTGACTTGCCTCCAATAAGATGGCGGCCTCATAAGGACAGATGTCACCCTGGTCTCCCTTACCCCTCGTGACTTCCGGTTGACGCGTAGTAAGCCTTTTTGATAGGTTGTGACTAAATCCCATGACTCCGTGATTTCACTGTGTCACGTGCCACAGTGACGTCAGAAGGTCCTTCCCGTTCATGGGATTTAGCCTTTACCCTTTTTGATAGAGCGCGCGCAGGTCGTAGAGCAGGTGTCCGCGCAGGCGCAGGCTCACTAACCGAAGTTGGGGCGGAGCCTCGACGGCCTTTCAGACCACAGTCGCCGCTGTAATGAGCCCTTCGACAAGCCGCGCCCACCGCACTCGTGACGTCACCCTGCCGACTTTGGCGGGACTTTTTGTTTGTGCCAGTTCGCGCTCATTTCACTTCTGAGGAGAATTCTGTGAGGAGAAAGCGTCGTGAGGTCTCCGGAGCACAATGCACGTCATCAAGAGAGGTGAGGAGCCCACATTTACCTCATATCCCTGTACAATGTGATCGTAACGACCCGATTAGTCTCATCCCACAGCAGACGCCGATATTTACCTCATAGCTGCCAAAAGTGACCCAAAGATACCCCCCCCCCCCAAGTATTGTATCCTTCATCTGCTGCCCCGAGACCGGTCTATGGGTGTTATTATATGGTCTAATTCAACCCCACACCCCAAATATCCCCCCAATATCATTATACCCCCCTCATACACCTCTGTACCTAAAGTATCCCCCCCATATCATTATCCCCTCATACACCTCTGTACCCCCAATATTATACACCCCTTACACCTTTTTTTCTCCCCCTTCTATAATGCGGGTCACTTTGGTATCGCCATGTGACTCGCCCTGGAACGTCTGGTGTCATGGCCGCCTCTTGCGTCTTATTTGGGGTGGGGCTGACCTCTGTGTGGTTCCAGGTCTGTGTATTCTCCTCCCTTCCCCCACCTCCTCATATCGATGTTTACTCTGAGGTCTGACCATTGCCCCGGACCCCCCCCCCAATATAAGCGGGCCCTCCGCTGTCCTGTGGCTCCTTCTGAGACTCCTCATGGGTTTTCCTCCTTTATCCGCAGATGGAAAGCAGGAGCGCGTCATGTTCGATAAGATCACGTCCCGGATCCAGAAATTATGCTACGGACTGAACGGAGACTTTGTGGATCCGGTGAGCGAGCAGTGATTGGGGACGTGTTCACACCCTGCGGTGGGGGTCTGTACTAGAAATGCTGCGCTGCGGGCTGTTACGGAGGAATGACGATTATTACTGTCTCTTCAGGCTCAGATCACAATGAAGGTCATCCAGGGGCTGTACAACGGCGTCACCACCGTGGAGCTGGACACGCTGGCCGCAGAAACCGCAGCCACGCTAACCACCAAGTACCCCGACTATGCCATCCTGGCAGCGCGAATCGCCGTCTCCAATCTGCATAAGGAAACCAAGAAAATCTTCAGCGGTGAGCTCGTCATCACGTTCCTAGGACTCGGTGTCCCCTGACCAGGCGCCGCTCGTCTCTAGAGCTGCGTTTCCTGCTCTGGATGTGTTAGGCTGCGTTCACACTGGTCATTATTGTTGACTTAAGTGTCTGAACGGAGATTGCAGAAACGGCCAGACACAGGTGAATGGGGGGGGGGGGTTCTGCATCCAATCTGCCATGTGCCTCGCTGCTGTAAAGGGATCGGCCTGCTGCTCCCTAGTGATCAGTAAGTGGCCATAACTGCTCTGCATGTGAAGTACATGGCAGCAGACCCCCGGGCACCTGGGCAGGTAAGTCCTTCAGAAAGCAGGCCTTCTCATTGTAGTCACCCAGTGCGGCGAGTCCTCCGGGGTATAACCTTTCCTGCAGCTCTCCACACTTGTTTGGGGGGATTTCAGAGCCGGGATCCCCCAGTCTAATGTCCACTCGCTGTAATAGGACTCCTTGTTGCCCGCAGTGTACAGTCCCTTTAAGTGCCTTGGTTTATTAGTAATCCGTTTTATGAAGGTTTTTTCTCTTGTTTGCAGAGGTCATGGAAGATCTGTATAACTATGTGAACCCCTTGAACGGACTCCACTCCCCCATGGTTTCTAAAGAGACCCTGGACCTTGTGTTGGCCAATAAAGATGTAAGTTCTCGGTGTAATTCCATTGCCGTGGGGGGTTTGTCTGGAGTGACTAGTTCTACGTACGGGATAATTACTATAAGGAACTACTTTGGCTGTTTGGAGGCTCGGTTAAAGGGGTTGTCCTGTAATATACAATATATTGATGACCTATGCTCAGGATAGGTCATCAATATCTGATTGGCGGGGTCAGGCACTCAATGAATACCGTGGACTCTTCCTAGGCCAGTGATGGGCAAAGTGCGGCTCTCCAGCTGTTGCTAAACTACAACTCCCACCATGCCCTGCAGTAGGCTGATAGCTATAGACAGGCTTTGCATGCTGGGAGTTGTAGTTCTGCAACAGCTGGAGAGCCGCACGTTGCCCATCACTGTCCTAGGCCTTCTGATGTCACCATACATCGGTCCGTGGCCTAGCTGCAGTTCAGCCCCATAGAAGTGAATGGGGTTGAGCTGCAATACTGAGCACAGCCACTATACAATGTAGGGCGCTGTGCTTGGAAAGCTGCGGGAGCCGGCTGCGCTCACCAGAGCTCCATGAAACGGCTAATTGGCGGGGGTGCTGGTGTCGGACCCTCTCCAATCTGACATTGACCTATCCTGAGGATGGGTCATCATTATCTTTTACTGGATAGCCCCATTAAAGGGTCTTCCACTGCAGTGTTGGGGAGTCCCCCACTTGCCTTCTCCACACCAGTGTCTGTGTGATGTAAGCCGCCCTCATTAAGTCTCCAGATCTTCTTATGTCTCATCTTTTCCTCAGCGTCTGAACTCCGCCATTATCTACGACAGAGACTTCTCCTATAACTTCTTTGGCTTTAAGGTAAGGGTTGTGACGCCGTAGCAGTTTGTGTGACATTGCTGCGTGTCCCTGCATGTCTCCACTAATTGTCACGCTTCTGTTTCAGACTCTGGAGCGCTCCTATTTACTGAAAATTAATGGAAAAGGTAACTGACTGTAGCATCGCTAACGCTTCACGGGGGGCGCAGACGCTGTGGATATGCTGTACGCAGCGCCGCAGGGTTTCCACCAAGTGTGACCAGCACAGTGTATGAGACTGAGAAATCTCATCCAAATCCTGTGCTGAGAATTCTAAATCCATAGCATGTTTCAGAGCGCCAAATCTGCGGTCCGATGCCTCGGTACAGTCTTCCTATGGGCGCTGTAATATGTCCGTATTCTGCATCACAGATCCCTACAATCTCAGTTTGTGTCCGCGTTGTTGGCCTCTGAGGCCGCGCACTAGTATCGCCCTTGATGATAAGCGGTGATGCTACATGGGTGCCATTGTTTGATGTAAATGAGAACATCTCTCCCTGCAGTGGCAGAACGTCCCCAGCACATGCTGATGAGGGTGTCGGTAGGAATCCATAAAAATGACATCGACGCAGCAATAGAGACCTATAACCTTCTGTCCGAAAGATGGTTCACCCACGCGTCGCCCACTCTGTTCAATGCGGGCACCAACAGACCCCAGCTCTCCAGGTAGGTGCTTTACCGGCTGCTGCCTGTGTATACTCCCTGCTTCCATCCTGGGGGCACTTCTCTGTGTAATCTCACCCATTACCTGCGTCTTTCTTTTATAAAAATGAGCATTTGTTTTGATAATTTTTTTAACCCTCCGTAGACTGAGGTGTGCTCTGCAGCCGGGGGCAGGTTATGGGTCGCTTCCTATATTGGGTGTGTCCTCTGACCTCTCCCTCGCTCAGTGTTGGACCTCTAGTGGTCATTTTAGATTATGTCCCTAGACATCCACGTTTACTCTCCAGTATTATAGCTTGGCATTGTTTTACAAAGTGCACTTTTTGAGGCGCTCTGTTCCTGTACGTCTTCCCTTTTATTGTCCAGTAACGTCATTTAGCATCAAAAACTGCATCAAAACGTGCGTGTGTAAATCGTACTAATACATACAAATGGCGCGCGACGAAGCGGCAGTGCACATCTCTGAGATTGCTGATGTTAACCCTTTAATGACATCCATGTCGGGCCTTTAAAGATGGTGTCTGCTCCTGGATGGTTATAAAAAACCGTATCCAATATGGTGAAAAAATAAGTGGCTGATTCACTTTATTCCATTTTTGGGGAGATAAATTGATCAACAATGGTATTAACAAAAACTACAGACCGTGCCGCAGAAAAGTCCGCACACCTCTCCGTACACACCGTTATAGGTTATGGAGCTCAGAATATAATGAAAAGCAACATTTTTACAGTTTCTATATTTTCAGTATTAAAGCTCAATAAAATGTATACATATTTGGTATCGCCTTAATCGTACTGACCTGGAGAAGGAAGAGCACAAGTCCGTCTTATTCCATTGTCAATGACGGAAAAGCAAAACCCATAAAACTGCAGGAATTGGTGTTTTTTTTTTTTTTTTTCTTTTATTTATTTTTTTTCTCCTGCTTCCCACTACATTGTATGTAATAGTAAATGGTGGCATTAGAAAGTGCAACTTGTCCTGTAAAAAAATCCCTCATACGGCTGTGATCGGGAAAAATTAAGAATGCAGAGAGCAAAAACTGAAAATCGCTGCGTCAGGAAGGGGTTAAAGAGAACTTCACAACAAACTTGCAGTTCAGTCTGAGCGTCATGTTCTGGAGCGGAGCAGATTGGGCTTCTGTGAGAATACTTACATTCCTTCTCATTCTGGGACTGAGCGCAGTCAGCAGCCCCAGTGTGAACAGGGGTGTACTCTATTGTCTCCCTCTAAGACACACTTTTGCCTCCCAAATGGTGGAAAAAATGTCTGCATCTAATGGGGACTATGGCGACTATTACTGAGCACTTAAGTGCTCATCAGTACAGCAGGGCCAGGGAGTGATGAATGCAGTGCTCCCTGTGTGAGCCCTGTACTCGCCGCTCTCTGGCCTTCATCTGCTGGCTCCACATGCTGTGACCCGTCATGTAGGCCGTCTCTGGGACCTCAGCACAGCAGGAAGAGCGCCAAATCTCAGGATCGGCGGTGTCTGGAACAGGAAAGGGGCGTGTTCCCTTTAACTGCTTCAGGACCGCCGTACGCAGGATTGCGTCCTGCGGGCGGTCCTGCTCTTCTGTTCGGACGCGCCGGTGCGTCATCTCGCGAGACTTCCTGTGAACGCGTGCGTTCACAGCGTCGCGCGTCTCAAGAGTTGGACTACAGCCTGCCAGCGATGATCAATCGCTGGCAGGCTGTAGATGCGATATAAATCGCATCAAACAGCTATATCAGACGCTGTTTTATGAACAGCGTCTGATATAGCTGCTACCTGCTCCTCTGGTCCCATTTTCTGGGATCGACCACCAGAGGACCAGGTAACACAGTAAAGTTGCACCAAACACTACACTAACCCCCACCCCTCACCTATTAACCCCTTGATCACCCCATCTAGACCCCTGATCACCCCCTGTCATTGATCACACCCTTGTAAGGCTCCATTCAGACGTCCATATGTGTTTTGCGGATCCGTGGATTCGCGGATCCGATCCGCAGATCCTCAAAACACGGACACCGGCAATGTGCTTTCCGCATTTTGCAGATCCGCACATTGCCAGAACTATATAGAAAATGCCTTTTCTTGTTGGCAATTGCGGACAAGAATTGGACATGTTCTCTATTTTTGCGGAACGGAAGTGCAGACCCGGAAGCGCGGATCCGTAATTCCGGATCCGAGCGGGACAAAGTCTGTCCCCATAGAAATGAATGGGTCCGCAATTCCGTTCCGCAAACAGAATTGCGGACGTGTGAATGGGGCATAAGGGTCCCTTATCACTGCCAGTTAGTTAGCTACTTGTTAGGTAGCTAGCGCCCAGCCCACCGCACCGCAGTCACTGATTTTGGCAGAGATTTTTTCATCCACATTGACCGATGCGAATGAAGAAATCTGTGCCGTTCATTTTTTTTTTTTTTTTTTCAGCGCAGAAGCTGAACGGAAAAAAAAATCTGATTACCCGTCTGCTCAATATACGGAGAATCGCAGAAACTCCTAATGCTGGCCATACGTGTAATGACTGCGGAGACCCCTAAAATGCCAGGACAGTATAAATACCCCACATGTGACCCCATTTTAGAAAGAAGACACCCCAAGGTATTCCGTGAGGGGTATGGCGAGTTCATGGAAAAGTTTATTTTTTGTCACAAGTTAGTGGAATATGAGACTGTAAAAAAAAAAAAAAAAAATCAATTTCCGCTAACTTGTGCCCAAATATTTTTTTATTTCTGTGAACTCGCCATGCCCCTCACAGAATACCTTGGGGTGTCGTCTTTCCACAATGGGGTCACATGTGGGGTATTTATACTGCCCTGGCATTTTAGGGGTCCTAAAGCGTGAGAAGAAAAATGCGTAAAAATGGCCTGTGAAATCCTAAAAGGTACTCGTTGGAATTTGGGCCCCTTTGCGCATCTTGGCTGCAAAAAAGTGTCACTCATGTGGTATCGCCGTACTCGGGAGAAGTAGGGCAATGTGTTTTGGGGTGTATTTTTACATATACCCATGCTGGGTGTGAGAAATATCGCTGTAAACGACAACTTTTTACATTTTTTATTCAAAGTTGTCAATTTACAGAGATATTTCTCTCACCCAGCATGGGTATATGTAAAATACACCCTAAACACATTGCCCTACTTCTCCTGAGTGCGGCGATACACATGTGTGACACTTTTTGCAGCCAAGATGCGCAAAGGCCCAAATTCAATGAGTACCTTTAGGAGGGCATTTTACGCATTTTCTTCTCACGCTTTAGGGCCCTAAAATGCCAGGGCAGTATAAATACCCCACATGTGACCCCATTTTGAAAGACGACACCCCAAGGTATTAGCTGAGGGGCATAGTGAGTCCATGAAAAATTAAACTTTTTGTCAAAAGTTAGCGGAAAGGGAGACTTTGTGAGAAAAACAATAAAAAATCAATTTCCACTAACTTGTGCCAAAAAAAATCTTCTATGAACTCGCCATGCCCCTCACGGAATACCTTGGGGTGTCTTCTTTCCAAAATGGGGTCACATGTGGGGTATTTATACTGCCCTGGCATTTTAGGGGCCCTAAAGCGTGAGAAGAAAATGCGTAAAACGCCCTCCTAAAAGGTACTCATTGGAATTTGGGCCCCTTTGCATCTTGGCTGCAAAAAGTGTCACACATGTGGTATCGCCGTACTCAGGAGAAGTAGGGCAATGTGTTTTAGGGTGTATTTTTACATATACCCATGTTGGGTGAGAGAAATATCTCTGTAAACTGACAACTTTGAATAAAAAAATGTAAAAGTTGTCGTTTACAGCGATATTTCTCACACAGCATGGGTATATGTAAAATACACCCTAAACACATTGCCCTACTTCTCCTGAGTACGGCGATACCACATGAGTGACACTTTTGCAGCCAAGATGCGCAAGGGCCCTAAACCAATGAGTACCTTTAGGATTTCACAGGGCATTTTACGCATTTGGATTCTCACGCTTTAGGGGCCCCTAAAATGCCAGGTGAGTATAAATACCCCACAAGTGACCCCATTGTGGAAAGAAGACACCCTAAGGTATTTCGTGATTGGCATGGCGAGTTCACAGAATTTTTATTTTTGGCACAAGTTAGAGGAAATTGTTTTTATTTTTAATTTAGTTTTTACAAAGTCTCATATTCCACTAACTTGTGACAAAAATAAAATTTTACATGAACTCACCATACCCCTCACAGAATACCTTGGGGTGTCTTCTTTCCAAAATGGGGTCACATGTGGGTATTTATACTGCCCTGGCATTTTAGGGGCCCCTAAAGCGTGAGAAGAAGTCTGGAATCCAAATGCGTAAAATGCTCTGTGAAATCCTAAAGGTACTCATTGGTTTTAGGGTCCCTTTGCGCCCCAGGCTGCAAAAGTGTCACACATGTGGTATCGCCGTACTCAGGAGAAGTAGGGCAATGTGTTTTGGGGTGTATTTTTACATATACCCATGCTGGGTGAGAGAAATATCTCTGTAAATTGACAACTTTTAAAATTTTATACAAAGTTGACAATTTACAGAGATATCTCTCACAGCATGGGTATATGTAACAATACACCCTAAAACACATTGCCCTACTTCTCCTGAGTACGGCGATACCACATGTTGACACTTTTTGCAGCCTAGATGCGCAAAGGGGCCCAAATTCCAACGAGTACCTTTAGGTTTTACATGGCGGCTCACAATTTAGCCCCGCCCAAAATGCCAGAACAGTAAACACACCCCACAAATGACCCCATTTCGGAAAGTAGACACCCCAAGGTATTCACTGAGGGGCATAGTGAGTCCGTGGGAGATTTTTTATTTTTTTGCCAGAAGTTATCAGAAATTGAACTTTTTTTTTTTTTTTTTTTTCAGAAAGTGTCATTTTCCGCTAACTTGTGAAAAAAAATGAAATGATCCATGAACTCCCCATGCCCCTCCGCGAATACTTTGGGGTGTCTTCTATCTAAAATGGTGTCATTTGGGGGGTATTTATACTTTCCTGACATTCTAGCACCTGAAGAAACATGACAGGCGCTCAGAAAGTCAGCGCTGCTTCAAAATGCGGAAATTCACTTTTTTGCACCATAGTTTGTAAACGCTATAACTTTTACCCAAACCAATAAATATACACTTATTGGACTTTTTTTTATCAGACATGTAGAACAATAAATTTATAGAAAAATTTATATAGAAATGTAGTTTTTTATTTTGAAAAATTTTACAACAGAAAGTGAAAAATGTCATTTTTTTGCAAAAATTTCGGTCATTTTTGATTAATAGCAAAAAAGTAAAAATGTCAGCAACAATGAAATAGCACCAAATGAAAGCTCTATTAGTGAGAAGAAAAGGAGGTAAAATTCATTTGGGTGGTAAGTTGTATGAAGGAGCAATAAACGGTGAAAGTAGTGTAGTGCAGAATTGTAAATAGTGGCCTGGTCATTAAGGGGGTTTAAGCTAGGGGGGCTGAAGGGGTTAAAGGGCTTGTCCGGGATTAGAAAACATGGCTGCTCTATTCCAACTACTTCACACCTGTCCCTGTGTTGTCTGGTACTGCAGCTCGGCTCCATTGAAGTGAACGGGGCTGAGCGGTGATTCCGCATAGAATTGGCAGAAATCCTCTATCTTCTTCTAGTCTGGGTCCTGCCCCCACCCCCTTTATTTTTTTTTTTTTTTTTTTGCGCTGAAGATGTTAGGACCAGCTTTAGGACCCAGCACAGGAAAGTCCTCCTTAGTTTTCGGCCCTTCTCTGCTCCAATGTTAGGTAGTTGGTGTTGAGGATAATTTCAGTGTTACTGTCCCTTCTGTGACTGATATTAACCCGTGATCCTCTGTTTCTTCCTAGCTGTTTTCTGCTCTGCATGAAGGATGACAGCATTGAAGGCATTTACGACACTTTAAAACAATGTGCTCTGATTTCCAAGTCCGCTGGAGGGATCGGTCTTGCCGTCAGCTGTATCCGGGCCACTGGCAGTTATATAGCAGGGGTCAGTGTACTGTGGTACTTATCTCTACTAAAATAGAGGCTGTTTGGCTTGTCCAGACCACTGCTTCCTGTCTGACATCACGCGTGGAGAGAGGTCACTGCATGCTATGTGGTTTTGGCTAAGCAGCCATCTTGCGCCCAGCTGGTATCATGCATAGGTCCTAGTCCAGGCATGTCCAAACTCTGGCCCTCCATGTGTTGCAGAACTACAACTCCCATCATGCTCTTCTGTAGGTTAATAGCTGTAGGTTGTCCAGGAATGATGGGAGTTATAGTTTTGCAACATCTGGAGGGCCGGAGTTTGGACATGCCTGTCCTAGTCCAACAGTGGATGTTTGCAGAGTGAACCACTTAGCCTGGCAGGCTGAATTTTTAGGGGGCATCTTAAGCTCCGCCAACTGCGGCGACCCACAGCCTGCATACTTGTGTGTTCATTGTCAGTAGTGGAGGGGGTTTACAGCCGCCTTATGGTAACCTAGCCTTAAAGGGACACGGACAGGCCGTTAGAGCATATAAAGTGACAGATATGCTTCTACTGGTCTTAATAGGCTTAATTAAACTATACCATTATCACCCCTGGCTGCCTTTCCTTTCCTTATAAAAGGCGTTTTTATCAATATGCAAATTACCTTACTTTGTGCCCATGCGGCGGTCGGGGCAGTTGGAGCAGGGCCGCGGCTCTCATGTGAGAGCTGAGTCTCCCCTTCCTGGGAGACCCGTGCAACGCTTAGACAGGGCCGCCGTAAAAAAAGAGGCGGCCCAGACTAAGGCCCCTTGGTGACCGCCGTAAAAAGGCGTATGGGTGGTCACTAAGGGGTTAAACATGCCTTCCATCAGCTGAAGCTTTAATATCATACTTTAACTATTTCTTTGCTTTATAGACCAATGGCAATTCCAACGGCTTAGTTCCCATGTTGCGTGTCTATAACAACACCGCTCGCTATGTGGATCAAGGAGGAAACAAGGTTTGTAGCTCTGTCTCCAGTCGGTTGATCTCGGGGACCCTCTCCTTGCCTGTGTGCCGCTCTATGTGGTAAAGGTCTCTCCAGAGCTTAGACGTGACACTGACCTTTTTCTACAGAGACCTGGGGCATTTGCCATCTACCTGGAGCCATGGCATTATGATGTCTTTGACTTCTTGGACCTAAAGAAGAATACTGGAAAGGAGGAGCAAAGGGCAAGAGATCTCTTCTTTGCCCTGTGGATCCCTGATCTGTTCATGAAGCGAGTGGAGTCTAATCAGGTACAGAAAACATCTCGGAGATAAATGATAGAAAGACGCTTCTGTCGTATGATCTGCTCTTGGGGCGGCATGTAGTGGAGACCTGGTTTTTAGGCTACTCACTCAATAGTTGTACATTTGTCTTTCTCTGTAGGACTGGTCCCTGATGTGTCCTCATGAGTGTCCCGGTCTGGAGGATGTGTGGGGAGAGAAGTTTGAAGAGCTCTACGAAAGGTGGGACCTGATTGACAATCGGATGTACATCGTTACGTACTGCCGCACAGTTCCTTTAAAGTCCTATTGTATTTCAGGTACGAGAAAGAGGGTCGGGCTCGCAAAGTAGTGAAGGCGCAGCAGCTGTGGTACGCCGTTATTGAATCCCAGACAGAGACTGGCACTCCGTACATGCTCTACAAGGATTCCTGTAACCGGAAGAGCAACCAGCAGAATCTGGGCACCATTAAATGCAGTAATCTATGTACCGAGATCGTGGAGTACAGCAGTGACAAGGAGGTGACGGCAGGGATTTGTATTTATTATTGGTTGCACTGTGCATGGTTTTGTGTGCGTTTGTAGCAGCGTCTTGGATTTCATATTCCTTTCATAGATTGGATGTTTTAGGCTAGCGGTCGGTGGGCATTCCCTTGCTTTTTAGGCTGTCTGATGTGCCGTGCTTACACTGTAAGATTTGGAGAGGGTAGTGTGAATGAGGATCTATCTGGTATATACCTGCCAATGCATTGTGAAGTCGTATATTTTAGCATGTACTAATATAACATTACCATCTGTTTTTTAGGTTGCTGTATGTAACTTAGCATCTCTCGCACTGAACATGTATGTAACCTCTGAGCGGACCTATGACTTCAAGAAGCTGGCAGATGTGACCAAAGTCATAGTCAGAAACCTGAATAAAATCATTGAAATCAACTTCTATCCGGTCCCTGAGGTAAGCATTGTAGCGGCCTCTGCCCAGCACTCATCCGCCGCCTCTTCCGCTCATAGGTTCTTGAGTTTTTAGCATTTGTGTGAAGTCTGCAAAGACGTCATCCATCTCTCACTTCCTGCAGGCTGAATACTCCAACAAGAGGCACCGACCCATCGGAATTGGAGTGCAGGGCCTTGCCGACGCGTTTATCTTAATGAGATATCCGTTTGAAAGTGCAGAAGCTCAGCTACTGAACAAGCAGATCTTTGAGACCATCTACTACGCCGCGCTGGAGTCCAGCTGTGAACTCGCCAAAGAGCTGGGAACCTACGACACATACGAGGGGTCTCCAGTTAGTAAAGGGGTGAGGTTTCTCTTCAGTCTGGCGCTTTAATCTTTGATAAGGCCTCATTCAGACAAGTGTCCCGTACAGAAAACACGCTCTGTGTTGGGGGCGTGACTTCCCGTTATGGACACTGACATAATGAGCAGTGTCCATAATGGAAATGGCACTCTCATACGGAGCGTTTCTCACACTGGACACTTCTCTGAGGCCTAAGTTGGGTTTCTCTCTGCAGATCTTGCAGCACGACATGTGGAATGTGACCCCTACTGAGCTCTGGGACTGGAAATCCCTGCGGGAGAAGATTGCCAAGTGAGTGCCACTAAGAGCATGCTTTTACTGTCTGCTTGAGTCTAATCCATCGCTCCTTGTAATAAACTCTAACCACTTAATAACCAGCGCTGCTTGAGCCAACTGCACTTCAGCAGCCAGAACGTGGTTTATATGGAGAACATGTATTCTGCACCAGATGTTGGATTTGTGTGGAGATGTTAGTGTTACATCTTTATCCTCTGTATTGGTGTACCCCGTATGCTGCATTATTCTTGTCCCTATGATACAGGATTTAGTAGGGAAACTGTGCCTAAACAGCAGGCTTGGTGAACAGACTGCACATAGGTCCTTTCCGGGTCCCTAGGGTCAAGTACACAGTGGTTCCCATTGGAAAATGTAATGATCAAAGAGGGAGGCCCCCTTTAATTTTGCTGCAGTCACCCTTGACTACGTTAATAAAAGGGTTAAACTTTGAACGTTCCCCCAGTCCCGTCCATTAGAGCAGGGGCTGGACTGGCATTAGACGGCTGAGCATTCGCTATTGGGAGGCATGGGGCCCTTGTGCAGGACTTTCTGTAGTGCCGGTTACAGCAGGAAAGTCCTATATGAAGAGCACACTAGGAGAGCGCCCTGGTAAGCGCTCCCCATACCTGTCCCCATAGCAATCAATAGGCAGCTGAATCAACAAAGGCAAATAGTTCCCCAAATATTACCAGAGGGGAGGTAATGAACACCCTTACCCTTGGTTCAGACCTGAGCGTTCTTGAAATGCGCGTTTTACAGCGCGTTTTTGCAAATAGGAAACATTCGTCGTACGCGCCTTCTTGTGATTGACTACTGTGGTGTCAATCACAATACACGTGACAAACGCCCCCAAAAAAGCTCAAGTACTTGTTTATGCGTCGGGCGTTTTACAGGGTGTTCGAACGCGCTGTAAAACACGAAAATGTGAACCAGTCCCATAGGGAAGCATTGGTTTGCATGTGTTGAGCGTTTTACAGCGCGTTCGAACGTGCTGTAAAACACGCAAGTGTGAACTTGGGGTTATACTTTTTTGCCTCGTCGTCTTTGACCTGTATAATCTATGGTTAGCGCGTGACTATCATGGCTCTCATCACTGTTCTCCTTACAGGTATGGGATTAGAAACAGCCTCCTCCTAGCTCCAATGCCTACAGCGTCCACTGCACAGATCCTGGGGAACAACGAGTCCATTGAGCCGTACACCAGCAACATCTACACCCGCAGAGTCTTATCCGGGGAGTTCCAGGTACTCTCCATACCTCACCTTGTTTCTGTCAGATCTGGAGCCTGGAAGCAGTATCTGCCTGCTGTTCTCACCGCTCTTCATCCAGGATTCTGCCTGTCTTCCTTTAGATTGTGAACCCACACTTACTAAAGGACCTGACCGAAAGAGGGTTATGGAATGAGGAGATGAAGAATCAGATCATTTCCTGTAATGGATCTATTCAGGTAACCCCTTAGCTGCCGGGATGTATTGGTGCTTGTGTTCAGGCCGGTTATTGCTGCAGAGGAAGTGTCTTGATGACCGGCTGCCTCAGATCGCCTGGGTGCCAGCAGTAGGACGTGGTATGAACAGCTGGTTACAGGGGGGAACCTGTAAAGGGCATCTGTCAGCAGATATGTACCTATGAAACTGGTTGACCTGTTGCATGTGCACTTGGCAGTTAGAGGACCTTTCACTGGACCTGATGTTACAATATTGGTACCTGGTAGTGTAGGGAATGATTAGTAGATGTCAGATGGACTGCTCGGTTAACCCCCCCCCCCCCCCATTCACTATTGCCTCCCTCTATGCTAATTAGTAGCATCGTTACAGCGAGAAGAAGATGGCCTCCCTGGCTGTGAGCTGCCCAATCGCAGCGGAGCGAGTCATGGCCGGGGAGAAGGAAACGCCAGTTGAGAAATGCGGCCGTCTCCTCCTCCCTGTACCGATGGTACTAATTAGCATACAAGGCGTCAAAAGTACACGGCAGGGGAGCGGAGCAGCCCATCTGGGGGGAGAAAAAGCGCCCAGATCTCTATTAATCATTTCCTTCACTGCCAGGGACTAATATTGTGTTGTCGGACCAGTGAAACGTCCTGTTTTAAAGGCTATATACACCTTTTTGGGGCAATTTTTTTTTTATTACTGCATTGTACTTATTTTGAGCTAAGAAATCCTTTTTTCAATTGGTCTTGACTACAAATATGGAGCCCTTTTTTCTGTACAGAGCCGGGCGTGATGACTTTTTCCCCGGATGTAGTATTCAGAATTGACTTCACTGGATTCATTTATGTTTAGAGCATCGCAGAGATCCCTGAGGACCTGAAACTACTGTACAAGACCGTGTGGGAAATTTCTCAGAAAACCGTCATCCAGATGGCGGCGGACAGAGGAGCGTTCATCGATCAGAGTCAGTCTCTGAACATCCACGTGGCAGAGCCCAACTACGGCAAGCTGACCAGCATGCACTTCTATGGCTGGAAGCAGGTACGTCTGATGTAGAGGGATACATGGGGGTAAAAGCTTCCCAAACTCTGAAGCCTTCTAACCATTGGCTTAGGCCTAATTCACACGTCCGTAGTGTGTTTTGTGAAAACACGGACGGCTGCAATGTGCATTCCGCATTTTGCAGACCGCACATTGCTGGCACTATATAGAGAATGCCTTTTCTTGTCCAATTGCGGACAAGAATAGGACATGTTCTATTTTTTTTGCGGAAGCGGACATCACATAGCGTGCTGTCCACATCCATTCCTGCCCCTTTGAAATGAAAGGGTCTGCAACCCTTCCGCAAAATTGCGGATGGGATGCGGATCCATTTTGCGGACGTGTGAATTAGGCCTTAACGTGGTGGAGACTTCACACCTCGGACGTGGCTGCGGTAAAATCTGCGTCTTACATCTGGGCTGCGGATTTACCACAGGTCTCACTCCTGTCACACTGAAAATGGTGAACTCTTCAGAGGAGAATGTGAACAGAATGAATATCGGCACCATGAGTGCAGTGGTAACATGTCATCCACCTGTATTCTGCCCATCCGCCCTGTGTGAATTCACCCTTACTAGTGCACTTTTAGCAGCTTTACGGTTTCTCTTTCCAGGGATTGAAGACTGGCATGTACTATCTGCGAACGCGGCCGGCAGCAAATCCCATCCAGTTCACGTTAAATAAGGAAAAGCTAAAAGAGAGCCTTTCAAAGGAGGCCGAAAAAATAGAAGAGAAGGAACGCAATAAAGCCGCCATGGTGTGTTCTCTAGAAAACCGCGATGACTGTCTCATGTGTGGATCCTAGAAGAGATTGCAGCTCCTGCTCTGTATAACAAACTCTGCCTTTAGGCCGCTTGTGACCGGCAGTTCCTGTGAAGTCGTTTCCTACACGCACATTATCTGCAGCCTATTGGGTTGGACCTTAGTTCTGTTTATTTCCTGGAGGTCAAGAAAGGTCCTTCTCATGCACTAGAAACTAATGAATTAATCTTTTTTCTACAGAAGGTTTGAGAGTTTTTATTCTTTAGTGTTTGTGTAGCTTAATTCCTGCACAATCGTCTCGGTTGCAAACCGCAGCAGCGTAAAGCTATTAGCTCTCCGGTATGTGCCGTACAGTTGTGTACTTTTAACCTCTTGCCTCCTGTCTCGAGTCCAGCGCTCAGTGCAACCTTTTGGTAGACAATTACTAAAGTTGCATTGACTAGTGATCGTTTGGTGAGCGGTATTATTAAAGATGGGCTCAATGGCTGGTGCTGGTTCTATGTTACTCGCTGATACTGTTTTGATACAAGTTTGATTTCCACTGTGGACATGGTGCCCCCTCAGTGTAGCTGGTAGCAGTGAAGATTCTCTCAGATCACTCGCCAGTCAAACCTCCTCCGGCCAGGTACCAAAACTTACAAGGTACTAGTTTCAACTATTGCCTATAGGGCAGAGTGGAGTAAAGTTGAGCAAGTTCCATCAAGTGAGAGGCTTAAGCTGAAAGGTGACAACCCCATGCCCCATTTGTCTTGGACAAATGGGGCATATCGCTAGCATATGTCCCCATTGTCTGATAGGTGTGGGTCCCACCGATGGGATCCAAACCTATATTGAGTACAGAGCGGTTAGAGCTGTTGCTGGAGGGCCCCGGATTTCATGGGGTCCGTCCACCACCCAGCGCTTCTCCCTGTCTCTCCCATAGAAGTGAATAGGAGCGTACTGCGCATGCGTGGCCCATGCTCCCATTCATTTCTAGGAGGTCGACATTTTCGGTGGCCCCATAGAAATGAATGGAGAGTGGCTGCGCGGTGTGCCCTCCTCCACTTTCAGGGCTCTGTTCTCGATATAGGTGTGGGGATCAGACATTTTCAGACTGTTTTAAAAGAAAGTGTCCCTTTTAATGAAGAGAGTTCTGCTTATTGGGATAAAACTCTTAAATGCCCGTGGGACTAGGATTTAAAAAAATAAATAAATAAATCCTCTTTACCCTTCGAAGGGTAAATCCTTATTTGGGATCCTTATGATAAAAAATTCAACGTGAACCTCTTCTAAAAAGTTACTGGGAGTCGTCTACAGCCATGTTAAAGCCAAGCATTGTGGCAGCATCTGAGTCCAGAACACTGTCGTTATGCCTTTCTCCATTATTAGAGCAGCTGGTGTCAGGAAGGCCAAGGGAGGACATTTTCCACTTTTCTACCTCTTCCACTTTTAAAACAAGCCTCAAATTTTAGTAAAACTTTTGGTAAGATCTGCGGCCCTGTCAAATGGTTAAGACCGTGGTCAGGTGATACTGCATAAACGGCTCTTTGATGTTGTATCCTCTACGTGGGTTGTACGTTATTTCCCGGACGTCCTCAATGACAGCACCACATGGATGACTCCCTGCCCACTATTGGGACAGGAACAGAGGGAGGTTAAAAGATCCCCCTCCCTCACACCCACCAGTGTTTTTTTTTTTTTTTTTTTTTATCCTGTCCCAATAATGGACAGGGCAGTGATGGGTTCTCTGAACCTGGACTATGGCAGGGCCTTGGATCGGGGGGCATGTTCCTCTCCTTCCTCCTCTTTTCACCTGGCTAAAACCACCTAAACTGGGGGTCCCTTAGCTTCTCCCCAGCCTCTTCCAGTACCTGACCCCCAAGTGGTGGGTTTGAAGGTCGGAGTGTGCGGAGGCCACGGGCTGGGGAATCGGTAGCTGCAACCCTGATGGAGCTCTGTGCTCCAATCTTACTCCTCTTCTCGCCGCATGGTGTCATGGAGCGCAGGGCATCTGACGTCACTTCCAGGCAAGTAAGGGCAGCCGTAAGTAAGATGGCGGGCGCATAGGAAGCTCAGGGATTGGCTGGTAGGTGGAAACGCTCAACATAGGGAGGCAGGAAGCAATATGGTGGCGTCCTACAGTGTTTAGCATCGCACGGGACACTTGAGGCCTGGCTGGCCGGCCTCGTGTCCCATCTTGTTGACTCTTGAGTTCTGGAAGAATGGGGAGGGGTAGGTGCTAAGGGTATTTAAACCAGATGGGGTATAGCAACAGGGTCCTTACACTATGGATACCTCAAGCTCTATTCGCAGAGAGCAATCCCCAGAGCCTCCTATTCAGGGTCATGTGAGTAAATAACTATCTCGGTCACTTGCGTTTAAGATTTGGGAAAACTACTTTAAAACATTTTTTGTCATATCTTCCTATCACTTAACACATTTACAACGCCTAAAAGGCTTAACCCTATCTTGACCCAGGTATAATATGGTGATTAAGACTTAACTTTTATTAATATCCTAATAATGGCTGTGAGCCAAGACAAACAGTGAAAAACTGCTGTCATCGAAAAGCCTTGAAGTGATTGATATGCTGGAAAATAGAGATGTGCACAATCTGTAAATCACTGCTAGCTGATGAGGCCAGTGGAGATTCACTATATAGCTAGCAGCTCGACGTGACATGACTGAAACACGGTGCATGGATGAGCTAGGGGAGTGAGCCACCTGCGGTTTGATCCTAGATGGGGACAATCCTGTGAATGTTGCTGTGCTGAGAACAAACGCACTCAATGACCTGCACACTTGTCCGACACTATAGGTCCGCACACTGTGACCTATAATCAGATGGCGGGATGCCTTGGCTGACTAGCTATGTGAACTGAGCTGGCCTCATCTAACGCTGCAGTACTCGAGAAGGAGTCCTACCACAGAACTTCCTAAGAACTGCATTAGGGTGACCAACAATTGCTAAAAACTGCAACTGTCCCCCGACATGTTGATTACCCATAAGGTGGAACCTAAAAAGAAGCCTAAAAGATTTGCTACCTGCAACAAAAAGCTTCATGATACATACACTAAAAAGTTATGCAGTGATTGTATCAATAAAATAATGAAAGGAGAGCAGCCATCACTATTGATGAGCCTTAGGTCAATCATAAGGAAGAAGTAAAAGCATCCGTATGATCACTTGTGCCCCCTCCAGCTATTGGTTATGCCCCGAGAGCCAAAAGACCTTAGGGGATCCTAGATTCCGACTCAGAGGATATAGATTTACAGGGAATAATCCTGTGACGAGCAGTGAAAATACTGCTTCTCATCAGATGATATCGAGACTCTTCTCAATGACATTAGATAAACTATGAGTATAGAAGAACAACAAAAAAGGTCTGTTCAGCACGAAATGTTTGCAGCCCTAAGAGCAAAAAAGACAAATATTCCTAATAAATTCTAATCTAATAGAGATGATTTTAGAAGAATGAGAGGATGTGGAGAAAATACTTTTTATTCCTAGGCAATTTAAAAATCGCCTAGCCTTTGATAAGCAGGAGACGAAACTGTGGGAAGGAGTCCCAAAAATAGATATACGAGTGGCTAGGAAAAAGGCCAAAAAGGATTTTTTTTTTTTTTTTGCGTTTTCATGCGAATATTTTAAGTTTTTTTCTTATGCTTCTTCCTGTGGGTGGTGTTCAACTTGTGGTGTTTTTTTTCCCTCTGGTAAGGAGCTGAAAGATTAAAGCCTACAGTACTGAGACCCATTTCAATGGGATTTATCAGTAGTTCTCAGGGGGTTAGCATCGCCCCCCCCTCCCCCCGTTAGAGGAGGTGGACATCAAGTTCGTCACTTGGAAGTTTGTGTTTCTCCTTGCAGTGACTTTGGCCAAGAGGGTCTCTGAGCTTCAAGTTCTCTCAGCACATGAGCCCTATACCATTTTCTTACATGACTGGGTCCTTCTTAGATTCCTCCCGTATTTTAGGCCTAAAGTTCCTTCCTTCCAGAACATCAACCAGGTGATATCCCTCCCGGTTCTGTCGACATGTACCACCTCCTTTGAGCAACCTGCTAGAGATCCTCTGGACGTCTCGAGATGTCTCCGGATCTATGTGGTTAGATCAAGGAGTTCAGGAAAGATGAGAATCTGCTAATCCTGTTGCCGGTAAATCTAAAGGCTATAAGGCATCCAAACCTTCCATCAGTCGGATTGAGGAGGCTATTAAGGAATCCTTTGTTTTCCAATCTCTGGACCCTCCAGGGTTCGTGAAGGCCCACTCTGCTAGAGCTGTGGCTACTTCTTTTGCCGAGAGGTGTCTTCTGCCTCTCGTCATGATTTGCAAAGCTGCCTCCTGGAGCTCTGAATCGACATTCATCTCCCATTATAGACTAGATGCCAGTCTAGCTGAGTTTTTTGGCCTTTGGGCAGACTATTCTTAGCTCTTCCAGGCAGAAAGGCCCTCCCTAGGGGATTCTTCTTGCTATCTCCCCATCTGTGCTGCTGGTAGGACGTAAGGGAATCGTTCATTTCTAACGATAATTTGTTTTCCCTTAGTCCTAACAGCAGCAAACAAATTTCCTACCCTAGTAAGTCTCCAGTTTTTTTTTTTACTATAAACACAGTGGGCTGGGGGTTGACTTCCTCCTTTTAAGGAGATACTTAATTGTTAAATTGAGTCATTAGTCTTGGGTTCATTAAACATTCTGCCAGTCCACGGGGGGGGGTTAACCCCTATCTGTGCTGCTGTTTGGACTAAGGGAAAACAAATTATCGTTAGAAATTAACGATTCATCACAGCTAAAAGAACTGATGGACTGGAAAGCTGACGGTCTCTTAAGGAAAACTTGGGAGATAGCTGCAAATATTGCCGCTACATCGGTGGCAAGGTCTATGCTTTTGTGGTTGCCCCATTTGGAAAACCATTTAAAGATGGGGGACCCCTAGGGAAGATATACTTGAATCTATTCCTCTTCTGAAAATGGCTACTGCAGTCGTAGCAGATTTATCGGCTAAATCAGTCAAAAAACAGCCCTTTTGAACACTGTAAGAAGAGCATTTTGGCAAAAAAATTAGGCAACCTGGTGTCCAAAAATAAATTGTGTGCGATTCCCTTCTCTGGGGCTTATGTCTTTGGTCCGGTATTAGATAATATCCTTGAAAAAGCCTCAGACAAAAAGAAAGGCTTCCCGGAAAAAAAGCCCAGAAAAATGCAGTTTTCCCTTTCGTCCTAATGGGGAAATGGGGAGTTCTCCCCTGTGAAACTGGTAGGACAGGTGCAATTTTTATTGATAACATTTACTACCAAGCTAACTAAATGATTAATTAACAAACCCACCCCTATAAAGGGCCGCCCGCCCTGCAGCCAGTGCTTTTTTCTCTGTCCTGTGGACAGTAGGACAGGGTCAAGCAGAGCTGCCTGTTACCTTGTGATTTTTTTTTTTTTGCTACCAGCTTGGACTTGTTGTCCAGCTTCATTTTCTGGGCCGGGGATGCGGCGTTCTACCCTCTGGGTTTTGTAGTCTCTGGTGCGGCGCCTCTGTTGGCGCTGAGCCGTGCTTCGGGTTGTGTGCTCCTCTGCCAGCGTCCCTTGGCCGCCTCAGCGTGTTCGGACGACTTCCGGGTCGGCGTGCGATTCTTCTAACTCCAGCAGCATAGTTTCTGCTGCTTCTGCCCCTGATGCACATCTAATTTGTTTAAGAATAATATACCCTATATTCTGGAAATGTTTTTTGGGTTTATGTAGCCTTAGGGGGTGACCTGGGGTCACTTTAGGCGGGGAGGGGGTGGAGTTGCGCTGGGAGGAGTCTACCAGCTATATAAACGCTGATAGAAGCCATTTTATCCCTCTCTGCCCAGCATTGAGCTATAACCACCATGTTGTGCCTAACTACACTTCCAAGTCTCTTTTGCAGATGTTGTCTCCTAACTGCGATTTGCATGGGAAGTCTTCCCATAAACAGAAGCATCTAACTTGTGCCAGCTGTGAGATGCCGATGCCGGACTCCTATGAGTATAATAGGTGTCCTTTATGCTGTCCTCCCCAGACCCAACCCACTATGGGTGACATGTTCAGCTGGATGAAGGAGTTTATGGGGAACTCCATTATGGAAATTAAGAGTGCTCTTCTAAAAGGGCCAGGTCCTGTACCTATGACGGAAGATATAATTTCTGTGTATGACCGTTCCTCCTCAGATGAAGATGCCACCTACATTTTTCCTGCTGAAAAGACGCAAAGACTTTTACGCTCCATCTGATCAAGGGATCACGATGGTGAGCAAGGGGAAGCTCCGCCATCCACCTCTAGGGGGCCATGGGCCTTCAAAGAGGACGATAATTTAAGGAAACTTATGCTAACAGAATGGAAGCATCCTGAAAAGGGTCTGGTCCTCAATAAGCGGTTTAAGCTGATGTTTTCCCTCCAGGAGTCGGAGTCAGAACTTTGGGTACCACCTCCGAAGCTCGATATGGCGATCTCCAAATTATCTAAAAGGACCTAAGTTCCTTCTGATGATGGGGGGTAACCTTCAGGATCAATTAGACTGCAGGGCTGAATGTACTCTGAGACGCAGCTACTCTGCAGCCTCTGCTTTGGTTGCAGTTGCTTCTTCAAAGGTCGTTGATTTTGTTCGGTCCCGCATTCTCAGAATCCAGTCGGACCTGGAATCTGGTGTTTCCAGAACTGATGTATTAGACCAGTTCAAAACCTTACTCCTTGGTACAGGTTTTCTGTGCGACGCCTCCACACAGCACCTGAAATTAGCCGCTAAAGGCATGGCTCTCTCTTCCACCAGTCATCGGCCCCTATAGCTGCGTCCCTGGGTGGCCGATAATGCCTCCAAGTTCGATCCTTGTGGCTTACCATATGAACCAGAAAGACTTTTTGGTTCTGAGTTGGACAAATTAATGGAGAGCCTGGCAGACAAAAAGGGGAAGTCTCTCCCCCAACAATCCTAGAAATTCAAGAATCCAGGGCTCCTCCAGATCCCGGAGTCGCCAGGAATCGTGCGGACGAGGTCGTGGAAAAGACAGTAAAGCGGACCTATGACTCTCACACTTACCCTCCCCTATCCCCTTCAGGCCATCTGTGCGATGCACAAAGTTTCAGTTCTCCTCTGGTTGGAGGTCACCTAAGTTTGTTTCAGCAGGCCTGGCTGCAAGACATTCCGGACCAGTGGATCTTAAACATAATTTTAGTTGGGTACAAAATAGATTGTGTCGTTTCACCTCCTCCCCACTCGAGAAAAGTTTGTTCTAACCAAAACCCTATCTCATGCCAGACAGTCAATCTTAGAGGACGCTGTACTTCTTTATGTTCAGAAAAGGGCCCTCCTCACGAACAAAGGCTGGGAGTATACTCCTCCATTTTTCTAGTCCCGGAGCCGTCGGGTGATTGGCGCATGATTATAGACCTGCGCTATTTAAATTGTTTCATAAGACCAAAATGCTTCAGAATGGAGACCATTCGTTCTCTAATCGGTATCCTAAATCCCGGGGATCTAATTTTCACCATAGATCTGAAGGATGCATACCTTCACATCCCCATTCATCCAGCTCACAGGAGGTTTCTAAGAGTTGCGATCTCCATAAGAGCGGTGGTAAAACATTACCAGTTTGCTGTGCTGCCCTTTGGTATTTCTTCCGCTCCCCATACCTGTTCCGGTTGTCGCCCAACTCATGCTTCAGGGACTAGAGATCGTGCCATATCTAGACCAGTGGCTTCGAAAAGCCGCTACTTTAGACGTTCTTGTATCTCCTCTTCAGCTGGCTCTTCAGTCTCTCCAGCGCTTAGGCTGGCTAATAAATTGGGAAAAATTTGAGTTCCTTTCGTCTACCTCCAGGACGTTCCTGGGGTTTATTGTGGACTCCGAACTGATGTCTCTCTCTTTCTCTCTTTCTCTTTTTCTCTCTCTGTCTCTCCCCCACAGTTCCTCATGGTTCCTCGACGGGTGTCCATCAGAACTCTCATGAAGATGTTAGGCCACATATCAGCATCTGCCGAAGCAGTTCCTTGGGCCCTATGGCAGCTATGTCCACTTCAGGAAGAAGTGTTAGCAGTCTGGAATTGCAACCCCAAGGGGTTGGACAAGACTAGCTCCTTGTCTGCCAACGTCCGTTTCCTCTCTCAAATGGTGGAGGAACCTATCAGAGGGGAGGTCCTTGATTCAACCTCGTTGGATCATGTTGACCACAGACGCCTCCCTTCTAGGTTAGGGAGCCCATCTGGAAGAGAATCCAGTACAAGGGACATGGAGTCCGCAGGAGAGGCTTCTCTCGTCCAACCTGAGACAATTGAGAGCAGTACGCCTTGCTCTCTATCATTTTGCTCCCCTTATCCGCGGGAAAACGAAGAGAGTCTGCTCGGACAGTACGACCGTAGTCGCTTATATTAACAGACAGGGAGGCACAAGGTCTCAACCTCTTCTCCAGGAAGTTGGTCTAATTCTCTCTTAGGCAGAAACCAGTCTATCCCACCTTTTGGCTGTTCATATCAGAGGGAAGAGAAAAACGGTCCAGCTTTACTGGAAAACTTGAGGCTTTATTGAATCCCGTGCAGATAAAAACCAACGTACAGCAATGCAAGAAATCAACTGGATTCGGATCACTATAGGTGCGGATCCTTAGTCATGATGTGCCATCATGACTAAGGATCCGCACCTATAGTGATCCGAATCCGGTTGATTTCTTGCATTGCTGTACGTTGGTTTTTATCTGCACGGGATTCAATAAAGCCTCAAGTTTTCCAGTGAAGCTGGACCATTTTTTCTCTTCATTCTGGGACTTGTTGTGTGCCAAGGTTCAGGGCGTGGTCCGGGCTCCTGGTTTCCTGTGGACGAGCGCGACCTTCTCCAGTGTTTCATATCAGAGGGGATTTCCATGATACCAAGGTTATTGACGAAAATCAAGCAAGACCAGAACACGGTCATTACAATAATATCATTCTGGCCGAAGAGGTCTTGGTTCACCCAGCTCATGAAGATGAGTCGGGGCAGATATTGGAGACTTCCCCTAATGCAGGACCTAATGTATCAGGTCATAGATCTGAGGAAACTCAATCTGACAGTCTGGAGATTGACAGGTCCCTACTAGAAGCTAGAGGGCTTTCTGTGTAGGTCTTGAGAACTATTTCACACTCCAGAGCGGAGTCTACAAACAAAGCCTACTCAAGGATATACAAGATCTTTCTTCAGTGGTGTGCTGTTAAAGAAGTAGTACTCTCGGATTCTCCTCTTCCAGCTATTTTATAGTTTCTACAGGATGGCCTGGACAAGGGTCTAAGCCCGTCAACACGACAGACTTCATACCAGTGCTCTTTCTACCTTTTTAGGCAGACCTTTAGCTCAAGACCCCCTACTCAGAAGGTTCCTCAAAGGAGCCGACAGATTAAAACCTAGAATCCTGAGACCTATCCCTGAATGGGATTTATCTGTTGTTCTGAAGGGGCTATCCTTTCCCACCCCCCCCCCCCCCCCTTTGAACCCTTGGAACCCTTGGAAAATGTAGACCTTAGATTTTTATCTTTAAAGGTCACATTCCTATTGGCCATAACCTCGGCCAAGAGGATTGGATAACTTCAGGCCTTGGCGGCCGCTGAGCCTTATATCCTCTTCCTCCAGGACCGAGTCATGTTGAGGTTTTTACCGACCTTGGTCCCCCAAGGTTCCATCATTCAGAAATACTAACCAGACCCATCTCCTCACCGGTTCTATGTCCCTCTCCCTCATCTCTGGAAGAGGAAGCCCTCCATTCCTTGGACATTTCAAGAAATCTCAGGATCTACCTGAACCGAACTGTGGACTTTAGAGGATCCGAACACCTCCTGCTATCTTTTTCAGGGAAGAGAAAAGGTCTAAAAGCCTCTAAAGGGCATACTTCTTGTCAATCCACCAATATTCTTGGTAGCACAAAAGGGAAGCATTAATTTCTAATGTTAATCTGTTTTCCCTTAGTCCTGACAACAGCACAAGTCTCCCTCTTATACTTTAGTCCTTGCCATTAACACAGTGGGTCGTGGGCTCACCAGACCTTATTTGGCAGGGAGCATATTTAATTACAGTTAATATTCAAATAAAAGTTCAGTCTGGACTACCAATACACAGAGGCAGAAATACCTCATTATTGTGACTAAAGGAAAACAGATTAACATTAGAAATCAACATTTCTCTTTATGCAATGATATTCCTGTATGGCGCACTCCTCTTACAGAAGGACTAAGGGGATCTATTGGATTAGTTCATGAGGTCATGCATCACATTTTCTGAAACAATGGTATTTTAACCCCTTCCCACCCAGCGCTGTATATGTACAGCCAGGGCCGGTTTTAGACAAAATGTGGCCCCAAATCTTGTAATAATGTACTAACACCACAGTTACATTCTGTCGATTCAGGCCCTCCCTTACAGATTTACACCCCGTAAAGCTCCTCACACAGTACCTCACCCTCATGGCCCCAGAATACGCCACATGCCCACTCCTCTCACAGCAATGAGTTCCCTTTACTCACGACATCTGAGAGTGTTAAAAATCGGAAGCGCGGGCTTTCTCTTCAGGGTCGCTTTACCCCAGCAGAGATGGGGGAAGGCACCCTGTTCTATAAATAAGCCACAGCCTGTACTAGGCTTCGAGGCTCATTGTTAGTATATCCCAGTTTAGGCCACTAGATGGCAGCACTGAACTGTGATATAGTGAATTTCTATACAGACTAATAGATCAATTTACATCCGATGATTGTAAGTTGTGGTCCACTTGCGGGACTTAACAAAAAGTTAAAAAAATAAAAACTTTTGAAAATTATAAAAAAACATAAAAATTTAAATCACCCCCTTTCCCCAAAATAAAAGAAGCAAAAAAAAATAGCATTATGGGCATCGCCGCATGCAAAAACACCCATACTATTAAAATATTAAAAAAGGTAACCCATATGGTGAATGCTGTAACAGAAATTAAAAAAAAAAAAGTCTGATTCGCTTTTTTTTTCCATCAATTTATCTCCCAAGAAAATTGAATAAAAAGTTATCAAGTCATGCACACCCCAAAATGGTATTGTCAAAAACGACAGATCAGCCCACAAAAAATGAGCCCCCATACAACTCCGTAGACATAACTATAAAAAAGTTATGAGGGTCAGAATATCGCGATTAAAATAAAAAATAAAAATTTTATGAAGTGAGCCCTGTGTATTTAAGTTTTATTTAGACTCTGTTTTTGAAATGTTTCTGTGGGGATTCAAACTCACAACCATCTACATTAAAGGCAATAACCTTAACCACTGGCCTGTAGAGCTCAATGATAAGTCATTGCTGAAAAACCTCATAGAAGTTTCTCTCGTATGATACAAGAGAAATGTCTATGAGGTTTTTCATCAACGACTTAGCACTGAGCTCTATAGCTCAGTATTTGAAGTTCCTCTCTTTAATTTAGATGGTTGTGAGTTTGAATCCCCACAGAAAAATTTCAAAAATCGTCTATATTAGACTTATATACACAGGGTGTCCCTAAGCATAGTGACCATGCTTGGGAATACCCCTTTCACGTTCATAACACTGACTCTATAGATGGAAATCCATCTATGGAGTCAGAGCGGGGACTCCTAAGCCGGAAAATTTCCCACTCTCGAGTCCGGACTGTGCAACAATCTGCGATCTGCCAGACTGAAGCAGGGGGCCCCTTAGAGGATCGGCCCCTTAGAGGATCGCCCTGTGTACAGCACTGGGCATTAAAGATGCCACCCACTCGCTAGTTCACCGGTCAACATAGCTGCCAAGGTAATGCTTGCAATTAGCAATAATGTAGATCAGACATTTAACCCCTGAGATGCTGTGGTCAAATGTGGCCATGACATCTGGGAGCTTAAAAAACAGGGAGTACACATTCAGGTCTGCAATGGCTTCCCCTAGTGGGGATCGGGGGAGCCAGATAGTGTGTGTGGCAGCCTTAGTCCTCCTAAATGATCCAAAGCTACTGCAGACAGGTTCTACGGAGACCCTGCTTGTGGCAGGGCTCCATAGGAACACACCGTAATTCTCATATACTCAAATTCTAATGCCTTGGGGTCTAAGAAAAAAAGAACTTTTTAAAAGTGTTAAAAATATATAAAATTCAAATCATCCCCCATTCCTTTCCCTAAAATAAAAATAAGCAATAAAATAAACAACATAGGCATCAGCGTGTGTGAACACACCCGTGCTATTAAAATAAAAACATAGGACGTCCGGTTCCGGCGCTGGAATGTAAGGTAGCGGTGTGAGGAGCTGGAGAGGACCGAGGGAAGCGAGCCCAAGATGGCATCGGACGAACACGCGGACATAAGTGAAGCCGCTGCACACTCCCCAGTCCTGTTCGGGGGAGACCAGGAGTGGACAGCACCTGAAAAGCTGGGAACAATGCTGGATTATAAGAGTCTTGCCATCGAGGTAGCCAAACATCTCGCTCCAGACATAAAGGACTCCCTTATCTCTGTGGTGTCAGCCTCGCTATCAGACATTCGGGCCGAAATAGAATCCCACTCCTCCAGGTTAGGAGAAATAGAACACAGAATGATGGGCCTAGAAGATGATCTGACAGGGGCTAACAACAAAATAAATAAAAAGTCGCAAGAAAATGCTATCTTACGTGACCTTACGGAAGACCTAGAAAATAGGTCACGCAGGAACAATCTAAGAATCTTAGGAGTCCCAGAACATGTCAAACCTACACAGCTACAGATGCTCTGTGAAGAAGAGATTCCCTCAGCACTAGGACTGACAGGCCTAAAAAGACCGTGTGGGTCCTGCTCCGAAATACAACATCCATTCAGTCACATGGGTCGCAAACCAATGCACGTGAGCCTAGACAAGTCATTGTCAAGTTCCTGGACTATAACCATAAAGAAGAAATCCTGAGAACATTCAGGAGCAGAAAACCCCCCTTGGAGCTAAGTGGGGAAAAGATACTAATATTCGCAGGTTACTTTGCAGAAGTGGCAAAAAAGAGGAGGGAATATAGTACAGTGTGCTCAACGCTATACGCCAAGAAGATAAAATTCCAGCTGCAATACCCTGCGACGTTGAAAATACAAATGACGGGAGAGGCTCCACATGTCTTCAAAACAGTGGATGAAGCCCAAAAATTTGCAGAAGCTCAGGGGTGGTTGACGGAGCTCTCAGGAAGGGAGATTGATAAAACAGACAAATTGGGCAAGAAGCATTCTCCAAATCAGCGCAAAGAAGGGGACAAAGAAAGCTCTTCAATCGCCAGACCGTCTCCTTCTTCGGCATATAAAAGAGCAGATTGGAGGAAAATCCCTGAAAAGGAACAAGTCTCGGGAGTTGGTTCTTCACCAAAGCAGCAGAGATTCCAGAGACAGTCGATTCGCAGCACTGACAGTGGACTGATAAGTATAGAAAGACTCTTTCAGGAGTTACAGCGTATTAATAGAATGTTACTCGATAAGTAAGACGCCTTCTGTTTGTGTGGTACTTCTCTCTCATCCTGATGGACCAGTTCTCGGTCAGCCATTATCAGAGAGATGATGTAAGGGGTCATGCATGTAGCTTACCACAGGCTTTTGCAGAATAGAGGTGTAGAGGAAAGGGTTTACACGCTATGTAGGTAATAAGCCTGCTTGACTAGAATGGGAAAGCGGGAGGGGGAAATAAATGTCTTAATTCCAGAAAAAAGGAAGTCCAGAGATGGTCAGAAGATGGAGAGTAGGACAGAAAGAGAAGAGCATAAAGTACACCAACAGAACCTTCTCAACAAAATGTTAGTTATGTTTATGTTTAAATGTTTGCTGTGATAAACCTGTAAAATAAAAAAAAATATTTCTGAAAAAAATAAATAAAAACATTTATCCCATACAGCAAACAGCAAAATGGAAAAAAAAAATCAAAATGGCTGATTCACCGTTTTTGGTTGCTTCACCTCCCCCCAAAAAAATTGATAGGAAATGATGGAAAAATCATATATATCTGAATGTATCAATTAAAAAAAGTACAGATTGCAAACACAAGCTCTCACACCTAAACTATTTTTTTCTAATGTATGGACCTATACATTTTTTGAAAACACTTGGTCAGAATATGGTGATGGAAAGAGAAAAATTAATTTTTGTGATATCGCTGTAATTGTATTGAACTAGAGAATGAAGAGAGCATTTTAAAAACAGACCCCATTAAACTATATAAATGTGGTATCTCTGTAATCGTACTGACCCGGAGAATGAGAAGAACAGGTCAGTTTTATCTCATAGGGAACGCTGTAAAAACAGAACCCATAAAACTATATAAATGTGGTATCACTGTAATCGTACTGACCCGGAGAATGAAGAGAACAGGTCAGTTTTATCTCATAGGGAACGCTGTAAAAACAAAACCCATAAAACTATATAAATGTGGTATCGCTGTAATCGTACTGACCGGAGAATGAAGAGAACAGGTCAGTTTTATCTCATAGGGAACGCTGTAAAAACAAAACCCATAAAACCATATAAATGTGGTATCGCTGTAATCGTACTGACCGGAGAATGAAGAGAACAGGTCAGTTTTATCTCATAGGGAACGATGTAAAAACAAAACCCATAAAACTATATAAATGTGGTATCGCTGTAATCGTACTGACCTGGAGAATGAAGAGAACAGGTCAGTTTTATCTCATAGGGAACACTGTAAAAACAAAACCCATAAAACTATATAAATGTGGTATCTCTGTAATCGTACTGATCTGGAGAATGAAGAGAGCAGGTCAGTTTTATCTCATAGAGAACGCTGTAAAAACAAAACCCATAAAACTATATAAATGTGGTATCACTGTAATTGTACTGACCCGGAGAATGAGGAGAACAGGTCAGTTTTATCTCATAGAGAACGCTGTAAAAACAAAACCCATAAAACTATATAAATGTGGTATCACTGTAATCGTACTGACCTGGAGAATGAAGAGAACAGGTCAGTTTTATCTCATAGGGAACGCTGTGAAAACAAAACCCATAAAACTATATAAATGTGGTATCACTGTAATCGTACTGACCTGGAGAATGAAGGGAACAGGTCAGTTTTATCTCATAGGGAACGCTGTAAAAACAAAACCCATAAAACTATAGAAATGTGGTATCTCTGTAATCGTACTGACCTGGAGAATGAAGAGAACAGGTCAGTTTTATCTCATAGGGAACGATGTAAAAACAAAACCCACAAAACTATATAAATGTGATATCACTGTAATCGTACTGACCCCGAGAATGAAGAGAACAGGTCAGTTTTATCTCATAGGGAACGCTGTAAAAACAAAACCCATAAAACTATATAAATGTGATATCACTGTAATCGTACTGACCCCGAGAATGAAGAGAACAGGTCAGTTTTATCTCATAGGGAACGGTGTAAAAACAAAACCCATAAAACTATATAAATGTGGTATCGCTGTAATCGTACTGACCCGGAGAATGAAGAGAACAGGTCAGTTTTATCTCATAGGGAACACTGTAAAAACAAAACCCATAAAACTATAGAAATGTGGTATCGCTGTAATCGTACTGACCCCGAGAATGAAGGGAACAGGTCAGTTTTATCTCATAGGGAACGGTGTAAAAACAAAACCCATAAAACTATATAAATGTGGTATCGCTGTAATCGTACTGACCCGGAGAATGAAGAGAACAGGTCAGTTTTATCTCATAGGGAACACTGTAAAAACAAAACCCATAAAACTATAGAAATGTGGTATCACTGTAATCGGTTTATTTTTGGTGATGTTACCACAAGCCAAGCTTAGCAGTGCCATGTGCTCACAAGCAAAATGGTGAATGATGTTTGAGTTGCAGAAGTCTACCCGGGAAGCAAGGTAGATGACTGGACTTACAGAGGACACGCTGCGTACCAGAGCGGCGATGGTCAGGAAGAGCAAGTTGTGCTTGGTCATTATGTTAGAATAACGCAGTGGTTTATAGATCGCAATATATCGATCCAGGGCCATCATCAGTAGGATATTGCAGTCCAGCATGATGATGAAGTGAATGAAGAACATTTGAGTCAAAAATCCAACCAGCGAAATGTGATTCTGATGGAAGAGGAATCCGAGGAGCATCTTTGGGACTATGATGGTTGTGCTGCAGATGTTCATGCGACTCAACAAGGAGATGAGAACATACATAGGAGCATGCAGGGAGCTCTCCATCCGCACCGTGTGGATGATGATGATGTTGGTGACTAGGATCAGAACATAGATGAGAAAAAATGGGATGAACAAGAGGCGTCGAGATTCATGTAATCGTACTGACCCGGAGAATGAGAAGAACAGGTCAGTTTTATCTCATAGGGAACGCTGTAAAAACAGAACCCATAAAACTATATAAATGTGGTATCACTGTAATCGTACTGACCGGAGAATGAAGAGAACAGGTCAGTTTTATCTCATAGGGAACGCTGTAAAAACAAAACCCATAAAACTATATAAATGTGGTATCACTGTAATCGTACTGACCTGGAGAATGAAGGGAACAGGTCAGTTTTATCTCATAGGGAACGCTGTGAAAACAAAACCCATAAAACTATATAAATGTGGTATCACTGTAATCGTACTGACCCGGAGAATGAAGGGAACAGGTCAGTTTTATCTCATAGGGAACGCTGTGAAAACAAAACCCATAAAACTATATAAATGTGGTATCACTGTAATCGTACTGACCTGGAGAATGAAGGGAACAGGTCAGTTTTATCTCATAGGGAACGCTGTAAAAACAAAACCCATAAAACTATATAAATGTGGTATCACTGTAATCGTACTGACCCGGAGAATGAAGAGAACAGGTCAGTTTTATCTCATAGGGAACGCTGTAAAAACAAAACCCATAAAACTATAGAAATGTGGTATCACTGTAATCGGTTTATTTTTGGTGATGTTACCACAAGCCAAGCTTAGCAGTGCTATGTGCTCACAAGCAAAATGGTGAATGATGTTTGAGTTGCAGAAGTCTACCCGGGAAGCAAGGTAGATGACTGGACTTACAGAGGACACGCTGCGAACCAGTGCTGCGATGGTCAGGAAGAGCAAGTTGTGCTTGGTCATTATGTTAGAATAACGCAGTGGTTTACAGATCGCAATATATCGATCCAGGGCCATCATCAGTAGGATATTGCAGTCCAGCATGATGATGAAGTGAATGAAGAACATTTGAGTCAAAAATCCAACCAGCGAAATGTGATTCTGATGGAAGAGGAATCCCAGGAGCATCTTTGGGACTATGATGGTTGTGCTGCAGATGTTCACGCGACTCAACAAGGAGATGAGAACATACATAGGAGCATGCAGGGAGCTCTCCATCCGCACCGTGTGGATAATGATGATGTTGGTGACTAGGATCACAACATAGATGAGAAAAAATGGGATGAACAAGAGGCGTCGAGATTCATGGAAGCCGGGGAATCCCAAAAGGATGAATTCCTGATGAGAGTAATAGACCATAGAGATGTTCATAGCATCAGCCATCGCAGTCAGGGCGCTCAGAAGAACCAACCACCTGTCAGGAGAAGAGGGTCCTATATCAGGTTTTAGTTCTGGATAACACAAGATCCTTTCATCATGTATTGATGCCGGGGAGTTTTACCTGTTCTTACATTGAATTTTTATTTGCTCATCCTTTATATTTGGTGATTTTTAGGTCACCCCAAAAGATAAGAGGGCCCACTCTGACTGTGTATTGTTGGCCAAACCTGCAGCGAATGGTGGGTTCAGTCAACAGTTCAATGTGTATGGGGAGCTCCGGACTCTCCCCTGACAGATGATGTTGGAGAGAGAAAGATCAGGTGAAGTGAATATTTTCACCTAATCCATTTTTACTCCTGGCAGATAAGCCACCACCAGTTCTCTTCCCATTAAATAAACGTATGTTCAGCCGAGCCGAATGTGCATGTTTATAGGGGAGTCAGTTGTGACCACGGCACCCGAGTGATGCACTCCTGGTGACGGAACGACTTTCCTGTGACAAAATTGTGGAAGACAATCGGTCACTATGGCAGCCTCAGGATCCAAGGCCTGCCCCAGCGAAGTTCCTATGGAGCCCTGTCTGTGGATGTTAAATCATTGCAGTCTATGGGAGAAGCGATCAAACAGTCTCATGTTCAAGCCCCGTAAGGGGACTTAAATGAAATGTAAAAAATAAAATGTTTTTAAAATAAAATGAAAATACAACCATATATATTTTATAAATAAAAATGACAGATCACCCTGAACCTTGACTCCATAGAATATGGCAATGAAGAAAAAAAAGTTGTCCCACAAAAAATGTGAATGGAAAAATAAAAAAGTTATGGCTCCGGGACGGAAGAGAGTGAAAAACAAAAAGGAAAATCACTTCAACATGAAGCAGTCAATATATATATATTATTTTTAAGCTGGAGTCTGTTACTATTTTTTGCTAAGCTAGAAACGTACAAACTCTAAAAATGAAAGCAAATTGTCAATGATATATAAATTCTAAAGTGAATAATAATTTTCTGCTGCTCTGTGTGCGGTGTCTCCAGTAAGAAGTAACCTACCTGTCAGTGACTTACCTGTGAGGTTCACAGACCCGACACTGACGCTTGTTACTGTGAACGCGGAGCAGATCACATTTCTGTCTGTTCTCCTGTGGGATTGTGACATGTCCTGAGTGCATTTTGACCAATTTCCACAAGGTACGAAGGGGACACGTAAGACACAGGAGATCTGCTCACTACGGGGCTTGTCCAGCTTAGAAAACATATTGTCCTTTATTCTACAAGTTAATTGTGAGTGAATAGAGAGGTCCTCTGCTCAGGACGGTTATTAGAGTAGAGATTGGGGTTTCCCCTCTAGAAGACCTATCCTGTGTTGTATAGACAGCTCATTGATATAAATGGGTGCTGTGTAAAATTACCACTTCCATCATGCCCAAACAACCCAAATAAAAGAATGCTGGAAGTTGTAGTTTTGTACCAGCTGAGAGGCCACAAGTTTGACATCCCTGCTCTAGAGTAACACTTACTGGGGTCCAAGCAGGGGACACTGTGATCTGCTCATTGTCAAGAGACCCTTCTAACATGGGGATTGTTCAAAGTGGAGAAGCCCTTTAATTCCATGCCCCTCTCTGTGACTCCTCTCTTTTATTGATAACAGTCTTTACACCCGAGCTCCATGTTTCCTTTTCTTATACGTCTTCCTCAGGCTATTCCTGATCTCTATCATCCTAAGTCCACAAGTAATTGTGTCTGGACTTGATGGAGAATAATGAGGTTCTGAACATCAAGGGGAATGTACAATGACATTCGGTACACAAGAGGATGGCAAACCACAGGAGAACGTCAGTCTGGTGACCAGTAGATGTGCGCTATACGTCCTCCAGGCTTTTTCACGTCCTCTTCCCCCAACTGTCTTTATCACTGAGCGTAGAATGCTTAGGTACAAGACCAAGACACGTTGTTATTAGGAGTATTCTCGCCCACAATCCTACAGCCCGTACCTTCGAGGAGTCTCCGCCCCTGAGGTTCAAGAGACTCGTGTTCTCACAAGCAAAGTTCATAATAAACTACAAAAAAAACCTGAGAGATGAAGAAAACAATCAGAGAGACCAAGAAGAGACTGAAGTAAACCACATAAGAGGATCCATGCCACCATCTGCTTAGTCATAATGTGGTGGTAGTGTAGGGGCAGTATTATAGCTGCATACCATTCCAGTCCCATCAGCACCAGTACGTGACTCATAGCTGCCTGCTAGATATAGAAAGAACCTTTGTACGAGGCAGTCGTTCAACCTTATTTGGTCCATATCAAATATTAAATCAAGAAGAACATTTGCATTGTACTGATGTTGGTGGAAAATAAAAGATAAGATTGTCAAATGGAGAATGGAGAGTCTTCTCTACCTGGACTGTGTATGCTCTTCATAGTTAGGCCCACTTCTGCCATGAGGCTAGGTGGGACTCAGGCATTAGCTGACCCGCCTCTAATGGGGACGGCAGTTTACAATGGGACACAGGAACTTGCTCCGGTCCCTGCTGTTCAGCCTCATAAGCCTTAGGCCGCTAGTCCTGAAGTCCATGAAGCAGTAGAACAGAACAGGCAATCGCGGTGATGAAATCCAATGACCTCCTTGGCCAGTGGGGGCAGCAAACGGGACACTTTTTTTTAAATATACACTACTCACAAAAAGTTAGGGATATTCGGCTTTCGGGTGAAATTTATGGAACACATAAAAAGTTCCAGCTCCAGTGATATTATATCATGAAAAGTCGGGCATTTAAGTAGAAGCAGCAATAGTGATTTCCTCATCTCAAACAATTTATTGAAACAAAAGCCGACCCCAGTGCGTCTCCTGCTGCTCACACGTCGTCTTATTGTCTGCTGAGGCATGGCACCCCACTCTTCTTGAAGGGCGGCCCTCGGGTCACTGAGGTTCTGGGTACAGAGTACGATTCTCTACACGAAGACTCAGCTGATCCCAGAGGTTTTCAATGGGATTCAGGTCTGGAGAAAGTGCAGACCGCTCCATGTGAGGTCCCCCGGTCTCAAGCTATGGGGGCTTTATTACTACTAGAGGCTCTAAAAGGGTGCCTTATGGAGGGGTATTACTGTTGGGGGTATTATTAATATTGGGGCTGCTGTGGGGGAATTGTTATTATTGGGCACAATATGGAGTGCATTACTACTAATGGGATTACTGTAGGGGACACTGTTACTATGGGGGGGACTATCAGTATGGATCTGTTATTTCTGCGGTATAGTATTTGGAGGCATTGGGGAGCCCGACACAGTTTTTGAAGGTAGAAGCAGGATGACGATGTTGGGGCACCCAGAGGAGGAGGATGATGGAAAAGTGAGGAACCTAATATCTGTAGAAATGAGACGTGGCTGAAAGATGTGATCCTGGTGGTCTGCTTCTAATAGAGAAGATGAGGAAAGAGAACATCTACATCAGAGGAGACATCACTGGATGTAAGAGGTATGTAGTGTTGTATGTAATGTGCATCCACATATGTCTTTAACAGTAGGACTGGCCGGGGTCTCAAACACATAGCCCATAGGCCTATTATATGCAGCCCATAACCGCTTCTGAGTTGGGTGGCAGTTTACAGCAGGCCACAAGAGCTTACGGCATCCTCCCTGCCATTCAGCCTCATAGGCCACAGGCCACTAGGTCTGCGGCCTATGAGGCAGTAGAATGGTGCAGGAGGTCGCAATGACATCACCAAGACCTTCTGATACAGGTGTTTGTGACCACGGCATCACACCATCTGAGACCTGGTGCTGGAGTTAATGTCACCGCGACCACCTGCCCCAGAAGAGAAGGATCATTCACCAAATGGCCTCCGGTCTATCCCAGGGTGGAGTTGGGCAGGCTGGGCTGCTCTCGGGCAGAAGGACATTTCTCCTCATCACCTTGTCCTATCTAACATCTCTGACTAACAATTTTTTCCCCCTGTTCTCCCTATAAGTATCGACCACGTATCCCCATACCTTAAATGTTGTGGAGAACGTTCAGACTGAGTTCCATCTTGCTAATGCATTTGGAGCTGGATGCGGCAGAGTTGGTGATATACCGGCCCTCCAGCGTCCAGCCGGATGCATTAGTGCCGGCTCTGCACATCATCCAATGTAGCAGTGCCGGTGCGAAACTATTCGCTATGCAGACTCAGCAGCACCGATCCGGTGCATCGAGTGATGTAGCAGAGCCGGCTCATAGTCGGCACCACATTGGATTTATAGATGCGGTTGTGGTTCAGACACAGTGACACATTGAGGGGTGTCGGCATTGGTGTGAATGATTGCATAGAGATGTGGGCAGCAATTGTGATTTCAGGTGATAACTAATGAATGAGGGGAAGTGAGGGGATATTTTAGGGCGAGGTTAATGTGAGAGGAAGTGACGCCCCTGACGAAGCCATTTGGAGCGAAACCCGGGTCGGGCAGACGCGATTTTTAAAAAAAAAACGCTGTGATTTTACCTGTCTATTTGTAAGTAGAATAAAACAAGTCTTTTATCTGGTGTGTAACGGTCTTCACTATGGAAGGAGTGTAATCTTCACATAGGATGAAGGAAAGAAAGCCGGTGACCTGTGTTTAACATCTTGATACGCCTGTGTTAAAACGAGAGCACGGTGAGTGCAATCCTAGAGTGCCTGCAGGTTCTAACTGGCAATACTTCACTATATGTGGTTCCTTTTATAATCTGTATAGATCGATACATATGAAAGGAAGCAGTGCGAGCTTGATGTCGGAGATCGATCAAAAATTATTTCCTCTGGTGTGAAAATAGAAGCACTCTCTGCGCGGTCCACTTTCCGTTTTTAAAACTTTTGATGAGAGACCTACCCACCTCTTGAAAAAGGACTGCAGCAATTTGGAAGGATACGTATATCAGATTTATCTTTTTACTGTGACTATCTAACATCTCTGGCTGCCTGGTACATCAAAAAAGCATCTGCTCCCCCCTGATAAACCGGATACTGGAGGAAGAGGATTCATTTTGGGGGGAGATTTGGAAAGTTTAAAAGATATTTCAATATTCATTGTACTCCACTCCCCTCATTAATTGGAGCTAGTCTGGCCCATGGCAGACCCATCCCTGGTCAGAGACGTGGGTGCATACGTGACAACAGGGTATCAATTACTATATATTGTGGGTGTGCACACACTGTATTGCCTGCCACCTTTTCTTGTGTGTTTGGTTACGTGCACTCATACAGACATTAACAGCATGGGCACCCAAGAACAACCATCAGGCAGGGTGCCTCTCCGTCACTGCATCGGCCCCAGGGAAGGACTGCCTGACGGAGTACACTGTGACACGTCGTGATCAGGGCCAATACCTCTCCCATCCTCCGCTCCGGCACCTCAGTGGCTTTCTCCATACAAATGATGTCCCAAACAGGATAGGCCCCGGTGCCTTAAGTGGAAGTGGTCAGGTAAGTTGTTGTAAACCTGTTAACAAAATTAGTGAAATTATGAAAAAATTGGGCTGGCTCACAGTGTTCTAATAACCAAAAATGTAATAAATTTAAAATAACAATAGAATATAAACCAATTTCTATTATTGCTTTATATTCCATTGCTATTTTAATATGAATTTGTGATTTATTAAATGTATGGTTTATTAGAACATTGGGAGCCAGCCACATTTTTTCATTACTTTATATTATAGCTAATTGGTATTTTAGCCGGCTGTGCATCAGTATTGGGATTCGGCTTTGGTGAGCGTCCCTATTTGTAAACAATTTTTGGAAAATGCAGCGCACCAGCAAAACGGGCTAATTGGCCATCTTGGATATTGTGCATTGTGGACCCGACTTCAGAGCAAGAAAAGAACTGATCCACCCAGCCAAAACGTGGGAAGGAAGTGAGTCCGCCTACAGAGGCCTTACCCTGTGGTTCTCAAGAGTGGTTCCATCACCTGGCCAGTGAACGACACACTCCATCACTCTACCTTCTGTAGGCTGAGGATAGAAGTTTATGTCATTTGCGTCAGACAAAGAAGACACACTGAAAAGGAAGATCTCCTCCACTACTGCTGGCCCCGGCACTGTCATCACTGTGAACCTGTCAAGGTAAGTGCTCACCCTAGCTTCTTCTACAGTTTGTACTGGAACTGGCCACAGCAGCAAAAAGAGAAATACTGGGCAAAACATCATGCCGGCATCCATCCAATGACTCCATTGCTACTGCTGTTGGAGCTAGAGAATCCTCATGCTGCTATGGCAGCCATAGCTCCTCTCATAAAGGGGCGTCCACAACCTGGAGTTCGCCTGCCTGCAGTTCCATGTTTCACCACGGGAAGTCACCAGAATACAACAGATGGAACCAGAGGATGGACCCCTGTATCTATCTGCAAGAGAGTGGGGAGGACTTCTCCCTCATTTAAGAAGAATTATTGAGCCATCTGACTGTGGACATCAGGAGGGTGAGAACATTAGCCACTGTTTTTTGTGGTTGTTTATTATTGGCCCTATTTGGTGCACCCTTGCTTCCTCATCTCACATAAAGAACTCAATCTCCAACTTCAGGAAAAATTCCAGGCTCTACACCTTTCACTTACTTTTCAGGTTAAGCAAAACCCACCTAAGATGTGTTCCAATGTTTAAATATTTGTACCATCACCTGCTCTCTTTGAGACCTGTTTCTTTGAAGGAACGGTACCCATTGTTCTGGCCTCTTAACGGACCTGAGCATTAGTGTGACCTGTATTCGTGTTACAGGGACTCTAATATCTAACAGAGCCTTATGATCCAGACTTGTTTTCATTTGCACTTTGAATTGACATGTCCATACACCTTAGCTAGTTAGTTAGCCATCCTGCGTCACAAACTGTCCCTCAGGACTTAAGTGCCGCTTGTTTTTCTGCCACTGTGGTAGTCAGATAGAGCCTATGAATTATTGATGTGAATGTTGTGCATATGCACTTATCCCCTTTTCTATCCACAGCACAGGGAGGGAGCCAGCTGAAATCTATCTCTTTGGGTATGTGTAGCTGTACTACCACAGTTTGATCCCAGCACCAACCCGAGAATGGCTTGCCTTTCAAAAGGGGGGTGTGCAGTACCCCAGTGCAAAGGGGTATCTGCAATTGTTTGGTAACATACTGTACTGTAGTGTCATGCTATAAACCAGTATGTAATATGACACACCCAGTATGCTTAAGCATAAAACTGGCATGGCCAGAATAAACTATCCTGGCCCAACTCTTTCTGGAACTTAGGATATGGGCTGGCCCCTCCCCCTAGTTCCAGGAGAAGATTCTAGCTGTTCTAGGAGTAGGCAGTTTGAGGATAGGCCTGAAGAAGGCAGGGAGCAAACAGTATGTGCTACTATTCTCAGGCATTCAGCTCAAATGCTTCTGGAGACTAACAGATCCGGATGTCTCCTCCGCTACCATCACAGAGAGAGAGAAGAGTTTGGAGAATTTTTATAGCTACAGTGTGAGGTCAGCAATGTAACCAGGGTTAAGCATCACAGACTTTGCTGCTGCATCTGAGAAACAATTTAAGACTTTAGGACACCCTATACAACCCAGGTAAGTGGATTCAAAGGTTACAACTTTTTAGTCACCAAGGTAACCTGCGTTAAGCATTACAGACTTTGCTACTGCATCGGGAGAAACAAGTTAAGACACACTATGCAACCCAGATTAGTGGATTCAAGGGCTTTAACATTTTAGTCAGCATACAGCATTTCAGACCCTGCTGCAGGGGAGGGAAAACGTGTTCAGATACCCTGCACACTTCTGGTACAATTTGGCCAGTTATATTATTGAAAACCATCTGGAGACTGGAGAATTATCTTAGGTTAAAATCAGAAAGAAGATATTCTGTATAAAGAGAATGAGATCCGTCACTTCTATCCTGGAACAAAGAGGTTACATAGCCTTGTTGGCCTTGAAAGATGCATACCTTTACATCCCTTTTGCTGTTCCTCACAGGAGGAACAGTATTGGTCCTACTCATCGGCAAGTTAAGACACGTCCAGTTTAGGACTATTCCCTTAGGGATATCATCTACTGTCCAGACCTTCACAAAAGTGGTTGCTTCTGTTGCAGCTGCTTACAGAGCTCACGGTATAACTGTCATAGCATAAATTGGAAGGTCAAATGTTCGATCTGCTAATGTGGAGTTTTGTAATAGATTCCCCTGACTTAACGATATCCTTAAAGGTATTATGTACATAACTGCTCATATGGCGTTGTAGGTCTCCTAGAGGGCTTTCTAACCGTACCTGAGTATGCAATATAAATGTATTTGTGCCCCTTAAAAAATGATTTTATGAATATGGTAATGGACATGGAAAAGAGCCCAAGTGGCGGTACTTATTGTTCGTGGAGCCCAGCCATGGCCATTCTTAGTGAGCCCTGCTCCTCCCCTCATCTTGTATTCTTCTTGATGTAGTGCCTTTGCTCCCTCGCACCTTCAATTCATTCAGCAGGAGGTCCTAGGCAAACCCAGTAAGGTTGTAAAAGATGTGCTCCCTGCCCCTAAGAACCCATCACTTCCACCATCTGAAAGTCAGTAGGTTGGGTAGCCCATCTAGATGAAATTCCTGTGAAAGGCATTTACTACAAACATGGACAATCTGCCAGTGTAATACAGCCCTAAGAGAGCTCAAAGCAATATGACAAGACCTGAAACACTTTGCCCCCCAGATTCTGGGGAGAGTAGTCAGGTTCAGGTGAGACAACACGACCAACATGAACACTATACATCAACAAACAGGGAGACACTCGATCACAAGCTCTTCCCATGGTTGTTGGCATGATCTTGTCTCGGGCAGAGAAGAACCTTTCCCATATGTCTGCTGCTCACATTCAGAAGACTTTCAGTGTTGTAGTAGATCTGCCGAGTTGAGGACATTTAGTTTTGGGAGAGTGGTCGCTGAATCCGGAGATCTTCCATCAGATCTGAGGTGGCGAATTCCCGAAATAGATCTCATGGCTACAAGGTTTAGTGGTGTGATTGAGAAATTCTGCTCTCTATATCAGGAGAACAATTCTTTGGTAGTGAAAGCGTGTGAGACCCGTGTCGCTTATTAATCTGTCACTTTAAAAGAACATTTTCGGGGAGACTTATCAAACTCATGTAAAGTAGAACTGGCTTAGTTGACCATAGCAATGAATCAGATTCCAATTTTCATTTTTCAAAGGAGCTTTCAAAAATGAAAAGTGGAATCTGATTGGTTGCTATGAGCAATAAGCCAGTTCTACTTTACAGCAGTTTGATAAATCTCCCCCTTTATCTTTTTTTATTTTTGATGAAATACAACACTTTCAATGGGTAGTTTTTATCAACCATTACTTTCCACTTTAGGCAACAGTCTCAAGGATGGTCTTCCCCTTGTTTGTATTATAATTGTATTGTGAAATTGTATTGAACTGTAATTCCCAATATTGTCCTTAGAGAGCGAACCTGTAACTAAGTTTCTGTCTATTTCTGTTTGTAGACCACTGACCTTTATTTCTGGAGAAAATATTTTTTATACGTCGGCTGATCTTTCAACGAAGGACCTTTCTCTCCTTTCTCGGTAAGTATAGCATCCTCCTCCTTCCCTCTCGCCCTCCTGTCTACCAGTCTCTCTCTTTTTTTAACTCTATTAACCCCCCTCTCTCGATGTGACTCTCTCACGGTAGACGTATCAGACACCGACATCTTCCCGCAATATCAACAATTAGTAACTAAGGCCTCATGAATGTATGCTACATAACCCTAAATGAAATAGTTTAATATCTCTTTATTTATCTCATGTACTCACCTCAGAATATTAGATAATTGATTATTCATCTACATTTTTGTCCACTCCTTACAAGCTCTCTCCATTCCTTGTTCAGGCCGGCCTATGTGTTCCCTCCGGTTTCCATAATAAAGAGATTATCGATAAAAAAGAGCGGCCGGGCCACTGTAATCACCATCATACGTTTTGGCTGAAGAAGTCTTGGTTTACCAAGCTCATGCAGATAAGTCGAGCAGTATAGAAGAATCCCCCCAGTGCAGAACCAAATATTGCAGGGTGCACAGGTCTGCCCAGATCTCAACAGATTCAATCTGATGCCCTGGAGGTTTGCCAGTCTCTATTGCAATCCAGAGAGCTATCTGATGTCGTCTTCAGTAGTGTTGAGCGAACAGTTCGAGAATAGTTCGGGTTCGTACCAAATTTTGGGGTGTCCGGGACACGGACCCGAACCTGGAAATTTTAAAAAAAGTTCGGGTTCGGGTTCGTTGTTCGGCGATTACTTCCCGCTTTCTGAAGGGCTGCACAGCAGCCAATCAGCTAGCGTTTTACTACAAATGGCATGGCTGTGATTGGCCAAGTGCAGCATGTGACCCAGCCTCTATTTAAGCTGGAGTCACGTAGCGCTGCACGTCACACTGCTCTGATTAGTGTAGGGAGAGGACGCAGCTTCTGTCAGGGTGAGATTAGGCAGGGAAAAGTCAGCAACAACACCTAATGAACTGATCGATCTACAGCTGTGAATGATTGAACTTCTGCTAGTTACTTGCTCACTGGTTTTTAGGCTGCACAGAGCGTTTTTCTGTCACTTATTTTCTGGGTTGATCGGCGGCCATTTTGTGACAGAACAAGCTGCCACCAAGTCCATCAATCCATCAATACTAGTTTTTTTTTGCTATATCCTACATCAGGGGCTTGGCTGTGCTAATTGTCACCCCTAGATACTCAGGATAGCAATTTCTATATTTTATTAAGGGGTTAAATACAATTGCCCAAATACCAATCCCCTAAATCTGGTGTTCCAGCTTTGGCTAGCCAAGTATAATACTGTCTGCTGTCTGGCAAAGGATAGATTATTTTCTGTGGTGAAATTCAATTGTCAAAATAGCAATACCATAAATCAGTGGTTTCAGCTGTGGCTGGCCAAGTATAATAGTGTCTGCCAAAACATATATTTTGTTCTGGGGTAAAATTCAATTGCCAAAATAGCAATACCATAAATCAGTGGTTTCAGCTGTGGCTGGCAAAATATAATAGTGTCCGCCAAAACATATACCGTATTTTTCGCCCTATAAGACGCACCTGCCTATAAGACGCACCTAGGTTTTTGAGGAGGAAAATAAGAAAAAAAATATTTTGAACCAAAAGGTGTACTTTTGGTGGGTTTTTTACTAATGGTGTTCTGTGCATGACACTATTATAATGCACTGTTATGGGGGATCTGTGGATGACGCACTGTTATGGGGGATCTGTGGATGACGCACTGTTATGTGGGGATCTCTGGTTAACCGCTGTTATGTGGGGGAGCTGGGGATGGCACTGGTATGGGGGCATCTGGGGATGGCACTGTATGGGGGCATCTGGGGATGGCACTGTATGGGGGAATCTGTGGATGTCACTGTATGGGGGCATCTGGGGATGGCACTGGTATGGGGGCATCTGGGGGTGGCACTGTATGGGGGCATCTGGGAATGACACTGCTATGGGGGGAATCTGTGGATGACTCATAGCATCTTATGCTATGTGTCATCCACAGATTCCCCCATAACAGTGGCTGCGATGACCCCCAATACAAGGGTTGTGGGCGGCATCTTGTTTGCTAATGACAGCGGGCCCGTGCAGTAACTGTATTCTACTACACCGGGCCCGCTGTAGTAATGTTATAGGCGATGTTTAAAACTATCATCTTGATTAAACTTAATGCTGGCAGTAGTACCCTACCTCCTATAATCTACGATCGCAGGCAGGACTGGAGTCAGGAGGCCGGACGGGCAGCAGGCGGCAGCATGACGTCATGCGCCTGTGCCGTCTGCTTCATTCATAAAGTGGGCGGAGCAGGCGCGTGACGTTACGCTGCAGCCTCCTGCCCGTCCGGCCTCCTGATTCCAGTCCTGCCTGCGATCGTAGATTATAGGAGGTAGGGTAATACTGCCAGCATTAAGTTTAATCAAGATGATAGTTTTAAACATCGCCTATAACATTACTACAGCGGGCCGGTGTAGTAGAATACAGTTACTGCACGGGCCCGCTGTCATTAGCAAACAAGATGCCGCCCACAGCCCCTCCTCATTGATACACACGCCGGCTGCGCTCTTCAGCAGCGCGGCGGTGTATCAGTGTTTTCTGCATTCGCCCCATAAGACGCAGCACTATTTCCCCCCCACTTTTAGGGGGGGAAAAGTGCGTCTTATAGGGCGAAAAATACGGTATTTTGTTCTGGGGTAAAATTCAATTGCCAAAATAGCAATACCCTGAATCTGGTGTCCCAGCTGTTGCAGGCCAAGATTCATAGTGTCCGCCAAAACATATATTTTGTTCTGGGGTGAAATTCAATTGCCAAAATAGCAATACGCTGAATCTGGTGTTCGAGCTGTTGCAGGCCAAGTGTAAACCTGTCCCTAAAAGGATACCTTTCATCCAGGGCCTAAATACTAGCCCTAAAAGAGATATTCCCCTAAATCAGTGGTCACTGCTGCGCCGGGATTAGTGTAATACGCTACATAAATAATAGGCAGATAGTGTTAGGTGCCTGTAAAAAAAGGCCTGAATTTGAAATCAATACATTGGGCCAAATATTTTTTTCCTTATTGTGGTGCTTGGTGAACGGTAACAATGAGGAAAATATCTAGTAAGGGACGCGGACGCGGTCGTGGTGGTGTTAGTGTACCCTCTGGTGCTGGGAGAGGACGTGGCCATTCTGCCACAGCCACACGTCCTAGTGAACCAACTACCTCAGGTTCCAGTACCCACCAGAATTTACAGCGATATTTGGTGGGGCCCAATGCCGTTCTAAGGATGGTAAGGCCTGAGCAGGTACAGGCGCTAGTCAATTGGGTGGCCGACAGTGGATCCAGCACGCTCACAACAATATCTCCCACCCAGTCTTCTGCAGAAAGCGCACAGGTGGCGCCTGAAAACCAAGCCCATCAGTCTGTCACATCACCCCCATGCATATCAGGAAAACTGTCTGAGCTCTCAAGTTATGCAGCAGTCTCTTATGCTGTTTGAAGACTCTGCTGGCAGGGTTTCCCAAGGGAATCCACCTAGCCCTTCCCCAGTGGTGGAAGACATAGAATGCACTGATGACAACCACTGATGTTTCCTGATGATGAGGACATGGGAATACCACCTCATCAGAGTCCGCACGTCTCTGATGATGACGAAACACAGGTGCCAACTGCTGCGTCTTTCTGCAGTGTGCAGACCGAACAGGAGGTCAGGGAGGAAGACTGTGTGGAAGACGATGCAGGGGACGATGAGGTCCTAGACCCCACATGGAATGAAGGTCGTGCCACTGACTTTCATAGTTCAGGAGGAAGAGGCAGTGGTGAGACCAAGCCAACAGCGTAAGCAAAAGAGGGAGCAGGGGTCAAAAGCAGAACAGCCGCCTCCAAGAGAGTTCGCCTGCTACTGGCCACCACCACCAGGGACCGAGCACCCCAAAGGCAGCTTCAAGGAGTTCCCTGGCATGGCACTTCTTTAAACAATGTGCTGACGACAAGACCCGAAAGTGGTTTGCACGCTGTGCCATCAGAGCCTGAGGCGAGGCATTAACGTTCTGAACCTTAGCACAACCTGCATGACCAGGCATCTACATGCAAAGCATGAACTGCAGTGGAGTAAAGACCTTAAAAGCAAGGAACTCACTCAGGCTCCCCCTGCTCCCTCTTCTGCTGCTGCCTCGGCCTCTTCCTCCGCCTCGGGAGGAAATGTTGGCACCTGCCGCCCACCAAACAGAGGATGTGCCACCGACACCACCACCTGCATCACCAAGCATCTCCACCATGTCACACGGCAGCGCTCAGCTCTCCATCTCACAAACCTTGGAGAGAAAGCGTAAATTCCCACCTAGCGACCTCGAGCCCTGGGCCTGAATGCCAGCATTTCTAAACTACTGGCCTTTGAAATGCTGTCATTCCGGCTGGTGGACACAGACAGCTTCAAACAGCTGATGTCCATGGCTGTCCCACAGTATGTTGTTCCCAGCCGCCACTACTTCTCCAAGACAGCCGTGCCTTCCCTGCACAACCAAGTATCCGATAAAATCAAGTGTGCACTGCGCAACGCCATCTGTGGCAAGGTCCACCTAACCACAGACCACGTGGACCAGTAAGCACGGCCAGGGACGCTATATCTCCCTAACTGCACACTGGGTAAATGTAGTGGCGGCTGGGCCCCAGGCGGAGAGTTCCTTGGCGCACGTCCTTCCGCCGCCAAGGATCACAGGGCATCATTCTTTGCCTGTAGCCTCCTGCTCCTACTCGGCTTCCTCCTCCTCCTCTGCTTCCACCAGCTCATCCAGTCAGCCACACACCTTCACCACCAACTTCAGCACAGCCCGGGGTAAATGTCATCAGGCCATTCTGAAACTCATATGTTTGGGGGACAGGCCCCACACCGTGCAGGAGTTGAGGCGGGGTATTGAACAACAGACCGACGAGTGGTTTCTGCCGGTGGGCCTCAAGCCCGGCCTGGTGGTGTGCGATAATGGCCGAAATCTCGTGGCAGCTCTGGGACTAGCCGGTTTGATGCACATCCCTTGCCTGGCGCATGTGCTGAATTTGGTGGTGCAGAAGTTCATTCACAATTACCCCGACATGTCAGAGCTGCTGCATAAAGTGAGGGCCGTCTGTGCGCGCTTCCGGTGTTCACATCCTGCCGCTGCTCGCCTTTCTGCGCTACAGCGGAACTTCGGCCTTCCCGCTCACCGCCTCATATGCGATGTGCCCACCAGGTGGAACTCCACCTTGCACATGCTGGAGAGACTGTGCGAGCAGCAGCAGGCCATAGTGGAGTTTCAGCTGCAGCACGCACGCGTCAGTCGCACTGCGGAACAGCACCACTTCACCACCAATGATTGGGTCTCCATGCGAGACCTGTGTGCCCTGTTGCGCTGTTTCGAGTACTCCACCATCATGGCCAGTGGCGATGACACCATTATCAGCGTTACAATACCACTTCTATGTCTCCTTGAGAAAACGCTTAGGGCGATGATGGAAGAGGAGGTGGCCCAGGAGGAGGAGGAGGATGACAGGTCGTTTTTAGCACTTTCAGGCCAGTCTGTTAGAAGTGGCTCAGAGGGAGGTTTTTTGCAACAGCAGAGGCCAGGTACAAATGTGGCCAGCCAGGGACCACTACTGGAGGACGAGGAGGATGAGGAGGAGGTGGAGGAGGATGAGGATGAAGCAGGTTCACAGCGGGGTGGCACCCGACACAGCTCAGGCCCATCACTGGTGCGTGGCTGGGGGGATACGGAGGACGATGACGATACACCTCCCACACAGCTTGTCCTTACCTCTGGGGAGCCTGGCACACATGAGCGACTACATGCTGCAGTGCCTGCGCAACGACAGCAGAGTTGCCCACATTTTAACGTGTGCGGACTACTGGGTTGCCACCCTGCTGGATCCCCGGTACAAAGACAATGTGCCCACTTTACTTCCTGCACTGGAGCATGATAGGAAGATGCGCGAGTACAAGCGCACGCTGGTAGAGGTGCTCCTGAGAGCATTCCCAAATGTCACAGGGGAACAGGTGGAAGCCCAAGGCGAAGGCAGAGGAGGAGCAAGAGGTTGCCAACACAGCTGTGTCACGGCCAGCTCCTCTGAGGGCAGGGTTAGCATGGCAGAAATGTGGAAAAGTTTTGTCTCCATGCCACAGCTAACTGCACCACCACCTGATGCGGAACATGTTAGCAGGAGGCAGCATTTCACTAACATGGTTGAACAGTACGTCTGCACACCCCTCCACGTACTGACTGATGGTTCGGCCCCATTCAACTTCTGGGTCTCCAAATTGGCCACGTGGCCAGAGTTAGCATTTTATGCCTTGGAGGTGCTGGCCTGCCCGGCGGCCAGCGTTTTGTCTGAACGTGTATTCAGCACGGCAGGGGGCGTCATTACTGACAAGCGCAGCCGCCTGTCCACAGCCAACGTGGACAAGCTGACGTTCATAAAAATGAACCAGGCATGGATCCCACAGGACCTGTGCCTCCCTTGTGCAGAATAGACATTTATAACTGCCTCCCCTCAACCATGTATTCTTGTACTCCGGGCACTTCTTTATTGAATCCTCATTTTTTTAACTTTACCATGATCTTGCGGTGCAACCCAAAGTTGAATGAACCTCTCCTCTGTCTGGGTGCTGGGGTCGAAATAACTGAAAGTGGCCTTCTCCAGTGGTGGGTGAAATGACGCATGATTTCTTGCTGTGGACCTCTCTCCTCTGTCTGGGTGCTAACCAAATAACTGAAAGTGGCCTTCTCCAGTGGTGGGTGATATGACGCCTTATTCCTTGCTGTGGGACCTCTCTCCTTGGTCTGGGTGCTGGGGCCGAAATAACTGAGAGTGGCCTTCTTCGGTGGTGGGTGATATGACGCATGATTCCTTGCTGTGTGACCTCTCTCCTCTGTCTGGCTGCTGGGCCGCAATAACTGAGAGTGGCCTTCTCCGGTGGTGGTTGATATGACGCATGATTCCTTGCTGTGGAACCTCTCTCCTCTGTCTGGTTGCTGGGCCGAAATAACTGAGAGTGGCCTTCTCTAGTGGTGGGTGATATGACGCATGATTCTTTGCTGTGGGACCTCTCTCCTCTGTCTGGGTGCTGGGCCGAAATAACTGAGAGTGGCCTTCTACGGTGGTGGTTGATATGACGCATGATTCCTTGCTGTGGGACCTCTCTCCTCTGTCTGGGTCCTGGGCCGAAATAACTGAAAGTGGCGTTCTCCAGTGGTGGGTGATATGATGCGTTGGTTCCTTCCTGTGGGACATCTCTCTTCTGTCTGGGTGGTGGGGCCGAAATAACTGAGTGGCCTTCTCCGGTGGTGGGTGATATGACGCATGATTCCTTGCTGTGGGACCTCTCTCCTCTGTCTGGGTGCTAGGATGAAATAACTGAGAGTGGCCTTCTCCGGTGGTGGTTGATATGACGCATGATTCCTTGCTGTGGGACCTCTCTCCTCTGTCTGGGTGCTGGGGCCGAAATAACTGAGTGGCCTTCTCCAGTGGTGGGTGATATGACGCATGATTCCTTGATGTGGGACCTGTATCCTCGGTCTGGGTGCTGGGCTGAAATAACTGAAAGTGGCCTTCTCCAGTGGTGGGTGATATGACGCATGATTCCTTGCTGTGGAACCTCTCTCCTCTGTCTGGGTGCTGGGGCCAAAATAACTGAAAGTGGCCTTCTCCAGTGGTGGGTGATATGACGCATGATTCCTTGCTGTGGGACCTCTCTCCTCTGTCTGGGTGCTGGGCCAAAATAACTGAGAGTGGCCTTCTCCAGTGTTGAGTGATATAACGCATGATTCCTTGCAGTGGGACCTCTCTCCAATTGATATTGGTTAAATTGTATTTATTTTATTTTATTTTAATTCATTTCCCTATCCACATTTGTTTGCAGGGGATTTACCTACATTTTGCTGCCTTTGGCAGCCCTCTAGCCCGTTCCTGGACTATTTTACAGCCTTTTTAGTGCCTAAAAGTTCGGGTCCCCATTGACTTCAATGGGGTTCGGGTTCGGGATAAAGTTCGGGTCGAGTTCGGATCTCGAACCCGAACATTTTCGGGAAGTTCGGCCGAACTTCCCGAACCCGAACTTCCAGGTGTTCGCTCATCTCTACAGGCATGTAAAGGGAGAGGTTGCCTACTCCTAAAAATAATTTTAATATCTGGATCCCTCTATCACACAACCATCACTTCAGCTATAGACTCTTTCATTCTTCTTGGACAGTTTTTACATCTTGGACAGAGAGAAGTCTGATTCCATTGGGTCAGATTTTCAGTACAGCTTCTTGGTGCTCACTCTTGACGTTCTCTAATCACTATAGAATTTCTTCCCGAATTTTAGAAAGCACTGTCTTTGGCCTTTCTGTTCTGTATTCCGTTTTACAAGAGGACTCTGCTTATGGGGATACTTCTTGTTAATTTGCTGATATTGTGCTACTGATAGGACATAAGGGAAGCATTAATTTCTAACATTAATCTGTTTTCCCTTAGTCCTAACAGCAGCACAAACGTCCCTCCCTTAGTTTAGTCCTTGTTATTAACACAGTAGGTAATGGTCTCACCAGATTTTACTGTGCTGCTCTTAGGACTAAGGGAAAACAGATTAATATTAGAAATCAACATTTCTGTTTAAGGAATGACATTCCTGTATAGAAGTGCCTCTTATACAGCAGGGTAAAGGGGAATTAATAAATTGCTTCATGAGGTCATTACATTTTCTGAAACACTGGGTTTTAAATGAAAAAAATCTGCTATAATCAGCAAACGATACACCTTAAACATGCAGCATATTTGCTTAACGGCTATGTACACCTTTGGGGGGGGGGCAATTTTTAAAATTTATTATTGCATTGTACTTATTTTGAGCAAAAATATTTTTTCAGTTGGTCTTAATTAAAAATGTGGAGCCCTTTTCTCTATACAGGGCTGAGATGCTCTAGTAACAGGATCCAAATTTTCTTTGCTCTGTCAGCAAGCTTACCTGATGGCTCCTTATTAGTGATGAGGGAACATGCTCAGCTGAGTATTGGTTCAGCTCGAGCATCACTATGCTCTGCGCTCGGCTTTACTCAGCCGAGCACCACGTGTATTCGTCGCATTGCTCGAGTCTCCTCTCCACACGTTTGGCGCCTTCTAAGCAGCCAATCAAGGTCCAGGTAAGTAATTCCCCTCAGTGTAAGGCCATAGCCATGTTAGCTGTAAGCCTTACACTGATTGGTTGGCCGGAACACGTCATACCATTTCATATAGGAGCTGAGGTCCGGTGCTCGGCTCATTCAGCGTCAGGGAGAGCAGACAGTAGGCAGGGACAGATAGCGTTTTGCTCTAAACTTACTGATTTCACTCCAAAAACCTTATTGAAAGACCTAACAGTCCTTTTAAGGACTAGTGTGTGTTTGACAGCAGTGCAGCACCTTTTTTTTGGGGAGTTTGCTTCAGCACTATCAGGGACAGGCGCCACCAGGAAGGGACAGATAGTTCATGGCTTGAAAATCGCTTCTTTAACTTCTAAAAGACAGAAAGATTTCCGATTAGTGACATCTACAATACGCCATCATTAAGCAGTGTGTTGGGCAGATATTATAAAAAGGGGCTTATTCACTACAGTGTGCCTGGTACTGAGATATACACTGCACCATCATAAAGCAGTGTGTTGGGCAGACATTATAAAAAGGGGCTTATTATCTACAGTGTGCCTGGCACTGAGATATACACTGCACCATCATAAAGCAGTGTGTTGGGCAGACATTATAAAAAGGGGCTTATTATCTACAGTGTGCCTGGCACTGATATACACTGCACCTTCATAAAGCAGTGTGTGGGGCAGACATTATAAAAAGGGGCTGATTCACTACAGTGTGCGTGGTACTGAGATATACACTGCACCATCATAAAGCAGTGTGTGGGGCAGACATTATAAAAAGGGGCTTATTCACTACAGTGTGCCTGTTACTGAGATATACACTGCACCATCATAAAGCAGTGTGTTGGGCAGACATTATAAAAAGGGGCTTATTATCTACAGTGTGCCTGGCGGGCTTATTATCTACAGTGTGCCTGGCACTGAGATATACACTGCACCATCATAAAGCAGTGTGTGGGGCAGACATTATAAAAAGGGGCTGATTCACTACAGTGTGCCTGGTACTGAGATATACACTGCACCATCATAAAGCAGTGTGTTGGGCAGACATTATAAAAAGGGGCTTATTCACTACAGTGTTCCTTGGTACTGAGATATACACTGCACCATCATAAAGCAGTGTGTTGGGCAGACATTATCAAAAGGGGCTTATTCACTACAGTATTCCTTGGTACTGAGATATACACTGTACCAAAGAAATCATTTGTTCTGGGGAAATAACCTAAATTATGCCACATCTGTGTGTGCGTTTAGACCGCAACCATATACACAGTATTCCCGCAGAGAATACATTTTATTTGGGACAAATTTGTACCCAATATAGAACTACATCCGAATACAGTGTGTATTGCCAAAATTACATTATCTCTGGGTTGTGTAGTGCCAAAAATCTGTATTTTTCTGTATCGAGTACCTTACTGGAAGCCAATACAGTGTGTATTGTAAAAAAATAATTATCTGTGGCCTACTGTAGTGCCGAAAATTTGTATTTCTCTGTCTCCAGTACATTACAGCAAGCCAATACAGTGTGTATTTTAAAAATTTCATTATCTGTGGCCTACTGTAGTGCAAAAATTTGTATTTCTCTGTCTCCAGTACATTACAGCAAGCCAATACAGTGTGTATTGTAAAAAATTCATTATCTGTGGCCCAGTGTAGTGCCGAAAATTTGTATTTCTCTGTATCCAGTACAATACAGCAAGCCAATACAGTGTGTACTGTAAAAATTTCATTATCTGTGGCCTAGTGTAGTGCCGAAAATTTGTATTTCTCTGTATCCAGTACAATACAGCAAGCTAATACAGTGTGTACTGTAAAAATTTCATTATCTGTGGCTTACTGTGGTGCCGAAAATTTGTATTTCTCTGTCTCCAGTACATTACAGCAAGCCAATACAATGTGTATTGTAAAAATGGCATTATCTGTGGCCTACTGTAGTGCTGAAAATTGTATTTCTTTGTCTTCACTACATTACAGAAAGCCAATACAGTGTGTACTGTAAAAATTTCATTATCTGTGGCCCAGTGTAGTGCCGAAAATAAGTATTTCTCTGTCTCCAGTACATTACAGCAAGCCAATACAGTCAGGGGCGTAGCTAACGGGTCATGGGCCCTGGTGGAAGAGTTCAGCTTGGGCCCCCCTCCCTCAGTGCTTTGTGTGTTTTCCTATGCGGCACAAGGGTCTCTGGGCCCCCTTAGTCTCCTGGGCCCGGTAGCGACTGCTATCTGTGCACCCCCTATAGCTACGCCCATGAATACAGTGTGTATTGTAAAAATTACATTATCTGTGGCCTAGCTTAGTGCCAAAAATTTGTATTTCTCTGTCTCCAGTACTTTACAACAAGCCAATACAGTGTGTATTGTAAAAATTACATTATCTGTGGCCTAGTGTAGTTCCGAAAATTTGTATTTCTCTGTCTCCAGTACATTACAGCAAGCCAATACAGTGTGTATTATAAAAATTACATTATCTCTGGGCTAGTGTACTCCTGAAAATCTTTATTTCTCTTTCTCCAGAACATTATAGCAAGCCAATACAGTGTGTATTGTAAAAATTACATTATCTCTGGGCTAGTGTACTCCTGAAAATCTTTATTTTTCTGTCTTCAGTACATTACAGCAAGCCAAAACAGTGTGTACTGTAAAATTTTATTATCTGTGTCCTAGTGTAGTGCCGAAAATTTGTATTTCTCTGTCTCCAGTACATTACAGCAAGCCAATACAGTGTGTTTTATAAAAATGTAATTATCTGTGGCCTACTGTAGTGCCGAAAATTTGTATCTCTCTGTCTCCAGTACATTACAGTAAGCCAATACAGTGTGTATTGTAAAAATGTCATTATCTGTTACCCAGTGTAGTGTCGAACATTTGTATTTCTCTGTATCCAGTACATTACAGCAAGCCAATATAGTGTGTACTGTAATAATTTTGTGGCTTAGTGTAGTGCCAGAAATTTATATTTCTCTGTATCCAGTACATTACAGCAAGCCAATACAGTGTGTATTGTAAAAATGTCATTATCTGTGGGCTAGTGTACTCCTGAAAATTTGTATTTTTCTGTATTCCGCACATTACAGCAAGCCAATACAGTGTGTACTGTAAAAATGTCATTATCTGTGGCCTAGTGTAGTGCCGAAAATTTGTATTTCTCTGTCTCCAGTACATTACTGCAAGCCAATACACTGTGTATTGTAAAAATTTCATTATCTGTGGCCTACTGTAGTGCCGAAAATTTATATTTCTCTTTCTCCAGAACATTACAGCAAGCCAATACAATGTGTCCTGTAAAAATGTCATTATCTGTGGCTTGGTGTAGTGCAAAAAATTTGTATTTCTCTGTATCCAGTACATTACAGCAAGCCAATACCTTTGGGCTAGTGTAGTGCCGAAAATCTGTATGTTTCTGTGTCCAGTACTGTCCTGCATCAGAAAACTGTGTCTTTAGCGGACAGTAAAACAATCTGTGCCACATCCACAGACAAAACCATTAATATGAAGAAGATGAGCTCAAAGGGAGGGGGAAGTTGGTGTGATGCTTATGGTGCAAGCAGAGTCCTTGGCCCTGGGCGTGATGCTGATGGTGCAAGCAGAGGCCGTGGCCCTTGGCGCAATGAAACTGTGCCTGCTGCCAGTGCACCAGAAAAAACGAAAAAATCCACTTTACCTAGTTTTTGTCCAACTTAGCTGGGCGGCGTACTGTCCAAGTCGGACCAGTGCGAACAGGTGGTCGGTTGGATTGCAAAAGATAATGCTTCCAGTCGGGTAAGTACCACCCTCTCTTTCGCAAAGTCCAGTCTCTGTAGCCAAGAGTCTAGTCAACCGAATCCTCATTCTGAGCCTCCTTCCTCCCACCATGTCGTGTCTGGCCAAACAAGTGATCCCACACTCGGATATTCACATCACCTTTTTTCTTCGCAGTACTTGGTTTGGCTCTCTCACCAAGCACGCTTAAAGAGGTACCTGAGATATTGTGCCCTGATTCTCAACCTCTTGAGCCTTCACAGTCTCAAGAAGATGACGGTGGTGAACGGCAATCATTCGTTCACGAGGTGGATGAGGATGAGACACATTTGCCAATCACTGAGGTGGTGGTTAGGCCAAGTCAGGAGGATGAGAGGAGGGCAGTGGAAGAGGAGGTGGTGGACGATGAGGTCACTGGACCCAACATGGGTAAGGTGAAAAGCCGAGCGAGGACAGTACAGAGGGGAGGGATCCTAGCACCTCAACAGTCTGGGAGAGGCAGTGGGCTGACAAAAGGAGACGTCGGCCCACACCAAACAGGCCCTCAACTGCTACAACTGAGCACCCCCATGCGTAAATCTACCTGCCAAGGGGTAGGTGTTCCACAGTATGGCGCTTTTTGGGAAAGCGCCAGACAACAAAAGAGTGGTAGTCTGCAACCTGTGCCGTACCAAATGAGCCGGGCGTGAACACTAAGGAACCTCACCACCACCAGCATGATCCGCCACATGGCAATCCAAGCACCCTAATAAGTGGGCCAAATGCCTGGGTCCACACTCCGCGCCATGGGTCCCACCACTGCCTCCACTTCCCCAGTTACTCACTGCTGGCCAATCCCCTGTCAAAGGCGCAGGCCCGGATACCCCTCGCCCTGCACCTGGACCTTCGCATGATCTGTCAGCAACAACATCCACTTCCCTGTCCCAGCGCAGCGTCCAAATGTCGATAACACTGGCATTTGAACGGAAGCGCAAATACCCAAAACAGGCCATAGCACTAAATGCGCAACTTTTGAAATTACTGGCCCTTGAAAAGTTGCCATTTAGGCTTGTGGACACTGAGGCCTTCTGCAGCCTGATGTCGGCGGCCGTCCCTCGGTACGCAGTCCCCAGCTGCCACTATTTTTCATGGTGTGCCGTGCCCGCCTTACACCAGCATGTGTCCCAGAACATCGCCCGTTCCCTGACCAACGCACTTACTGGGAAGGTCCACTTCACCACGGATACAAGGACAAGTGCTGGTGGCCAGGGAAGCTACATTTCTCTGACTGCACACTGGGTGAATGTTGAGGAGGCCGGGAGTGAGTAGGACCCTGGGATGGCACAGGTGCTACCCACGCCCAGGATTGCGGGCCCTATTTCGATCAGGGTCTCCGCCAGCAGCTATGTTACTGGCTCCAACCCCCACTTCTCCTCCTCCGCCGCCTCCTCCTCCACTTCCACCTCCAACAGAAGTCAGCCATCAGTCGCTAGCTGGCAGCAGTGTAGCACTGCTGTGGGTAAGCGTCAACAGGCCATACTGTAGCTGATCTGCTTAGGGGACCAACAGCACACCGCAGCAGAGCTATGGCAGGGTATAAGGGACCAGACCGAGCTGTGGCTCTCGCCACTCAACCTAGTAACGGGCATTTTTGTGTCTGACAATAGCCGTAACTTGGTGGTGGCTTTGGAGCTCGGCAACCTGACACACATTCCATGACTAGCCCACGTCTTAAACTTAGTGGTTCAGCGGTTTATCAAAACCTACCCAAATTTGCAGGAGCTACTAGTGAAGGCGCACCGCTTGTGTGCCCATTTCCGAAAGTCGTCCACAGCTCCAGCCGGTCTGTCAACGCTGCTGCAGCGCTCGCGGCTTCCAGCTCACAGACTGTTGTGCGACGTGAGACAGACTTTGTGAGCAGCAGAGGGCAGTTGTGGAATACCAGCTGCAACATGGTCGTCGTCTTTTCAGTCAACTGCCACTATTCACAAGCGAGGAGTGGGCATTGATGTCAGACTTATGTGAGGTTTAAAAAACTTTGATGAATCCACACAGATGGTTAGTGGCAATAACGCTCATTATCAGCGTAACCATCCCACTGCTGTGTCTACTCAAACGATCGCTGCTCACAATTAAGGAGAATGCTTTGAATGTGGGAGACAAGGTAATGGTGGTGGAGATGTCACAGGTTGATAGCCAGACCTCCCCCAGTTCTTCTTTTTTTCAGCGCAAATTGGGCCATGAAGAGGAGGAGGAGGATAAGGGGATGAAGAGTCACCCTGAAGTTGACATCGACGTCTTGCCTGTTGGTACTCTGGCACACATCGCTGACTTCACGTTAGGCTGCCTTTCCCGTGACCCTCGCGTTATACGCATTTTAGGTAACACAGATTACTGGGTGTTCACCCGTCTCGACCCCCACTACAAAGAGAACTTCTCATCTCTCATTCCCGTGGTGGAGAGGACGAGTAAAACCGTGCAATACCAGAAGGTACTTGTTGACAGATTGCTCTAAAATTTTCCATCTGACAATACGGCCGCCAGAGTCCGTACTTCCTTAGGCAACCGAGGAAGGGAGACAAGGGGAACACACAGCAGTTCTAACAAAGGCAGGGCAACAATCTCCAAGTCATGGGACACTTTCATGACACCCCGCCAGCAACCTCACTCTGAATCGCGGCCTAGTGCTACAAGGAGGGAAAAGCTTTGGAAGATGGTGAAGGAATACATTGCAGACCGTGTCAGCGTCCTAAATGATCCCTCAGTGCCTTACAACTACTGGGTGTCCAAGCTGGATACGTGGCACAAACTTGCGTTCTACTCCTTGGAGGTGCTGGCCTGCCCTGCCGCCAGCGTATTGTCTGAGCGTGTATTTAGTGCTGCTGGTGGCATTATAACCGATAAGCGTATCCGCTTGTCCACTGACAATGCTGACAGGTTGACTCAGATAAAAATGAACAAGGCCTGGATTACCCCTGACTTCTCAACGAAATGTATGGTTTATAATGTACTCAATCCACAAGATTCAGATGCAGCCTTTTCACCACAAAAAAGGGTATATGTTCGAATCTTGTTTTCTCATCCGCCTTCTCCTCTGCCTCCTCTTCCATACAGAATATATATGCCCTCCCTATAAAGTTATGTAGGGTTCGCTCGGCTTCAGGCCCTCACCTCCAATGCTTTATACCATCTGCTCACCTGTAGCCCATCACTGCAATGATTTATGAGGTTCGATCACCTTCAGGCCCTCACCTCCAATGCTTTATATGGTCTGCTCATCTGTAGGCCATCACTGCAATGTTTTATGGGGTTCACTCACCTTCAGACCTTCACTACAATTTTTTATAGGGTCCGCTCACCTTCAGGCCCTCAAGTATAATGTTTTTGAGGGTCACCAGCAGGCCATCAATGATAATTTTTCAAGGGTGTGTTCGATGCCCTCCTTCATGTGTAATAAAGGGTGTAGTGCCCGTTCCTTGTAATTTTTGGCAGCCCTTTCACTTAGTGCATAGGCTTTATGAGTGTAGGAGTCCCTGAACAATTGTAGCACCATGTGAATGAGGCCCTCCTTTATGTGATATACAGGCTGTTTCTGAGTGCTTCTTCCTTGTAATTTTTGGCAGCATTTGCACTGTATATACAATAGAATATCCAGGAAAGAATGTTTCCTAACAATTTTACCTCTAAAAATGTATTTTTTTTTTGAGGGGGCAGGATTTTGGGCGTGATTTTGTCGCTATGTTAAAGTGGGGGACAACTGGGACAATATGGTTCCCACCAGCAGCGACATTGGAGCCCAAGGTGCACCCAGACATGGTCCCCATGCTGTTTCAGATCCATTTCGGTGGTGTTTCTGTCACTTTCTGACCTTTTCCAATGGACCAGGCACCCTCCCCTTATCCGAGTTGGGGATGCCTGGTTGTCTCCCATTGATTTCCATTATACTCGGGGGCTCGGCCGAGTGCACGAATATCGCTATGTGTTCGGACCGAGTAGTCGAACACTTTGGCGCTCGCTGATCACTACTCCTTATCTCTGCTCTCTTCCCTTATAGCTCAGTTCTTATCTTAATGATAACAATGTGGCTTAAAAAGTGTTTATGACTTTTGAGTAATTTAGAGATAAAGTTTATATTAGCTGATGGACACAAAGTGAAAGTGAAAAGTCCATCCACACAGCTAGAAAAACAGTTAACCCTGTGTGACCGAACAGCTCAATATTTTTTAATAAAGACCAACTGAAAAAATGATCTTTAGCCCAAAATGAGTAAAATGCAATCATTAAAAAAATTCCCCCCAAAGGTGTACATAGCCTTTAACGACATCCTGGTGTTTCTGGATATTATGGGCAAAATACATAGTAAATGTGGCCTCAACGTGACCATCCGAAGCCCGTTTTCTACCCATTTGACAATGATTATCTCCAAAATCCCAGGAAAATAACGGTTAGTGAGGAATATTCTATTAGCTCATACAGTGAAGTCCTATGTTTATCTGGCAGAACACTTTCAGTATCCGAATTCTGATCTCTGTGGTCCTTAGACCATAAATCAGTGGATTGACCAGGGCAGGAATGAGCAGATAGATGGCAGTGAGAAGATTGTGTGTATCTTGAGACACCGATCGAGACAACCTGTAGACAATGGATGATGACAGCCTGAAGAAGTAGACGATCAGGATGACCAGGATGTGTGTCCCACATGTGTGGAGGGACTTGTGTCTTGCAGCTCCAGATATGGTCAGTGCTACACTCATGATGCTGCCGTAGGAGGTACAGAGGAAGCTCATGTCAAATATCATGGAGAAGACCCTCAGGCTCAACCCCACCAGTTTATTTTTGGTGATGTTACCACAAGCCAAGCTTAGCAGTGCTATGTGCTCGCAAGCAAAATGGTGAATGATGTTTGAGTTGCAGAAGTCTACCCGGGAAGCAAGGTAGATGACGGGACTTACAGAGGACACGCTGCGTACCAGTGCTGCGATGGTCAGGAAGAGCAAGTTGTGCTTGGTCATTATGTTAGAATAACGCAGTGGTTTACAGATCGCAATATATCGATCCAGGGCCATCATCAGTAGGATATTGCAGTCCAGCATGATGATGAAGTAAATGAAGAACATTTGAGTCAAACATCCAACCAGCGAAATGTGATTCTGATGGAAGAGGAATCCGAGGAGCATCTTTGGAACGATAGTGGTCGTGCCGCAAATGTTCACGCCACTCAATAAAGAGATGAGAACATACATAGGAGCATGCAGGGAGCTCTCCATCCGCACCGTGTGGATGATGATGATGTTGGTGACTAGGATCACAACATAGATGAGAAAAAATGGGATGAACAAGAGACGTTGAGATTCATGGAAGCCGGGGAATCCCAACAGGATGAATTCCTGATGAGAGTAATGGACCATAGAGATGTTCATAGCATCAGCCATCGCAGTCAGGGCGCTCAGAAGAACCAACCACCTGTCAGGAGAAGAGGGTCCTATATCAGGTTTTAGTTCTGGATAACACAAGATCCTTTCATCGTCTATTGCTGGAGGGGAGTTTCACCAGTTTTTACATTGAATTGTGATTTGCTCACCTGGCTCAGTGGTTAGGACTGATTCCTTAGAGTTATAGGTTCAAATCCAACCAAGAACAACATCTGCATGGAGTTTGTATCTTCTCCCTCAGTTTGCCTGGTTTTCCTCTGGTTACTCCTGTTTTCTCCCACACTACCAAGACATATATTGTGAGCTCCACTGTAGACACCAAGTGAAGATAATGGGGTCATTTATGAAATCAGATTTGTCAATTTTGTGGCGTAAAAAAGCCACAAGTCATGGAAATTGTGACATTTCCACGGCAACTGCCACAATTTTGCGACATTTCGTTATGCAATTTCCACCTGCAAGAGGCTTCTAATTTGTAAAGGCCCCCACACTCATTAGTGTATTGTCGGCCAAACCGTCAGAGAAAGGTGGGTTCAGCCGACAGTTTATTGGGGAGCTCCCGACTCTCCCCAACAGATGATGTTGAAGAGAGAAGGATCGGGAGACTATTATCAGGTCTTCTCCTTCCAGTGTCTGTTAGCTTTCCTCTAATGTGGAATATAATCTCTAGGTTCTTCTTGATCTCCAGGGATCTATTTATGCTCGATTAAAGAGATCAGGAAGGTTGAGAATTTATTACTTATTTTCTGAAAGGAATAATGAGCTTAAGTGCCGCCATACATACCCTGGGTAGATATTTTATGGCTGCCATTAGACTGGTCCAGAGTTCAGATCATCCTAATTCTGTTAGAGCAGACTTTTACAGCAGTGACCACTTATTGGGTTCATCAAGTGTGATCTTGCTGCATCAGATTTTTGCGAGTAGCATGGAGCTCGCGCTGTATATTGAGTTTATGGTTCTCAGAAGAGACTGCTTTGTGGCTGTCTCTTTGAGTTCCACCACACAAGAAAGCCTTCCATATGGTAATATATCTTGTTAATTCCCCATTATTATGTTGCTGTTAGGACTTAAGCGGAGCATTGATTTCTAACATTAATCTGCTTTCCCTTAGTCCTAACAGCAGCAAAACTTCTTGCCCTAAGTACGTTACTTTTTTATAATAAACACAGGGTAGAAGGGGATAGCTATCCTTATATAGGCTCCGGAGTCTCTAATTAATTAGTGATTAAAATGACTAAATAAAAAATTACATTTTTCCTACTAGTACACAAGGGCAGAAATACCCCATTATTGAGCTGCTGTTAGGGCTAAGGGAAAACAGATTAACGTTAGAAATCAATGCATATGTTGGCTTAAGCCTGGTCCTTCATGTTAGCAAGCTATCAGATAGGCTGTATGTTTCCTAACCTCTCCATACACATGCACACTTGGCTTAGCCCAGCAATGGTGCTGAATGCGGAGAGGGGACAAAGCCATTGATGATAAACTATTTCCCTGAGAAGAAAAAACCATGAAATCCAACTGCCCCATCCTTCTCTCCCACAACATCTGCTGTCAGCAAATAACAATGAGGCCCCTATAGACCTTAGATGGTTGACTGGTCCTGCCACTTGCACGCTATTGGGGCATATCGGACCATAAGTTATGGGAAGGTTGTACTTATTGTGACTACAGTTTAGGCTGAATGGAAACAATGGCCCCTGCACTAAGGACCGTGTCCCTCAGATTTTATCCACAAGTAAGAATCTGACAGAGGTAGATGATCCCATACACACAGGTCCATGTGGCTTCATACTGAGGAACTGCACATCCTCCGGGCACTGCTGTACCGGCTCAGGGCTCATCACTGATTTTGTGACATGAACCTTTCCATATTTGCAATGATTTATGGATTTTTATGTTTTTATATTCCACCGGTGACTAGAACCCTTAGAGGCGGCCGTGCTGACTATAAAGCAGGGCTAAGCCAGACTTTCCTCACCCTATTTCTCCACACTCCGACACTCCTGTTCTGATATAAATGTATAGTAATTAGTAAAAAGTTACTGGTAAAAAATGATGACCTATATTAATAAATATATTTATTAATGATCTTGTAGAAGGCCTCGCACAGTAAAATATCAATTTTTGCAGATGACACTAAACTGTGTAAAGTAATTAACACAGAAGAGGATAGTATACTGTATATATATACTACAGAGGACAGTATATTGTATATATACTACAGAGGACAGTATACTGTATATATATATATATACTACAGAGGACAGTATACTGTATATATATATACTACAGAGGACAGTATACTGTATATATATATATACTACAGAGGACAGTATACTGTATATATATACTACAGAGGACAGTATACTGTATATATATACTACAGAGAACAGTATACTGTATATATACTACAGAGGACAGTATACTGTATATATATACTACAGAGGACAGTATACTGTATATATATACTACAGAGGACAGTATACTGTCTATATACTACAGAGGACAGTATACTGTATATATATACTACAGAGGACAGTATACTGTATATATACTACAGAGGACAGTATACTGTATATATACTACAGAGGACCGTATACTGTATATATATACTACAGAGGACTGTATACTGTATATATATATACTACAGAGGACAGTATACTATATATATATATATATATATATATATAGATACTACAGAGGACAGTATACTGTGTATATATATATATACTACAGAGGACAGTATACTGTATATATACTACAGAGGACAGTATACTGTATATATATATATATATATATATATATATATACTACAGAGGACAGTATACTGTGTATATATATATATATACTACAGAGGTATATATACTACAGAGGACAGTATACTGTATATACACTACAGAGGACAGTATACTGTATATATACTACAGAGGACAGTATACTGTATATATATATATATATATATATATATATACAGAGGACAGTATACTGTATATATATATACTACAGAGGACAGTATACTGTATATATACTGCAGAGGACAGTATACTGTATATATACTACAGAGGGCAGTATACTGTATAAATACTACAGAGGACAGTATACTGTGTTTATACTACAGAGGACAGTATACTGTATATATACTACAGAGGGCAGTATACTGTGTATATATACTACAGAGGACAGTATACTGTATATATACTACAGAGGACAGTATACTGTATATATACTACAGAGGACAGTATACTGTATATACACTACAGAGGACAGTATACTGTATATATACTACAGAGGACAGTATACTGTATATACACTACAGAGGACAGAATACTGTGTATATACTACAGAGGACAGTATACTCTATATACTACAGAGGACAGTATACTGTATATATACTACAGAGGACAGTATACTGTATATATAAACTACAGAGGACAGTATACTGTATATACTACAGAGGACAGTATATTGTATATACACTACAGAGGACAGAATACTGTTATATATATATATATATATATATATATATACACACTACAGAGGACAGTATACTGTGTATATACTACAAAGGACTGTATATATATATACTACAGAGGACAGTATACTGCATATATACTACAGAAGACAGTATACTGTATATATACTACAGAGGACAGTATACTGTATATATCTACTATAGAGGGCAGTATACTATATATACACTACAGAGGACAGTATACTGTATATATACTACAGAGGACAGTATACTGTATAGATACTACAGAGGACAGTATACTGTATATATACTACAGAGGACAGTATACTGTATATATATACTACAGAGGACAGTATACTGTATATATACTACAGAGGACAGTATACTGTATATACACTACAGAGGACAGTATACTGTATATATACTACAGAGGACAGTATACTGTATATATACTACAGAGGACACTATAATGTATATATACTACAGAGGACAATATAGTGTATAAATTTACTTCAGAGCACAGAGCACAGAGAGGAGTAACTTTTGCCTCATTGCTAGTTTATGGCAGAGATAAGAGTTTTCCTTGAAACATATCTGGTATGTGTTATTCTATTTGTTTTTATTGATGTCCAATAATGAGGCAGAAGTCAAAACTGTCATACTAGTTTCTGGAAATATTAAAGAATGATTGATAGGGCACCCACTAATATAGGTACTGTGGAGACAAATATATTTGATCCAGAATATACCTTAAAAAATACTTTATTTATCAAAGAAACGTTAAAACGCAGTTATCAAATATTCCCAAATGGCATCAATAAGATGTTTAAACAAGCACCAAATGGGTCGTGACCAAATAAACCGAAGGGGTCGTGACCAAATAAACCGAAGGGGTCGTGACCAAATAAACCCCAAAACACGTTTGGTAGTATTTCCCCCAAGAATCCACTGTTTGATACCACCAGGATTGGATTGATACCCAGGAGCAGGACATTGCCAGAAGAACCCCTGAACCCGCGCAACAGTTGCACACGGGGGAAACAACTATCTCCTATACCATACATGTGCACCGCCGAGCAAGGTGTGGGGCGGGCAGCCCTTGAGACCAGTACGCTGCTAGGATCTACCGAGGCACCGTGTCGAGGGCAGAGTACCCAGATCCTGGTAAGAGCTATCTTGTAGATACCACCTATAGTGGTGTGTTTTGTTGTGGTCGCGGACTTTGCCTACCTATTCCCTTAATGCGCATCTGATTCAGCGGGACGCCGCTGCATTGTAGCTGGGAGCAGGACGCCGCTCATACCAGCTAGAAACTATGACTGTATACTGAAAGACGAAATTGGAGGATTTTCCCGTTACTGGCATTTTTATTAACTGTTTGTGTGGCAAAAGAAGGGAGTTATATTCTCTGATTATTATATATGGACAATGGGATTTGATAGTCCATCTTGGGACAATTTGGGACTCAAGTGGTTCATTTGGTGCTTGTTTTAACATCTTATTGATGCCATTTGGGAATATTTGATAACAACGTTTTAATGTTTCTTTGATAAATAAAGTATTTTTTAAGGTATATTCTGGATCAAATATATTTGTCTCCACAGTACCCATATTAGTGGGTGCCCTACCTATCATTCTTTAATAGTCCCTGTTAATAGATTTGGTGAATCTACTGCCAGGTGCACCACAGTTTGGAACTACACCACACTAGTGCGACATTTTTCCTATCTCAATACTAGTTTCAGTAAATCTAGGTTTTAATTGGTTCAGGTGTCAGACGTATCTCTCCTCTGTGATTTAAGTTGCAGAGGTTAAATTTATATTTCACAAAATGATGTCAGACAAATTAAATCTTTATAAGATGGTGCTAATAGCTTGTGCAATAGTGCCACGTAGCCATAAGCGGGCATCCTTACACCGGCCCAGCAAAGTATTTTGGGTAATATATGACCTCATAGGTTATTACCATAAGTGCACACCCTCCGATATGATTGGGAGATTGTTATCAAGGAGGGTATATTCTTTTGATACGGTTGGGAAAAATAACCCATGCAGATGGTAGGCAGGGATTTCCCATCAAAAGAAAAAAACTACTAAGAACAAAAGACTCAACAGACACGTGGCCAGGAGAAGCAAAGCTTTGGATTTTATCCTGGATTACTGAAAACCTCTTGATAGCTGATTGTCCCCTGAAGGCTCTGCTCATCATTTGACCCTTGGTAACGTATATATTGTTTATTGCCTGTGATAAATTACTTAGCCCGGTATATATCCAAATATCCCCATATTGTGTGGATACGTAATGTTAGGCACCTGGTCAATTTTGATCATTCTCTTAGCAAAGATGTATATTGCTAAAATAAAGATCAGACATTGAGACCTAGTCCCTTGCCTAATACCGAGCTAAGGAATTTATAGTTGGTAAAATACTGCCATATACTGAAAATTGGTCAGAGATGACAGAGTAAGGGTTGATACCTCTCATTTTCTTTACTTTTTATTATTGCGTATTATTGCATTAATTGGTGATATTCATTATTGATCGGAAGTAAAATTTCATTTCCCGCGTTGATTTTGATTATTAGAGAGTGTTGGTGTGGTTTGTGGTGTGTCAGCACCATATTGTGGCAGATATTGGTATTACATTTCATTGTCTATCTTTTGCATTATTACTGATTTGTATCCAGCATTTTTGTATAATAAATTCATATATATTTTTGCATAGACGCTTGTATCTTGTTCTTTACTAATTGCACAAAACAAATTAAGATTCTCGATAAAAGAAATTAGAGGGGTGTATGTTGGCCTTCTTGGATCAAGAGGGGACATCCTCTGTGTCTTCAGGAAAGAAGGTTTGTACACAAACATAGAAGAGGATTCTTTACTGTAAGAGCAGTAAGACTATGGACTCTTTACTGTAAGAGCACTGAGACTATGGACTCTTTACTGTAAGAGCACTGAGACTATGGACTCTTTACTGTAAGAGCACTGAGACTATGGACTCTTTACTGTAAGAGCAGTGAGACTATGGACTCTTTACTGTAAGAGCAGTGAGACTATGGACTCTTTACTGTAAGAGCAGTGAGACTATGGACTCTTTACTGTAAGAGCAGTGAGACTATGGGCTCTTTACTGTAAGAGCAGTGAGACTATGGGCTCTTTACTGTAAGAGCAGTGAGACTATGCACTCTTTACTGTAAGAGCAGTGAGACTATGGACTCTATACTGTAAGAGCAGTGAGACTATGGACTCTTTACTGTAAGAGCAGTGAGACTATGGACTCTATACTGTAAGAGCAGTGAGACTATGGACTCTTTACTGTAAGAGCAGTGAGACTAAGGAACTCTCTGCCTGAGGAGGTGTGGATGGTGAGTACAATAAAGGAATTCCGGAGGGGCCTGGATGTATTTCTGGAGTGTAATAATATTACAGGCTACAGCTACTAGAGAGGGGTCATTGATCCAGGGAGTTATTCTGATTGGAGTCGGGAAGGAATTTTTTTCCCCTTAAGTGATGAAAATTGGCTTCTGCCTCACAGTTTTTTTTTTGCCTTCCTCTGGATCAACTTGCAGGAAACAGGCTGAACTGGATGGACAGAGGGCTTATATACTATGTTTCTATGTATGTTGCCTCCGTGTTTCCATCAGCATTGTATAAATCAAGCTTAAGATAAAGTATATTTACTGGAATACAATTTCTGACCTAAAAACAGGTCTCTGTATCTGTAAATCTGCAGCACATCATGTGTTCAATCAATGGGAAAAAGGGCTTCTCAAGAGAATCATCATCGGAGAGCATCAGCATGAAGATCTAAGGCGTCTTTCTGATGGCCGATAGCAAACGCACTTGTGATCCTGATGGTGACCATGGAGAGGCTTGAAAATGTGCCACATACAAGTGGCGTCCATGTGTGTTTCCTGGTAGGAACATGCTTTATTTTTCTTGGTATGGACCCGAATCACCCATTCAAATAAACGGTGAATAGCGACCATGGCACCTGAATAGTTACTCTCCTGGGGACCAAACAGCTTTCCTGTGACGCGATTGAGGGAGTGATTCGGTTGCTGTGGCAGCCTCGGGCCCTCTGAAGGACTCAAGCCCAGCCTGTGGCACTGAATCTCCCATAGGTTGCAATATGAAATCATTGCAGTCTATGGGAGAAGCGATGAGACATTCTCATGCTCAAGCTCCCAAGGGGGACTTAAAGTGTAAAAAAAAAGTGAAAAATGTTTTTCATTAAAAATAAAAATCAATAAATAAGAAATAATATAATGATCATTGGTATTGCCCGAACTATTAAAATATGAAATTATTTATCCCAGATGGTGAATGCAGTAATGGAAAAAGTCAAAGGGTTAATTTGCTGGTTTTTCTCTAAAAAACAAACAAAAAACTCGTGAATAAAAAGTGACCAAAAAAGTCATACACGTTCCAAAATAGTATAAATAAAAATAACAGATCGTCCCCGCAAAAAACGATCCCCACAAAGCTCTGTATGTGTAACGGTAACAAAGTTATAGGGGTCAGAATATGGGGATGCAAAGAAAAAAATAACTTTTTCCAAAGTTTTTATTTTTTTCAGTTATTAAAATACTAATAATTGATATTGAGAGGCTCACACTGTATCATGATGGACACAGAGGGTTCACTACCTGCTGGGTCTCCCAGCCCCAGTATGTTGAGTTAGAACTCTTGCACCCGACAGTATTTATTTTGCAGGTCCGTTTCTCACGGATCCGTGGTTCCGTTTTTTGTTTCTGTTCTGTTTCCGTTCCGTTACCGTTCCGTATTTCCGCAAAAAATCTCTGTATGGTTTCCGTTTGCAATCCGTTTTTTGCGGATCACAAACAGAAACATAAAATTTGTAATCATGAATGTAATGTATAGTAATGTGTTCACTTCACTGGGCCCAATAGCAGTAGCATGGTCTGCCGCTATGGCAGTAACGCCCCTGGTCCGGACATCTTGTCAGATGGTATTCCAGATCGGACTGGCAAGAAAATACAAGTAGAGCAACAGTTTATCTATAAAGATAGCGAATTAGGTGAGCTTTCAAGTAATCTAACGTCTCTGGTACTCAAATAGTTAATTTAGCAAGTGCTGCGGTGATTATTCGGGATCTTCAATTGGTAACTGAATGTAACAGAACGTCCCTATAGTATTGGGTCGTGCACTTACCCGTCCCGCTGCTGATGGATGCCAGGTATTCGGCAGGGACCTTCTGCTTGTGTGCTGTTACTCCTGGAGGGACGTTCTGTTACATTCAGTTACCAATTGAAGATCCCGAATAATCACCGCAGCACTTGCTAAATTAACTATTTGAGTACCAGAGACTTTGGATTAATTGAAATCTCACCTAATTCGCTATCTTTATAGATAAACTGTTGCTCTACTTGTATTTTCTTGCCAGTCCGATCTGGAATACCATCTGACAAGATGTCCGGACTATGAATATGAACCATGTGCATGCTGTCAGCGCAGTCATTGCTGAATATTAAACACTATCGGTACGGCAATAGCAATGAGTAATAATCTGCATTATTTATGGAGCGATAATTTATACTAGGGTCGTGTATATACATGGATCTTAATCGTTTTCAGCTTTTTTATTCATTGTTAGTTTTTTATTTTTTATTTCATTTTATCAATTGTTTTCTATATGCCTGATGTTGATTTAGTAAATGAATTGAGTTACATGGAAAACCAGTAAGAGGCGTGCCTACGAGAGAAATTATATGAATGTGATATCGCGTAATTGTACTTATCCGGAGAATCACGCTGGGTTCACACTTGAGCGTACTTGATACGCGCGTTTTACACGCGTATTACAGCGCATTTTTGAAAATAGGAAACGTGCGTTGTATGCGCGTTCGTGTGATTGACTACTGTGGCGTCAATCACAATATGCGCGACAAAACGACCCAAAAAAGCTCAAGAACTTTTTTGAGCGTAGGGCGTTTTTCAGCGCGTTCAAACGCGCTGTAAAACGCTCAAGTGAGAACCAGGGCCATAGGGAAGCATTGGTTTTCATGTGTTGAGCGTTTTACAGCGCGTTTGAACGCACTGTAAAACGCTCAATTGTGAACCCAGCCTTAGGGAATGCCTTAAAAACGTAACTCATTAAACTATGGCAGCATTGCGCATTTTTTCCAGTTCCACCCCGGTTTTTTCCAGCTTTCTTCTACGTACTCTGCAATATTAAATGGAACCATTAGGAAGGACAACTTGTCCCACAAAAAACAAGCCTCTATATGGCTGTGAATGGAAAAATAAAAAAGTTATGGCTCCGGAAAAGCATGGAGTAAAAAAAGGAAAATTACTGTGGCGTGATGGGGTTAATATTTTGTATTTTTTTGAAGCTGCAGTCTGTGCGTTCCTAACTAAGAAAAATAGCTGAAAATGATACAAAAATAAACAATAAAAAATAGTAACAAACCCTAAAAATGAGAGGGAATTGGAAGTGACGTGAAATTTCTAAAAAACAAAATGTAAGAAAAATACTAATTCAAAAATAATTTTCTGCCGCTCTATGTGCGGTGTCTCCAGTAAGAAGTAACCTACCTGTCAGTGACTTACCTGTGAGGTTCATAGGCCCGACATTGACGCTTGTTACTGTTACCTGAGAATATTTGGAACGCGGAGCAGATCACATTTCTATCCGTTTTATGTGCAGAGACTTCTCCTGTGGGAGTGTGACATGTCCTGAGTGGATTTCAACTGTTTCTACCAGGTACGAAGGGGACACGTAAGACACAGGAGATCTGCTCACTACGCGGCTTGTCCAGCTTAGAAAACATATTGGGGGTCATTTATCAAACTGCTGTAAAGCAGAACTGGCTTAGGTCCCCACAGCAACCAATCAGATTCCTTCTTTTATTTTGGACAGCTGCTTTGGAAAATGAAAAGATGAATCTGATTGTTTGCAGAGGACGACTAAGCCAGTTCTACTTTACACCAGTTTGATAAATGACCCCCATTGTCCTTTATTCTACTCGATAATTGTCAATGAATAATGGGGTCTTCTGCTCAGGATGGTTACCTCTTGGGCTACTTTCACACTAGTGTTTTTTGCGGATCCGTCAGGGATCTGCAAAAACGCCTCCATTACAATAATACAACCGCATGCATCCGTCATGAACGGATCCGGTTGTATTATGTCTTCTATAGCATTACGGATCTGTCATGAACTCCATTGAAAACCAATGGGGGATGGATCCGTTTTCTATTGCGTCAGAGAAAACGTATCCGACCCCATTGACTTACATTGTGTGTCAGGACGGATCCGTCTTGCTCCGCACCACACCGCGGACAGAAGAATGCTGCTTGCGGAGTTTTTCTGTCCACAATGGGGACGCAACCAAATGGAACGCAATGCATTTTGGAGCACTCCGTTCTGTTCTGTTTTGTCCCCATTGACAATGAATGGCGACAAAACTGAAGCGTTTTCTTGCGCCATTGAGATCCTATGACGGATCTCAATAGCAATAGTGGAATTGAAAACGCCGGTGAGAAAGTAGCCTCAGAGTAGAGTTTGGAGTCTCGCTCTGGGGGACCTGTCCTGTGTTGGGGTATACAGACAGCTGATTGATATGAAGGAGCACAGTGTACTGCTCTAGAGCTGGGATGTCAAACTACAACTCCCATCATGCCCGAGCAGGCTACAGTAATCAGAGGGCCACCAGTTTGCCATCCCTGCTCTAGAGTAACACTTACTGCTGGGTTTCCTCACGGATCGCTGGGGTCCAAGCAGGGGGCACTGTGATCTGCTCATTGTCAAGAGACCCTTCTAACAAGAAGAGATTGTCCACAGTGACCCCTATCTTCTCCCAGTGACCCCTATCTTCTCCCAGTGACCCCTATCTTCTCCCTGTGACCCACTATCTTCTCCCTGTGACCACTATCTTTAATTATCAACGATTTCTGTATGGACAACTGTCTCAGTTGCATCTATTTCTGTGGTATCCACTAAGGTGTTACCTCCGTTTCTTTCTGATTTTTCGGACGTATTCTCTGAGGGTGGAGATCAGGAGTTTCCCTCTCACCGAGAGTATAATCGTCCGATCAATCTTATTCCTGGAGCTAAATTGCCAAAATCTCGGTTATATAATCTTTCCCAACCCGACAGAGTAGCTATGCGAGAGTATATTACCGAGAGTTTGGCAAAAGGCATATTAGACCATCTACAGTCATGTGAAAAAATTAGGACACCCTTTGAAAGCATGTGGTTTTTTGTAACATTTTTAATAAATGGTTATTTCATCTCCGTTTCAACAATACAGAGAGATTAAAGTAATCCAACTAAACAAAGAAAACTGAAGAAAAGTCTTTTCAAGATCTTCTGTAAATGTCATTCTACAAAAATGCCTATTCTATCTGAGGAAAAAGATAGGACACCCTCACATGTATTCCCTCTTAAATTGGCTCAGATCTCACACAGGTATATCACACCAGGTGCACATAATTAGTAGATCGTTACTCTGCATGTTGAATGAGGCTTGCCCTATTTAAACCTCAGACATTTAGTTTGGTGTGCTCCTGACTGTTGAAGTGAGATGAGCACCATGGTGAGAGCAAAAGAGCTGTCAGAGGACTTCAGAAAAGATTGTAGCAGCCTATGAGTCTGGGAAGGATTTAAAAGATCTCAAAAGATTTTGAAATCAGCCATTCCACTGTCCGGAAGATAGTCTACAAGTGGAGGGCTTTCAAAACAACTGCCAACATGCCCAGGACTGGTCGCCCAGCAAGTTCACCCCAAGAGCAGACCGCAAGATGCTAAAAGAGGTCTCCAAAACCCTAAAGTGTCATCTCGAGAACTACAGCAGGCTCTGGCTACTGTTGATGTAGAAGTACATGCCTCTACAATCAGAAAGAGACTGTACAAGTTTAACTTGCATGGGAGGTGTGCAAGGAGGAAACCTTTGCTTCCAAGAGAAACATCGAGGCCAGACTGACATTTGCCAGAGATAAAGTTGACAAAGACCAGGACTTCTGGAATAATGTTCTTTGGACAGATGAGTCCAAAATTGAATTATTTGGACACAACAGCAGAGGACATGTTTGGCGTAAACCAAACACAGCATTCCAAGAAAAGAACCTCATACCAACTGTGAAGCATGGAGGTGGAAGTGTCATGGTTTGGGGCTGCTTTGCTGCAGCAGGACCTGGTCAGCTCACCATCATAGAATCCACGATGAATTCTACTGTGTATCAGAAGGTGCTTGAAGAACATGTGAGACCATCAGTTAGAAAATTAAAGCTGAAGCGAACTGGACCATGCAACATGACAATGACCCAAAACATACTAGTAAATCAACCAAAGATTGGCTGAAAAGAAGAAATGGAGAGTCCTGAATGGCCAAGTCAAAGTCCAGATTTGAATCCCATTGAGATGCTGTGGGGTGACTTGAAAAGGGCTGTACGTGCAAGAAACCCTCAAACATCTCTACAGCTGAAAAAGTTCTGCATTGAGGAGTGGGGTAAAATTTCCTCAGACCGATGTCGAAGACTGGTAGATGGCTACAAGAACCGTCTCACTGCAGTTATTTCAGCCAAAGGAGGTAACACTCGCTATTAGGGGCAAGGGTGTCCTATCTTTTTCCTCAGTTAGAATAGGCATTTTTGTAGAATGACATTTACAGAAGATCTTGAAAAGACTTTTCTTCAGTTTTCTTTGTTTAGTCGGATTACTTTAATCTCTCTGTATTGTTGAAACGGAGATGAAATAACCATTTATTAAAAATGTTACAAAAAACCACATGCTTTCAAAGGGTGTCCTAATTTTTTCACATGACTGTAAGTCATCTGCGTTCGCTGGCTTCTTTTTTGTTAAAAGAAAAGAGAGGACCCTTAGACCGTGTTTAGACTTCCGGGAACTGAATCTCATTACTGTCCGTGACTTATCCCCTTCCCTTGATCCCGGATTTATTTGATCAGATTGTCGGAGCCAAGGTGTTTTCTAAGTTGTATTTTAGAGGGTCTTATAATCTGATAATAATCAGGGAAGGGGATGAATGGGAGACGGCCTTCAATACCCCCGAGGGTCACTTCGAGATCTTGGTCATGCCCTTTGGTTTGACTCATGCCCCGGTCGTCTTCCAGCACTTTATCAATGACATTTTTCATCATTTGGTGGGGAGGTTTGTTGTTATTTACCTCGATGACATACTAATTTACTCGCCTGACATGGCGTCTCATCAGGATCATTTAAGACAAGTATTATTGATCCTCCTGGAGAATAAGTTGTACGCTAAGTTGGATAAATGTGTGTTGCTGTTCAGGAGCTGCAGTTTCTGGGTTACTTACTTTCTGCCTCAGGTTTCTTACTTTCGTATGGATCCAAAAGGTCCGGGCGGTACTGGAATGGGAGCGACCGGAGAATCAGAAAGCTCTGATGCGGTTTTTGGGATTTACTAATTACTACAGAAAATGTATCCTGAGATTCCTGAATTATTCCACTGTTGTCAGGCCTGTGACTGATATGACTAGAAGGGTGTGGACTTCTCAGTCTGGTCCGAAGAGGCGTTACTATCAAGGATGGAGAACAGTTAGCAGGAGCTGATAAATAACGACAGACTGGCTTGATCCAAAACTAAGGAGCATATAGGTGAGCCCTTTAAAACCCTAAGAGCTCTCCCTGACTGCTACACATGCAAAGGCCTCAGTGGTAGACGATTGCATGCCCACGTACCTAAGACTGTGTGACACCTGAAAACCCTATAGTAGTGAGGGGAACGGCCACCGGCTCCCTGCACTGAATACGGAGGGAGTCAGGGTCACCTAGAATCAAGCCAGCAAGGAAACACAATAAGGAAGACTTATCTGAGCAAACAGCAGCAGCAGCAGCCTCCAGCAGTGAACACTTTATCCAGGAAGTAGTATAAACCGCAAGGAGGAGCAGTAAGGGAGAGAATATAAAGCAAGCCAATTAATCAAGATAAGAGACAGCTGAGGGAGAGAAAGGAACTGAGCAAAGTGAAACCAAAACAAAGAACGTCATACACAAGACAGGGAGGAACCTCTGACCGACCGTCTCCCAGAACCGGCGGTGACAATTACAGGCTTTTTCTGCAATAAAGGAACGAGGATTTTTAAACCTGCTAAAAGATTCCAATGAGCGTTTTCCTGTTCATCCGGTGGCAGTATTACACTGCCAGATCATCACTAACGGAAAAAAACTGTTTTTTTTTTTTACCAAATTATGTTTTTGCAACTTTATGAATGATTTGGGGGATCCTTTAAAGGTCATCTGTCAACAGATCTGTCCCTATGGCTCGGGCTAACCTGTTACATGTGCGCTTGGCGGCTGAAGGCGTCTGTGTTGGTCCCCTGCTCACATATACCTGCGTTGCTGAGAAAAATCAAGTTTTAATATATGCAAATGAGCCTCTAGGAGCCACGGGGGTGTTACCATTACTCCTAGAGCCTCCGCTCTCTGCAGCGTCCTCTGCACTTTGACCGGGTCGGGCGTGATTCAGCAGAATTGACTTCACTGGATTCATTTATGTTTAGAGCATCACAGAGATCCCTGAGGACCTGAAACTACTGTACAAGACCGTGTGGGAAATTTCTCCGAAAACCGTCATCCAGATGGCGGCGGACAGAGGAGCGTTCATCGATCAGAGTCAGTCTCTGAACATCCACATAGGGTTGCCACCCCTCCTCCAGTAGATGGCGCTGCTGTGAACGCTCACTGCTGACTGGAGGACAGGACCCGTGAGGCGTCATCACGCTGGTCCTGTCCTGAGCTTCCAGTCAGCAGGGGGCATTCACAGTGGCGCCAGCAAATGAGGGTGAGTGCTTTTTATTATTTTTTGCAGAGAAGGGGGCACTAATCAGGGCATTATTCTTGGTGAGGGGCATTAATTCTGGGGTGCACTAATGGGGGCATTATTCTTACTGGGGGGCTCTAATGGGCCCGTTATTGGGGGGCTCTAATGGGGGCATTAATATTATTGGGAGCCAAGGCATGATAGTGACAACACCCTGTGTTAAGCCACGCCCCACAACCACTCCCTCTTTGGGGTGTGGCTTAACTTGACTGGTATTTTTTGTTGGGAAAGCTGGCAACCCTATTCATGGCGGAGCCCAAGTCCAGCAAGCTGCCCAGCATGCACTTCTATGGCTGGAGGCAGGTGCATCTCATGTGGAGGACACCTAGGGGTAAAAGCTTTCCAAGCCCTGAAGCCTTCTAACCGTTGTCTTTACACCTCGGACAGTGGTGTAGCTATCAGGGAAGCAGGGAAAGCGACTTCTTCAGGGCCCGAGCTTAGAAGGGACCCCGAATCAGTACTGAATGTTTTTATTAGATCTGCAGGCTGCGCTGTATAAAAGCAGGTAGTACATACAGCGGCAGCGCTGGAGCTCCTCCCCTGAAGGTCCTCGTGAGGAGCAGCCACACCTCCTCCAGGCTGTCTCCTCCTACTCTGGGATCCGCAGTACCGGCACAACACTTGCCAGTCCTGCTTTTTGATTTCTATTGGCTGGCAGCTTATTATGACATCTGCAGCCAGCCAGTAGTAGAATGTCATGGGATCAAGCCCCACCCCCAGCAGGAAGCTAGTGTAGAGCAGGCTGCCGGCCCCTGCACACACAGAGCTCTGCCTGCCCCCCCCCCCATGTGTCCTGTTCTGTGACCCCCATAGTAGGTTACTGATTAACCCCTCCACTGTTGTCCCTGGGTGGCACAGGGGGGTGATGGCACCTACTTCTGCAGGCTGCCTGTGAGATCCAGACATCAGCTGTCTATAGAATGTATGTATGAGTGTGTCCATGTATGTGGTAAGTGGATGTATGAGTGTGTCCATGTATGTGGTGAGTGTATGAGTGTGTCCATGTAAGTGGTGAGTGCGTGTATGAGTGTGTCCATGTATGTGGTGAGTGCATGTATGAGTGTGCCCATGTATGTGATTAAGTGTATGTATGAGTGTGTCCATGTATGTGATTAAGTGTATGTATGAGTGTGTTGTGGGGAGTCGCTCTGGTAGATAGCGGTGCGGGTGCAGTACAGAGGCAAAAGGGAGTCCAGAAGGTGCAATAATCAGTGTTTTATTCACACTTGCACAACATAAACAATAAACAGTCTCTTGGTGTTAATTCACATCCAGTGATGCAAAACAAAACAGTCCAATGCAGGTTACAATCACCTGGGAGGTTTTCGGTGCAGGTTCGCACCTGGCTGTCAGTCCAGCCGCAAGGCGATCGACCTCATGCTTCCAGGCCGTCTGCACTCCTCCTTGCTTGGGCTCTTGCTTCCAGCGTGAACTCCACACAGCACAGAATGGATCAGAACTCCCAAACTCAGATGATTCCACAGCCTAACACCAGCTCCAGGATAATCACCCCCTCAGCTGCTGAGGAGGCTGCCTTTTAAAGGCCTTTTTAGAGTTTGGTTAAACCTCTCCACAAGACCGTCTGTTTGCGGATGGTAAACGGACGTCCGTAACTGCTTTATACGCAACAATTTACACAGTTCCCTCATAACTTTGGACATAAAAGGGGTCCCTTGGTCTGTCAGAACCTCTTTTGGCAGGCCCTCACGGGAAAACATCTCCAGTAACTCTTTGGCAATGAGCCGAGGTATGTCGCAGAGGCACCGCCTCTGGATATCGGGTAGCATAGTCCAGAATCACCAGGATATGTTGGTGACCCCTAGCAGACTTCGGTACGGGTCCGACCAGATCCATGGCAATACGCTCGAATGGGACCTCAATTATTGGGAGAGGGACCAGGGGACTTCTGTAATGCGGCTGGGGGATATTTACCTGACAGGTTGGACAGGATTTACAATATTCTTCTACCTCCTTAAACACACCAGGCCAATAAAACCGCTGCAGTATGCGGTCCTGGGTTTTCTGCCACCCCAAGTGTCCCCCAAGAACATGTTGGTGGGCAAGCTCCATAACAAGCTTGCGATATGCGGTGGGCACCACCAACTGTTCAACTGGCTCACCTCGGAGTTGGTTCACCCGATACAACATATCCTGAAGAACAATAAATCGTGGGAACATTAACTCAGCCCCAGGTTTCTGGGGTTTACCATCAATCATTACGACACTTTCCCAGGCCCTGGTTAGGGTTTGGTCCCGGTGTTGTGCGGTCCCAAAATTTTCTCCGGAGACATTGAGGTCTGCCAACTCAGGTCCCGGTGGCAAGTCCTCCGTGTCTCCCACCATTACCCTCAGTGGGGTTGTCTCCCCCTCTACCGCTGGAGCAGTGGTCACCCCTACCGCTGGGCCTTCAGACTCGGGCTCCCAGGGTTCTGGCCTTCCAGTGGTATCAGGCCACTCTACTAGGGTTACCCCTGTCTCGGGTCCATCAGACACTTTTATTGCCGGCCACAGCGCCGGGAAACCTGGGAAGTCCCTCCCAAGTATCAGTTCATGTGGGAGTTTGGTAGCAACAGCCACCTCGTGGGTCCACTTACCAGCCGCTGTGGACAAAGTCACTAGTGCAGTGGGGTAGTCTTTTAAGTCTCCGTGGATGCACAGGACCCCAATTTTACGGCCGGTATACTCCGCAGGCTGTACTAGGGCAGCTCTTACCAGGGAGACTAGACTCCCGGAGTCCAGCAGGGCCACCGCCAGGGAATCTCCCACCTCTACTTGACACAGGTGGTTTTTATCCTGCACCTCACGGGTGCCAGTTGCGCAAGCTTCCGTGCATACAGGGAGTGGCGACCCCCGTAGTTCACAACCATCGGCTCACCCCGATGCGGACAGACGGCCCTGATGTGGCCTGGCTCCTGACACCTCCAGCATTCCACGGGAGGCGGATCCGCAGGGGGTACATTCCGTGCAGGCCTCTCTGTCGCCGGACGTCGGAACTGGGGTGGAGGCCTCCGGGGTTTGACTGACCCCTTCCCAGCAAGACTCCCCTGCAGGTTTCTGGTGGCCTCGTAACGCTCCACCAGGTCGACCATCTCCAGGGCACATACCGGAGACGCCTGGCCGACCCAGTGCTGGAGGGGATAAGGCAGGGCCCTCCAAAATATGTCGGCCAGCAGACGGTCCAGCATAGCAGCCGGACTTAGAACATCAGGCTGCAGCCACTTTTGCAGCCTGTGCAGCAGATCGTAGTACTGCGGCCTAGCGGGTTCAGTCGTTTTAAAGTCCCACTAGTGGACTCTTTGAGCGCGGACCAGCACGTTCACCCCCAGTCTGGCAAGGATCTCTCCTTTCACGGTGTCATAATCGGCCGCTTGGTCGTCCGCCAAGTCGAAAAACACCTGCTGGGGTCCGGAAGCCAGGAACGGAGCGACCACCTCAGCCCACTGGTCACGGGGCAGCTTCTCCCTCACGGCCACTTTTTCGAAGACTGCCAGGTAGGTCTCAGCATCATCCTCGGGGTCATCTTGGGAATCGCTGCACGGACCGCTTTCCGGGCATCATGGGCACGGTGAGAGGCTCCAGACGCTTGCAAAGCCATTACCTGTTGCAACAGCAGCTGGTTTGTCTCCTGCTGCTGCTTGTTGGCCTCCCGCTGCTGTAAATTGGCCTCCACGAGAGCCTTTACAACTGCCTCCATCTTGTCAGGGTTCACATGTTGAAACTTTGCCGGCTTGACATATGACATTCACTTGTGCTCAGCAAAACAAACAAAGTTCGGCGTTCACGCCAGCCTCACTGCGCATGCCCGCATCCGACACCAAATGTGGGGAGTCGCTCTGGTAGATAGCGGTGCGGGTGCAGTACAGAGGCAAAAGGGAGTCCAGAAGGTGCAATAATCAGTGTTTTATTCACACTTGCACAACTTAAACAATAAACAGTCTCTTGGTGTTAATTCACACCCAGCAGAAAAACGTGATGCAAAACAAAACAGTCCAATGCAGGTTACATTCCCCTGGGAGGTTTTCGGTGCAGGTTCGCACCTGGCTGTCAGTCCAGCCGCAAGGCGATCGACCTCATGCTTCCAGGCCGTCTGCACTCCTCCTTGCTTGGGCTCTTGCTTCCAGCGTGAACTCCACACAGCACAGCATGGATCAGAACTCCCAAACTCAGATGATTCCACAGCCTAACAGCAGCTCCAGGATAATCACCCCCTCAGCTGCTGAGGAGGCTGCCTTTTAAAGGCCTGGATAAAGTCCGGCCTGGACCGTGGGGAGTAGGCACCCACCCAACTCTTTGCCTACTCCCAGTAAGAGCCGGCCCGGATTGGCTTTGCAGCCAAACTAACTAACAATGTCAAGCAGCACTAGCTGCTGCTGACACATAAAAACCCGGCTCTCACCTCACCGAGGCCAAGAACTTCGGTGACACGTACCTGCCATCGACAACGGTACCTTGCACCTTACCACAGTGTCCATGTATGTGGTGAGTGTATCTATGAGTGTGTCCATGTATGTGATTAAGTGTATGTATGAGTGTGTCCATGTATGTGGTGAGTGCGTGTATGAGTGTGTCCATGTATGTGGTGAGTGTATGAGTGTGTCCATGTATGGGAGTGAGTGTATGTATGAGTGTGTCCATGTGTGTGGTGAGTGTATGAGTGTGTCCATGTATGTGGTGAGTGCCTGTATGAGTGCGTCCATGTATGTGGTGAGCGTATGTATGAGTGTGTCCATGTATGTGGTGAGTGTATGAGTGTGTCCATGTATGTGGTGAGTGTATGTATGAGTGTGTCCATGTATGTGGTGAACGTATGTATGAGTGTGTCCATGTATGTGGTGAGTGTATGAGTGTGTACATGTATGTGGTGAGTGTATGTATGAGTGTGTCCATGTATGTGGTGAGTGTATGTATGAGTATGTCCATGTATGTGGTGAGTGTATGTATGAGTGTGTACATGTGTGTGGTGAGTGCATGTATGAGTGTGTCCATGTATGGGAGTGAGTGTATGTATGAGTGTGTCCATGTATGTGGTGTTTATGAGTGTGTCCATGTATGTGGTGAGTGTATGTATGAGTGTGTCCATGTATGTGGTGAGTGTATGAGTGTGTCCATGTATGTTGTGAGTGTATGAGTGTGTCCATGTATGTGGTGAGCGTATGTATGAGTGCATCCATGTATGTGGTGAGCGTATGTATGAGTGCATCCATGTATGTGGTGAGTGGGTGTATGAGTGCGTCCATGTATGTAGTGAGTGTATGTATGAGTGTGTCCATGTATGTGGTGAGTGCATGTATGAGTGTGTCCATGTATGTGGTGAGTGTATGTATGAGTGTGTCCATGTATGTGGTGAGTGCATGTATGAGTGTGTCCATGTATGTGGTGAGTGCATGTATGAGTGTGTCCATGTATGTGGTGAGTGCATGTATGAGTGTGTCCATGTATGTGATGAGTGTATGAGTGTGTCCATGTATGTGGTGAGTGCCTGTATGAGTGTGTCCATGTATGTGGTGAGTGCATGTATGAGTGTGTCCATGTATGTGATGAGTGTATGAGTGTGTCCATGTATGTAGTGAGTGTATGTATGAGTGTGTCCATGTATGTGGTGAGTGTATGAGTGTGTCCATGTATGTGGTGAGTGTATGAGTGTGTCCATGAAGTTGGAGGCTGGGCCAGTACATCAATTTGCTGTGGGGCTCAGTCAGCTCTAGCGATGCCCCGACCTCGGTCGTTGCTGCTGTAAGATCTGTGCCTGTTCCGGATTTACCACTGGTCTCACTCCTGTCACACTGGAAATGGTGACATCTTCAGGGGAGAATGTGAACAGAATGGGGGAGATTTATCAACACTGCTGTAAAGCAGAACTGGCCTAGTCGCCCATAGCAACCAATCAGAATCCAGCTTTCATTTTTCACAGCTCCATTAGAAAATGAAAGGAGGAATCTGATTGGTTGCTATGGGCGACTAGGCCAGTTCTACTTTACAGCAGTGTTGATAAATCCCCCGCACCTCGCTCAGTGCACCCTCACCGACAGAAAGGTAAAACGGATCAACCCTGTACCTGGGGAAGCGATGGTGGCGGAATAAGGAGGAACACGGCGCCGATTACACAGCAGCGCAGTCCCAGTTATGTAGGACGCTGGTGGTGAGAATGGACGATATGCCAGGCCTGGCTGCTATAGGTAAGGGCTCATGCGCATGCCCGTAAGAGACATTCCGTATTTTACGTAACGGAACAGCTGGCCCTACATAGAACTGTGCTATCCTTGTCCGTAATGCGGATAATAACAGGACATGTTCTCTGTACTGTGTGCCCAGGTGCAGGACTCTCCTCTCTCACAGTGATCTGGTGGACTGTCAGGACTGTCTCTGGGTCTCTGTACTGTGTGCCCAGGTGCAGGACTCTCCTCTCTCACAGTGAGCTGGCGGACTGTCAGGACTGTCTCTGGGTCTCTGTACTGTGTGCCCAGGTGCAGGACTCTCCTCTCTCACAGTGATCTGGTGGACTGTCAGGACTGTCTCTGGGTCTCTGTACTGTGTGCCCAGGTGCAGGACTCTCCTCTCTCACAGTGATCTGGCAGACTGTCAGGACTGTCTCTGGGTCTCTGTACTGTGTGCCCAGGTGCAGGACTCTCTTCTCTCACAGTGAGCTGGTGGACTGTCAGGACTGTCTCTGGGTCTCTGTACTGTGTGCCCAGGTGCAGGACTCTCCTCTCTCACAGTGATCTGGTGGACTGTCGGGACTGTCTCTGGGTCTCTGTACTGTGTGCCCAGGTGCAGGACTCTCCTCTCTCACAGTGAGCTGGCGGACTGTCAGGACTGTCTCTGGGTCTCTGTACTGTGTGCCCAGGTGCAGGACTCTCCTCTCTCACAGTGATCTGGTGGACTGTCGGGACTGTCTCTGGGTCTCTGTACTGTGTGCCCAGGTGCAGGACTCTCCTCTCTCACAGTGATCTTGCGGACTGTCAGGACTGTCTCTGGGTCTCTGTACTGTGTGCCCAGGTGCAGGACTCTCCTCTCTCACAGTGATCTTGCGGACTGTCAGGACTGTCTCTGGGTCTCTGTACTGTGTGCCCAGGTGCAGGACTCTCCTCTCTCACAGTAAGCTGGCGGACTGTCAGGACTGTCTCTGGATCTCTGTACTGTGTGCCCAGGTGCAGGACTCTCTTCTCTCACAGTGATCTGGTGGACTGTCAGGACTGTCTCTGGGTCTCTGTACTGTGTGCCCAGGTGCAGGACTCTCCTCTCTCACAGTGATCTCGTGGACTGTCAGGACTGTCTCTGGTCTCTGTACTGTGTGCCCAGGTGCAGGACTCTCTTCTCTCACAGTGATCTGGTGGACTGTCAGGACTGTCTCTGGGTCTCTGTACTGTGTGCCCAGGTGCAGGACTCTCCTCTCTCACAGTGATCTGGTGGACTGTCAGGACTGTCTCTAGGTCTCTTTACTGTGTGCCCAGGTGCAGGACTCTCCTTCTCTCACAGTGATCTGGTGGACTGTCAGGACTGTCTCTGGGTCTCTGTACTGTGTGCCCAGGTGCAGGACTCTCCTCTCTCACAGTGATCTGGTGGACTGTCAGGACTGTCTCTTAGTCTCTGTACTGTGCGCCCAGGTGCAGGACTCTCCTCTCTCACAGTGATCTGGCGGACTGTCAGGACTGTCTCTGGATCTCTGTACTGTGTGCCCAGGTGCAGGACTCTCTTTTCTCACAGTGATCTGGCGGACTGTCAGGACTGTCTCTTGGTCTCTGTACTGTGTGCCCAGGTGCAGGACTCTCCTCTCTCACAGTGATCTGGTGGACTGTCAGGACTGTCTCTGGATCTCTGCATTGTGTGCCCAGGTGCAGGACTCTCTTCTCTCACAGTGATCTGGTGGACTGTCAGGACTGTCTCTGGATCTCTGTACTGTGTGGCCAGGTGCAGGACTCTCTTCTCTCACAGTGAGCTGGTGGACTGTCGGGACTGTCTCTGGGTCTCTGTACTGTGTGCCCAGGTGCAGGACTCTCCTCTCTCACAGTGATCTGGTGGACTGTCAGGACTGTCTCTAGGTCTCTTTACTGTGTGCCCAGGTGCAGGACTCTCCTCTCTCACAGTGATCTGGGGGACTGTCAGGACTGTCTCTGAGTCTCTGTACTGTGTGCCCAGGTGCAGGACTCTCCTCTCTCACAGTGAGCTGGTGGACTGTCAGGACTGTCTCTTAGTCTCTGTACTGTGTGCCCAGGTGCAGGACTCTCCTCTCTCACAGTGATCTGGCGGACTGTCAGGACTGTCTCTGGATCTCTGTACTGTGTGCCCAGGTGCAGGACTCTCTTTTCTCACAGTGATCTGGCGGACTGTCAGGACTGTCTCTTGGTCTCTGTACTGTGTGCCCAGGTGCAGGACTCTCCTCTCTCACAGTGATCTGGTGGACTGTCGGGACTGTCTCTTGGGTCTCTGTACTGTGTGCCCAGGTGCAGGACTCTCCTCTCTCACAGTGAGCTGGTGGACTGTCAGGACTGTCTCTGGGTCTCTGTACTGTGTGCCCAGGTGCAGGACTCTCCTCTCTGACAGTGATCTGGTGGACTGTCAGGACTGTCTCTGGGTCTCTGTACTGTGTGCCCAGGTGCAGGACTCTCCTCTCTCACAGTGATCTGGGGGACTGTCAGGACTGTCTCTGGGTCTCTGTACTGTGTGCCCAGGTGCAGGACTCTCCTCTCTCACAGTGAGCTGGTGGACTGTCAGGACTGTCTCTGGGTCTCTGTACTGTGTGCCCAGGTGCAGGACTCTCCTCTCTCACAGTGAGCTGGCGGACTGTCAGGACTGTCTCTGGGTCTCTGTACTGTGTGCCCAGGTGCAGGACTCTCCTCTCTGACAGTGATCTGGTGGACTGTCGGGACTGTCTCTGGGTCTCTGTACTGTGTGCCCAGGTGCAGGACTCTCCTCTCTCACAGTGATCTGGGGGACTGTCAAGACTGTCTCTGGATCTCTGTACTGTGTGCCCAGGTGCAGGACTCTCCTCTCTCACAGTGAGCTGGTGGACTGTCAGGACTGTCTCTGGATCTCTGTACTGTGTGCCCAGGTGCAGGACTCTCTTCTCTCACAGTGAGCTGGTGGACTGTCAGGACTGTCCTGGGGTCCCTGTACTGTGTCCCCAGGTGCAGGACTCTCCTCTCTCACAGTGATCTGGTGGACTGTCAGGACTGTCTCTGGGTTTCTGTACTGTGTGCCCAGGTGCAGGACTCTCCTCTCTCACAGTGATCTCGTGGACTATCAGGACTGTCTCTGGATCTCTGTACTGTGTGCCCAGGTGCAGGACTCTCCTCTCTCACAGTGATCTGGTGGACTGTCAGGACTGTCTCTGGGTCTCTGTACTGTGTGCCCAGGTGCAGGACTCTCCTCTCTCACAGTGATCTCGTGGACTATCAGGACTGTCTCTGGATCTCTTTACTGTGTGCCCAGGTGCAGGACTCTCGTCTCTCACAGTGATCTCGTGGACTATCAGGACTGTCTCGGGGTCTCTGTACTGTGTGCCCAGGTGCAGGACTCTCCTCTCTCACAGTGAGCTGACGGACTGTCAGGACCATCGTATTGTCGATTTGTTTACCTCGCACTCTCCACTCTTTACCAATAAAGACACATCTCCTTTGGAGGATTTTTTTGGCCACAGCAGCCATTTTATAAATAATAATAATTTGAGCATAAATAACATATAACATAACCAATCCAAGGCCTTCCCACCTGATGGCCCCGCCCAAGAAAAACTTCCCCAGAACACCGAGAAAAACATGCCCGGCACGGAGATGGTCCTTCGAGCCACGTAAACCTGACAGGTAACAGCCCCCGCCCCTCAATTAAATTTCCTCCAGCCAATAAACGCCAGCTCGGAGTCAGAACCCGTAACCATGGGCAACAACCGTGGGGCAGATACCCGCAATATCACACCCCAACATCCAATACCTGGGGAGTCCAGAGCCCCTTTGGCTCCATCCTCACCACGCCGGAGCCACCATAACCACCAACTCCAAGGACCCACCCCCGCCAACGACCCAAGGGGGTGACACCTCACCTCCTTGCGTCCCGCCACACCCACAGAGCCACCTCAATTCTGTCCTGTAAACCAGAACACCACAGGTCGATACCCACCGCGTTCAGGTGAACCCCATCTCCCCTCCAGAACGCCCCTTCTCCAGCCTTCAGTTCCCTATGCCGGACCGCAACACCGCCATTCCTCTCCACGAAACTGCCCATATTGACATTTATCCGGGCTTTGTTCAACCTCTCTACTGACCTAGCGTCTCTCCAATGCTTACGTGGCACCATATTCGACCAGACCGTAACCACTGGGGCCAGAGACGCAGCAAATCAAACTTTGTGTCCATCGTAAGCTCTCGAAAAGAGCGCCCCCCCAAATCGTTACCCCCTACGTGCAACACCAAAACCCCTGGATCTGGAAGAACCCGCCTCCACAACATACCTCTAATCCAAAACCAACGATTCAACGAACCACCGCCATCTCTCTAGGAAAGCCCAACTGCCTTTCATCCGGCCTGACCGCTGCTCGCAACGCTCCCCAAAACACGTACGAGTGCCCCATAATCCACACGAGGCACGCCGAACCACCTGCAAGAAGCATAATATACAATTTGTCAACAGAGCAGTGAAAAACAGCTCCCCACTTGTTCCCCCAGCCCAACAACCATAACCCCCCCCCCCCCTATTATAACAACGCCGGCCTAACATAGGACGGGAACTGTAGAGACTCCCATCGCCCAATGCAACGCATGGCCTCCTCATTCAATCCTCTCCTAGCCTCCTCGGTGGCAGCACAGATCTGGAATTAATGCCCCCCAAACAACAATGGGTCCCTGCCCAGCCCTTTTAAACGAGCTCGGAATACCGCAATAAACTGGAAACGAGAAAGGAAGGACCAGTCGCCATGCACCAACAATGGTCCGGCTTCCCCCCTCCTGCCCCCAAAAATTCCTAAGACACCGAACGGGGCACTCTACCGACCCCGCCACCTGATATAAAACCACCCGACAACCACGACCCAACTAATTCGTTTTCGACCTCCGAATAAAAAACTCCACCCTGTCATGAAATAATACCACATCCTCTCTCTGCAGTCCCCCTGCTCTGCACTTACTTGGGCTAACCAATTCTCCAATGTGCAACGCACCAAAGAAAGCCAACGAAAAAGCCAACAGCTTAACTTCACTAACTGATACACAGATCTTTCCCCGCCGCTGCAACATATCCCCTAACAACTCGAAGGAAACCGGCCTACGGCGATCCCCACTCGGGGGCCGCCTCCTCCAACCCTTCAAAGCCTGCAATACCCAGAATGATTTAGTCACGTCCACAATATCCCGGCACTTACCACCAAAAGCCACCCCTGCCATGCCTTACTCATTCTGGACACCGACCATCCCTCCTCTCTGCAGTGCCCCACAAAAAGCAACATCAAAGCCCCTTCCTCCAACTTGCACCCCTGAAAATGCTCTCTCCATATCTCCCATAGTCCCCAAGCCCTATCATACGCCGCCCAACTCCCTACCGACAAGGATCCCCTCACCAAGTTGCCAGCCGACCAAACGGCAGATTCCACAGAACTGCACCTTCTTGTTCCTGAAATGTTCCCCCCAAATGGACACTGCTACAATGGGAAAGAGTTCCTGCAACTCCAAATTCTTCACCCAGCCCTCTTTCTGCCATTGCGTAGGCCACTCCCCTACACACCAACGACTCTGTAAGTACGCCCCAAACTCATACCCCCCTGCCGCATCCGTGAACAGGTCAAGACCCCGTCTGCCATCCACAAAGACCGGCCGTTATGCCGTTTCAGAAAGGATGCCCGCACTCACAAATCCCCCTGGAGTTCCCGGGTAAGCCGCACAAAGTGATGGGGGGCCTGCACTCCCGCTGTCGCCTGTGCCAACCTTCGACAAAAGATCCACCCCATGGGCATTATCCGACAGGCAAAGTTAAGTTTTCCAAGCAAGGACTGCAATTCCCGCAGACGCAGTTTTTTCCGCCGAGTGGGCAGCCGCAAGCACCCCTCGCAGATCCTCAACCTTGTCTTCCGGCAACCTGCACTCCATAGCCACCGTATCAATGACTATCCCCAGAAAACTCAATGCCATCGTAGGACCCTCCGTCTTTTCCGACGCCAAAGGAACCCCAAACAGTTGTGCCATAACTTCGAATGAATGCAGAGCACCCCTTCGAACCTGGCGGCCCAATAAACAAAAAATCATCCAAATAATGGATAATAGAACCCCAACCATTCCCTCGCCACCCATTCCAAAAATGTACTAAACGTCTCAAAGTAGGAACACGAAACCGAACAACCCATGGGCAAACATCGATCAACGAAAAACCCCCCGCCCCAAAAACAACCCAATAAGTGCTGACAATCCGGATGAACTGGCAGAAGATGGAACGCCACCGCAATATCCACTTTTGCCTGCAAAGCCCCCTGCCCATAATACCAAACCCAACGAATCGCCTCGTCGAAAGACGTATACACCACCAAACACAACTCCGGCACATTACCGTCATTAACCGAACCCCCTTTTGGAAATGACAGGTGATGTATAAGGCGAAACTTATTAGGCTCCCTCTTCGGTAAGACCCCCAACAGTGACACCCGGGGGCCTGCCATGCGACTCAACGCCATCTCTTTTTTAAATTTTTCTGTAACCACCCCTGGGAGCTCCCTCGCCCACCTTAAATTCTTAGACCCTTGCAAAAATTCCACCTCCACGAACGGGATATGAAAACCTTCCTCAAAACCCGACAACAGAAAACCCACCTCTTCCGCATTCGGATACCTATTTAGGAAGGGCACCATCTCGGTTACCCCTTTTCCAGCCGCATCACCCCAAGCCTTCCCTTTTCGACCCCTGAAGCACCGCTGTGCTCCATGACTCCCTCCACATGAGGAACACTCGTGCTTAAACTTGCACTTGTCCCCATACTTACATCCCCCTTCATTGAACAGAAAGCATAATCCCTTTTGCGAGGCTGCCGAGCGCTCAGATTGCCTGGAAAGGACTGCCCCACCCTGACCGGAGCAATCACCCTCACCCACAATCCGATGTCCTTATGGTCCCACCTGATGGTGGACCGAGCCGCTTTCCATTGCCTAAATTGCTCATCGAAACGTAACCATCCCATCCTCCCCATACGTCCGATAAGCCTCGCCTATTGCGACCAGGTAGCAGAAAAGCGCAGAACAATTTTCCGGCGCCTTTTCCCTAATGACACTGGCCAGGGATCCAGCCTGCATCCAGTTCGAAAAAGTCAGTGGAATCAAACGGCACCGCTGCTTGTCCTCGTCCTCCTTTCTCTTATCCTCCCTCCTATCTCTATCGAAATTGAACCGTTCTAGCAGGAGCAACGAGAATATGTCCACGTAGTCCGCTTTCCATATTTTTTCCTTTAACTCCGGCTTAAGAAGGGCCCCCAGCGGCCATTTAAAGCAAACGTACACCTCCCCTCTCGCCCCATCATCTAAACGTGGTTCCACCCCATCCCTTCCATACCCGCTTCCTTATCTCTACCCCCGGCCTTGTCCACCGGACCTGTCACAGGAACCCCCGACGACCCACCGGTCTCCTCGCCTGCGGTCCCACAGTCCCCCGGCCCAACAGACCCAGCCGTCCGCCCCTGACCCCCTGTCCCTGCCTTTTGTACACCCCAGGCCGCCACCAACCCTGGCTCCGCACTTACCAACCCCTTCACTAAATCCCTCAACCACCTAACAATGCCTTTAACCCCCCTGCAACGGACCCCTGTGGCCCCCCCGACCCCAGGACCCCCCCCCCCCCAAGACCGGCCACCGCTACTGACGATTCCCCATGTGTCTCACCTGGCTTCATGGATACTGTGATTCCACCAGCCGGAACGTTATGTCGTGGATCTTTACCGGCGCTGATCTCCCCTCTGGACGTTCTCCAATCTTCAGCACTACCAGTGCCCCCTCCTGCTGCTTGAGATCCTAGAGCCAGTGGCGTACATACAGGGGTCGCAGGGGTCGTAGTTGCGACCAGGCCCGGCACTCCAGGGGGCCCGGCCGCCTTTGGACCCACCCCTCAGGCCAGCAGGCCACCATAAATCATGTTGTACTCGCATGTAATGGAGCGCTCTGATGGGGCCCAGCACAAAGCGACATTTCTTTTCCATAGTGAAGCAGGGAAACCTCTTTCATCCCTGCTTCACTGATCTTCACAGCTCAGGAGCTCCCCCTGCTGGCCGCACATCGCGCTGCTGGCTGTGGGAGGAGATCTGAAAACCCCGGAATCTGCCTTCAGCTAGGGTGACCACATTTCCTAACTGCCATTCAGGGACACTTTCACAAGTGCATTTCGTCAACTTATACTTGAGACGGGCGGAGCTATGACGCAGAACGGCAGTGCACGGCCGGAGATTGCCGGACTAAAAGTCCTGCATGTCTGACTTTTCAGTCCGGCGATCTCTGCCGTGCGCTGCCATAGCTCCGCCCCCCGCCTCATTATAGTCAATGGGGACGGAGCGGCAGCACGGCAGTGCACAGGCACTTGCGGCAGGACGGATCCGGCAGGCTGAATAGCCTGCCTGATCCGTCCTGCCGCAAGTGTGAAAGTGCCCTTAGTACACAGACATGAGACAATATACTATATAAGTGTCTCACTGTCTCCTGCTAGTAGTATATAATACAATCACTTCCAAAAAACCTCCAGTCCACACACACAAGTTCTAAATGCTGCTCTCATCCCATTCCCTATCCTTATACCCTATTATTCAACATGAATGGACTGGACTGGAGTTGCTGTCTGATCTGAAAAAACTGTATTCACACTACAGGAGGGAGGACCCGCCAGTTACCTCAGCAGTGAGTCAGTCAGCACAGTCTGCTGCACCGCCTATTGACGCCGCTTGCCGTGCAGCACTTAATTTCCAGACTCCTCTGCAGAGCCTCTGACGTCATCAGCCGGCGACAGTGGCGCCTTGCAAGTGACGTCACGCACGTTCACTCTGCGTCCAGCGTCTGGGCCCGGCGGATCACCGGACTCCGGAGGTGAATCTCTGACTCGGAGTGGAGTCAGTGTCATTGTGTAGAATAGATGTGTTGTGAAACTGAATGCGATGATGATGGATGCCGCTTCGCTGCTGCTAATTGCGGTCGGCGCCGCAGCCCTCAGGTCATTCCGGGACAGTGCACTGTCCCAGAATGAGGGTGACCGGGACCCGGGACAGACTCACCAAATGCTGGACTGTCCCGGGCGATCCGAGACATGTGGTCACCCTGCCTTCAGCACAGCCAGCACAGAGACGAGTGAGGGAGTCTGTCATCAGGGAAGAAGGTAAGTATGTTTTTTTTTTTTTTCTAAGGCTGCAGACTGGGGGCAAGGGGCAAAGGGCAAGAGGGGAGGGGGGGGGCATAACTAATTTGAGGGGGCACCTAATCAGGCATAACTACTGTGAGGGGGGACACATATGAAGGCATAACTATGAGGATTGGGGGGGCACATATGAAGGCATAGCTACTGTGAGGGGGCAGGTAATCTGGCATAACCACTGTGAGGGGCACATATGTGGGCATATCTAACGTGAGGGACACATAATGTGGCATAGCTACTGTGAGGGGGCACATATCTGGGCATAAATATTTTGAAGGGGCACATAATCTGGCATAACCACTTTGAGGGGGCACATATCTGGGCATATCTACTTTGAGGGGGGCACATAACTGGGCATAAATACTGTGAAAGGGCACATAATCTGGCATTACTACTGTGAAGGGGCACATAATCTGGCATTACTACTGTGAGGGGGCACATATCTGGGCATATTACTGTGAGGAGACACATAACTGGGCATAACTACTGTAAGGGGGCACATATCTGAGTATAACTACTGTTACAGGAACAAAGGTCGGCATTAGTACTGTGAGGGGCCACAAGGTGGGCATTAGTACTGTGTGGTAGCACTAGATTACCCTGCTATACATTGGCATGGCTCAGTCTTAAAGGCCAGCGCAGCGCCCCCTGCCGGGGATTTCACCGGGGCAGTCACCACCCCTTCCTTATGTGATTATTCTTTTTTTCTCACCACAGGGACCTTGTTCTGGATCCAGCGGACATGACGCCGACACCAGTGACATCCTGGATGAGGTAGGACCAGATTTTATTAGTTAGGACTGGGTGAGTGTAGCCGTGCATTGGGGTTAGGGCTCTTTCACATCCTGTACGGGTAATCCGCTGTGTGAATGAGTGCCAAGCCCCGCTCCAGACAGCAGAGACACGGAGCACTAACAGGATTGATAATGCTCCGTGCCTCTCTGTGATCTTTTTACTACAAAATCACAGTGAGATAAAGTTGTCACCGGGATTTTGTAGTTAAAAGATCACAGAGAGGCACGGAGCATTATCAATCCTGTTAGTGCTCCGTGTCTCTGCTGTCTGGAACGGGGCTTGGCACTCATTCACGCAGCGGATTAGCCACACGGAAAGGGCAAGTGATAGGTTACATTTTTGTAATATACTTTATTTAGCCAAAACGTTTAATTTTAGTAGTAAACTGGGGCTGAAAGGGCAATATTAGCAGCGCTCTCAGAAATGGGGGAGGGGGGGGGCGACGGGGAGGGGGCCCCATGGATCAGTTTCGCACCGGGGCCCCATGGATTGTGTGTACGCCACTGCCTAGAGCCTGCAGTTCAACAGCTCGACCACTAGAGGCCGCCATTTCCCCAGCTGAAGCTGATGCTGGAGCCTTCAATACTGCAGCTCGAACACTGGAGGCCGCCATTTCCACAGCAGACGTTGAGGCTGGGCCAGCTCCGAGCTGCGTGATCAGGAAATCCAGCTCAGGGCCGCCATCTTGACCGCGCCGTCCCCCGGATGGATCCTGGACTTCGTTCCCACACTGTGCCAGGTGAGCCTGCCTTGGCTCACCTGCCGATCCTGGTCCCGCTCCCACGTCGCCTGATTCAGGGGCGGAGATGCCAGGTCTCTCCTGCCCAGTGTCCCGCCTTACATTCGGATTCCTCCTGGCACACGACCGCCCGGCTCCACTGCTCTCACCTGCGACACATGCCGGAGGGTCCCTGGTGGGGCTCCTTACCCGGCGTCAGACCCTCGGGGTCTCCTCAGGACTTTGGCGTGCCGGAGGCCTGGTCATCCGTGGCCGGAAAATAGGGGGGCTTTGGAGGCCGAATCCCCTGACTCCAGAAGCAAGCCTTGAACCGTCTGCTGGAGCCATTCGGGTCCTCTGCTCTCCGCCGCCGCCTGGAGCTGCGCCAGCAAAGCTTCAGCAGAAGACATCTTGTGAAAAGGTCAGTCAATTCAAGAGGTAACGCAGCAGCAAGGACAGGGGCTGCTGCAAGACTGCTGTCCCACGTGAGATGGCCCTGTTCCCGCCCCTCGCTGCCCTTTATAAACCCTACACCCCTCTCCTAACGGCCCCCCACCACCCATCCTTGCATTACCTATTAACCCCGAGCATCCCAACCCACTCCCTCCAAACCGCTGTCATGCCAGGCCTACACCCAGTCCTACCCCAAGTCTGGCCTGTACTGGACTGTCACTTGGTCTCTGTACTGTGTGCCCAGGTGCAGGACTCTCCTCTCTCAGAGTGAGCTGGTGGACTGTCAGGACTGTCTCTTGGTCTCTTTTATGTGTGCCCAAGTGCAGGGTTCTCCTCTTTTACAGTTAGCTGGTACAACAGGAACGGCTCCCCAGGGCCCTCCTATATCGCATCCCAGGTGTAAGAGCTGCCGAGTGTTATATTGCGGCCTAAATGTCTCTTTATACAGGCTTTGGCTCCGAAGCAATGAAAAGGGGAATTATTGAGGGATTGGAAAGAACTTGAGTCCAGACTTAAGATGATGTTCAACAGCAGCTTTACTTATAAACATTTCTTCCAACAGTTCCAGGCTTTTTCTTGGTTCCAGCAGGCTTTAGCATTAAACTGGCAGGCAAACTCAACTCTGCTCTATCCTTCTCTTACTCTGCTGTACTTACAAGCTGACTTGGCTTCTTCTTTATGCTGCACTTCACTCTGTAGTCGGACTTATCTTCAGCCAAGGAAGTTTACTCCTGGGTCCTGAGGCTTTAAGCTTTGGCCTCCATGGCCAGCAGAGCTTAAGGTGCTCTGGCTGGTGTGGGCACATCCAGCAGAGACGTGCCCCTGCATACCCTTCCCCTGCCTAGGTTAGACTAGACTGGAACTAACTGGTCCCCACCCTTCCTGCAGGAAGTAGGGATAGCCCACTCCCCTACAGAGTGGAGCTAGAATGGAATGGAAAGTACCATTCTATCTAAGATTGCTCTGCCATATTTGCTGCCACCTGCTGGTGAACCAGGCACATTACATGAACATAACAGTTACATAAAGATTAGGAATGCACAGTGTTGAGGACCTGAACAAAAATACATAAGATGGCACTGTGTTAGCCCATTAAAGACAGTAGCAGGGTGCCGGAGTGGTAACACCAATCTTGGGTGTTACACTGGCGGACTGTCAGGACTGTCTCTGGGTCTCTGCACTGTGTGCCCGGGTGCAGGACTCTTTTCGCTATGCGATGCATTCACTGTCTCTCTGTCTCTTGGCCATGCAGCTCCTCCAAGATGTCCGCCATCTCTCCGTCCTCTCCAGCCTTTTTCCACAATCACCTGCTCCGTCACAGTCCTCCCCTCTGCTACTCTTCCTCTAGGCTGCAAGGGCAGAGAGAAACACATGGTGCTGGGACATGTAGTCCACTTCAGAAGAAGAGAATATGAACTGAGTCTATACAGAAATGTATGTATTGTGTTAGGTTTATGTTATACAGAGACTTGTTTGCTTTCTCCATTCTAGTCTGACCTGTGATTTTACCGGTCTGCCCTGGGTGCAGGTAATTGTCCACATTACAGCATAGCCAGAGCCGTCACCGGCTACATCATGCTGAACTGAAGAGCGGTGAATCCCTCCGGATGATGGGGCTTCTACGTCCGCCAGTTGAGTACCCCTGAATAACCTTAATAGTCCCTTGAATAAGAACTGCAGCAATTGTGAAAGGTTCCTCTCGGCCTAGGACCATGCCCACTTCATTGAGAAAAGGTTGCGCTTGAGTGCCTCCCTGTTTGTTGGTGAATATGACTGAGATCATGATGTTCGACCTGCTTTTGACTACTTTCCCCAAATCTGTGGGGCAGAGAGTAGGAGGGCTAGTCCAAGTTATTTAATCTTATGATGATAGACCGTGCTTCTCTAATGCTCCCATAGGAAGGCTTTGTCAAACACAACAGAGAAGACTCTTGGCCTCCTTCCCATGAAAATCTAGGACATGAACTACTAATTTTTATAAGAAATAAATAAAAAACTTTTAGACAATAACCATGAAATTTCTCCTGTATGTCCAATCTTAACACACGGTTTTTACCTGGTTGGTAAATATGATTTTCTGACTGAACACTTTCAATACACGATGTCTGATCTCTGTGGTCCTTAGACCATAAATCAGTGGATTGACCAGGGCAGGAATGAGTAGATAGATGGCTGACAGAAGATTGTGTGTATCTTGAGACACTGAATGAGATACCCTGTAGACAATGGATGATGAGAGACTGAAGAAGTAGACGATCAGGATGACCAGGATGTGTGTCCCACATGTGTGGAGGGACTTGTGCTTCAGAGCACCGGTGGAGATGGTCAACGCTGCCCTCATGATGCTGCCATATGAGGTGGAGAGGAAGCTGATGTCGAATATAATAGAGACGACCCTCAGGCTCAACCCCACCAGTTTATTTTTGGTGATGTTACCACAAGCCAAGCTTAGCAGTGCCATGTGCTCGCAAGCAAAATGGTGAATGATGTTTGAGTTGCAGAAGTCTACCCGGGAAGCAAGGTAGATGACGGGACTTACAAAGGACACGCTGCGTACCAGAGCCGCAATGGTCAGGAAGAGCAAGTTGTGCTTGGTCATTATGTTAGAATAACGCAGTGGTTTACAGATCGCAATATATCGATCCAGGGCCATCATCAGCAGGATATTGCAGTCCAGCATGATGATGAAGTAAATGAAGAACATTTGAGTCAAACATCCAACCAGCGAAATGTGATTCTGATGGTAGAGGAATCCGAGGAGCATCTTTGGAACGATGGTGGTCGTGCCGCAAATGTTCACTGCACTCAATAAAGAGATGAGAACATACATAGGAGCATGCAGGGAGCTCTCCATCCGCACCGTGTGGATGATGATGATGTTGGTGACTAGGATCACAACATAGATGAGAAAAAATGGGATGAACAAGAGGCGTCGAGAATCACGGAAGCTGGGGAATCCCAACAGGATGAATTCCTGATGAGAGTAATGGACCATAGAGATGTTCATAGCATCAGCCATCGCAGTCAGGGCGCTCAGAAGAACCAACCACCTGTCAGGAGAAGAGACAAAAGTTCTATGTCAGGCCTGTCTCTGACAGTAAGTTTCACCTGTATTTACATCGACTTGCGATTGTTCATCATTAGATTATATTGGATTCATTTATTTTGGTGAATTTGAATCACTTCAAAATTCAAATAGAACCATTCTGGCTGGAGGGCAAAAAAGGTGCAATTACCAGCTGTGAATGGTCCTTTACTGTACGGCTGGTCATACACATTGGATAGTTATTGGCCACATGTTTGTTTGACCAATGGCTATCTCTCCCGACCTCTTATTACACATAAATGCTCAGCTCGGCCGAACAAGCGAAACTGGATTAAAGATTATGTCCAGGAGAACAAAAGGTTTGGGCAGTTGAAATCCACAGTTGATGGTCAGTGTGTCCATACTTAATAAGTGTTTTTCCTCTAGTGTGTGTCCAGCTTAAGAGGTGTGAAACCTTGTAGAAATAAATGATAGCTTGCGCCTATTAGGTTATATCAGACTGCGTGTCATGGGGATACAATTCACTTGTATTGATTGAGATCAACGATGAAGATGTAGGAGAACTGACAACTCAAAGCAGCATAAATCCAAAAAAAGCTGGGTAAGCGTCAACAGGCCATGCTGAAGCTGATCTGCTTAGGGGACAAACCGCACACCGCCGCAGAGCTGTGGCAGGGTATAAGGGACCAGGCACTCAACCTACAAACAGGCGTGGTTGTGTCTGACAATGGCCGTAACTTGGTGGTGGCTTTGGAGCTCGGCAACCTAACACACAGCCCATGCCTAGCCCACGTCTTAAACTTAATGGTTCAGCGGTTTATCAAAACCTACCCCAATTTGCAAGAGCTACTAGTGAAGGCACGCCACATGTGTGCCCATTTCCGCAAGTCATCCACAGCTTCAGCCGGTCTGTCAACGCCGCAGCAGCACTTGCGGCTTCCAGCTCATCAACTGTTGTGCGACGTGAGCGCGCGCTGGAACTCTACGTTCTACATGTTGGTCAGGCTTTGTGAGCAGCAGAGGGCAGTTCCGGAATACCAGCTGCAACATGGTCGTCGCCTTTCGAGTCAACTGACACTATTCAAAAGGGAGGAGTGGGCATTGATGTCAGACCTATGTGAGGTTTTAAAAAACTTTGATGAATCCACACAGATGGTTAGTGGCGATAACGCTATTATCAGCGTAACCATCCCACTGCTGTGTCTACTCAAAAGATCGCTGCTCACAATTAAGGAGGATGCTCTTAATGTGGCAGATGAGGAAATGGGGGAGGGCATTATACAGGGTAATAGCCAGACCTCCCCCAGTTCGTCTTCTCAAGGCAAATTGGGCCATGAAGAGGAGGAGGAGCAGCAGACACTTGGAACCCATGGAACTTTAATTCCATCTGTTCAGCGTGGACTGGCAGAAGAGGAGGAGGATGAGGTGATGGAAAGTCATCCTTATGTCAACATCGACGTCGACGGTACTAATGGCTGACTTCATGTTAGGCTGCCTTTCCAGCGACCCTCGCGTTATACACATTTTAGATAACACAGATTACTGGGTGTTCACCCTTCTCGACCTCGCTACAAAGACAACTTCTCATCTCTGATTCCTGTGGTGGAGAAGACGAGTAAAACCGTGCAATACCAGAAGGTACTTGTTGAGAGATTGCTCCAAAATTTTACATCTGACAATGCGGCCGCCAGAGTCCGTACTTCCTGAGGCAACCGAGGAAGGGAGACAAGGGGAACACACAGCAGTTCCAACAAATGCAGGGCAACACTTTCCAAGGCATGGGACACTTTCATGACACCCCGCCAGCAACCTCACCCTGAATCGCGGCCTAGTGCTACAAGGAGGAAAAAGCTTTGGTCAGCGTCCTAAATGATCCCTCAGTGCCTTACAACTACTGGGTGTCCAAGCTGGACACGTGGCACGAACTTGCGCTCTACGCCTTGGAGGTGCTGGCCTGCCCTGCCGCCAGCGTATTGTCTGAGCGGGTATTTAGTGCTGGTGTCATTATAACTGATGAGCGTATCCGCTTGTCCACTGACAATGCTGACAGGTTAACTCAGATAAAAATGAACAAGGTCTGGATTGCCCCTGACTTCTCCACCAGAGGAGAGCTGAGCTGATGATAAAACATAAAGGGCAATTTCAATGTAATGTTTATAATGTACTCAGTCTACTGTAGTGTATTCCCATGCACCTTTTCCACCACAATATATGGTTGAATCTTGTTTCCTCCTCTCTAGTGTTTCCCTCCACTCTAATTTTTTTATAGGGTCAGCTAAACAGCATGCACTCGCATATAATGTTTTAGAGTGTCAGCTCACCTTCAGGCCCTCAACTATAATATTATAGAGGGTCACCAGCAGGCCACCAATCATAATTTTTCAAGGGTGTGTATGATGCCCTCCTTTATGTGTAATAAAGGGTGTAGTGCCGTTTCCTTGTCATTTTTGGCAGCCCCTTCACTTATTGAATAGGCTTTATGAGTGTTGGAGTCCCACTACCTGAACAATTTTACCACAATCTGAATGAGGCCCTCTTTTATGTGATATACAGGTTGTATCGGAGTGCTTCTTGCTTGTAATTTTAGGCAGCACTTGCATTTTCTATACAATTAAATATACAGGAAAGAATGTTTCCTAATAATTTTTCCTATGAAATTGATTTTTTTTTTTGGGGGGGGGGGGGGGCTTGGGGGGCTGGGGTTGGGCGTATTTTTGTCAGTCTGTAAAAGTGGCATACAACTCAGACAACATGGTTCCCAGCAGCGACACTGGGGTCCAAGATGCATCCAGACATCGTCCCCATGCTGTTCCCGATCCTTTTCTGTTGTTTTTCTTTCACTTTCTGACCTTTTCCAATGGACCAGGCACCCTCCCCTCTTCAGAGCAGTGGGTGCCTGGTTGTCTCCCATTGACTTCCATTATACTCGGGTGCTCAGCCGAGCACACGAATATAGCAATGTGTTCGGGCCAAATATCCGAGCACCCGAATACTTTGGTGTTCGCTCATCACTAAAAGCAAGCTTTCGAGACATCACCAGTCCCTTAATCAGACGGACTACAAGAATATATGAAGAGACAACAATATGTATGTGTCACCCGAAGTGCTGTTACCATTCCTACATCCTACTACTGTCTCTAATGGTTAACATTATTGTCATCTGTGCATTTATTCCCAGGTCATTCACAAGTGTGCATTGATATTACTGTTATGAAACTGTTTTGTTCATGTAATATGCCTGGTTCACCAGCGGGTGGCAGTGTGTATGGCAGAGCTATCTCTAGACAAAATAAAACTCACCATTCCATTCTCCCCCTTAACCCTAACCCCAATCCAAAGATACCAGAACTGACCAAAAGTCCAGTAACCAGACCCAAGCAGAGTATAGCACAGCAGAGAGAGAGAAAGCAGAGTTACCAAGTATGCCTGCCAGTTTATACCAAAGCCTGCTGGGACCAAGAGAAAGCCTGAATGTAAGAAAAGTCTGAATATTGTCTGGTGACAAGTTTACCCAAGTAAAAAAGTTTAGCAAGGTCTGGACTCAAGTTATTCTTAATCCCCTAACTCAACTATTCCCCTTTATTTGCTTCGGGCCTAAGCCTGGGGCCCCGCTGTATCGAGGACGGAGCACCATGACACATATAGGCCACGCCACACCGATCGGCATTCCACTAAACCTGGGACGAGATATAGAGGCCCTGGGGGGCGGCACATTGCATATATACAATAAGAGCAGAGACATGAGGGAAGGAATAGACATCGCAAAAACAACAGAACAACATATCAAAGATCTTGATACTGAGTCTTGAATTATCTTACAGATAAGGGGGGTGAAAGACTCTCTAGATCTTGTAGTGTCATAAATCCGGGGACAAATTTAGTCCAGTTATCAAAGTGTCAAGCAGTGTTATAAATCTGTATTCCCAAATTCTTCTGGATCTTTGAGATTTGTAGTTACCTTTTAATATGAGAACTTTCATGTGTTCTTCATTGTGTCCTGGGCTACAGGAAAGTGCAGCTTCTTCTCTTTAATTGTGTGGTTGTGTGACCTTATCCTTGCATTGAGTTTCTGTCATATTTCTCCAATGTAGAGGCCTCCAACAGGACATAGAGGCCTCCAACCAGGACATAGAGGCCCCCAACAGGACATAGAGGCCCTCAACAGGACATAGAGGCCCCCAACAGGGCATAGAGACCCCCAACAAGACATAGAGGCCCTCAACAGGACATAGAGGCCCCCAACAGGACATAGAGACCCCAAACAGGACATAGAGGGACCCCAACAGGACATAGAGGCCCCCAACAGGACATAGAGGCCCCCAACAGGACATAGAGGCCTCCAACAGGACATAGAGACCCCAAACAGGACATAGAGGGACCCCAACAGGGCATAGAGGCCCCCAACAGGACATAGAGGCCCCCAACAGGACATAGAGGCCCCCAACAGGACATAGAGGCCTCCAACAGGACATAGAGACCCCTAACATGACATAGAGACCCCCAACAGGACATAGAGGCCTCCAACAGGACATAGAGCCTCCAACAGGACATAGAGACCCCTAACAGGACATAGAGACCCTCATCAGGACATAGAGGCCCCCAACAGGACATAGAGGCCCCCAACAGGACATAGAGGCCCTCAACAGGACATATATGCCCCCAACAGGACATCGAGGCCTCCAACAGGGCATAGAGACCCCCAGCAGGACATAGAGACCTCCAACAGGGGCCATAGAGGCCAAAGGTAAGTATATTATTAGCTCTTTGGTCTAAACTCTTTGGATTTTTTTTTTTTGTTCAAAAAAACATCCAAAGAGTTTAGAGCAAAGAGCTAATAATATACTTACCTTTTTTTAGGAATCTTAAGTGAATTAAGAATGGAATTACTATTGAAATATTTAAATAATAGTAACAGATAAAAACGCATATGCATTTTTTATGAAAAAAACAGACATAGAAGACGCAGGAGAGACTACTAGTCTGTTTATTTTTATTATTTTTCTTTTTTCTTTTTTCCTTCATTATTTTTTTTTAGATTTCATTTATGATATATTTTGTATCTATTGATTCCATTTTGATCTATAGACACCGCAAAATGTTAAACACTTTCATGAGTTTGGCTTCGCAGCCCAAGTAATCATGTACTACAACAAATACTGTATGTCTGGGCATCTATAGGGTTAAAATTGTGATCCTGGTTTTGAAGCAGACCCAACTCATAAGAGATACGGCCTGTCTCTTCCAAAATAATGGTCATTATAAAAAAGCTCAGATTTAACAGTCTTATGTATACTACCACTGAAGAAGGAGCAGGCATAGCTCCGAAACGCGTTTGGTATTAAAATTGTATTAAAATGTTATTTACAGGACACCACTGACTTATTGAACAAACTGTCAACCAGAGGTCCCCGCTCTTTTTTTGTAAGGAGATATACTTATAGTGCACTGGGACCGCCATGGGCAGTAAAATGGCACCGCAATATGCAAATCTCTGAATACAAACATCCCTGTATCAAAAACCTATTGATCGGCCTACATAACTCAAATGGGACAGCTTCCATCCCAAACATATTAAAAAGTCCATCATCTATAGTCAAGCCATCAGATACAATCTAATCTGTTCCAGCCCATCAGACAGAGATGAGCATTTACAACTTCTGAAAAGGGCATTTTTACGCCAGGGCTATCATCCTGTTTCATTTAAACATCAGATCACAAGAACCACCAAGATCCTCAGAAGTCAACTTCTCCAATACAATGAAAAGAAACAGAACCAGCGCGTCCCTCTGGTTGTGACCTACAACCCACAACTAGAGGTACTGAGGAAAACTGTCAAAATATTACACCATGTCCTACATAGGGATGACCGCCTAAAAACAATATTCCCAGATGCCCCCTTACTAGCTTACCGACAACCTCCGAATCTAAGGAATATTCTGATCAAGTTCAAGGCCATGTACCACAGAAAAGGGAACCCATCCCTGTAATATCAGAAGATGCAAAACCTGTTCCCATATAATGACAACAGATAAGATCCGGATCTCCAACACACAGCAGGACTATAAGATCCTGGGACATTCACCTGTTCTACATCTAATATGTATCTGATTCTCTGCACTAAATGTCCTGTTGGAGGCCTCTATGTCCTGTTGGGGGCCTCTATGTCCTGTTGTGGGTCTTTATGTACTGTTGGGGGTCTCTATGTCCTGTTGGGGGCCTCTATGTCCTGTTGGGGGCCTCTATGTCCTTTTGGGAGTCTCTATGTCCTGTTGGGGGCCTCTATGTACTGTTGGTGGCCTCTATGTCCTGTTGGGGGTCTCTATGTCCTGTTGGGGGCCTCTATGTCCTGTTGGGGGCCTCTATGTCCTGTTGGGGGCCTCTATGTCCTGTTGGGGGTCTCTATGTCCTGTTGGGGGCCTCTATGTCCTGTTGTGAGACTCTATGTCCTGTTGGGGGCCTCTATGTCCTGTTGGGAGACTCTATGTCCTGTTGGGGGCCTCTATGTACTGTTGGCGGCCTCTATGTCCTGTTGGGGGCCCCTATGTCCTGTTGGTGGTCTCTATGTCCTGTTGGGGGCCTCTATGTCCTATTGGGGACCTCTCTGTCCTGTCGGGGGCCCTTATGTCCTGTTGGTGGCCTCTATGTCCTGTTGGGGGCCTCTATGTTCTGATGGGAGCCTCTATGTCCTGTTGGGGGTGTCTATGTCCTGTTGGGGGCCTCTATGTCCTGATGGGGCCGCTATGTCCTGTTGGGAGCCTCTATGTCCTGATGGGGCCTCTATGTCCTGTTGGGGGCCTCTATGTTATGTTGGGGGTCTCTATGTCCTGTTGGAGGCCTCTATGTCCTGTTGGTGGTCTCTTTGTCCTGTTGGAGGACTCTATGTCCTGTTGGAGGTCTCTATGTCCTGTTGGGGGCCTCTATGTCCTGTTGGAGGCCTCTATGTCCTGTTGGGGGCCTCTATGTCCTATTGGGGACCTCTATGTCCTGTTGGGGGCCCTTATGTCCTGTTGGAGGCCTCTACTTTGGAGAAACAGGACAGAAACTCAATGCAAGGATGAGGTCCCACCACCACACAATTATCGAGAAGAAGCTGCACTTTCTTGTGGCTAAGAATTTCCCGGGCACAATGAAGAACACATGAAAGTTCTCATATTAAAAGGTAACTTCAAATCCCAAAGAGCCAGAAGAATTTGGGAATACAGATTTAGAACACTGCTTGACACTGTGAATACTGGACTGAATTTGTCCCCGGATTTATGACACTACAAGATCTAGAGAGTCTTCTATAGACATAGTCGGGGCACCAGGTCTCTGTGAGAACATCAATTTAGAGACCATAAAACTTTCACCCCCCTTATCGGTAAGATAATTAAAGACTCCGTATCAAGATCTGAGATTCTGTTGTTTTTCAGATGCCCATCCCTTCCCCCATGTCTCTGCTCTTAGTGTATATATACTGCTGTCTCTTTATATGTTCTTGCAGTCGCCTGATGAATGGACGAGTGATATCTCGAAAGCTTAATATGTAACATCATTACTTCTATTGTTGTTGGCCATTGAAAGGTATCAAACCTGCAATCCTCTGATTGTGTTCCTCTTAATGAGAGCACTGAACTAGTTTTCTGTTGGCTAACACGGTACCAGACTATTTCCTTTTTCTTTTAAGGTACGGTACCATAGCAGTCTATATGCAGCCATACAACTCACGGAGCCATAATAGCTCATATGTATGAGGCCCGAGTGAAGAACTGATTATAATGGCCCCATTTCTGGTATATTAGTGGATTACCCTACACCAGGCATGCTCAACCTGCGGCCCTCCAGCTGTTGTAAAACTACAACTCCCACAATGCCCTGCTGTAGGCTGATAGCTGTAGGCTGTTCGGGCATGCTGGGAGTTGTAGTTTTGCAACATCTGGAGGGCTGCAGGTTGAGCATGCCTGCCCTACACTAAGGACTTGATTGAATGCCTCTGATTTCAGTGAAGGACCTGAGGCAATGCATGCCGTGTGCGCGGAGGGAGAAGGTGCTGGTGGAGATTATCTCATACACACAGGTCCATGTGGATCCGTACAGAGGAACTGCACAGCCTCCATCGACCTCCGGACAGGCTTCGGGCACAGGGCTTTGCCGAGTACGAGCTGTCACTATGGAGTCATCCTCCTCATCATCACAGATATCAAGTCCTGGACCCAATCCCAAAATATACTGGAATTCAGAACACCTTCGTGTAAGGGGTCTTCACTGAAAAGATTTACGAGACATTTCCTTACTGACCATGATTTCAGGATTTGTTTCCACCAGAGACTAAACCCCAAAGGGGGCTGCAGACATAAACCTGCCTAATGTAGAAGCAGATCCATCCCTAAGACCGAAGAAATATGATAAAAATCACTAAAAGTAAGGTCAAATAATGTGGAAAAATACAAAAAAATGTAAGCAAATTAGAAAAAGAAAATGTTACAGAAAAGAAACCTCACAGAAGAGACCAGTATTCAGTGATTGTAGGAAGTTACCTACCTGGGAGCGACCTACCTGTGAGGCTCATAGCGCCAGCACTGACGACTGATCTGAAAACATTCGGATCATGGAGCCGGTAGCAGTTTATATGGGATTTATCTGAGACGCTGCTCCTGCGGGATCAGAGGTGAGCGGAGGTTTATCTTCTCCATGTGGATTGTGACTGATTTCTACACAGGAGATCGCCTCATGAGAGGGAATAAAGGGAGCGATAACTGTGTGAGATAGGGGGGGGATTCGTCTAATGTTCAGTGGCACAGGAGTAATATAGAGGGATGATGGGAGTGATAACTGTGTGAGATGGGGGGATTCGTCTAATGTTCAGTGGCACAGGAGTAATATAGAGGGATGATGGGAGTGATAACTGTGTGAGATGGGGGATTCGTCTAATGTTCAGTGGCACAGGAGTAATATAGAGGGATGATGGGAGTGATAACTGTGTGAGATGGGGGATTCGCCTAATGTTCAGTGGCACAGGAGTAATATAGAGGGATGATGGGAGTGATAACTGTGTGAGATGGGGGATCTCGCCTAATGTTCAGTGGCACAGGAGTAATATAGAGGGATGATGGGAGTGATAATTGTGTGAGATGGGGGGATTCGTCTAATGTTCAGTGGCACAGGAGTAATATAGAGGGATGATGGGAGTGATAATTGTGTGAGATGGGGGATTCGTCTAATGTTCAGTGGCACAGGAGTAATATAGAGGGATGATGGGAGTGATAACTGTGTGAGATGGGGGGATTCATCTAATGTTCAGTGGCACAGGAGTAATATAGAGGGATGATGGGAGTGATAACTGTGTGAGATGGGGGATTCGTCTAATGTTCAGTGGCACAGGAGTAATATAGAGGGATGATGGGAGTGATAACTGTGTGAGATGGGGATTCTGTCTAATGTTCAGTGGCACAGGAGTAATATAGAGGGATGATGGGAGTGATAACTGTGTGAGATGGGGGATCTCGTCTAATGTTCAGTGGCACAGGAGTAATATAGAGGGATGATGGGAGTGATAACTGTGTGAGATGGGGGATTCGTCTAATGTTCAGTGGCACAGGAGTAATATAGAGGGATGATGGGAGTGATAACTGTGTGAGATGGGGGATTCGTCTAATGTTCAGTGGCACAGGAGTAATATAGAGGGATGATGGGAGTGATAACTGTGTGAGATGGGGGATTCGTCTAATGTTCAGTGGCACAGGAGTAATATAGAGGGATGATGGGAGTGATAACTGTGTGAGATGGGGGATTCGTCTAATGTTCAGTGGCACAGGAGTAATATAGAGGGATGATGGGAGTGATAACTGTGTGAGATGGGGGATTCGTCTAATGTTCAGTGGCACAGGAGTAATATAGAGGGATGATGGGAGTGATAACTGTGTGAGATGGGGGATTCGTCTAATGTTCAGTGGCACAGGAGTAATATAGAGGGATGATGGGAGTGATAATTGTGTGAGATGGGGGATTCTGTCTAATGTTCAGTGGCACAGGAGTAATATAGAGGGATGATGGGAGTGATAACTGTGTGAGATGGGGGATTCGTCTAATGTTCAGTGGCACAGGAGTAATATAGAGGGATGATGGGAGTGATAATTGTGTGAGATGGGGGATTCGCCTAATGTTCAGTGGCACAGGAGTAATATAGAGGGATGATGGGAGTGATAACTGTGTGAGATGGGGGATTCGTCTAATGTTCAGTGGCACAGGAGTAATATAGAGGGATGATGGGAGTGATAACTGTGTGAGATGGGGGATTCGTCTAATGTTCAGTGGCACAGGAGTAATATAGAGGGATGATGGGAGTGATAATTGTGTGAGATGGGGGATTCGTCTAATGTTCAGTGGCACAGGAGTAATATAGAGGGATGATGGGAGTGATAACTGTGTGAGATGGGGATTCGTCTAATGTTCAGTGGCACAGGAGTAATATAGAGGGATGATGGGAGTGATAACTGTGTGAGATGGGGGATTCATCTAATGTTCAGTGGCACAGGAGTAATATAGAGGGATGATGGGAGTGATAACTGTGTGAGATGGGGGATTCTGCCTAATGTTCAGTGGCACAGGAGTAATATAGAGGGATGATGGGAGTGATAACTGTGTGAGATGGGGGATCTGGCCTAATGTTCAGTGGCACAGGAGTAATATAGAGGGATGATGGGAGTGATAATTGTGTGAGATGGGGGATTCTGTCTAATGTTCAGTGGCACAGGAGTAATATAGAGGGATGATGGGAGTGATAACTGTGTGAGATGGGGGATCTGTCTAATGTTCAGTGGCACAGGAGTAATATAGAGGGATGATGGGAGTGATAATTGTGTGAGATGGGGATTCGTCTAATGTTCAGTGGCACAGGAGTAATATAGAGGGATGATGGGAGTGATAACTGTGTGAGATGGGGGGATTCATCTAATGTTCAGTGGCACAGGAGTAATATAGAGGGATGATGGGAGTGATAACTGTGTGAGATGGGGGGATTCGTCTAATGTTCAGTGGCACAGGAGTAATATAGAGGGATGATGGGAGTGATAACTGTGTGAGATGGGGGATCTGCCTAATGTTCAGTGGCACAGGAGTAATATCGAGGGATGATGGGAGTGATAATTGTGTGAGATGGGGGGATTCATCTAATGTTCAGTGGCACAGGAGTAATATAGAGGGATGATGGGAGTGATAACTGTGTGAGATGGGGGGATTCATCTAATGTTCAGTGGCACAGGAGTAATCTAGAGGGATGATGGGAGTGATAACTGTGTGAGATGGGGGATCTCGTCTAATGTTCAGTGGCACAGGAGTAATATAGAGGGATGATGGGAGTGATAACTGTGTGAGATGGGGGGATTCGTCTAATGTTCAGTGGCACAGGAGTAATATAGAGGGATGATGGGAGTGATAACTGTGTGAGATAGGGGGGGATTCATCTAATGTTCAGTGGCACAGGAGTAATATAGAGGGATGATGGGAGTGATAACTGTGTGAGATGGGGGGATTCGTCTAATGTTCAGTGGCACAGGAGTAATATAGAGGGATGATGGGAGTGATAACTGTGTGAGATGGGGGGATTCGTCTAATGTTCAGTGGCACAGGAGTAATATAGAGAGATGATGGGAGTGATAATTGTGTGAGATGGGGGGATTCGTCTAATGTTCAGTGGCACAGGAGTAATATAGAGGGATGATGGGAGTGATAACTGTGTGAGATAGAGGGGGATTAATCTAATGTTCAGTGGCACAGGAGTAATATAGAGGGATGATGGGAGTGATAACTGTGTGAGATGGGGGGATTCATCTAATGTTCAGTGGCACAGGAGTAATATAGAGGGATGATGGGAGTGATAATTGTGTGAGATAGGAGGACTACAGCTAATCTTCAATGACAATGGCGCAATATACAAGGATGATGGGAGTGATAATTATGTGAGATGGATTAAGGGCTCATGCACGCGAACATTTTTTTTTTCAGTTTCCGTTCCATTTTTTGCGTTCCGTATACGGACTGTATACAGAAACCATTCATTTCAATGGATCCGCAAAAATAAAAAGGAAGGTACTGTGTATGCCTTCTGTTTACGTATTTCTGTTTTTCCGTTCCGTTCAAAGATAGAACATGTCCTATTATTGTCCGCATTACAGACAAGGATAGGACTGTTCTATCAGGGGCCAGCTGTTCCGTTCCGCAAAAAACAGAACGCACACGGACGTCATCTGTATTTTTTGTGGATCCGTTTTTTGCGGACCACAAAATACTGAAAAAGCCATATGGTCGTGTGCATGAGACCTAGATCAAATCTTCAGTGACAATGCAGTAATATACAGGGATGATGGGAGTGATAATTATGTGAGATTGGATGCTCGTTTGGCTGCAGTTATCTCTCCCGATCCCTCATACATATGTAGTGCCCTGGAGCGGGGGGAACTTTGACATTTGGACATTTGTGGACATTTGAGAGCAAAAACAACTGAAAAAAGGACTGAGCACTCTCCACTAGGATACGATAAATGGAAATATACATTGAAAGGATATATTCATAAACAATCATTTCATCATAAAAATAAATGTAGCAGCAAAAGAACAATTTGCAATCATAAAGAATAAAAAGTAAAAAATATAAAACTAACTACTTTGTCCGCAATACTGATCCCATTAAGTTACGACAAAGATCCAATTCACTGATTGATGGTTATGCAAAGGAATTCACCGATGGCGTTATTGATAATGATAGTCATATATTCTGAAGCATCTGTAAAACTGATCAAATTATATAATAACCTGGAAAAAAAAACATAAAAAAATAGCACAAATTAATAAAGTCTTTCCTTAATATCAATTAAAAATATGTAGTAAATGAATCCCTGTGCGATCTATATCTCAGTAATATGCAGTCTTGATGTTATCATATGTTGCCAAATTATATACAGCCCAAGTATTACTTGACTATCGGTATTCACGAGTGCCGGTAACAATAAGGCCCCTTTCACACGGGCAAGTTTTCCGCGCGGGTGCAATGCGTGAGGAAGACGCATTGCACCCGCACTGAATCCGGACCCATTCATTTTTATGGGGCTGTGCACATGAGCGGTGATTTTAACGCATCACTTCTGCGTTGCGTGAAAATCGCAGCATGCTCTATATTCTGCGTTTTCACGCCACGCAGGCCCCATAGAAGTGAATGGGGCTGCGGGAAAATCGCAGCATCCGCAACCAAGCGCGGATGCGCTACGATTTTCCCGCATTGTTGCTTAGCAACGGGACCCAATCTCTATTATTTCCCTTATAACATGGTTATAAGGGAAATAATAGCATTCTTAATAAAGAATGCATTGTTAAATGAAGAGGAGGGTTAAATAATAAAGTTAACTTACCTTAGCCACTTGATCGCGTAGTCGCGATCTCTCTCTCTTTCCTGCAGCATCTAAGATCTAAAGGACCTGTGATGACGTCACATCACATGGCCCAATCACATGGTCCATCTTACCATGTGACGTCATCACAGGTCCTGTAGATCTTAGCTGATGCTGGGAAAGAGAGGACAGATCGCGACTACGCGATCAAGTGGCTAAGGTAAGTTAACTTTTATTATTTTTAACCCCTCCCTCTTCATTTTACAATGCATTCTTTATTAAGAATGCTATTATTTCCCCTTATAACCATGTTATAAGGGGAAATAATCAATTCTCCAGTAGACCCGAAACCGGACTTGAGTGATGAAGTCCGGCTTCGGGTTGGGTACCAAACATGGCATTTTTTCTCACGCGCGTGCAAAACGTGTTGCAAACATTTACACCCGCGCGGGAAAAACGCACATATTCCCGCAACGCACCCGCCTCTTATCCGGGCGTCAAACATGACGCCCGTGTGCAAGAGGCCTAAGTGTTTGGCTTCATATATGCATAGAAGCACTGCGGTATTATGCTGAGCTCACAGTGGCGTCCCACGTGGCTGCAGCGCTATAACTGCAGTTACCTGTCTGGCGTCTTTGGCCGCTCTGGCTGCTCGTGTCCCGGTCTCCAATCCGTTCAGCCACTTCTTCACTGAGAGATCAGAGGCTTTGTTTGCAGCTTGTCAGGTAAAACACGGAAGATACATCCAGTATCCGGGGCTCTGCACATGTAATTGGAGCGCTTCCAAAGGAAAACAGGATTAGTTAGAAAACTATAAGTCCATCCTGTAGATGCGGGTATCCTGCAAAACCAGACGCGTTTTGGGGTCTTCACCTGACCCCTTCCTCAGTGGTAACCCGCAGGAGGGTTAATCCCTCCTTTATATATTGTTCTAACCCATTAGAAAACGTGATGTTAAACAGGCAGGTTATGCTCAAACCCACATGCAGTTGTGCATGTCTATAGGGGAGCACATCCTGCACTTGTAGTCCGTTGCTAGGGGCAATCAACAGCAAAAAATGCATACAATGGATGATGCCAGCAACGGACTACAAGTACCACAATAACCATCCTACATACGATAGCGATAATGTGGATGTGGAGAACAATCAAAAACATAACCGTAGCAAAGGCAGGTGCACTCTGCGATAATACTAAACCCTCACACTGATAAAATTGAGGGGTTAGTTCGAAATATCCTACTAGGAGGACATGTCTTAAGCTCGGACACCACGGCAAGGTCCCTCAAGTAGCCCGAGGCCCTAACACTCACCTACCTGTGCCGTATGGGCGATACCAGCAGGGGCCAGTGGGAGTTATTGTTCTAACCCACCATAAAATCCGGAATGAATTCAAATTAGCCGCCAATGTCAGCATGCAGAAACGCTAATATTCCAGTTCATATCAAATTAAACTTCATGCAATTACCATTTAATCAATAGTCCCTTTGATGATTGCCTTCCAAAAAAGTTGGTTATCATTGTCCTAATGTAGTATTGCGTTTGTCATGCGGTATTGAGGCGATTTTTGGATCAAAGTGCGTTTTTTTCTATATCAGTGCCATAAAAGGAAAGTGGATATAAGTTATATATTGTTTGGTTAGAAATTTTTGCTAAAAAGTGTAATATTCACTCCTTTTTGTATTATTATCTATCTATAAACAAGGCGCCATGTACAGTGAACTCCTAATTGGAAAGTCAAAGTAATATGAAGGTAAGTGTCAAAGATATTCCTGTTTTAATATCTTCACATCAATCAACATACAGGGAGGGAGATAGGGATGGAGGCCCTCCGCCAAGGAAAGACCAGAGTGGGTAAAAACAAACCACCTCTGTTCCATCATCAAACGGGGGGCGCCAACCCTCTACTATAGAAAACCAAATAGTTCCAACTCAGCATTCAGACCAACGGGTGACATTGAAATAAAAAATAAACCTAGATTCTAAACAAGACATTTTCTTAATAAAGTCACCTCCTCTCCAATGTGGTTTCACCCTTCCTATTGCAGCAAAAACTAGACCCTCTGGATTTTTGTTATGACATGTCTTAAAGTGTCTCGAAACAGTGTGGTTCCCAAACCCATTCCTTATCTTAGCAAGATGTTCCGAGACCCTTTTCTTCAAAATTCTCTTGGTGCGTCCGATGTATTGTTTTTTGCACGGGGCACTGTAATATATACATTACGATTTTACTGTTACATGTGAGGAAGTCTCGTATTTCATGTGTAAAAGAGTTGGAGGTAGAAGGAATTTTTACAGTTTTTAGCAAAATTAGTAATTTTGCAATTGCAACAGCTATTGCACCTAAAAACCCTTTTAAGTTTAACCAATTATTCATGGAATAATCATATGATTTTTTATTATTTGTTCTAATTGTTGGTGCAATTTTTCATCCTAAATTGGCAGCTTTGGTATATACTATAGTTGGATTAGCAGACATCAATGGGCCTATTCGTTTTCCTTTCTGGATAAAGTGCCAATGTTTACTAATTATCCTTTTGATCTTCTTATATTATGCATTAAACGGTAAAATTATGTGGACACAATCTTGTTGCTGAATCATCTTCATACACTCAGCGCCGTTTTTCTCCCTCTCCAAATAAAAAGCACGTCATCAATGCAACGATACCATAGCACCAGGTCTACCCGGAGTCTGTGGTCAATATGTTGCTCCTTCCACTGCGCCATTAAGAGGTTTGCATAACTGGGGGCGAGCCACTATATCTCTATATTATCTGTGGACATTTGCCTATATCCCCTATGCAAAGTTAAAATTTCTTACTTTATTTCTCTTGAAAGGGTTAACTTATATTGTTTATTACTATGTGACTGCATTTTATATATATATATATATGTTGTGATATATACCTATTCATTATTAGTGTATTTACATGGCTCTGTGGAAAGGGTTAATGAATACTGAGAGACTGTTAGGACTTTGAATGAGAAGCTGGTAATTTTCCACTGCTGCAATAGGGTTTAAAGAAGACCATGTTTTGGAGGGAAAAAGTTAGACATTGTTTACCACCAAAACCAGACAGTCTGACCTTTTGAATGTCTGGTTTAGTTCTGTTGTTATTTCTGGAAACTTGCTTTTGTCTGGAAAACCTGCTGTGTCATTACCATTGAGTATCATTGAAGCTCTAATGTCAGTCTATGAGAGACGGAAAGTGTAACATTGTATCTGTTTGTGCTGAGTTTCTCCACTCCACCCCTCCCACTAGAAGGTTTAGATGACGCCAAGGTGCATAAATGCAGACGTCCTTGAATGGGAGAATGGCGGTGCAAAGGGTTAAAGAAAGGATTGCAGCCTGGTTAGAGGGGCACAGCCCGCAGTGGTGTTCTGGTGAGCAGGCTGTTAGATAAAAGAGGAATTCCAGTAATCAAGCTTCACTCCACCCCCTCAATCCTGGTTGGCTAAAACAGGTTGTAGTGGCCATATCTAGAAAAGAAGGGGAAGGGCCAGAGGACAGCCTCTTCTCCGGCACCTCAGTGAAAGCTTATCAAGCTGCATTAGGTATGGCTGACAAAAGGGCATTAATAGCTTCATTACAAAATGAAGGGCTGGCTTTTCTCTCTCGCCTGCTGGTGGGATTACAAGCCCCTGCATCATCCTCACTCTCTTCCCCTATCCCCTCTGTTCCCCCGTTCAAGCTGTCCCACCTCCCCGCTGTGTCCCTCCTGTTCCCCCTGTCCCCTCTGCTCCCTCTGATGCTCCATTGCATGCAGCGGGTGGTAAGACGTGTTCTAAGAACATCCGCCCACCCACTCGCCTCAGTCCCTCTCTCTCCCCAGTACCTGTGTGCTCCTCCAGGTGATGCAGGAGACGGGGTAGCGCAGAACACAGTGCGCTGGCATGCCAAGCCTCAGCGCTTCCAGTCACATGGAGTTTACCCCTGCCCCCATCTCTGCAACAGGCGCGCGCGCTCAGATCCCTGGTAGTCTCCTGGCCGCGCCATTAACTGTCCGCCCTTTAATTTCAGATATTGGAAATTGCCCCAGTGCTTCCTCCCCTGCAGAAGAGGTTTCTCCCCATGTTGCTGCCCCTCTTCAGGGTCGCCAAATGAGCCCCCACCGGCCACCAATACAGTTAATCACCCACCCCCCTCCGATGTCCATATGGCTTTTCAGTCTATTGTTGCAACCCCCCTGCCATCTATTACAGGGCAGGTTTCTGTGCAAGTCGCGGATAGGGCGCAAAGCCAGCCCCCTAACTACCTTACACATTTGTTCTAGTTCTCCCACTGACATCTCCGACCACGGAAATAGGCGCAGGTCGGCATCTCACCGGCATTGCTGTACCCTCCATGCGTCCAGATCCTCCAGGCGGAGCCGCAGGTCTGCTCTTTCGAGTTCCTCTAGGTGGCGGTCGCCTTCTTCATCGGAGTTGAGCTCCTGCAGATCAAGTTCCAGCAGGTCATATTCATACAAGTAGTTAAATAGTTAGGACCGCGCTGAGAACTAGCAGTACATCACGGTGATCCAAGAAATATATAGAGGAGCCGCAGCTGACCAGGGTGAAATCCGATGCTGGTGCGTCGATCACCTTGTCATTCGCACATGCCCAGCGCTCCGGTACACCTTGGAACAATACACTGCAGATGGACTGATCCTCCCGGTATACACACCAACCAAATCCTCATCCCAGGCACGCACAGCCTTCAGGGAAAAAATAGGAACAAAATGGTGCAATACCTCCGGTAATTGTAAAATACACGCTTTTAAAACATAGGCATAGAATCATGCTGCAATTGCCCGACCCGGGTTTCGCCTGAGCTTCTTCAGGGGCTGTGAGCGTTAGACACACCTGTTCACACCTGAGAGGTTTTAATACCGTCCCTGTGTGCTCCGGAAGTGCATTGTGCCGACGTCAATAAACAGGTCAGATGAAACAAATAAATAATAGCTACAAATATGTTACAATATATGTGGCCTCCTAAAATATTAAAGCATTTCAATCTAAAAATAATCAAGTAAAATCATGGCATACACACGGACTTAATATCCCATTCGATATTCAGGCCGCGTGGTTGCAGAGTGCCCAATGTATAGATCCACTCTGCTTCTTTCTTATTAATTTGCTTGACTGGGTCTCCCCCACGCCAATGTCCCCTAACAATTTCCACAGCGCAGAATTTAAGGCCGGTGGGGTCTTTCTGGTGAAATCTCTTAAAGTGTGCTGAGACACTATGATTTTCAATACCCTTCCTGATGTTATTGATATGCTCCGATATGTGGACCGTTAATTTTCTCAATGTCCGACCAATATATTGGAGTTTACATGGGCACTCCCATAGGTATATCACTCCTGTAGTCTCACACGATATATTCCCCTTAATTTTAAATTCTTTATGTGTTGAGGTTGCGGTGATGGTTTCAACTCTGATCATTTTTTTACCCTCACTATATCTATTACGGCAACCCACACAGAAGCCGCACCAAGTGAATGAGTCCCGATATTTATGTTCATTGGTTTTCCTATTCACACACCCATGGACTATGCGGTTTCTAATTGTGGGGGCCCTTTTAAATATAAAGGGAGGCTTTTTAGGCAGGATATCACCTATGGTGCTGTCATTTTTTAGCACATTCCAATTGTGATTAATCACCTTTTTAATTTGCGGACAGTAAACTGAATAGGTGGTAGAGAAAGCAAACTGATATTTATTATTCCCTTCTTGATGGTTCCTATTGAGATTATTTTCTCTCTGTACTACCATGGCCCTATGTCTGATTTCCTCTTTCTGTGTGAGTAGCTCCTCTCTGTCATATCCCTTTTCTACAAAGCGGTCTACAATGATACCACTGCTCCTCATAATCCTTCTCCTCGGTGCAATTGCGTCTAATTCCTGTCAGTGGTTTTAAAGTAGGTCCTGGTTTTTAAACTTCTATGCTCAATCCAAATTTCCAGATCTAAAAATATTATATTTCTTGGATCACCGTGATGTACTGCTAGTTCTCAGCGCAGTCCTAACTATTTAACTGTCTGTTTTGGAAGGGGACTGAACCTATCCCCTTAAAGAGTGCCGCTGCTTTAGTGTGGAACACGCAGTGTCATAATTCTTGTTTATATTCATACAAGAGCATGGACATGCGACCAACAGGTCATCCCGTGTGGCTGAACTGGCCAGCGTGGTTCCGGAAACGGATCCTCCAGTCTTGGCAAGGGACCCTCCTGCGACGTCTTCCACTGATGAGTTTAAATTCACGGTGGCGTGGGGCGCTTCGCCAGTAGTGAAAAGCATGGTGCCTGCTCTTAAGGCATTGTTAGTGCAGTTAGACCCTAGTTTCGCATTGGCCACTAAACCTGTTACGCTGCTTAGAGCTAGTGACCATAAGGAATCCCTGTTTTGTGGCTTCAGCCACTTAGGTGCTGATTTAGATGAGGAGACAAGAAATAAAATATGGGTGAACCAGTATGTAGATATTTGGTCTTTAATATCGGTCGATGAACACACGGTGGATAAAGAGCGTAGACCAAATTCTGATAGATTCATTGATCGCAGACCAAAAGTGGCTCATACTATAGGTAATTGGTTGCAAGCATTTTCCATACTGGGATGTATTATGGCCCTCCCTCCGCCACCCTGAATGGTTGGCGGAACTTTTTGTATATATGGATTCTATATATAGCGCATACAAGTCTTATGGGGGCTCTGCATGGTGGCGGTATGACGAAGAGTTACATCCCGCGATAGGCTGGGGGGTTTAGGTGACTGATTTATAGCTCCCTTATGATGGCGCAGAAAGCGCATCCCTTTCCTTCCAGTGGCCGCTGGCTCCTCCAACGTAACGGGGCCAGTGGCCGTACGCAGACCTGGGGCATGCTGGCTGTACAATGAGGGACATTGCAAATACACAATTGTTCTGTCTGCGGCAGATCTCATGCCTATGTCCGTTGCTCACGCAACCCCCCCAGGGTCCAAGCCCCCAGCTCCCACTAGCGGAAAAGACTCCAGTGAGCGTGGCCGCCATGTCCAAGTGGTTAGATCTGTACCCCAATAAAGAAGCCGCAGGTCAAATTCGATGTGGGTTTTCTTTTTTTCTTATTTTTTATACCATTCTATTTTTCACGTTTCCCTACTTTTGCTAGCAACTTAAAGTCTGGTAGGGACAACCCCGACTTGTTGCGATTTTTTTTAAGAAGTTTCATTAGGCAGGATGGTGGGCCCATTTTTACCCCCCCCTCCTCCTCCTTTTTATAATCTGAGTTTCGCCATTAGGCCTCATCCCCAAACGGGAACCGGGAAAGTTCCGAATGATCCACCACTTGTCCTTTCCCAGGGGTGGGTCTGTTAACGATGGCATCTCCAAGGATGACACCTCAGTTTCTTATGTGCCTTTTGATAGGGCGGTGGTTCTGGTCAGAGCGGCGGGACAAGGAGCCTTGCTGGCCAAGTCAGACATCGAAGCAGCTTCTTGTCTGCTTCCGGTGCATCCGGATAGCTACTATCTTCTGGGATGTATGGTGGACGACTTGTATTTCTATGACACATTTTTTGAATTGTTTAGTACCTTCCTAGAATGGGTTATCCGTTATGAAACGGGTTCTCATTCTATCATTCATTATTTGGATGATTTCCTGTTTGTCTCCCCAGGAGATTCCCCCAATGTCAATTTCTGCTGGACACCTTTAGTTTTTTCATGGCCCGTTTTGGCGTTCCCCTGTCCGAGGATAAGACGTTTGGCCCTACCCCTAATATTACATTCTTAGGCATCAAAATCGATACCCTCCTGATAGTTTTCCGGCTCCCTCAGGATAAATTAGAAAAATTATTACATTTGATCGAGGGGTTTTGCTCAGCCAAGTCAGTAAGGCCGGACCCGGAATGTAATGGTAGGGGGAGGCCGGCATGACAGGGGTTAGGTCAGGTAGGGTGTCGGGGGGTTAACGGCAGGGCAGGGAGGCGGGGAGGAGTGGTCGCTATGGCGATGGGGGGGCGGAGAGGGGAGAGTTTATAGGGAGGCCCGGCCGGAGGAGCAGGGAGTCAGCGAGGGACACAGCCGGCGAATCTCCCACCCGCCCGCCCCTTTATGGGTTTGTTTGGGGGGTTCACGTGTGGGTATGAGTTTGTCGCGGCAGTCGGGGAGTCGGGGGAGGTCCTCGAAGTTGGAAAAATTCATGGTAATGGAGGATGGGAGGCCCCGCGGAGGGCTGGACTCCCATTAGTGGATCTGGAAGTGTGGAGTTAAAGGCGGCCATTAGTTGGTGCCTCCGAGCTGGGTTTTACGGCTGGGGGTAAGATGGTGTCGCCGCTGTTTTTCGGTTTGTTATGGTTTTTGGTCATTCGGGGCTTCTAGGACCTCCCTCGGCAAAAATGGGGTTATTTTCATGGTTATTTATGTATTTATGTTAAATAAAACGGCTGCTGTGGCCGATTATAATCCGAACTGTGGTCTGTGTGTTATTGGGGAAATTGAGGGGGGATGATGTGTGGATTTTGGGTTGTATGAAGAGTAGGGAGAACCCGGACGGGTACCTAATACCCTAGTCATGTCACGTTGCGTCAAATGCAGGGTTTGCTGGGCCTTATAGTGTTTGCATGTCGAATAATACCTATGGGCCGAGTTTTTTCGCGTCATCTTTCTTTCTGTGGCATTAAAAAACACAAGCAGGCTCGGACTGGCCCACAGGGGTACAGGGGAATCCCCCGGTGGGCCCCTAGTCTCCCACCCCCTGCACAAGTGGCACATAACATAGTAGACATACTGCACTACATACATATATTCAATGTACAGCACCTCCACCAGCCGATGTTCATATAAAAAAACTGATAGATTTTTAAAGAAACAACCCAGTTTATTAGTATAGAGCTGAGATGACTTCTAGGTATAGAGGAAAGCCACCAGTGTCCTCTTCTCCCAGGACCTACCTTCTCAAGGTTGCTGCAGGGACCCCCATATTCAGTCACCTGGTAGCATCTTACTGCTGTGTGAGCAAGTAATATTTGAATGTATCCGCGCAGTGGGCCCCCAAAATAAATTTTACTGGTGGGCCCTAGGCACCCCAGTCCGACACTGAACCCGAACACCACATACACATGACCACACGCCTTAAGCATGATTTGCTTGTCTAGAGGGAATTTTTGCGTTGTTACAACGGCCATACATGTTATCAAAGCGTGGAAGAGTCCTCGATAGGACCTGTCCATTTTTACGGACGCAGCGGGATCAACCAGTTTTGGTGCCATATTCGGTCCTGAGTGGTGCGCCGCCCCAGTGGCGCTGCTGATGCTCTTTCCCGTTTTCGTTGGCAGGAATTCTGGAACTTCTTGCTGGAGGCGGATCTGGAAGGCCTTCCATGCCTGCAACAGCTTTGGGACTTGCTGATCACTGCATGTAGTGAGAGCATCGGTTACACCTGCGACTTGGACTGGATATAGTAAGGCGTGGGCAGAATGAGGGGCACGTGTTGGAGATGTACCAGCAGGGGAGCCCTCGACTGACTGGTTGGAGGAGACTATTTTGTATCTATTATGGCTGAGGACAAAGAAGTCTCTGCTACTTTGGCGCAGTGTAGGCTTTCGGGCATTATTTTCTATTTTAAATTATACGGTTGGCCCGACATCACCAAACATTTCCTAATTCGCTAAGCCATTAAGGGCTGGCGCAAGGAGTATGTAGGTTGCGAGCATAGGCACCCAGTATCTAACTTGTTGTTGACCCGTTTATGAGACGTTCTACCTTCTGTTTGTCCCTCGTTGGCAGAAGTTGTGCTGTTTCATGCAGCTTTTTGCTTAGCGTTTTTTGCAGCACTTAGGATTAGGGAGGTAGTTTCTCAATCGCGTTTCCGGCCTGGAGATTTGCAGTTTGAGGACGTGCTCCTCAGCGATTCTTCCCTCCGTATTTTCATCCACCGCTCGAAAACAGACATTTTCGCCCGGTCGCTTGGCTTCCTTTGTATAAGGTAGAGCATGCCCCTATACAGCGGTATCGGAATTATTGGCGTTCTGTCCCCAGGGCGCCCCCCTTTTGCTGCACACCGACGGCACTCCACTCACCCATTTTCAGTTTAAGTCAGTTTTTACCCGTTACCTAGTAGCCGCATGTCTCGCTATCTTGGACTTCAGCACCCACTCCTTTCGCATTGGAGCCGCTATGGAGGCAGCTAGAGCCAGTTTCCCAGACTCTGAAGTGCAATGTATTGGCAGGTGGAGGTCGGCGTGTTTCTCCTCATATGTGCGCCCCACTTTGATTTTCTTTGCAGACCCTGTCCAGCCGACCATCTGCTTCCTTGGACATTCTTAAGTATTTTGGGCAGGCCAGCGGTCCGAATATCTACCAGGTGGTTGCAGCCTCGGCTTCAAGAACGTCCAGGTCTCTTGGCGTGGCATTCGAGGTCTATGTTGGTTTCAAGTCTTGCCTGAAGCAGTCGAGATAAGTAAAGCAGTCCTTTCTCCGGTCGTCTAAGCTTGGAGGGGAGACTCGTGCCAGCCTGCATGAGTGACCAGAAGAAGACAATGAGATGAGCCACAGACCATGGGTCACTAGCCCTGTGAACAAGGAGCCACCCGGACTACTGAGCGACAGACCATGGGCCCTTGACCAGGATGCCAGCCTTCTGAGAGCGAGTTAGACAGCGAGCTCAGGCCTTTCCTCAGCATTAAACCCTTCTTCTGCCAGCGAGGAGCCTCTGCCAGACTACTGAGTGACCAGAAGAAGACGCTGAGACAGGGATACTCTGCCACAGACCCTGGATCACCAGCCTTGTACCAGGGTACCAGCCTTCTGAGAGAGAGAGGGACAGCTAGCTCAAGCCTTACCTTAGCATCAAACCCTTCTTCTGCCCAGGAGGAGACTGGAGAAGCCAGCCCTATGCCTCGTCCTAGGGAAGAGATTGGAGAAGCCAGCCCTAGGCCTCGCCTGTATTGTTTTGTACCTGAATTCCTCTAATAAAGAAGCACCCTCCCTGGTTTACTGTAGACCCTGACTCCCTGGACTTATTTCTCATTGGGGTGCACCATGCCTTACCATCCCTTCCAGAGAGGAGCAACACATGGTGACACCTCAACGGTGTCCAAGGAAACCCAGCGTAGTGTTGGGGCCAGCCCAAACCCGGCCACTGCATATATATCTGTTGGCCTCTCGTTTTGCTGACAGTTTTCTCTCCCGATCCCTCATACACCTATCTGTTGGCCTTTAGGTTGGCTGCAGTTATCTCTCCCGATCCCCCATACATATATCTGTTGGCCTCTAGTTTGGCTGACAGTTATCTCTCCCGATCCCTCATACACATATCTGTTGGCCTCTAGTTTTGCTGACAGTTATCTCTCCCGATCCGTCATACACATATCTGTCAGCATGCTGTCTCACAGACACTATCAGAGAGATACCTGCATCTGCACAGACACTGCAAGAGAGAAGCTGCAGCCCCCTTCTCTCACAGCATGCAGTCTCATTGAAGCTAACAGAGAGAAGCTGCAGCTGCATCTCCCCCTCCCTTACAGGATGCAGTCTCATTGACGCTAACAGAGAGAAGCTGCATCTGCATCTCCCCCCTCTCTTACAGGATGCAGTCTCATGGAGACAGAGTGATAAGCTGCAGCTGCATCTCCCCCCTCTCTTACAGGATGCAGTCTCATGGAGACAGAGTGATAAGCTGCAGTTGCATCTCCCCCCTCTCTTACAGGATGCAGTCTCATTGATGCTAACAGAGAGAAGCTGCATCTGCATCTCCCCCCTCTCTTACAGGATGCAGTCTCACGGAGACAGAGTGATAAGCTGCATCTGCATCTCCCCTCTCTTACAGGATGCAGTCTCACGGAGATAGAGTGATAAGCTGCAGCTGCATCTCCCTCCTCCCTTACAGGATGCAGTCTCATGGAGATAGAGTGATAAGCTGCAGCTGCATCTCCCCCCTCCCTTACAGGATGCAGTCTCACGGATGACAGAGTGATAAGCTGCAGCTGCATCTCCCTCCTCTCTCACAGCGTGCAGACTCCTAGATATAACATGTATTACACTGAGCTCCAGGTGACTGAACTGGTCATGTGACAGCAGATACATAATAAGGTCTGGAATAAATAAGAAAATCCCATAAAATTTATTTCATTAGTGTAAAGTGAGAAAAAGCAAAACCGCATCCAAAAGCTGCACATCTAAATATTAAAATCTATAATTTATTAAGCAACACAAAGCAAAAGTGAAAATCATTGTATACAATAACAATCATGGACAAAACAATACGTCCGATCCACATACCTATGATAATCAAGTCCTAAATACGGACAAATGTAGGCCGCCAGAGGAGTACAAAATTTATCATGTGCAATAAATAAGACATCAAAATAATGCAGTACTCATCAGATATAAGTATAGGCAGGCATGGTACATAGGTCCAACGCCCCACACGTATTCCCGGGTCCACCAGCTTCCTCAGGGGTCTCTGAGTTAATGCTATTGTCTCCAGAATATATATGTGAATCATTCAAAGAAAATAATAATCACCTGTTTCTCCATCCTGCATTTATTTCCACTACCACTCGGCACCCTGCTACTGTCTCCTATGGTCTAACACAGTGTCATCTAATGCATTTATTGCAGGTCCTATACAATGTGCATTGCTATTCCTATGTAACTGTTCATGTAATGTACCTGGTTTACCAGAAGGTGGCGGCAAGAATGGCAGAGCTACATTTGCAGAGGATGGAACCTTCTTTCCATTCTAATTCTCCCTCTAAGGAGGGGAGGGTCTTAGTTAGTTAGAAGTCATGGAGAGTACCCCCTGCTAGGGGAAGTATGCAGATCCACATCCCTGCTGGACGTGTCCTGCCTAAGCCAGCCAGAGCACCTTCAGCTCTGCTGGACACAGAGGCCAAAGCCCAAAGCCTCTGAAGCCAGGAAGTATAGATTTCCTGGTACTAATCTAGAGACAGACTACAGAGAGAAGTTGCAGCATAAAGAAAGAAGCAAACTTATACAGTAAGCTTGTCAGCACAGCAGAGCCAGAGAGCAGGAGATGTAGCAGAGGTGAGTGTGTTCACCTGCTAGAGTTAAGGCTAAAGCCTGCTGGGAACCAAGGGAAAGCCTGAAACTGTTGGAGAAACGTTTATTGAAAGTAAAGCTGTTATTGAACTTCATCACAAGGTCTGGACCCAATTTATTTCTTCAAATCCCTCAATTATTCCTCCTATTTTCTCTGCTTCAGACGACAACACCTGTATTCCAGCGTATCCAGGTAGGAGAACCGTGACAAGTGCACAAAAACATTAAGGGACATTGTGGGCCACCCTACAGCACTCTGCCATTCCTACACCTGGGTACCATCTACTACATCACTAAAAGGGGCCCTGTGCCCTTGTTGCTTCACGAAAAGCATTTACCTTAAGGGACCCCTGGCCGTTGTCCGTGTGTCACAGTCTCGTGAATCATTTATAACATTACTATTATTGACACCAGAAAAAAAGGACAGGATGGGAGTTATACTCTTATGGTGTGATCTATACTAGTATGACAAGTTGTGCACCCCCATGACTCTGCTTCAAGGTTACGGCCGTACATTGATCCCAAGTTATAGTGTATGGCCAGCCCTATTCTCCAGTCACTTCCGGAGCTGCATTCACAATTCTGCTTGTTTCCTGTTAATTCAGGCTGCCATGCAACGCAGCAGGATTGTACCATAGGACTGTATATGCCATAGGATGTTTATATTAATGTGAATCTGCAGTCACCCCCTTCACTTTACATAGCCCCTCCCCCAGTATTATTGTAGACTTTGTATTGAGGTTACTTTGCTACTTTGTGTCAGTTTCTTCAGATTTAATTTCCTCTTCCCATAAATCTTCACCAGACAGATCCTAATCTCCTTCACCCTCAGGCCATAAATTATTGGGTTGACCATGGCTGGGAAGAAAAAGTAGATGGCGCTGATGAGGTTCTGCATGTTGACCGGTATGGCGTCTCCGATCCTATAGACGATGGAGGATAAGATCCCACAAGTGTAGATGAGCATGGCCACCATGAGGTGAGTGCTGCAGGTGTGCAAAGCCTTGTTCAGGGCTGGTCCTCTGATGATCCTCATGGCAATGCGGAAGATGTCCAGGTAAGAGATCAAGATGAGGCTTCCATCAAACACCGAGACGAAGATCCTGATAAACAGTCCAGTGATGTGCACCTTGGAAATGTCTCCGCAGCCCAGGTTGAGGAGCACCATATTCTCGCAGGCAAAGCTTTGAATTATGTTTGATCTGCAGAACTGGACCTTGGAAACTGATATAACAATGGGGCAAATGAGGAGGACTCCTCGAAGAAGACCAACCGCCATGAGCAGCAGCAGGAACCGCGGGGTCATGATGTCATGGTAACGCAGTGGCTTACAGATCGCAATGTATCTGTCCAACCCCATCAACACAACCACTGCTGACTCAAAAACAACGGTCAAGTAGATGAGAAACATCTGCACCAAACAACCTGACAAGGAGATCTGGAAGACGTTGGAGGCCAAGCTGAGCAGGAAGGGCGGCATAATGGTGGTGGTGCAAGAAATATTTACTGCAAAGAGGACAGAGATGAGGGTGTACATAGGGGACTGGAGAGTCTTCTCCACCCAGATCCTGGACATGATCAGAACGTTCCCCACCAGAATCACAATATAGACCAACAGAAAGGGGATGATGAGGAGGATCCTGTGCTCTAAGAAGTCGGGGAATCCAAGTATAAGAAACTGTGTGTGGGAGGAGAAGCCTGTGCTCTGGTTCTTGACGTCCATTGTCATTGACCTTGCTCACGCGTTTCTGCCGAAGTGGGAGGACACGGTGTCCTCCATAGTCACACAATTTCTCTCTGGGTTGACACAGTATTAAGGTTCCTCATGGTTTCCTGCAGAGCACTGGGGAATATTAAGGAGGTGTAGCACCCATGTGCTCTTGAGCCTTATCCCCTCCCAGCAGCATCTCCAGGTATCCAGATGTTCAAATGAAAGAAAATTAGTTTTGCCCCTTTTGTTAGAAATATGGGCTGAAACCATGAAAATGAAGGGCACCTCTGTCCCAAAGGACGCTAAGTCATTCTGCCTAGAGGTGATGAAATGTAAAGCGCATTAGTGGAGATTAAACACACAATAGCAGCAGCTTCAGACACCAGTATCGGATTAATGGAGCCCCTTAGGGAAGCCTCATCTGATTTAGTGCTTGAGTTATATGTGGAATATCCAGGTCCCGAGGGGATGGCTCTAGTGAGGTCTGAGTTCTGCCACACAAACAGGGTCACTTCTGGTTAACTCCACTTAATTGTGTTGCTGCTAATTAAGTAAGGGGAGCATTGATTTCTAACATTAATCTGTTTTCCCTTAGTCCTAACAGGAGCACAAGCTTCCCACCCTAAGTAGGTTACCACTTTATAATAAACACACGATGGGAGGGGCTACATGTCCTTATAAAGGCTAAGAAGTCCCTACTCAATTAGTTATTAATGAAATATTCCATCTGGTCTACTAGTACAGAGGGAACTATTTCCCCCATTATTGTGCTGCTGTTAGCACTAAGGGGAAACAGCTTAACCCCTTAAGGACTCAGCCCTATTTCACCCTAAGGACTCGGCCATTTTTTGCAAATCTGACCAGTGTCACTTTATGTGGTGATAACTTTAAAACGCTTTTTCTTATCCAGGCCATTCTGAGATTGTTTTTTCGTCACATATTGTACTTCATGACACTGGTAAAATGAAGTCGAAAAATTTCATTTTGATTTATAAAAAAATACAAAATTTACCAAAAATTTGAAAAATTTGCAATTTTCCAAGTTTCAATTTCTCTACTTCTATAATACATAGTAATACCACCCAAAAAAGTTATTGATTTACATTCCCCATATATCTACTTCATGTATGGATCATTTTGGGAATGCCATTTCATTTTTTGGAGACGTTACAAGGCTTAGAAATTTAGAAGCAAATCTTGAAATTTTTCAGAAATTTTCAAAAACCCACTTTTTAGGGGCCAGTTCAGGTCTGAAGTCACTTTGTGAGGCTTACATAATAGAAACCACCCAAAAATTACCCCATTCTAGAAACAACACCCCTCAAGGTATTCAAAACTGATTTTACAAACGTCATTAACCCTTTACGTTTCCCACAAGAGTTAATGGCATATGGAGATAAAATTTCAGAATTTCGATTTTTTTGAAAATTTTCCATTTGAATCCATTTTTTCCAGTAACAAAGCAAAGGTTAACAGCCAAACAAAACAATATTTATTCCCCCGATTCTGTAGTTTGCACGAACACCCCATATGTGGTCGTAAACTGCTGTATGGCCAAACGGCAGGGCACAGAAGGAAGGGAACGCCATATGGTTTTTGGAAGGTGGATTTTGCTGGACTGGTTTTTTGACACCATGTCCCATTTGAAGCCCCCCTGATGCACCCATAGAGTAAAAAATCCAAAAAAGTGACTCCATCTAAGAAACTACACCCCTCAAGGTATTCAAAACCAGTTTTACAAACTTTGTTAACCCTTTAGGTGTTCCTCAAGAGTTATTGGCAAATGGAGATGACATTTCGGAATTTCTATTTTTTGTTACCTTGTCTCAAAAAAAGTGCAATATAGAGCAAGCAAAAATCATATTTACCCTAAAATAATACAAACAAAACTGACACCTTATCCCGTAGTTTCCAAAATGGGGTCACTTTTTTTGAGTTTCTACTCTAGGGGTGCATCAGGGGGGCTTCAAATGGGACATGGTGTCAAAAAACCCGTCCAGCAAAATCTGCCTTCCAAAAACCATATGGCGTTCCCTTCCTTCTACGCCCTGCCGTTTGGCCATACAACAGTTTACGACCACATATGGGGTGTTTGTGCAAACAAGAGAATCAGGGCAATAAACATTGAGTTTTGATTGGCTGTTAACCCTTGCTTTGTTACTGGAAAAATGGATTAAAATGGAAAATTTGCAAAAAAATAGCTGTTTTGGGACCGTTTTTATTTCTTGTTATTTACATAGTTGAACTGACAGGTTAGATTGTGTGCTATTTCTATAGAGCAGGTTGCTACGGACGCGGCAATACCAAATATGGCTACTTTTTGGGGTGTTTTGTTTCAGTTTTACATAATAAAGGTTTTTTTGAAAAAAATTATTTTTTAGTGTCTCCACATTCTGAAAACCATAGTTTTTTTTCTTTTTCTTTTGGGTGACTGTCTTATGTAGGGGCTCATTTTTTGCAGGATGAGGTGGCAGTTTGATTGGCACTATCTTGGGGTGCATATGACATTTTGGTTGCTTGCTATTACACTTTTTGTGATGTTAGGTGACAAAAATAACTTTTTTTTTTTTTTGCTGTGTTCAGCTGAGGGGTTAGGTCATGTGTTATTTTTATAGAGCAGGTTGTGACGGACGCGGCAATACCTAATATGTATACTTTTTATTTATTTATATAAGTTTTACACAATAATATCATTTTTTAAAACAAAAAAAAATCATGTTTTAGTGTCTCCATAGTTTGAGAGCCATAATTTTTTTTTTTTTTTGGGCGATTGTCCTATAAAGGGCTAACTTTTTGCGGGATGAGGTGACGGCTAGATTGGCACTATTTGGGGGCTCATATGACTTCTTGATCGCTTGCTATTACACTTTTTGTGATGTAAGGTGACAAAAGAATGGCTTTTTGGCAAAGTTTTTTACAGTGTTTACTTGAGGGGTTAGGTCATGTGATATTTTTATAGAGCAGATTCTTACGGACGTGGAGATACCCAATATGTCTACTTTTTTTTTTTTTTTTTTTACATTTAACACTAAAAAGCATTTTTGAAACAAAAAAAATCATGTTTTAGTTTGAGAGGCATAGTTTTTTTTAATTTTTTGGCCAATTGTTTTAGGTAGGGGCTCATTTTTTGAAGGATGAGATGGCGGTTTGATTGTTACTATTTTGGGACGCATACGCCTTTTTGATCGCTTTGTATTACACTTTTAGTGATGTAAGGTGCCAAAAAATGGCTTATTTAATATTTTTATAGAGCAGGTTTTTACGGACGCGGCGATACCTAATATGTGTAGTGTATAATTTTTTTTTTATTCAGTGATATGTGTTTTTGGTTCTGAAAGAAAAATGGGGGCAGGGCTTATCTCAGAAAAAGGGGGGAGCTGAGCTATGTAACAGGGGTGGGGGCAGGGCTTAACTCAGAGAAGGGGTGGAGCAGAGCTGAGCTATGTAACAGGATATGGGGCAGGGCACAGCTTGTGCTATCTAACAGGATATGGGGCGGGGCAGAGCTTGTGCTATGTAACAGGATATGGGGGCGGGGCAGAGCTTGTGCTATGTAACAGGATATGGGGGCGGGGCAGAGCATGTGCTATGTAACAGGATATGGGGCGGTGCAGCAGAACATATGCTATGTAACAGGATATGGGGCGGGGCAGAGCTTGTGCTATGTAACAGGATATGGGGCGGGGCAGAGCTAGTGCTATGTAACAGGATATGGGGCGGGGCAGAGCTTGTGCTATGTAACAGGATATTGGGGCGGGGCAGCAGAGCTTGTGCTACGTAATAGGATATGGGGCGGGGCAGCGGAGCTTGTGCTATGTAACAGGATATGGGGGCGGGGCAGCGGAGCTTGTGCTATGTAACAGGATATGGGGGCGGGGCAGAGCTTGTGCTATGTAACAGGATATGGGGGCGGGGCAGAGCATGTGCTATGTAACAGGATATGGGGCGGTGCAGCAGAACATATGCTATGTAACAGGATATGGGGCGGGGCAGAGCTTGTGCTATGTAACAGGATATGGGGCGGGGCAGAGCTAGTGCTATGTAACAGGATATGGGGCGGGGCAGAGCTTGTGCTATGTAACAGGATATTGGGGCGGGGCAGCAGAGCTTGTGCTACGTAATAGGATATGGGGCGGGGCAGCGGAGCTTGTGCTATGTAACAGGATATGGGGCGGGGCAGCGGAGCTTGTGCTATGTAACAGGATATGGGGCGGGGCAGAGCTTGTGCTATGTAACAGGATATGGGGCGGGGCAGAGCTTGTGCTATGTAACAGGATATGGGGGCGGGCAGAGCTTGTGCTATGTAACAGGATATGGGGCGAGCGGAGCTTGTGCTATGAAACAGGATATGGGGGCGGGGCAGAGCTTCTGCTATGTAACAGGACATGGGGGCGGGGCAGCAGAGCTTGTGATATGTAACAGGATATGGGGGCGGAGTAGAGCTTGTGCTATGTAACAGAATATGGGGCGGGGCAGAGCTTCTGCTATGTAACAGTATATGGGGGCGGGGCAGCAGAGCTTGTGCTGTGTAACAGTATAAGGGGCGGGGAAGAGCTTGTGCTATGTTACAGGATATGGGGGCGGGGCAGAGATTGTGCTATGTAACAGGATATGGGGGCGGGGAAGAGCTTGTGCTATGTAACAGGATATGGGGGCGGGGCAGCAGAGCTTGTGCTATGTTAAAGGATATGAGGGCGGGGCAGAGCTTGTGCTATGTAACAGGATATGAGGGCGGGGCAGCAGAGCTTGTGCTATGTTACAGGATATGGGGGCGGGGCAGCAGAGCTTGTGTTATGTTACAGGGTATGGGGGCGGGGCAGCAGAGCTTGTGCTATGTAACAGGATATGGGGGCGGGGCAGAAGAGGTTGTGCTATGTAACAGGATATGGGGTGGGGCAGAAGAGCTTGTGCTATGTAACAGGATATGGGGGCGGGGCAGCAGAGCTTGTGCTATGTAACAGGATATGAGGGCGGGGCAGAGCTTGTGCAATGTAACAGGATATGAGGGCGGGTCAGAGGAGCTTGTGCTATGTTACAGGATATGGGGGCGGGGCAGAGATTGTGCTATGTAACAGGATATGGGGAGCGGGGCAGAAGAGCTTGTGCTATGTAACAGGATATGGGGCGGGGCAGCAGAGCTTGTGCTATGTAACAGGATATGAGGGCGGGGCAGAGCTTGTGCTATGTAACATGGATATGGGGGCGGGGCAGAGATTGTGCTATGTAACAGGATATGGGGGTGGGTCAGAAGAGCTTGTGCTATGTAACAGGATATGAGGGTGGGTCAGAGGAGCTTGTGCTATGTAACAGGATATGGGAGTGGGGCAGAAGAGCTTGTGCTATGTAACAGGATATAGGGGCGGGGCAGAAGAGGATGTGCTATGTAACAGGATATGTGGGCGGGGCAGCAGAGCTTGTGCAACTTAACAGGATATGGGGCGGGGCTAATCTCAGAGAAGGGGGTGGAGCAGACCTGAGCTATGTAACAGGATGTGGGGGTGGGGTTAAGCCCAGAGAAGGGGTGAAGCAAAGCTGAGATATGTAACAGGATGTGGGGGCGGGGCTTATCTCAGAGTTACATAGGACTGTAGGTAACATCTACTACATGTTACCTGTGGTGCTACATAGGACTGCAGGTCACATCTACTACATTATCTGTACTCAGAGAGTTATCACTGGGTTATCTGTGATGTTACATAGGACTGCAGGTGACAAATACTACATTATCTGTACTCAGAGAGTTATCACTGTGTTATCTGTGGTGTTACATAGGACTGCAGGTGATATCTAGTATTTCATCTGTACTCAGAGAGTTATCACTGTGTTATCTGTGGTGTTACATAGGACTGCAGGTGACATCTACTACATTATCTATACTCAGAGAGTTATCACTGTGTTATCTGAGGTGTTACATAGGACTGCAGGTGACATCTACTATACTATCTGTACTCAAAAAGTTATCACTGTGTTATCTCAGGTGTTACATAGGACTGCAGGTGACATCTACTATTTTATCTGTACTCAGAGAGTCATCACTGTGTTATCTGTAGTGTTACTTAGGACTGGAGGTGACATCTACTACATTTTCTGTACTTAGAGGTATTGCTGTGTTATCTGTGGTGTTACATAGGACTGCAGGTGACATCTACTACATTATCTGTACTCAGAGAGCTATCACTGTGTTATCTGTGGTGTTACATAGGACTGCAGGTGACATCTACTACATTATCTGTACTCAGAGAGTTATCACTGTGTTATCTGTGGTGTTACATAGGACTGCATATTACAACTACTGCATTATCTGTAATCTGAGAGTTATCACTGTGTTATCTGTAGTGTTACTTAGGACTACAGGTGACATCTACTACATTATCTGTACTTAGAGGTATCGCTGTGTTATCTGTGGTGTTACATAGGACTGCAGGTGACATCTACTACATTATCTGTACACACAGAGTTATCACTGTGTTATCTGTGGTGTTACATAGGACTGCAGATGACAACTACTGCATTATCTGTAATCTGAGAGTTATCACTGTGTTATCTGTGGTGTTACATAGGACTGCAGGTGACATCTACTTCATTATCTGGACTCTGAGAGTTATCACTGTGTTAACTATGTTGTTACATAGGACTGCAGGTGACATCTACTACATTATCAGTAATTAGAGTTATCACTGTGTTATCTGTGGTGTTACATAGGACTGCAGGTGACATCTACTACATTATCTGTACTCAGAGAGTTATCACTGTGTTATCTGTGGTGTTACATAGGACTGCAGGTGACATCTACTACATTATCTGTACTCAGAGAGTTATCACTGTGTTATCTGTGGTGTTACATAGGACTGCAGGTGACATCTACTACATTATCTGTACTCAGAGAGTTATCACTGTGTTATCTGTGGTGTTACATAGGACTGCAGGTGACATCTGTTACATTATCTGTACTCAGAGAGTTATCACTATGTTATCTGGGGAGTTACATAGGACTGCAGGTGACATCTACTACATTATCTGTACTCAGAGAGTTATCACTGTGTTATCTGTGGTGTTACATAGGACTGCAAGTGACATCTACTACATTGTATGTTCGCAGAGAGTTATTACTGTTATCTGTGGCATTACATAGGACTGCATGTGACATCTACTAAATTATCTGTAATGAGAGAGTTATCACTGTGTTATCTGTGGTGTTACATAGGACTGCAGGTGACACCTACTAAATTATCTGTACTGAGAGAGTTATCACTGTGTTATCTGTGGAGTTACATAGGACTGCTGGTGAAATCTACTATACTATCTATATTCAGAGAGTTGTCACTGAGTTATCTGTCGTGTTACATAGGACTGCAGGTGGCATCTACTACATTATCTGTACTCAGAGAGTTATCACTGTGTTATCTGTGGTGTTACATAGGACTGCAGATGACATCTACTACATTATCTGTACTCAGAGAGTTATAACTGTGTTATCTGTGGTGTTACATAGGACTGCAGGTGACATCTACTATACTATCTGTACTCAGAGAGCTATCACTGTGTTATCTGTGGTGTTACATAGGACTGCAGGTGACATCTACTACATTATCAGTACTCAGAGAGTTTTCACTGTGTTATCTATAGTGTTACATAGGACTGCAGGTGACATCTATTACATTATCTGTACTCAGTGAGATATCACTGTGTTATCTGTGGTGTTACATAGGACTGCAGGTGACATCTACATTATTGTCTGTACTCAAAAAGTTATCACTGTTATCCGTGGTTTTACAAAAGACTGCAGGTGACATCTACTACATTATCTGTACTCAGAGAGTTATCACTGTGTTATCTGTGGTGTTACATAGGACTGCAGGTGACATCTACTACATTATCTGTACTCAGAGAGTTATCACTGTGTTATCTGTGGTGTTACATAGGACTGCAGGTGACATCTAATACATTATCTGCATTAAGAGAGCTATCACTGTGTTATCTGTGGTGTTACATAGGACTGCAGGTGACATCTACTACATTATCTGTACTCAGAGAGTTATCACTGTGTAATCTGTGGTGTTACATAGGACTGCAGGTGACATCCACTGCATTATCTGTACTCAGAGAGTTATCACTGTGTTATCTGTGGTGTTACATAGGACTGCAGGTGGCATCTATTACATTATATGTACTCAGAGAGTTATCACTGTGTTATCTGTGGTGTTACATAGGACTGCAGGTGGCATCTATTACATTATCTGTACTCAGAGTTATCACTGTGTTATCTGTGGTGCTACATAGGACTGCAGGTGACATCTACCACATTATCTGTACTCAGAGAGTTATCACTGTGTTATCTGTGGTGTTACATAGGACTGCACATGACATCTACTACATTATCTGTACTCAGAGAGTTATCACTGTGTTATCTGTGGTGTTACATAGGACTGCCGGTGACATCTACTACATTATCTGTACTCAGAGAGGTATCACTGTTTTATCCGTGGTGTTACATAGGACTGCAGGAGACATCTACTACATTGTATGTTCGCAGAGGGTTATCACTGTGTTATCTGTGGTGTTACATAGGACTGCAGGTGACATCTAATACATTATCTGTACTCAGAGAGCTATCGCGGTGTTATCTGTGGTGTTACATAGGACTGCAGGTGACATCTACTACATTATCAGTACTTAGAGGTATCACTGTGTTATCTGTGGTGTTACATAGGACTGCAGGTGACATCTACTACATTATCTGTACTCAGAGATGTATCACTGTTTTATCTGTGGTGTTACATAGGACTGCAGGTGACATCTACTACATTATCAGTACTTAGAGGTATCACTGTGTTATCTGTGGTGTTACATAGGACTGCAGGTGACATCTACTACATTATCTGTACGCAGAGAGTTATCACTGTGTTATCTGTGGTGTTACGTAGGACTGCAGGTGAAATCTACTATATTATCTGTACTCAGCGAGTTATCACTGTGTTATCTGTGGTGTTACATAGGACTGCAGGTGACATCTACTACATTGTCTGTACTCAGAGAGTTATCACTGTGTTATCTGTGGTGTTACATAGGACTGCAGGTGACATCTACTACATTATCTGTACTCAGAGAGTTATCACTGTGTTATCTGTGGTGTTACATAGGACTGCAGGTGACATCTACTACATTATCTGTACTCAGAGAGTTATCACTGTGTTATCTGTGGTGTTACATAGGACTGCAGGTGACATCTACTACATTATCTGTACTCTGAGAGTTATCACTGTGTTATCTGTGATGTTACATAGGACTGCAGGTGACATCTACTACATTATCTGTACTCAGAGAGTTATCACTGTGTTATCTGTGGTGTTACATAGGACTGCAGGTGACATCTACTACATTATCTGTACTCAGAGAGCTATCACTGTGTTATCTGTGGTGTTACATAGGACTGCAGGTGACATCTACTACATTATCTGTACTCAGAGAGCTATCACTGTGTTATCTGTGGTGTTACATAGGACTGCAGGTGACATCTACTACATTATCTGTACTCAGAGAGCTATCACTGTGTTATCTGTGGTGTTACATAGGACTGCAATGTGACATCTACTACATTATCTGTACTCAGATAGTTATCACTGTGTTATCTGTGGTGTTACATAGGACTGCAGGTGACATCTACTACATTATCAGTACTTAGAGGTATCACTGTGTTATCTGTGGTGTTACATAGGACTGCAGGTGACATCTACTACATTATCTGTACTCAGAGAGGTATCACTGTATTATCTGTGGTGTTACATAGGACTGCAGGTGACATCTTCTACATTATCAGTACTTAGAGGTATCACTGTGTAATCTGTGGTGTTACATAGGACTGCAGGTGACATCTACTACATTATCTGTACTCAGAGAGTTATCACTGTGTTATCTGTGGTGTTACGTAGGACTGCAGGTGAAATCTACTATATTATCTGTACTCAGAGAGTTATCACTGTTTTATCTGTGGTGTTACATAGGACTGCAGGAGACATCAACTACATTGTATGTACTCAGAGAGTTATCTGTGGTGTTACATAGGACTGCAGGTGACATCTACTACATTATCTGTACTCAGAGAGTTATCACTGTGCTATCTATGGTGTTACATAGGACTGCAGGTGACATCTACTACATTATCTGTACTCAGATAGTTATCACTGTGTTATATGTGGTGTTACATAGGACTGCAAGTGACATCTACTACATTGTATGTTCGCAGAGAGTTATTACTGTTATCTGTGGCATTACATAGGACTGCAGGTGACATCTACTACATTATCTGTACTCAGAGAGTTATCACTGTGTTATCTTTGGTGTTACATAGGACTGGAGGTGGCATCTATTACATTATCTGTACTGTGAGAGTTATCACTGTGTTATCTGTGGTGTTACATAGGACTGCAGGTGACACCTACTAAATTATCTGTACTGAGAGAGTTATCACTGTGTTATCTGTTGATGTTACATAGGACTGCTGGTGACATCTACTACATTATCTGTACTCAGAGAGTTGTCACTGTGTTATCTGTGGTGTTACATAGGACTGCAGGTGACATCTACTACATTATCTGTACTCAGAGAGCTATCACTGTGTTATCTGTGGTGTTACATAGGACTGCAGGTGACATCTACTACATTATCTGTACTCAGAGAGTTATCACTGTGTTATCTGTGGTGTTACATAGGACTGCAGGTGACATCTACTACATTATCTGTACTCAGAGAGTTATCACTGTGTTATCTGTGGTGTTACATAGGACTGCAGGTGACATCTACTACATTATCTGTACTCAGAGAGTTATCACTGTGTTATCTGTGGTGTTACATAGGACTGCAGGTGACATCTACTATATTATCTGTACTCAGAGAGTTATCACTGTGTTATCTGTGGTGTTACATAGGACTGCAGGTGACATCTACTACATTATCTGTACTCAGAGAGTTATCACTGTGTTATCTGTGGTGTTACATAGGACTGCAGGTGACATCTACCACATTATCTGTACTCAGAGAGTTATCACTGTGTTATCTGTGGTGTTACATAGGACTGCAGGTGACATCTACTACATTATCTGTACTCAGATAGTTATCACTGTGTTATATGTTGTGTTACATAGGACTGCAAGTGACATCTACTACATTATCTGTACTGCAGAGAGTTATCACTGTGTTATCTGTGGCGTTACATAGGACTGCAGGTGACATCTACTACATTATCTGTACTGTGAGAGTTATCACTGTGTTATCTGTGGTGTTACATAGGACTGCAGGTGACACCTACTAAATTATCTGTACTGAGAGAGTTATCACTGTGTTATCTGTGGAGTTACATAGGACTGCTGGTGAAATCTTCTAAACTATCTGTATTCAGAGAGTTGTCACTGAGTTATCTGTCGTGTTACATAGGACTGCAGGTGGCATCTACTACATTATCTGTACTCAGAGAGTTATCACTGTGTTATCTGTGGTGTTACATAGGACTGCAGATAACATCTACTACATTATCTGTACTCAGAGAGTTATCACTGTGTTATCTGTGGGGTTACATAGGACTGCAGGTGACGTCTACTACATTATCTGTACTCAGAGTTATCACTGTGTTATCTGTGGTGTTACACAGGACTGCAGGTGACATCTACTACATTATCTGTACTCAGAGAGATATCACTGTGTTATCTGTGGTGTTACATAGGACTGCAGGTGACATCTACTACATTATCTGTACTCAGAGAGATATCACTGTGTTATCTGTGGTGTTACATAGGACTGCAGGTGACATCTAATACATTATCTGTACTCAGAGAGCTCTCACTGTGTTATCTGTGGTGTTACATAGGACTGCAGGTGACATCTACTGCATTGTATGTTCGCAGAGAGTTATCACTGTGTTATCTGTGGTGTTACATAGGACTGCAGGTGACATCTACTACATTATCTGTACTCAGAGAGATATCACTGTGTTATCTGTGGTGTTACATAGGACTGCAGGTGACATCTACTACATTATCTGTACTCAGAGAGTTATCACTGTGTTATCTGTGGTGTTACATAGGACTGCAGGTGACATCTACTACATTATCTGTACTCAGAGAGTTGTCACTGTGTTATCTGTGGTGTTACATAGGACTGCAGGTGACATCTAACACATTATCTGTACTCAGAGAGTTATCACTGTGTTATCTGTGGAGTTACATAGGACTGCAGGTGACATCTACTACATTATCTGTACTCAGAGAGTTATCACTGTGTTATCTGTGGTGTTACATAGGACTGCAGGTGACATCTACTACATTATCTGTACTCAGAGAGTTATCACTGTGTTATCTGTGGTGTTACATAGGACTGCAGGTGACATCTACTACATTATCTGTACTCAGAGAGTTATCACTGTGTTATCTGTGGTGTTACATAGGACTGCAGGTGACATCTACCACATTATCTGTACTCAGAGAGTTATCACTGTGTTATCTGTGGTGTTACATAGGACTGCAGGTGACATCTACTACATTATCTGTACTCAGAGAGTTATCACTGTGTTATCTGTGGTGTTACATAGGACTGCAGGTGACATCTACTACATTATCTGTACTCAGAGAGTTATCACTGTGTTATCTGTGGTGTTACATAGGACTGCAGGTGACATCTACTACATTATCTGTACTCAGAGAGTTATCACTGTGTTATCTGTGGTGTTACATAGGACTGCAGGTGACATCTACTACATTATCTGTACTCAGAGAGTTATCACTGTGTTATCTGTGGTGTTACATAGGACTGCAGGTGACATCTACTACATTATCTGTACTCAGAGAGTTATCACTGTGTTATCTGTGGTGTTACATAGGACTGCAGGTGACATCTACTACATTATCTGTACTCAGAGAGTTATCACTGTGTTATCTGTGGTGTTACATAGGACTGCAGGTGACATCTACTACATTATCTGTACTCAGAGAGCTATCACTGTGTTATCTGTGGTGTTACATAGGACTGCAGGTGACATCTACTACATTATCTGTACTCAGAGAGTTATCACTGTGTTATCTGTGGTGTTACATAGGACTGCAGGTGACATCTACTACATTATCTGTACTCAGAGAGTTATCACTGTGTTATCTGTGGTGTTACATAGGACTGCAGGTGACATCTACTACATTATCTGTACTCAGAGAGTTATCACTGTGTTATCTGTGGTGTTACATAGGACTGCAGGTGACATCTACTACATTATCTGTACTCAGAGAGTTGTCACTGTGTTATCTGTGGTGTTACATAGGACTGCAGGTGACATCTAACACATTATCTGTACTCAGAGAGATATCACTGTGTTATCTGTGGAGTTACATAGGACTGCAGGTGACATCTACTACATTATCTGTACTCAGAGAGTTATCACTGTGTTATCTGTGGTGTTACATAGGACTGCAGGTGACATCTACTACATTATCAGTACTCAGAGACCTATCACTGTGTTATCTGTGGTGTTACATAGGACTGCAGGTGACATTTACTACATTATCTGTACTCAGAGAGTTATCACTGTGTTATATGTGGTGTTACATAGGACTGCAGGTGACCTCTACCACATTACCTGTACTCAGAGAGATATCACTATGTTATCTGTGGTGTTACATAGGACTGCAGGAGACATCTACTACATTATCTGTACTCAGAGAGTTATCACTGTGTTATCTGTGGTGTTACATAGGACTGCCGGTGACATCTACTACATTATCTGTACTCAGAGAGTTATCACTGTGTTATCTGTGGTGTTACATAGGACTGCAGGTGACATCTACTACATTATCTGTACTCAGAGAGTTATCACTGTGTTATCTGTGGTGTTACATAGGACTGCAGGTGACATCTACTACATTATCTGTACTCAGAGAGTTATCACTGTGTTATCTGTGGTGTTACATAGGACTGCAGGTGACATCTACTACATTATCTGTACTCAGAGAGTTATCACTGTGTTATCTGTGGTGTTACATAGGACTGCAGGTGACATCTACTACATTATCTGTACTCAGAGAAGTTATCACTGTGTTATCTGTGGTGTTACATAGGACTGCAGGTGACATCTACTACATTATCTGTACTCAGAGAGTTATCACTGTGTTATCTGTGGTGTTACATAGGACTGCAGGTGACATCTACTACATTATCTGTACTCAGAGAGTTATCACTGTGTTATCTGTGGTGTTACATAGGACTGCAGGTGACATCTACTACATTATCTGTACTCAGAGAGTTATCACTGTGTTTATCTGTGGTGTTACATAGGACTGCAGGTGACATCTACTACATTATCTGTACTCAGAGAGTTATCACTGTGTTATCTGTGGTGTTACATAGGACTGCAGGTGACATCTACTACATTATCTGTACTCAGAGAGTTATCACTGTAGTTATCTGTGGTGTTACATAGGACTGCAGGTGACATCTACTACATTATCTGTACTCAGAGAGTTATCACTGTGTTATCTGTGGTGTTACATAGGACTGCAGGTGACATCTACTATATTATCTGTACTCAGAGAGTTATCACTGTGTTATCTGTGGTGTTACATAGGACTGCAGGTGACATCTACTACATTATCTGTACTCAGAGAGTTATCACTGTGTTATCTGTGGTGTTACATAGGACTGCAGGTGACATCTACTACATTATCTGTACTCAGAGAGTTATCACTGTGTTATCTGTGGTGTTACATAGGACTGCAGGTGACATCTACTACATTATCTGTACTCAGAGAGTTATCACTGTGTTATCTGTGGTGTTACATAGGACTGCAGGTGACATCTACTACATTATCTGTACTCAGAGAGTTATCACTGTGTTATCTGTGGTGTTACATAGGACTGCAGGTGACATCTACTACATTATCTGTACTCAGAGAGTTATCACTGTGTTATCTGTGGTGTTACATAGGACTGCAGGTGACATCTACTAAATTATCTGTACTCAGAGAGTTATCACTGTGTTATCTGTGGTGTTACATAGGACTGCAGGTGACATCTACTGCATTATCTGTACTCAGAGAGTTATCACTGTGTTATCTGTGGTGTTACATAGGACTGCAGGTGACATCTACTATATTATCTGTACTCAGAGAGTTATCACTGTATTATCTGTGGTGTTACATAGGACTGCAGGTGACATCTACTATATATCTGTACTCAGAGAGTTATCACTGTGTTATCTGTGGTGTTACATAGGACTGCAGGTGACATCTACTATATTATCTGTACTCAGAGAGTTATCACTGTGTTATCTGTGGTGTTACATAGGACTGCAGGTGACATCTACTAGATTATCTGTACTGAGAGAGTTATCACTGTGTTATCCTGTGGTGTTACATAGGACTGCAGGTGACATCTACTAACATTATCTGTACTGAGAGAGTTATCACTGTGTTATCTGTCGGGTTACATAGGACTGCAGGTGACATCTACTACATTATCTGTGCAGAGTTTTCACTGTGTTATCTGTGGTGTTGCATGGACTGCAGGTGACATCTACTATCATTATCTGTACTCAGAGAGTTATCACTGTGTTATCTGTGGTGTTACACATAGGACTGCAGGTGACATCCTGCACTACATTATCTGTACTCGGAGGAGAGTTATCACTGTGTTATCTGTGGTGTTTCATAGGACTGCAGGTGACATCCTACGATGTTATCTGTGCTGCGAGAGTTATCACTGTGTTATCTGTGGTGTTACATGGGACGGCAGGTGACATCTACTGCATTATCTGTATACTCAGAGAGTTATCAGCTGTGTTATCTGTGGTGTTACACACATAGGACTGCATGAGTGACATCTACTATATTATCCTGTACGCGGAGAGTTATCCCACTGTGTTATCTGTGGTGTTACATACGGTTCGGCAGGTGACATCTGCTACATTATCTGTACTCGGAGGGTATCACTGTGTTATCTGTGGTGTTACATAGGACTGCAGGTGACATCTACTACATTATCTGTACTCAGAGAGATTTATCACTGTGTTTATCTGTGGTATGTTACATAGGACTGCAGGTGACATCTACATATATTTTCTGTACTCAGAGAGTTTTCACTGTGTTAGCTCTGTGGTGTTACATAGGACTGCCGCAGGTGACATCTCTGAAACTATCTGTACTGAGAGAGTTATCACTGTGTTATCACAGCGGTGTTACATAGGGCTGCAGGTGACATCTACTACATTATCTGTACTCAGAGAGTTTTTCACTGTGTTATCTGTGGTGTTACATAGGACTGCAGGTGACATCTACTACACTATCTGGCCTCCAGAGGAGGCTATCACTGTGTTATCTGTGGTGTTACATAGGACTGGGTGACATCCCACGACATTATCTCTGCAACTGAGAGAGTTATCACTGTGTTATCTGTAGGTGTTACATACAGGACTGCCGGTGACATCTGCTACCATTATCTGTACTCAGAGAGCTATCACATGTGTTATCTGTGGTGTTACATAGGGCTGCAAGGTGACATCTATACTACATTATCTCTGTACTCAGGGTTATCACTGTGTTGTCTGTGGTGTTACATAGGACTGCAGAGTGACATCTACTACGTGCTCTGTACTCAGAGAGCTATCACTGTGTTATCTGTTGGTGTTACACATAGGACTGCAGGTGACATCCACTACATTATCTGTGCTCAGAGAGTTATCACTGTGTTATCTGTGGTGTTACATAGGACTGCAGGTGACATCTACTACATTGTCTGTACTCAAAGTTATCACTGTGTTATCATGTGGTGTTACACTTAGGACTGCAGGTGACATCTACTGCATTATCTGCACTCCAGAGAGTTATCACTGTGTTATCTGTGGTGTTACATAGGACTGCAGGTTGACATCTACACGCCATCTGTACTCAGAGTTATCACTGTGTTATCTGTGGTGTTACATAGGACTGCAGGTGACCTCTACCACATTATCCGTGTACTCAGAGAGAGATATCACTGTGTTATCTGTGGTGTTACATAGGACTGCAGGTGACCTCTACCACAGTATCTGTACTCAGAGAGTTATCACTGTGTTATCTGTGGTGTATTCATAAGGATCCACAGGTGACATCTACTGCATTATCTCTGTACTCAGAGAGTTGTCACTGTGTTATCTGTTGGTGTTACATAGGACTGCAGGTGACATCTACTACATTATCTGTGCTCAGAGAGTTGTCACCGTGTTATCTTTGTGGTGTTACATGGGACTGCAGGTGACATCTACTACATTATCTGTACTCAGAGAGTTATCACTGTGTTATCTGTGGTGTTACATAGGACTGCAGGTGACATCTACTACATTATCTGTACTCAGAGAGTTATCACTGTGTTATCTGTGGTGTTACATAGGACTGCAGGTGACATCTACTACATTATCTGTACTCAGAGAGTTATCACTGTGTTATCTGTGGTGTTACATAGGACTGCAGGTGACATCTACTACATTATCTGTACTCAGAGAGTTATCACTGTGTTATCTGTGGTGTTACATAGGACTGCAGGTGACATCTACTACATTATCTGTACTCAGAGAGTTATCACTGTGTTATCTGTGGTGTTACATAGGACTGCAGGTGACATCTACTACATTATCTGTACTCAGAGAGTTATCACTGTGTTATCTGTGGTGTTACATAGGACTGCAGGTGACATCTACTACATTATCTGTACTCAGAGAGTTATCACTGTGTTATCTGTGGTGTTACATAGGACTGCAGGTGACATCTACTACATTATCTGTACTCAGAGAGTTATCACTGTGTTATCTGTGGTGTTACATAGGACTGCAGGTGACATCTACTACATTATCTGTACTCAGAGAGTTATCACTGTGTTATCTGTGGTGTTACATAGGACTGCAGGTGACATCTACTACATTATCTGTACTCAGAGAGTTATCACTGTGTTATCTGTGGTGTTACATAGGACTGCAGGTGACATCTACTACATTATCTGTACTCAGAGAGTTATCACTGTGTTATCTGTGGTGTTACATAGGACTGCAGGTGACATCTACTACATTATCTGTACTCAGAGAGTTATCACTGTGTTATCTGTGGTGTTACATAGGACTGCAGGTGACATCTACTACATTATCTGTACTCAGAGAGTTATCACTGTGTTATCTGTGGTGTTACATAGGACTGCAGGTGACATCTACTACATTATCTGTACTCAGAGAGTTATCACTGTGTTATCTGTGGTGTTACATAGGACTGCAGGTGACATCTACTACATTATCTGCACTCAGAGAGTTATCACTGTGTTATCTGTGGTGTTACATAGGACTGCAGGTGACATCTACTACATTATCTGTACTCAGAGAGTTATCACTGTGTTATCTGTGGTGTTACATAGGACTGCAGGTGACATCTACTACATTATCTGTACTCAGAGAGTTATCACTGTGTTATCTGTGGTGTTACATAGGACTGCAGGTGACATCTACTACATTATCTGTACTCAGAGAGTTATCACTGTGTTATCTGTGGTGTTACATAGGACTGCAGGTGACATCTACTACATTATCTGTACTCAGAGAGTTATCACTGTGTTATCTGTGGTGTTACATAGGACTGCAGGTGACATCTACTACATTATCTGTACTCAGAGAGTTATCACTGTGTTATCTGTGGTGTTACATAGGACTGCAGGTGACATCTACTACATTATCTGTACTCAGAGAGTTATCACTGTGTTATCTGTGGTGTTACATAGGACTGCAGGTGACATCTACTACATTATCTGTACTCAGAGAGGTATCACTGTGTTATCTGTGGTGTTACATAGGACTGCAGGTGACATCTACTACATTATCTGTACTCAGAGAGTTATCACTGTGTTATCTGTGGTGTTACATAGGACTGCAGGTGACATCTACTACATTATCTGTACTCAGAGAGTTATCACTGTGTTATCTGTGGTGTTACATAGGACTGCAGGTGACATCTACTACATTATCTGTACTCAGAGAGTTATCACTGTGTTATCTGTGGTGTTACATAGGACTGCAGGTGACATCTACTACATTATCTGTACTCAGAGAGTTATCACTGTGTTATCTGTGGTGTTACATAGGACTGCAGGTGACATCTACTACATTATCTGTACTCAGAGAGTTATCACTGTGTTATCTGTGGTGTTACATAGGACTGCAGGTGACATCTACTACATTATCTGTACTCAGAGAGTTATCACTGTGTTATCTGTGGTGTTACATAGGACTGCAGGTGACATCTACTACATTATCTGTACTCAGAGAGTTATCACTGTGTTATCTGTGGTGTTACATAGGACTGCAGGTGACATCTACTACATTGGTCTGTAACTCAGTGAGTTCTCACTGTACTTACCCGTGGTGTTACATAGGACCGCGTGACATCTACTACATTATCTGTACTCAGAGAGATATCACTGTGTTATCTGTGGTGTTACATAGGACTGCAGGTGACATCTACTACATTATCTGTACTCAGAGAGTTATCACTGTGTTATCTGTGGTGTTACATAGGGACTGCAGGTGACATCTACTACATTATCTGTACTCAGAGAGCTATCACTGTGTTATCTGTGGTGTTACATAGGACTGCGTGGTGACCTCTACTACATTATCTGTACTCAGAGAGTTATCACTGTGTTATCTGTGGTGTTACATAGGACTGCAGGTGACATCTACTACATTATCTGTACTCAGAGAGATATCACTGTGTTATCTGTGGTGTTACATAGGACTGCAGGTGACATCTACTACATTATCTGTACTCAGAGAGTTATCACTGTGTTATCTGTGGTGTTACATAGGACTGCAGGTGACATCTACTACATTATCTGTACTCAGAGAGTTATCACTGTGTTATCTGTGGTGTTACATAGGACTGCAGGTGACATCTACTACATTATCTGTACTCAGAGAGTTATCACTGTGTTATCTGTGGTGTTACATAGGACTGCAGGTGACATCTACTACATTATCTGTACTCAGAGAGTTATCACTGTGTTATCTGTGGTGTTACATAGGACTGCAGGTGACATCTACTACATTATCTGTACTCAGAGAGCTATCACTGTGTTATCTGTGGTGTTACATAGGACTGCAGGTGACATCTACTACATTATCTGTACTCAGAGAGTTATCACTGTGTTATCTGTTGGTGTTACATAGGACCGCATGGTGACATCTACTATATTGTATCTGTACTCAGAGAGTTATTACTGTGTTATCTGTGGTGTTACATAGGACTGCAGGTGACATCTACTGCTATTATCTGTACTCAGAGAGTTATCACTGTGTTATCTGTGTGGTGTTACATGGGACTGCAGGTGACATCTACTAAATTATCTGTAATGAGAGAGTTATCACTGTGTTATCTGTGGTGTTACATAGGACTGCAGGTGACATCTACCTAAATTATCTGGTACCTTTCGAGAGAGTTATCACTGTGTTATCTGTCGTGTTACATAGGACTGCAGGCGATCATCTACCCCCATTATCTGTACCTCAGAGAGTTCTCAACTGTATTATCTGTTGTGCTACATAGGACTGCAGGTGACATCTACTATGCTATCTGTATTCAGAGAGTTATCACTGTGTTATCTGTGGTGTTACATAGGACTGCAGGTGACATTTACTACATTATCTGTACTTAGAGGTATCACTGTAAGCTATCTGTGGTGGTTACATAGGACTCGCAAGTGACATCTACTACGTTGTCTGTACTCAAAGAGCTATCACTGTTATCCGTGGTGTTGCACAGAACTGCAGGTGACATCTACTACGTTATCTGTACTCAGAGAGTTATCACTGTGTTATCTGGTGGTGTTTCATAGGACTGCTGGTGACATCTACTACATTATCTGTACTCAGAGAGTTATCACTGTGTTATCTATGGTGTTACATAGGACTGCAGGTGACATCTACTATATTATCTGTACTCAGAGAGTTATCACTGTGTTATCTAAGCGGTGTTACATAGGACTGCTGGTGACATCTACTACATTACCTGTACTCAGAGAGTTAATCACTGTGTTATCTGCGGTGTTACATAGGACTGCAGGTGACATCTACTACATTATCTGTACCCAGAGAGCTATCGGCTGTGTTATCTGTGGTGTTACATAGGACTGCAGGTGACATCTACTACATTATCTGTACCCAGAGAGTTATCACTGTTTTATCTGTGGTGTTACATAGGACCGCAGGTGACAGCTACTACATTATCTGTACCCAGAGAGTTATCACTGTGATTTATCTGTGGTGTTTCATGGGACTGCAGGTGACATCTACTACATTATCTGTACCCAGAGAGTTATCACTGTGTTATCTGTGGTGTTAGATGGGACTGCAGGTGACATCTACCACATTATCTGTACTCAGAGTTATCACTGTGTTATCTTGTGGTGTTACATAGGACTGCAGGTGACATCTACTACACTATCTATGTACCCAGAGAGTTATCACTGTGTTATCTGTGGTGTTACATAGGACTGCAGGTGACATCTACTACATTATCTGTACCGAGAGAGTTATCACTGTGTTATCTGTGGTGTTGTATAGGACTGCAGGTGACATCTACTATACTATCTGTACTCAGAGAGTTATCATTATATTATCCGTGGTGTTACATAGGACTGCAGGTGACATTTACTATACTATCTGTATTCAGAGAGTTATCACTGTGTTATCTGCGGTGTTACATAGGACTGCAGGTGACATCTACTATATTATCTGTACTCAGAGAGTTATCACTGTGTTATCTGTGGTGTTACATAGGACTGCAGGTGACATCTACGAAATTATCTGCAATGAGAGAGTTATCACTGTGTTATCTGTGGTGTTACATATAGGACTGCAGGTGACATCTACTACACTATCTGGGTACCCAGAGAGAGTTATCAATGTGTTATCTGTGGTGTTACATAGTGGACTGCCAGGCATGACATCTACTAGCATTATCTGTACCCAGAGAGCTATCACTGTGTTATCGGTGGTGTTACATAGGACTGCAGGTGAGATCTACTACATTATCTGTACCTTTGCAGAAGTTTGTCACTGTGTTATCTGGTGGTGTTACATAGGACTGCAGGTGACATCTACTGCATTATCTGTACTCAGAGAGTTATCACTGTGTTTATCTGTGGTGGTGTTACATAGGACTGCAGGTGACATCTACTACATTATCTGTACTCAGAGAGTTATCACTGTGCTATCTGTGGTGTTACATAGGACTGCAGGTGACATCTACCCTACAGTATCTGTACTCGGAGAGTTATCACTGGTGTTATCTGTGGTGTTATCATATGGGACTGCAGGTGACATCTACGAAGTTATCTGTACTGAGAGAGTTATCACTGTGTTATCTGTCGTGGTTACTAATAGGACCTATGACACCTACTACATTATCTGTACTCAGAGTTATCACTGTGTTATCTGTGGTGTTACATAGGACTGCAGGCGACATCTACTACATTCTTCAGTACTCAGAGAGTTATCACTGTGTTATCTGTGGTGTTACATAGGACTGCAGGTGACATCCACTACATTATGTGGCACTCAGAGAGCTATCACTGCTCAATGCTATCTGTGGTGTTACATAGGACTGCAGGTGACATCTCACTACATTGTCTGTACCCAGAGAGTTATCACTTGTGTTATCTTCTGGTGTTACATAGGACTGCAGGTGACATCTACTACATTATCTGCACTCAGAGAGGTATCACTGTGTTATCTGTGGTGCGTTACATATGTGACCTGCAGGTGACATCTACTACACTATCTGTACTCCAGAGTGTTATCACTGTGTTATCTGTGTTGTTACATAGGACTGCAGGTGACATCTACTATATTATCTGTACTCAGAGAGTTATCACTGTGTTATCTGTAGTGTTACATAGGACTGCAGGTGACATCTACTACATTATCTGTACTCAGAGAGCTATCACTGTGTTATCTGTGGTGTTACATAGGACTGCAGGTGACATCTACTACATTATCTGTACTCAGAGAGTTATCACTGTGTTATCTGTGGTGTTACATAGGACTGCAGGTGACATCTACTGCCATTATCTGTACCCGGAGAGTTATCACTGTGTTATCTGTGGTGTTACATAGGACTGCCGGTGACAGCTACTACATTATCTGTACTGAGAGCGTATCACTGTGTTTATCTGTGGTGTTTCATAGGACTGCAGGTGACATCTACGACATTATCTGTACTGAGAGAGTTATCACTGTGTTATCTGTGGTGGTTACATAGGACTGCCGATGATGACATCTACCACATTATCTGCACTCAGGAGAGCTATCACTGTGTTATCTGTGGTGTTACATAGGACTGCAGGTGACATCTACTACATTATCTGTACCAGAGAGTTATCAACGTGTGTTATCTGTGGTGTTACATAGGGACTGCAGGTGACATCTACTACACTCATCTGTACCCAGAGAGTTATCACTGTGTTATCTGTGGTGTTACATAGGACTGCAGGTGACATCTACTACATTATCTGTACTCAGAGAGTTATCACTGTGTTATCTGTGGTGTTACATAGGACCGCAGGTGACCTCCCACTATGTCTCTGGCCTCAGAGCTATCACTGTTATCTGTGGTGTTGCTGCAAGGGCATCTCTACGTTATCTGTATAGAGAGTTATCACTGTGTTATCTCTGTGGTGTTACATGGGACTGCAGGTGACATCTACTACATTATCTGTACTGAGAGAGTTATCACTGTGTTATCTGTGGTGTTACATAGGACTGCAGGTGACCATCTACTACACTATCTGTACTCAGAGAGTTATCACTGTGTTATCTGTGGTGTTACATAGGACTGCAGGTGACCTCTACCACATTACCTGTACTCAGAGAGCTATCACTGTGTTATCTGGTGGTGTTACATAGGACTGCAGGTGACATCTACTACATTATCTGTACTCAGAGAGTTATCACTGTGTTATCTGTGGTGTTACATGGGGCTGCAGGTGACATCTACTGCACTATCTGCACTCAGAGAGTTATCACTGTGTTATCTGTGGTGTTACATGGGACTGCAGGTGACATCTACTACATTATCTGGCCTCAGAAATTGTGCTGTGCTATCATGTGTTGTTGCTAGGACTGGTGACATCTACTACCATTATCTGCTCGGAGAGTTATCACTGGTGTTATCTGTGATATTACACATGGGTTGCAGGTGATAGCATCTGAGTATCATGCTGAGAGTTATCACTGTGTTATCTGTGGTGTCCCATAGGACTGCAGGCGATACCTACCACATTATCTGTACTGAGAGAGTTATCACTGGTATCTGTGGTGTTACTAGGACTGCAGGTGACATCTACTGCATTATCTGGCACACTCAGAGAGTTATCACTGTGTTATCTGTGGTGTTACATAGGACTGCAGGTGACATCTACTACATTATCGTGTACTCAGAGAGCTATCACTGTGTTATCTGTGGTGCCACATAGGACTGCAGGTGACATCTACTACATTATCTGTACCCAGAGAGTTAATCACTGTGTTATCTGTGGTGTTACATAGGACTGCAGGGTGACCTCTACCACATTACCTGTACTCAGAGAGAGTATCCACCGTGTTATCTGTGGTGCTACATAGGACTGCAGGTGACATCTACTACATTATCTGTACTCGAGGTGTTATCAACTGTGTTATCTGGCGGTGTTACATAGGGACTGCCGGTGACATCTACTACATTATCTGCTGTACTCAGAGAGTTATCACTGTGTTGTCTGTGGTGCTTACATAGGACTGCAGGTGGCATCTACTCACATTATCTGTACTCAGAGAGTTATCACCGTGTTATCTGTGGTGTTGCATAGGACTGCAGGTGACATCTACTACATTATCTGTACCCAGAGAGTTATCACTGTGTTATCTGTGGTGTTACATAGGACTGCAGGTGACATCTACTATATTATCTGTACTGCGAGAGTTATCACTGTGTTATCTGTGGTGCTACATAGGACGTGCAGGTGACATCTACTGCATTATCTGTACTCAGAGAGTTATCGCTGTGTTACCTGTGGTGTTACATAGGACTGCAGGTGACATCTACTACATTAGTCTGTACTCCGAGAGTTATCACTGTGTTACCTGTGGTGTTACATAGGACTGCAGGTGACATCTACCTACATTATCTGTACCCAGAGAGTTATCACTGTGTTATCTGTGGTGTTACATAGGACTGCAGGTGACATCTGCTAGGGTATCTGTACTGAGAGAGTTATCACTGTGTTATCTGTGTAGGTGTTACATAGGACTGCAGGTGACATCTACTACATTTGAGCCTGTACTCAGAGAGTTATCACTGTTAGTCTGTGGTGTTACATAGGGCCGCAGGTGACATCTACTATATTATCTGTACTGCAGAGAGTTATCACCGTGTTAGCCGCGGTGCACACATAGGACTGCAGGTGACATCTACCGTACATTATCTGCCTCAGAGAGTTATCGCTATGTTATCTGTGGTGTTACATGGACTGCAGGTGACATCTACTACATTATCTGTACTGAGAGTTATCACTGTGTTATCTGTTGTGTTACATAGGACTGCAGGTGACATCTACTACATTATCTGTACTCAGAGGGTTATCACTGTGTTATCTGTGGTGTTACATGGGACTCGTGCAGGATGACATCTACTATGCATTATCTGTGCTCAGAGGAGTTATCACTGTGCTATCTGTGGTGTTACATAGGACTGCAGGTGACATCTACGACATTATCTGTACCTGAGAGAGTTATCACTGTGCTATCTGTCGTGGGTTACATAGGACTGCAGGTGACATCTTCTTACATTATCTGTACTCAGAGAGTTATCACTCAGTGTTATCTGTGGTGTTACATAGGACTGCAGGTGACATCTACTGCATTATCTGTACTCAGAGAGTTATCACTGTAGTTATCTGTGGTGTTACATAGGACTGCAGGTGACATCTACTATATTATCTGTACTCAGAGAGTTATTACTGTGTTATCTGTATGTTACATAGGACTGCAGGTGACATCTACTACATTATCTGTACTCGGAGAGTTATCACTGTGTTATCTGTGGTGTTACATGGACTGCACAATGACATCTACTAGTATCATCTGTACTGAGAGAGTTATCACTGTGTTATCTGTAGTGTTACATAGGACTGCAGGTGACATCTACTACATTATCTGTACTAGAGAGTTATCACTGTGTTATCTGTGGTGTTACTAGGACTGCAGGTGACATCTACTACATTATCTGTACTGAGAGAGTTATCACTGTGTTATCTTGGTGTTACATAGGACTGCAGGTGACATCTACTGCATTATCTGTACTGAGAGAGTTATCACTGTGTTATCTGTGGTGTTACATAGGACTGCAGGTGACATCTACTACATTATCTGTACCCAGAGAGTTATCACTGTGTTATCTGTGGTGTTACATAGGACTGCAGGGGTGACATCTACTACATTATCTGTACTCAGAGAGTTATCACTGTGTTATCTGTGGTGTTACATAGGACTGCAGGTGACATCTACTATACTATCTGTACTCAGAGAGTTATCACTGTGTTATCTGTGGTGTTACATAGGACTGCAGGTGACATCTACTACATTATCTGTACTCAGAGTTATCACTGTGTTATCTGTGGTGTTACATAGGACTGCAGGTGACATCTACTACATTATCTGTACTCAGAGAGTTATCACTGTTATTTGTGGTGTTACATAGGACTGCAGGTGACATCTACTACATTATCTGTACTCAGAGAGTTATCACTGTGTTATCTGTGGTGTTACATAGGACTGCAGGTGACATCTACTACATTATCTGTACTCAGAGAGTTATCACTGTGTTATCTGTGGTGTTACATAGGACTGCAGGTGACATCTCTACTACATTATCTGTACTCAGAGAGTTATCACTGTGTTATCTGTGGTGTTACCAGGACTGCAGGTGACATCTACTACATTATCTGTACTCAGAGAGTTATCACTGTGTTATCTGTGGTGTTACATAGGACTGCAGGTGACATCTACTACATTATCTGTACTCAGAGAGTTATCACTGTGTTATCTGTGGTGTTACATAGGACTGCAGGTGACATCTACTACATTATCTGTACTCAGAGAGTTATCACTGTGTTATCTGTGGTGTTACATAGGACTGCAGGTGACATCTACTACATTATCTGTACTCAGAGAGTTATCACTGTGTTATCTGTGGTGTTACATAGGACTGCAGGTGACATCTACCACATTATCTGTACTCAGAGAGTTATCACTGTGTTATCTGTGGTGTTACATAGGACTGCAGGTGAGATCTACTACATTATCTGTACTCAGAGAGTTATCACTGTGTTATCTGTGGTGTTACATAGACTGCAGGTGACCTCACTACATTATCTGTACTCAGAGAGTTATTACTGTGTTATCTGTGGTGTTACATAGGACTGCAGGGTGACATCTACTACATTATCTGTACTCAGAGAGTTATCACCATGTTATCTGTGGTGTTACATAGGACTGCAGGAGACATCTACTACATTATCTGTACTCAGAGAGTTATCACTGTGTTATCTGTGGTGTTTACATAGGACTGCCGGTGACATCTACTACATTATCTGTACTCAGAGAGTTATCACTGTATTATCTGTGGTGTTACATAGGACTGCAGGTGACATCTACTACATTATCTGTACTCAGAGAGTTATCACTGTGTTATCTGTGGTGTTACATAGGACTGCAGGTGACATCTACTACATTATCTGTACTCAGAGAGATATCACTGTGTTATCTGTGGGTGTTACATAGGACCGCAGGTGACATCTACTACATTATCTGTACTCAGAGAGTTATCTACTGTGTATCTGTGGTGTTACATAGGACTGCAGGTGACATCTACTACATTATCTGTACTCAGAGAGTTATCACTGTGTTATCTGTGGTGTTACATAGGACTGCAGGTGACATCTACTACATTATCTGTACTCAGAGAGTTATCACTGTGTTATCTGTGGTGTTACATAGGACTGCAGGTGACATCTACTATATTATCTGTACTCAGAGAGTTATCACGTGTTATCTGTGGTGTTACATAGGACTGCAGGTGACATCTACTATATTATCTGTACTCAGAGAGTTATCACTGTGTTATCTGTGGTGTTACATAGGACCGCAGGTGACATCTACTACATTATCTGTACTCAGAGAGTTATCACTATGTTATCTGTGGTGTTACATAGGACCTGCAGGTGACATCTACGAAATTATCTGTACTGAGAGAGTTATCACTGTGTTATCTGTAGTGTTACATAGACTGCAGGTGACATCTACTACATTATCTGTACTCAGAGAGTTATCACTGTGTTATCTGTGGTGTTACATAGACTGCAGGTGACATCTACTATATTATCTGTACTGAGAGAGTTATCACTGTGTTATCTGTAGTGTTACATAGGACTGCAGGTGACATCTACTACATTATCGTGTACTCAGAGAGCTATACTGTGTTATCTGTGGTGTTACATAGGACTTGCAGGTGACATCTACTACGCATTATCTGTACTCAGAGGAGTTATCACTGTGTTATCTGTGGTGTTACATAGGACTGCAGGTGACATCTACTACATTATCTGTACCTCAGAGAGTTATCACTGTGTTATCTGTGGTGTTACTAGGACTGCAGGTGACATCTACTACATTATCTGTACTTAGAGTTATCACTGTAGGTTATCTGTGGTGTTACATAGGACTGCAGGTGACATCTACTACATTATCTGTACTCAGAGAGTTTATCACTGTGTTATCTGTGGTGTTACATAGGACTGCAGGTGACATCTACTACATTATCTGTACTCAGAGAGTTATCAACTGCGTTATCTGTGGTGTTACATAGGACTGCAGGTGACATCTACTACATTATCTGTACTCAGGAGAGTTATCACTGTGTTATCTGTGGTGTTACATAGGACTGCAGGTGACATCTACTATATTATCTGTACTCAGAGAGTTATCACTGTGTTATCTGCGGTGTTACATAGGACTGCAGGTGACATCTACTATACTATCTGTACTCAGAGAGTTATCACTGTGTTATCTGTGGTGTTACATAGGACTGCAGGTGACATCTACTACATTATCTGTACTGAGAAGTTATCACTGTGTTATCTGTGGTGTTACATAGGACTGCAGGTGACATCTACTACATTATCTGTACTCAGAGAGTTATCACTGTGTTATCTGTGGTGTTCACATAGGACTGCAGGTGACATCTACTACATTATCTGTACTCAGAGAGTTATCACTGTGTTATCTGTGGTGTTACATAGGACTGCAGGTGACATCTACTACATTACTCTGTACTCAGAGAGTTATCACTGTGTTATCTGTGGTGTTACATAGGACTGCAGGTGACATCTACTACATTATCTGTACTCAGAGAGTTATCACTATGTTATCTGTGGTGTTACATAGGACTGCAGGTGACATCTACTACATTATCTGTACTCAGAGAGTTATCACTGTGTTTATCTGTTGGTGTTACATAGGACTGCAGGTGACATCTACTACATTATCTGTACTCAGAGAGTTATCACTGTGTTATCTGTGGTGTTACATGGGACTGCAGGTGACATCTACTACATTATCTGTACTCAGAGAGTTATCACTGTGTTATCTGTGGTGTTACATAGGACTGCAGGTGACATCTACTACATTATCTGTACTCAGAGAGTTATCACTGTGTTATCTGGTGGTGTTACATAGGACTGCAGGTGACATCTACTACATTATCTGTACTCAGAGAGTTATCACTGTGTTATCTGTGGTGTTACATAGGACTGCAGGTGACATCTACTACATTATCTGTACTCAGAGAGCTATCACTGTGTTATCTGTGGTGTTACATAGGACTGCAGGTGACATCTACTACATTATCTGTACTCAGAGAGTTATCACTGTGTTATCTGTGGTGTTACATAGGACTGCAGGTGACATCTACTACATTATCTGTACTCAGAGAGATATCACTGTGTTATCTGTGGTGCTGCATAGGACTGCAGGATGACATCTACTGCATTATCTGTACTCAGAGAGTTATCACTGTGTTATCTGTGGTGTTACATAGGACTGCAGGTGACATCTACTACATTATCTGTACTCAGAGAGTTATCACTGTGTTATCTGTGGTGTTACATAGGGACTGCAGGTGACATCTACATACATTATCTCTGTACTCAGAGAGTTATCACTGTGTTATCTGTGGTGTTACATAGGACTGCAGGTGACATCTACTACATTATCTGTACTCAGAGAGTTATCACTGTGTTATCTGTGGTGTTACATAGGACTGCAGGTGACATCTACTACATTATCTGTACTCAGAGAGTTATCACTGTGTTATCTGTGGTGTTACATAGGACTGCAGGTGACATCTACTACATTATCTGTACTCAGAGAGTTATCACTGTATCATCTGTGGGTGTTACATAGGACTGCAGGTGACATCTACTACATTATCTGTACTCAGAGAGTTATCACTGTGTTATCTGTGGTGTTACATAGGACTGCAGGTGACATCCTACTACATTATCTGTACTCAGAGAGTTATCACTGTGTTATCTGTGGTGTTACATAGGACTGCAGGTGACATCTACTACATTATCTATGCTCAGAGAGTTATCACTGTGTTATCTGTGGTGTTACATAGGACTGCAGGTGACATCTACTACATTATCTGTACTGCAGAGAGTTATCACTGTGTTATCTGTGGTGTTACATAGGACTGCAGGTGACATCTACTACATTATCTGTACTTAGAGAGTTATCACTGTGTTATCTGTGGTGTTACATAGGACTGCAGGTGACATCTACTACATTATCTGTACTCAGAGAGTTATCACTGTGTTATCTGTGGTGTTACATAGGACTGCAGGTGACATCTACTATATTATCTGTACTCAGAGAGTTATCACTGTGTTATCTGTGGTGTTACATAGGACTGCAGTGACATCTACTACATTATCTGTACTCAGAGAGTTATCACTGTGTTATCTCGTGGTGTTACATAGGACTGCAGGTGACATCTACTACATTATCTGTACTCAGAGAGTTATCACTGTGTTATCTGTGGTGTTACATAGGACTGCAGGTGACATCTACTACATTATCTGTACTCAGAGAGTTATCACTGTGTTATCTATCGGTGTTACATAGGACTGCAGGTGACATCTACTACATTATCTGTACTCAGAGAGTTATCACTGTGTTATCTGTGGTGTTACATAGGACTGCAGGTGACATCTACTACATTATCTGTACTCAGAGAGTTATCACTGTTTTATCTGTGGTGTTACATAGGACTGCAGGTGACATCTACTACATTATCTGTACTCAGAGAGTTATCACTGTGTTATCTGTGGTGTTACATAGGACTGCAGGTGACATCTACTACATTATCTGTACTCAGAGAGTTATCACTGTGTTATCTGTGGTGTTACATAGGACTGCAGGTGACATCTACTATATTATCTGTACTCAGAGAGTTATCACTGTGTTATCTGTGGTGTTACATAGGACTGCAGGTGACATCTACTATATTATCTGTACTCAGAGAGTTATCACTGTGTTATCTGTGGTGTTACATAGGACTGCAGGTGACATCTACTAAATTATCTGTACTGAGAGAGTTATCACTGTGTTATCTGTGGTGTTACATAGGACTGCAGGTGACATCTACTATATTATCTGTACTCAGAGAGTTATCACTGTGTTATCTGTGGTGTTACATAGGACTGCAGGTGACATCTACTACATTATCTGTACTCAGAGAGTTATCACTGTGTTATCTGTGGTGTTTACATAGGACTGCAGGTGACATCTACTATATTATCTGTACTCAGAGAGTTATCACTGTGTTATCTGTGGTGTTACATAGGACTGCAGGTGACATCTACTAAATTATCTGTACTCAGAGAGTTATCACTGTGTTATCTGTGGTGTTACATAGGACTGCAGGTGACATCTACTACATTATCTGTACTCAGAGAGTTATCACTGTGTTATCTGTGGTGTTACATAGGACTGCAGGTGACATCTACTACATTATCTGTACTCAGAGAGTTATCACTGTGTTATCTGTGGTGTTACATAGGACTGCAGGTGACATCTACTACATTATCTGTACTCAGAGAGTTATCACTGTGTTATCTGTGGTGTTACATAGGACTGCAGGTGACATCTACTACATTATCTGTACTCAGAGAGTTATCACTGTGTTATCTGGTGGTGTTACATAGGACTGCAGGTGACATCTACTACATTATCTGTACTCAGAGAGTTATCACTGTGTTATCTGTGGTGTTACATAGGACTGCAGGTGACATCTACTACATTATCTGTACTCAGAGAGTTATCACTGTGTTATCTGTGGTGTTACATAGGACTGCAGGTGACATCTACTACATTATCTGTACTCAGAGAGTTATCACTGTGTTATCTGTGGTGTTACATAGGACTGCAGGTGACATCTACTACATTATCTGTACTCAGAGAGTTATCACTGTGTTATCTGTGGTGTTACATAGGACTGCAGGTGACATCTACTACATTATCTGTACTCAGAGAGTTATCACTGTGTTATCTGTGGTGTTACATAGGACTGCAGGTGACATCTACTACATTATCTGTACTCAGAGAGTTATCACTGTGTTATCTGTGGTGTTACATAGGACTGCAGGTGACATCTACTACATTATCTGTACTCAGAGAGTTATCACTGTGTTATCTGTGGTGTTACATAGGACTGCAGGTGACATCTACTACATTATCTGTACTCAGAGAGTTATCACTGTGTTATCTGTGGTGTTACATAGGACTGCAGGTGACATCTACTACATTATCTGTACTCAGAGAGTTATCACTGTGTTATCTGTGGTGTTACATAGGACTGCAGGTGACATCTACTACATTATCTGTACTCAGAGAGTTATCACTGTGTTATCTGTGGTGTTACATAGGACTGCAGGTGACATCTACTACATTATCCTGTACTCAGAGAGTTATCACTGTGTTATCTGTGGTGTTACATAGGACTGCAGGTGACATCTACTACATTATCTGTACTCAGAGAGTTATCACTGTGTTATCTGTGGTGTTACATAGGACTGCAGGTGACATCTACTACATTATCTGTACTCAGAGAGTTATCACTGTGTTATCTGTGGTGTTACATAGGACTGCAGGTGACATCTACTACATTATCTGTACTCAGAGAGTTATCACTGTGTTATCTGTGGTGTTACATAGGACTGCAGGTGACATCTACTACATTATCTGTACTCAGAGAGTTATCACTGTGTTATCTGTGGTGTTACATAGGACTGCAGGTGACATCTACTACATTATCTGTACTCAGAGAGTTATCACTGTGTTATCTGTGGTGTTACATAGGACTGCAGGTGACATCTACTACATTATCTGTACTCAGAGAGTTATCACTGTGTTATCTGTGGTGTTACATAGGACTGCAGGTGACATCTACTACATTATCTGTACTCAGAGAGTTATCACTGTGTTATCTGTGGTGTTACATAGGACTGCAGGTGACATCTACTATATTATCTGTACTCAGAGAGTTATCACTGTGTTATCTGTGGTGTTACATAGGACTGCAGGTGACATCTACTATATTATCTGTACTCAGAGAGTTATCACTGTGTTATCTGTGGTGTTACATAGGACTGCAGGTGACATCTACTAAATTATCTGTAATCGAGAGAGTTATCACTGTTTATCTGTGGTGTTACATAGGACTGCAGGTGACATCTACAACATTATCTGTACTCAGAGAGTTATCACTGTGTTATCTGTCGTGTTACATAGGACTGCAGGTGACATCTACTACATTATCTGTACTCAGAGAGTTATCACTGTGTTATCTGTGGTGTTACATAGGACTGCAGGTGACATCTACTATACTATCTGTACTCAGAGAGTTATCACTGTGTTATCTGTGGTGTTACATAGGACTGCAGGTGACATCTACTACATTATCTGTACTCAGAGAGCTATCACTGTGTTATCTGTGGTGTTACATAGGACTGCAAGTGACATCTACTACATTATCTGTACTCAGAGAGTTATCACTGTGTTATCCGTGGTGTTACATAGGACTGCAGGTGACATCTACTGCATTATCTGTACTCAGAGAGTTATCACTGTGTTATCTGTGGTGTTACATAGGACTGCAGGTGACATCTACTACATTATCTGTACTCAGAGAGTTATTACTGTGCTATCTGTGGTGTTACATAGGACTGCAGGTGACATCTACTACATTATCTGTACTCGGAGAGTTATCACGGTGTTATCTGTGGTGTTACATAGGACTGCAGGTGACATCTACTGACATTACCTGTACTGAGAGAGTTATCACTGTGTTATCTGTCGTGTTCCATAGGACTGCAGGTGATACCTACTAAATTATCTGTACTCAGAGAGTTATCACTGTGTTATCTGTGGTGTTACATAGGACTGCAGCTGACATCTACTACATTATCTGTACTCAGAGAGTTATCACTGTGTTATCTTTTGTGTTACATAGGACTGCAGGTGACATCCACTACATTATCTGTACTCAGAGAGCTATCACTGTGTTATCTGTGGTGTTACATAGGACTGCAGGTGACATCTACTACATTATCTGTACCCAGAGAGTTATCACTGTGTTATCTCTGGTGTTACATAGGACTGCAGGTGACATCTACTATATTATCTGTACTCAGAGAGTTATCACTGTGTTATCTGTGGTGTTACATAGGACTGCAGGTGACATCTACTACATTATCTGTACTCAGAGAGTTATCACTGTGTTATCTGTGGTGTTACATAGGACTGCAGGTTACATCTACTACATTATCTGTACTCAGAGAGTTATCACTGTGTTATCTGTGGTGTTACATAGGACTGCAGGTGACATCTACTACATTATCTGTACTCAGAGAGTTATCACTGTGTTATCTGTGGTGTTACATAGGACTGCAGGTGACATCTACTATATTATCTGTACTCAGAGAGTTATCACTGTGTTATCTGTGGTGTTACATAGGACTGCAGGTGACATCTACTATATATCTGTACTCAGAGAGTTATCACTGTGTTATCTTTGGTGTTACATAGGACTGCAGGTGACATCTACTACATTATCTGTACTCAGAGAGTTATCACTGTGTTATCTGTGGTGTTACATAGGACTGCAGGTGACATCTACTACATTATCTGTACTCAGAGAGTTATCACTGTGTTATCTGTGGTGTTACATAGGACTGCAGGTGACATCTACTAACATAATATGTACTCAGAGAGTTATCACTGTGTTATCTGTGGTGTTACATAGGACTGCAGGTGACATCTACGAAATTATCTGTACTGAGAGAGTTATCACTGTGTTATCTGTGGTGTTACATAGGACTGCAGGTGACATCTACTATATTATCTGTACCCAGAGAGTTATCACTGTGTTATCTGTGGTGTTACATAGGACTGCAGGTGACATCTACTATATTATCTGTACTCAGAGAGTTATTACTGTGTTATCTGTGGTGTTACATAGGACTGCAGGTGACATCTACTATATTATCTGTACTCAGAGAGTTATCACTGTGTTATCTGTGGTGTTACATAGGACTGCAGGTGACATCTACTACATTATCTGTACTCAGAGAGTTATCACTGTGTTATCTGTTGTGTTACATAGTGACTGCAGGTGACATCTACTACATTATCTGTAATCAGAGAGTTATCACTGTGTTATCTGTGGTGTTACATAGGACTGCAGGTGACATCTACTATACTATCTGTACTCAGAGAGTTATCACTGTGTTATCTGTGGTGTTACATAGGACTGCAGGTGACATCTACTACATTATCTGTACTCAGAGAGCTATCACTGTGTTATCTGTGGTGTTACATAGGACTGCAGGTGACATCTACTACATTATCTGTACTCAGAGAGTTATCACTGTGTTATCTGTGGTTTTACATAGGACTGCAGGTGACATCTACTGCATTATCTGTACTCAGAGAGTTATCACTGTGTTATCTGTGGTGTTACATAGGACTGCAGGTGACATCTACTACATTATCTGTACTCAGAGAGTTATCACTGTGTTATCTGTGGTGTTACATAGGACTGCAGGTGACATCTACTACATTATCTGTACTCAGAGAGTTATCACGGTGTTATCTGTGGTGTTACATAGGACTGCAGGTGACATCTACTACATTATCTGTACTCAGAGAGTTATCACTGTGTTATCTGTCGGTGTTCCATAGGACTGCAGGTGACACCTACTACATTATCTGTACTCAGAGAGTTATCACTGTGTTATCTGTGGTGTTACATAGGACTGCAGGTGACATCTACTACATTATCTGTACTCAGAGAGTTATCACTGTGTTATCTGTGGTGTTACATAGGACTGCAGGTGACATCTACTACATTATCTGTACTCAGAGAGCTATCACTGTGTTATCTGTGGTGTTACATAGGACTGCAGGTGACATCTACTACATTATCTGTACTCAGAGAGTTATCACTGTGTTATCTGTGGTGTTACATAGGACTGCAGGTGACATCTACTACATTATCTGTACTCAGAGAGGTATCACTGTGTTATCTGTGGTGTTACATAGGACTGCAGGTGACATCTACTACATTATCTGTACTCAGAGAGTTATCACTGTGTTATCTGTGGTGTTACATAGGACTGCAGGTGACATCTACTACATTATCTGTACTCAGAGAGTTATCACTGTGTTATCTGTGGTGTTACATAGGACTGCAGGTGACATCTACTATATTATCTGTACTCAGAGAGTTATCACTGTGTTATCTGTGGTGTTACATAGGACTGCAGGTGACATCTACTATATTATCTGTACTCAGAGAGTTATCACTGTGTTATCTGTGGTGTTACATAGGACTGCAGGTGACATCTACTACATTATCTGTACTCAGAGAGTTATCACTGTGTTATCTGTTGGTGTTACATAGGACTGCAGGTGACATCTACTAAATTATCTGTACTGAGAGAGTTATCACTGTGTTATCTGTGGTGTTACATAGGACTGCAGGTGACATCTACTACATTATCTGTACTCAGAGAGTTATCACTGTGTTATCTGTGGTGTTACATAGGACTGCAGGTGACATCTACTACATTATCTGTACTCAGAGAGTTATCACTGTGTTATCTGTGGTGTTACATAGGACTGCAGGTGACATCTACTACATTATCTGTACTCAGAGAGTTATCACTGTGTTATCTGTGGTGTTACATAGGACTGCAGGTGACATCTACTACATTATCTGTACTCAGAGAGTTATCACTGTGTTATCTGTGGTGTTACATAGGACTGCAGGTGACATCTACTACATTATCTGTACTCAGAGAGTTATCACTGTGTTATCTGTGGTGTTACATAGGACTGCAGGTGACATCTACTACATTATCTGTACTCGGAGAGTTATCACTGTGTTATCTGTGGTGTTACATAGGACTGCAGGTGACATCTACGAAATTATCTGTACTGAGAGAGTTATCACTGTGTTATCTGTCGTGTTCCATAGGACTGCAGGTGACATCTACTAAATTATCTGTACTCAGAGAGTTATCACTGTGTTATCTGTGGTGTTACATAGGACTGCAGGTGACATCTACTACATTATCTGTACTCAGAGAGTTATCACTGTGTTATCTGTTGTGTTACATAGGACTGCAGGTGACATCTACTACATTATCTGTACTCAGAGAGCTATCACTGTGTTATCTGTGGTGTTACATAGGACTGCAGGTGACATCTACTACATTATCTGTACTCAGAGAGTTATCACTGTGTTATCTGTGGTGTTACATAGGACTGCAGGTGACATCTACTACATTATCTGTACTCAGAGAGGTATCACTGTGTTATCTGTGGTGTTACATAGGACTGCAGGTGACATCTACTACATTATCTGTACTCAGAGAGTTATCACTGTGTTATCTGTGGTGTTACATAGGACTGCAGGTGACATCTACTACATTATCTGTACTCAGAGAGTTATCACTGTGTTATCTGTGGTGTTACATAGGACTGCAGGTGACATCTACTACATTATCTGTACTCAGAGAGTTATCACTGTGTTATCTGTGGTGTTACATAGGACTGCAGGTGACATCTACTACATTATCTGTACTCAGAGAGTTATCACTGTGTTATCTGTGGTGTTACATAGGACTGCAGGTGACATCTACTACATTATCTGTACTCAGAGAGTTATCACTGTGTTATCTGTGGTGTTACATAGGACTGCAGGTGACATCTACTACATTATCTGTACTCAGAGAGTTATCACTGTGTTATCTGTGGTGTTACATAGGACTGCAGGTGACATCTACTACATTATCTGTACTCAGAGAGTTATCACTGTGTTATCTGTGGTGTTACATAGGACTGCAGGTGACATCTACTACATTATCTGTACTCAGAGAGATATCACTGTTTTATCTGTGGTGTTACATAGGACTGCAGGTGACAACTACTACATTATCTGTACCGAGAGAGTTATCACTGTGTTATCTGTCGTGTTACATAGGACTGCAGGTGACATCTAATACATTATCTGTACCCAGAGAGTTATCACTGTGTTATCTGTGGTGTTACATAGGACTGCAGGTGACATCTACTATATTATCTGTACTCAGAGAGTTATTACTGTGTTATCTGTGGTGTTACATAGGACTGCAGGTGACATCTACTATATTATCTGTACTCAGAGAGTTATCACTGTTATCTGTGGTGTTACATAGGACTGCAGGAGACATCTACTACATTATCTGTACTCAGAGAGTTATCACTGTGTTATCTGTTGTGTTACATAGGACTGCAGGTGACATCTACTAAATTATCTGTAATGAGAGAGTTATCACTGTGTTATCTGTGGTGTTACATAGGACTGCAGGTGACATCTACTATACTATCTGTACTCAGAGAGTTATCAATGTGTTATCTGTGGTGTTACATAGGACTGCAGGTGACATCTACTACATTATCTGTACTCAGAGAGCTATCACTGTGTTATCTGTGGTGTTACATAGGACTGCAGGTGACATCTACTACATTATCTGTACTCAGAGAGTTATCACTGTGTTATCTGTGGTGTTACATAGGACTGCAGGTGACATCTACTGCATTATCTGTACTCAGAGAGTTATCACTGTGTTATCTGTGGTGTTACATAGGACTGCAGGTGACATCTACTACATTATCTGTACTCAGAGAGTTATTACTGTGCTATCTGTGGTGTTACATAGGACTGCAGGTGACATCTACTACATTATCTGTACTCGGAGAGTTATCACGGTGTTATCTGTGGTGTTACATAGGACTGCAGGTGACATCTACGAAATTATCTGTACTGAGAGAGTTATCACTGTGTTATCTGTCGTGTTCCATAGGACTGCAGGTGATACCTACTACATTATCTGTACTCAGAGAGTTATCACTGTGTTATCTGTGGTGTTACATAGGACTGCAGCTGACATCTACTACATTTCAGTACTCAGAGAGTTATAACTGTGTTATCTTTTGTGTTACATAGGACTGAAGGTGACATCCACTACATTATGTGTACTCAGAGAGCTATCACTGTGTTATCTGTGGTGTTACATAGGACTGCAGGTGACATCTACTACATTATCTGTACCCAGAGAGTTATCACTGTGTTATCTCTGGTGTTACATAGGACTGCAGGAGACATCTACTACATTATCAGTACTCAGAGAGGTATCACTGTGTTATCTGTGGTGTTACATAGGACTGCAGGTGACATCTACTACATTATCTGTACTCAGAGAGTTATCACTGTGTTATCTGTGGTTTTACATAGGACTGCAGGTTACATCTACTACATTATCTGTACTCAGAGTTATCACTGTGTTATCTGTGGTGTTACATAGGACTGCAGGTGGCATCTATTACATTATATGTACTCAGAGAGTTATCACTGTGTTATCTGTGGTGTTACATAGGACTGCAGGTTACATCTACTACATTATCTGTACTCAGAGAGTTATCACTGTGTTATCTGTGGTGTTACATAGGACTGCAGGTGACATCTACATTATCTGTACTCAGAGAGTTATCACTGTGTTATCTTTGGTGTTACATAGGACTGCAGGTGACATCTGCTACATTATCTGTACTCAGAGAGTTATCACTGTGTTACCTGTGGTGTTACATAGGACTGCAGGTTACATCTACTACATTATCTGTACTCAGAGAGTTATCACTGTGTTACCTGTGGTGTTACATAGGACTGCAGGTGACATCTACTAAATAATATGTACTCAGAGAGTTATCACTGTGTTATTTGTGGTGTTGCATAGGACTGCAGGTGACATCTACGAAATTATCTGTACTGAGAGAGTTATCACTGTGTTATCTGTCGTGTTACATAGGACTGCAGGTGACATCTACTACATTATCTGTACCCAGAGAGTTATCAATGTGTTATCTGTGGTGTTACATAGGGCTGCAGGTGACATCTACAACATTATCTGTACCCAGAGAGTTATCACTGTGTTATCTGTGGTGTTACATAGGACTGCAGGTGAGATCTACTACATTATCTGTACTCAGAGAGTTATCACTGTGTTATCTGTGGTGTTACATAGGACTGCAGGTGACATCTACTATATTATCTGTACTCAGAGAGTTATTACTGTGTTATCTGTGGTGTTACATAGGACTGCAGGTGACATCTACTATATTATCTGTACTCAGAGAGTTATCACTGTGTTATCTGTGGTGTTACATAGGACTGCAGGTGACATCTACGAAATTATCTGTACTGAGAGAGTTATCACTGTGTTATCTGTCGTGTTACATAGGACTGCAGGTGACATCTACTACATTATCTGTACTCAGAGAGTTTTCACTGTATTATCTGTTGTGTTACATAGGACTGCAGGTGACATCTACTATACTATCTGTATTCAGAGAGTTATCACTGTGTTATCTGTGGTGTTACATAGGACTGCAGGTGACATTTACTACATTATCTGTACTTAGAGGTATCACTGTGTTATCTGTGGTGTTACATAGGACTGCAAGTGACATCTACTACATTGTCTGTACTCAAAGAGTTATCACTGTTATCCGTGGTGTTACATAGGACTGCAGGTGACATCTACTACATTATCTGTACTCAGAGAGTTATCACTGTGTTATCTGTGGTGTTACATATGACTGCTGGTGACATCTACTACATTATCTGTACTCAGAGAGTTATCACTGTGTTATCTATGGTGTTACATAGGACTGCAGGTGACATCTACTATATTATCTGTACTCAGAGAGTTATCACTGTGTTATCTGCGGTGTTACATAGGACTGCAGGTGACATCTACTACATTATCTGTACTCAGAGAGATATCACTGTGTTATCTGTGGTGTTACATAGGACGGCAGGTGACATCTACTGCATTATCTGTACTCAGAGAGTTATCGCTATGTTATCTGTGGTGTTACATAGGACTGCAGATGACATCTACCACATTATCTGTACTCAGAGAGATATCACTGTTTTATCTGTGGTGTTACATAGGACTGCAGGTGACATCTACTACATTATCTGTACCCAGAGAGTTATCACTGTGTTATCTGTGGTGTTACATAGGACTGCAGGTGACATCTACTATATTATCTGTACTCAGAGAGTTATTACTGTGTTATCTGTGGTGTTACATAGGACGGCAGGTGACATCTACTGCATTATCTGTACTCAGAGAGTTATCGCTATGTTATCTGTGGTGTTACATAGGACTGCAGGTGACAACTACTACATTATCTGTACCCAGAGAGTTATCACTGTTTTATCTGTGGTGTTACATAGGACTGCAGGTGACATCTACTACATTATCTGTACTCAGAGAGTTATCACTGTGTTATCTGTGGTGTTACATAGGACTGCAGGTGACATCTACTATATTATCTGTACTCAGAGAGTTATTACTGTGTTATCTGTGGTGTTACATAGGACTGCAGGTGACATCTACTATATTATCTGTACTCAGAGAGTTATCACTGTGTTATCTGTGGTGTTACATAGGACTGCAGGTGACATCTACTAAATTATCTGTACTCAGAGAGTTATCACTGTGTTATCTGTGGTGTTACATAGGACTGCAGGTGACATCTACTACATTATCTGTACTCAGAGAGTTATCACTGTGTTATCTGTGGTGTTACATAGGACTGCAGGTGACATCTACTATATTATCTGTACTCAGAGAGTTATCACTGTGTTATCTGTGGTGTTACATAGGACTGCAGGTGACATCTACTATATTATCTGTACTCAGAGAGTTATCACTGTGTTATCTGTGGTGTTACATAGGACTGCAGGTGACATCTACTACATTATCTGTACTCAGAGAGTTATCACTGTGTTATCTGTGGTGTTACATAGGACTGCAGGTGACATCTACTACATTATCTGTACTCAGAGAGTTATCACTGTGTTATCTGTGGTGTTACATAGGACTGCAGGTGACATCTACTACATTATCTGTACTCAGAGAGTTATCACTGTGTTATCTGTGGTGTTACATAGGACTGCAGGTGACATCTACTACATTATCTGTACTCAGAGAGTTATCACTGTGTTATCTGTGGTGTTACATAGGACTGCAGGTGACATCTACTACATTATCTGTACTCAGAGAGTTATCACTGTGTTATCTGTTGTGTTACATAGGACTGCAGGTGACATCTACTACATTATCTGTACTCAGAGAGTTATCACTGTGTTATCTGTGGTGTTACATAGGACTGCAGGTGACATCTACTACATTATCTGTACTCAGAGAGTTATCACTGTGTTATCTGTGGTGTTACATAGGACTGCAGGTGACATCTACTACATTATCTGTACTCAGAGAGTTATCACTGTGTTATCTGTGGTGTTACATAGGACTGCAGGTGACATCTACTACATTATCTGTACTCAGAGAGTTATCACTGTGTTATCTGTGGTGTTACATAGGACTGCAGGTGACATCTACTACATTATCTGTACTCAGAGAGTTATCACTGTGTTATCTGTGGTGTTACATAGGACTGCAGGTGACATCTACTACATTATCTGTACTCAGAGAGTTATCACTGTGTTATCTGTGGTGTTACATAGGACTGCAGGTGACATCTACTACATTATCTGTACTCAGAGAGTTATCACTGTGTTATCTGTGGTGTTACATAGGACTGCAGGTGACATCTACTACATTATCTGTACTCAGAGAGTTATCACTGTGTTATCTGTGGTGTTACATAGGACTGCAGGTGACATCTACTACATTATCTGTACTCAGAGAGTTATCACTGTGTTATCTGTGGTGTTACATAGGACTGCAGGTGACATCTACTACATTATCTGTACTCAGAGAGTTATCACTGTGTTATCTGTGGTGTTACATAGGACTGCAGGTGACATCTACTACATTATCTGTACTCAGAGAGTTATCACTGTGTTATCTGTGGTGTTACATAGGACTGCAGGTGACATCTACTACATTATCTGTACTCAGAGAGTTATCACTGTGTTATCTGTGGTGTTACATAGGACTGCAGGTGACATCTACTACATTATCTGTACTCAGAGAGTTATCACTGTGTTATCTGTGGTGTTACATAGGACTGCAGGTGACATCTACTACATTATCTGTACTCAGAGAGTTATCACTGTGTTATCTGTGGTGTTACATAGGACTGCAGGTGACATCTACTACATTATCTGTACTCAGAGAGTTATCACTGTGTTATCTGTGGTGTTACATAGGACTGCAGGTGACATCTACTACATTATCTGTACTCAGAGAGTTATCACTGTGTTATCTGTGGTGTTACATAGGACTGCAGGTGACATCTACTACATTATCTGTACTCAGAGAGTTATCACTGTGTTATCTGTGGTGTTACATAGGACTGCAGGTGACATCTACTACATTATCTGTACTCAGAGAGTTATCACTGTGTTATCTGTGGTGTTACATAGGACTGCAGGTGACATCTACTACATTATCTGTACTCAGAGAGTTATCACTGTGTTATCTGTGGTGTTACATAGGACTGCAGGTGACATCTACTACATTATCTGTACTCAGAGAGTTATCACTGTGTTATCTGTGGTGTTACATAGGACTGCAGGTGACATCTACTACATTATCTGTACTCAGAGAGTTATCACTGTGTTATCTGTGGTGTTACATAGGACTGCAGGTGACATCTACTACATTATCTGTACTCAGAGAGTTATCACTGTGTTATCTGTGGTGTTACATAGGACTGCAGGTGACATCTACTACATTATCTGTACTCAGAGAGTTATCACTGTGTTATCTGTGGTGTTACATAGGACTGCAGGTGACATCTACTACATTATCTGTACTCAGAGAGTTATCACTGTGTTATCTGTGGTGTTACATAGGACTGCAGGTGACATCTACTACATTATCTGTACTCAGAGAGTTATCACTGTGTTATCTGTGGTGTTACATAGGACTGCAGGTGACATCTACTACATTATCTGTACTCAGAGAGTTATCACTGTGTTATCTGTGGTGTTACATAGGACTGCAGGTGACATCTACTACATTATCTGTACTCAGAGAGTTATCACTGTGTTATCTGTGGTGTTACATAGGACTGCAGGTGACATCTACTACATTATCTGTACTCAGAGAGTTATCACTGTGTTATCTGTGGTGTTACATAGGACTGCAGGTGACATCTACTACATTATCTGTACTCAGAGAGTTATCACTGTGTTATCTGTGGTGTTACATAGGACTGCAGGTGACATCTACTACATTATCTGTACTCAGAGAGTTATCACTGTGTTATCTGTGGTGTTACATAGGACTGCAGGTGACATCTACTACATTATCTGTACTCAGAGAGTTATCACTGTGTTATCTGTGGTGTTACATAGGACTGCAGGTGACATCTACTACATTATCTGTACTCAGAGAGTTATCACTGTGTTATCTGTGGTGTTACATAGGACTGCAGGTGACATCTACTACATTATCTGTACTCAGAGAGTTATCACTGTGTTATCTGTGGTGTTACATAGGACTGCAGGTGACATCTACTACATTATCTGTACTCAGAGAGTTATCACTGTGTTATCTGTGGTGTTACATAGGACTGCAGGTGACATCTACTACATTATCTGTACTCAGAGAGTTATCACTGTGTTATCTGTGGTGTTACATAGGACTGCAGGTGACATCTACTACATTATCTGTACTCAGAGAGTTATCACTGTGTTATCTGTGGTGTTACATAGGACTGCAGGTGACATCTACTACATTATCTGTACTCAGAGAGTTATCACTGTGTTATCTGTGGTGTTACATAGGACTGCAGGTGACATCTACTACATTATCTGTACTCAGAGAGTTATCACTGTGTTATCTGTGGTGTTACATAGGACTGCAGGTGACATCTACTACATTATCTGTACTCAGAGAGTTATCACTGTGTTATCTGTGGTGTTACATAGGACTGCAGGTGACATCTACTACATTATCTGTACTCAGAGAGTTATCACTGTGTTATCTGTGGTGTTACATAGGACTGCAGGTGACATCTACTACATTATCTGTACTCAGAGAGTTATCACTGTGTTATCTGTGGTGTTACATAGGACTGCAGGTGACATCTACTACATTATCTGTACTCAGAGAGTTATCACTGTGTTATCTGTGGTGTTACATAGGACTGCAGGTGACATCTACTACATTATCTGTACTCAGAGAGTTATCACTGTGTTATCTGTGGTGTTACATAGGACTGCAGGTGACATCTACTACATTATCTGTACTCAGAGAGTTATCACTGTGTTATCTGTGGTGTTACATAGGACTGCAGGTGACATCTACTACATTATCTGTACTCAGAGAGTTATCACTGTGTTATCTGTGGTGTTACATAGGACTGCAGGTGACATCTACTACATTATCTGTACTCAGAGAGTTATCACTGTGTTATCTGTGGTGTTACATAGGACTGCAGGTGACATCTACTATATTATCTGTACTCAGAGAGTTATCACTGTGTTATCTGTGGTGTTACATAGGACTGCAGGTGACATCTACTACATTATCTGTACTCAGAGAGTTATCACTGTGTTATCTGTGGTGTTACATAGGACTGCAGGTGACATCTACTACATTATCTGTACTCAGAGAGTTATCACTGTGTTATCTGTGGTGTTACATAGGACTGCAGGTGACATCTACTACATTATCTGTACTCAGAGAGTTATCACTGTGTTATCTGTGGTGTTACATAGGACTGCAGGTGACATCTACTACATTATCTGTACTCAGAGAGTTATCACTGTGTTATCTGTGGTGTTACATAGGACTGCAGGTGACATCTACTACATTATCTGTACTCAGAGAGTTATCACTGTGTTATCTGTGGTGTTACATAGGACTGCAGGTGACATCTACTACATTATCTGTACTCAGAGAGTTATCACTGTGTTATCTGTGGTGTTACATAGGACTGCAGGTGACATCTACTACATTATCTGTACTCAGAGAGTTATCACTGTGTTATCTGTGGTGTTACATAGGACTGCAGGTGACATCTACTATATTATCTGTACTCAGAGAGTTATCACTGTGTTATCTGTGGTGTTACATAGGACTGCAGGTGACATCTACTACATTATCTGTACTCAGAGAGTTATCACTGTGTTATCTGTGGTGTTACATAGGACTGCAGGTGACATCTACTACATTATCTGTACTCAGAGAGTTATCACTGTGTTATCTGTGGTGTTACATAGGACTGCAGGTGACATCTACTACATTATCTGTACTCAGAGAGTTATCACTGTGTTATCTGTGGTGTTACATAGGACTGCAGGTGACATCTACTACATTATCTGTACTCAGAGAGTTATCACTGTGTTATCTGTGGTGTTACATAGGACTGCAGGTGACATCTACTACATTATCTGTACTCAGAGAGTTATCACTGTGTTATCTGTGGTGTTACATAGGACTGCAGGTGACATCTACTACATTATCTGTACTCAGAGAGTTATCACTGTGTTATCTGTGGTGTTACATAGGACTGCAGGTGACATCTACTACATTATCTGTACTCAGAGAGTTATCACTGTGTTATCTGTGGTGTTACATAGGACTGCAGGTGACATCTACTACATTATCTGTACTCAGAGAGTTATCACTGTGTTATCTGTGGTGTTACATAGGACTGCAGGTTACATCTACTACATTATCTGTACTCAGAGAGTTATCACTGTGTTATCTGTGGTGTTACATAGGACTGCAGGTGACATCTACTACATTATCTGTACTCAGAGAGTTATCACTGTGTTATCTGTGGTGTTACATAGGACTGCAGGTGACATCTACTACATTATCTGTACTCAGAGAGTTATCACTGTGTTATCTGTGGTGTTACATAGGACTGCAGGTGACATCTACTACATTATCTGTACTCAGAGAGTTATCACTGTGTTATCTGTGGTGTTACATAGGACTGCAGGTGACATCTACTACATTATCTGTACTTAGAGAGTTATCACTGTGTTATCTGTGGTGTTACATAGGACTGCAGGTGACATCTACTACATTATCTGTACTCAGAGAGTTATCACTGTGTTATCTGTGGTGTTACATAGGACTGCAGGTGACATCTACTACATTATCTGTACTCAGAGAGTTATCACTGTGTTATCTGTGGTGTTACATAGGACTGCAGGTGACATCTACTACATTATCTGTAGTCAGAGAGTTATCACTGTGTTATCTGTGGTGTTACATAGGACTGCAGGTGACATCTACTACATTATCTGTACTCAGAGAGTTATCACTGTGTTATCTGTGGTGTTACATAGGACTGCAGGTGACATCTACTGCATTATCTGTAGTCAGAGAGTTATCACTGTGTTATCTGTGGTGTTACATAGGACTGCAGGTGACATCTACTACATTATCTGTACTCAGAGAGTTATTCACTGTGTTATCTGTGGTGTTACATAGGACTGCAGGTGACATCTACTACATTATCTGTACTCAGAGAGTTATCACTGTGTTATCTGTGGTGTTACATAGGACTGCAGGTGACATGTACTGCATTATCTGTACTCGGAGAGTTATCACTTTGTTATCTGTGGTGTTACATAGGACTGCAGGTGACATCTATTACATTATCTGTACTCAGAGAGTTATCACTGTATTATCTGTGGTGTTACATAGGACTGCAGGTGATATCCACTACATTATCTGTACTCAGAGAGTTATCACTGTGTTATCTGTGGTGTTACATAGGACTGCAGGTGACATCTACTACATTATCTGTACTCAGGGAGTTATCACTGTGTTATCTGTGGTGTTACATAGGACTGCAGGTGACATCTCCTACATTATCTATACTCAGAGAGTTATCGCTGTGTTATCTGTGAGGTTACATAGGACTGCAGGTGACATCTACTACATTATCTGTTCTCAGAGAGTTATCGCTGTGTTATCTGTGGTGTTACATAGGACTGCAGGTGACATTTACTATATTATCAGTACTTAGAGATATCACTGTGTTACCTGTGGTGTTACATAGGACTGCAGGTGACATCTACTACATTATCTGTACTCAGAGAGTTATCACTGTGTTATCTGTGGTGTTACATAGGACTGCAGGTGACATCTACTACATTATCTGTACTCAGAGAGTTATCACTGTGTTATCTTTGGTGTTACATAGGACTGCAGGTGACATCTGATACATTATCTGTACTTAGAGTTATCACTGTGTTATCTGTGGTGTTACATAGGACTGCAGGTGACATCTACTACATTATCTGTACTCAGAGAGTTATCACTGTGTTATCTGTGGTGTTACATAGGACTGCAAGTGACATCTGCTACATTATCTGTACTTAGAGTTATCACTGTGTTATCTGTGGTGTTACATAGGACTGCAGGTGACATCTACTGCATTTTCTGTAGTCAGAGAGTTATCACTGTGTTATCTGTGGTGTTACATAGGACTGCAGGTGACATCTACTACATTATCTGTACTTAGAGAGTTATTCACTGTGTTATCTGTGGTGTTACATAGGACTGCAGGTGACATCTACTACATTATCTGTACTCAGAGAGTTATCACTGTGTTATCTGTGGTGTTACATAGGACTGCAGGTGACATCTACTGCATTATCTGTACTCAGAGAGTTATCACTGTGTTATCTGTGGTGTTACATAGGACTGCAGGTGACATCTACTACATTATCTGTACTCAGAGAGTTATCACTGTGTTATCTGTGGTGTTACATAGGACTGCAGGTGATATCTACTACATTATCTGTACTCAGAGAGTTATCACTGTGTTATCTGTGGTGTTACATAGGACTGCAGGTGACATCTACTACATTATCTGTACTCAGAGAGTTATCACTGTGTTATCTGTGGTGTTACATAGGACTGCAGGTGACATCTCCTACATTATCTGTACTCAGAGAGTTATCACTGTGTTATCTGTGAGTGTTACATAGGACTGCAGGTGACATCTACTACATTATCTGTTCTCAGAGAGTTATCACTGTGTTATCTGTGGTGTTACATAGGACTGCAGGTGACATTTACTATATTATCAGTACTTAGAGATATCACTGTGTTACCTGTGGTGTTACATAGGACTGCAGGTGACATCTACTACATTATCTGTACTCAGAGAGTTATCACTGTTATCTGTGGTGTTACATAGGACTGCAGGTGACATCTACTACATTATCTGTACTCAGAGAGCTATCACTGTGTTATCTGTGGTGTTACATAGGACTGCAGGTGACATCTACTATACTATCTGTATTCAGAGAGTTATCACTGTGTTATCTGTGGTGTTACATAGGACTGCAGGTGACATTTACTACATTATCTGTACTTAGAGGTATCACTGTGTTATCTGTGGTGTTACATAGGACTGCAAGTGACATCTACTACATTGTCTGTACTCAAAGAGTTATCACTGTTATCCGTGGTGTTACATAGGACTGCAGGTGACAAATACTACATTATCTGTACTCAGAGAGTTATCACTGTGTTATCTGTGGTGTTACATATGACTGCTGGTGACATCTACTACATTATCTGTACTCAGAGAGTTATCACTGTGTTATCTATGGTGTTACATAGGACTGCAGGTGACATCTACTATATTATCTGTACTCAGAGAGTTATCACTGTGTTATCTGCGGTGTTACATAGGACTGCAGGTGACATCTACTACATTACCTGTACTCAGAGAGTTATCACTGTGTTATCTGCGGTGTTACATAGGACTGCAGGTGACATCTACTACATTATCTGTACTCAGAGAGTTATCGCTATGTTATCTGTGGTGTTACATAGGACTGCAGATGACATCTACCACATTATCTGTACTCAGAGAGATATCACTGTTTTATCTGTGGTGTTACATAGGACTGCAGGTGACAACTACTACATTATCTGTACCCAGAGAGTTATCAATGTGTTATCTGTGGTGTTAGATAGGACTGCAGGTGACATCTACTATATTATCTGTACTCAGAGAGTTATTACTGTGTTATCTGTGGTGTTACATAGGACGGAAGGTGACATCTACTGCATTATCTGTACTCAGAGAGTTATCGCTGTGTTATCTGTGGTGTTACATAGGACTGCAGGTGACATCTACTACATTATCTGTACTCAGAGAGTTATCACTGTGTTATCTGTGGTGTTACATAGGACTGCAGGTGACATCTACTACATTATCTGTACTCAGAGAGTTATCACTGTGTTATCTGTGGTGTTACATAGGACTGCAGGTGACATCTACTACATTATCTGTACTCAGAGAGTTATCACTGTGTTATCTGTGGTGTTACATAGGACTGCAGGTGACATCTACTACATTATCTGTACTCAGAGAGTTATCACTGTGTTATCTGTGGTGTTACATAGGACTGCAGGTGACATCTACTACATTATCTGTACTCGGAGAGTTATCACTGTGTTATCTGTGGTGTTACATAGGACTGCAGGTGACATCTACTATATTATCTGTACTCAGAGAGTTATTACTGTGTTATCTGTGGTGTTACATAGGACTGCAGGTGACATCTACTATATTATCTGTACTCAGAGAGTTATCACTGTGTTATCTGTGGTGTTACATAGGACTGCAGGTGACATCTACTATATTATCTGTACTCAGAGAGTTATCACTGTGTTATCTGTGGTGTTACATAGGACTGCAGGTGACATCTACTATACTATCTGTACTCAGAGAGTTATCAATGTGTTATCTGTGGTGTTACATAGGACTGCAGGTGACATCTACTACATTATCTGTACTCGGAGAGTTATCACTGTGTTATCTGTGGTGTTACATAGGACTGCAGGTGACATCTACGAAATTATCTGTACTGAGAGAGTTATCACTGTGTTATCTGTCGTGTTACATAGGACTGCAGGTGATACCTACTACATTATCTGTACTCAGAGAGTTATCACTGTGTTATCTGTGGTGTTACATAGGACTGCAGCTGACATCTACTACATTTCAGTACTCAGAGAGTTATAACTGTGTTATCTTTTGTGTTACATAGGACTGAAGGTGACATCCACTACATTATGTGTACTCAGAGAGCTATCACTGTGTTATCTGTGGTGTTACATAGGACTGCAGGTGACATCTACTACATTATCTGTACCCAGAGAGTTATCACTGTGTTATCTCTGGTGTTACATAGGACTGCAGGAGACATCTACTACATTATCAGTACTCAGAGAGGTATCACTGTGTTATCTGTGGTGTTACATAGGACTGCAGGTGACATCTACTACATTATCTGTACTCAGAGAGTCATCACTGTGTTATCTGTGGTGTTACATAGGACTGCAGGTTACATCTACTACATTATCTGTACTCAGAGTTATCACTGTGTTATCTGTGGTGTTACATAGGACTGCAGGTGGCATCTATTACATTATATGTACTCAGAGAGTTATCACTGTGTTATCTGTGGTGTTACATAGGACTGCAGGTTACATCTACTACATTATCTGTACTCAGAGAGTTATCACTGTGTTATCTTTGGTGTTACATAGGACTGCAGGTGACATCTACATTATCTGTACTCAGAGAGTTATCACTGTGTTATCTTTGGTGTTACATAGGACTGCAGGTGACATCTGCTACATTATCTGTACTTAGAGTTATCACTGTGTTATCTGTGGTGTTACATAGGACTGCAGGTGACATCTACTACATTATCTGTACTGAGAGTTATCACTGTGTTATCTGTGGTGTTACATAGGACTGCAGGTGACATCTACTACATTATCTGTACTTAGAGTTATCACTGTGTTATCTGTGGTGTTACATAGGACTGCAGGTGACATCTTCTACATTATCTGTACTTAGAGTTATCACTGTGTTATCTGTGGTGTTACATAGGACTGCAGGTGACATCTACTGCATTTTCTGTAGTCAGAGAGTTATCACTGTGTTATCTGTGGTGTTACATAGGACTGCAGGTGACATCTACTACATTATCTGTACTTAGAGAGTTATTCACTGTGTTATCTGTGGTGTTACATAGGACTGCAGGTGACATCTACTACATTATCTGTACTCAGAGAGTTATCACTGTGTTATCTGTGGTGTTACATAGGACTGCAGGTGACATCTACTACATTATCTGTACTCAGAGAGTTATCACTGTATTATCTGTGGTGTTACATAAGACTGCAGGTGATATCTACTACATTATCTGTACTCAGAGAGTTATCACTGTGTTATCTGTGGTGTTACATAGGACTGCAGGTGACATCTACTACATTATCTGTACTCAGAGAGTTATCACTGTGTTATCTGTGGTGTTACATAGGACTGCAGGTGACATCTCCTACATTATCTGTACTCAGAGAGTTATCACTGTGTTATCTGTGAGTGTTACATAGGACTGCAGGTGACATCTACTACATTATCTGTACTCAGAGAGTTATCACTGTGTTATCTGTGGTGTTACATAGGACTGCAGGTGACATTTACTACATTATCTGTACTTAGAGATATCACTGTGTTACCTGTGGTGTTACATAGGACTGCAGGTGACATCTACTACATTATCTGTACTCAGAGAGTTATCACTGTGTTATCTGTGGTGTTACATAGGACTGCAGGTGACATCTACATTATCTGTACTCAGAGAGTTATCACTGTGTTATCTGTGGTGTTACATAGGACTGCAGGTGACATCTGACTACATTATCTGTACTTAGAGAGTTATCACTGTGTTATCTGTGGTGTTACATAGGACTGCAGGTGACATCTACTACATTATCTGTACTCAGAGAGTTATCACTGTGTTATCTGTGGTGTTACATAGGACTGCAGGTGACATCTACTACATTATCTGTACTTAGAGTTATCACTGTGTTATCTGTGGTGTTACATAGGACTGCAGGTGACATCTACTGCATTTTCTGTAGTCAGAGAGTTATCACTGTGTTATCTGTGGTGTTACATAGGACTGCAGGTGACATCTAAAACATTATCTGTACTTAGAGAGTTATTCCTGTGTTATCTGTGGTGTTACATAGGACTGCAGGTGACATCTACTACATTATCTGTACCCAGAGAGTTATCACTGTGTTATCTGTGGTGTTACATAGGACTGCAGGTGACATGTACTGCATTATCTGTACTCAGAGAGTTATCACTGTGTTATCTGTGGTGTTACATAGGACTGCAGGTGACATCTACTACATTATCTGTACTCAGAGAGTTATCACTGTATTATCTGTGGTGTTACATAGGACTGCAGGTGATATCTACTACATTATCTGTACTCAGAGAGTTATCACTGTGTTATCTGTGGTGTTACATAGGACTGCAGGTGACATCTACTATATTATCTGTACTCAGGGAGTTATCACTGTGTTATCTGTGGTGTTACATAGGACTGCAGGTGACATCTCCTACATTATCTGTACTCAGAGAGTTATCACTGTGTTATCTGTGAGTGTTACATAGGACTGCAGGTGACATCTACTACATTATCTGTACTCAGAGAGTTATCGCTGTGTTATCTGTGGTGTTACATAGGACTGCAGGTGACATTTACTATATTATCAGTACTTAGAGATATCACTGTGTTACCTGTGGTGTTACATAGGACTGCAGGTGACATCTACTACATTATCTGTACTCAGAGAGTTATCACTGTTATCTGTGGTGTTACATAGGACTGCAGGTGACATCTACTACATTATCTGTACTCAGAGAGCTATCACTGTGTTATCTGTGGTGTTACATAGGACTGCAGGTGACATCTACTATATTATCTGTACTCAGAGAGTTATCACTGTGTTATCTGTGGTGTTACATAGGACTGCAGGTGACATCTACTACATTATCTGTACTCAGAGAGTTATCACTGTGTTATCTGTGGTGTTACATAGGACTGCAGGTGACATCTACTACATTATCTGTACTCAGAGAGTTATCACTGTGTTATCTGTGGTGTTACATAGGACTGCAGGTGACATCTACTACATTATCTGTACTCAGAGAGTTATCACTGTGTTATCTGTGGTGTTACATAGGACTGCAGGTGACATCTACTACATTATCTGTACTCAGAGAGTTATCACTGTGTTATCTGTGGTGTTACATAGGACTGCAGGTGACATCTACTACATTATCTGTACTCAGAGAGTTATCACTGTGTTATCTGTGGTGTTACATAGGACTGCAGGTGACATCTACTACATTATCTGTACTCAGAGAGTTATCACTGTGTTATCTGTGGTGTTACATAGGACTGCAGGTGACATCTACTACATTATCTGTACTCAGAGAGTTATCACTGTGTTATCTGTGGTGTTACATAGGACTGCAGGTGACATCTACTACATTATCTGTACTCAGAGAGATATCACTGTGTTATCTGTGGTGTTACATAGGACTGCAGGTGACATCTACTACATTATCTGTACTCAGAGAGTTATCACTGTGTTATCTGTGGTGTTACATAGGACTGCAGGTGACATCTACTACATTATCTGTACTCAGAGAGTTATCACTGTGTTATCTGTGGTGTTACATAGGACTGCAGGTGACATCTACTACATTATCTGTACTCAGAGAGTTATCACTGTGTTATCTGTGGTGTTACATAGGACTGCAGGTGACATCTACTACATTATCTGTACTCAGAGAGTTATCACTGTGTTATCTGTGGTGTTACATAGGACTGCAGGTGACATCTACTACATTATCTGTACTCAGAGAGTTATCACTGTGTTATCTGTGGTGTTACATAGGACTGCAGGTGACATCTACTACATTATCTGTACTCAGAGAGTTATCACTGTGTTATCTGTGGTGTTACATAGGACTGCAGGTGACATCTACTACATTATCTGTACTCAGAGAGTTATCACTGTGTTATCTGTGGTGTTACATAGGACTGCAGGTGACATCTACTACATTATCTGTACTCAGAGAGTTATCACTGTGTTATCTGTGGTGTTACATAGGACTGCAGGTGACATCTACTACATTATCTGTACTCAGAGAGTTATCACTGTGTTATCTGTGGTGTTACATAGGACTGCAGGTGACATCTACTACATTATCTGTACTCAGAGAGTTATCACTGTGTTATCTGTGGTGTTACATAGGACTGCAGGTGACATCTACTACATTATCTGTACTCAGAGAGTTATCACTGTGTTATCTGTGGTGTTACATAGGACTGCAGGTGACATCTACTACATTATCTGTACTCAGAGAGTTATCACTGTGTTATCTGTGGTGTTACATAGGACTGCAGGTGACATCTACTACATTATCTGTACTCAGAGAGTTATCACTGTGTTATCTGTGGTGTTACATAGGACTGCAGGTGACATCTACTACATTATCTGTACTCAGAGAGTTATCACTGTGTTATCTGTGGTGTTACATAGGACTGCAGGTGACATCTACTACATTATCTGTACTCAGAGAGTTATCACTGTGTTATCTGTGGTGTTACATAGGACTGCAGGTGACATCTACTACATTATCTGTACTCAGAGAGTTATCACTGTGTTATCTGTGGTGTTACATAGGACTGCAGGTGACATCTACTACATTATCTGTACTCAGAGAGTTATCACTGTGTTATCTGTGGTGTTACATAGGACTGCAGGTGACATCTACTATATTATCTGTACTCAGAGAGTTATCACTGTGTTATCTGTGGTGTTACATAGGACTGCAGGTGACATCTACTACATTATCTGTACTCAGAGAGTTATCACTGTGTTATCTGTGGTGTTACATAGGACTGCAGGTGACATCTACTACATTATCTGTACTCAGAGAGTTATCACTGTGTTATCTGTGGTGTTACATAGGACTGCAGGTGACATCTACTACATTATCTGTACTCAGAGAGTTATCACTGTGTTATCTGTGGTGTTACATAGGACTGCAGGTGACATCTACTACATTATCTGTACTCAGAGAGTTATCACTGTGTTATCTGTGGTGTTACATAGGACTGCAGGTGACATCTACTACATTATCTGTACTCAGAGAGTTATCACTGTGTTATCTGTGGTGTTACATAGGACTGCAGGTGACATCTACTACATTATCTGTACTCAGAGAGTTATCACTGTGTTATCTGTGGTGTTACATAGGACTGCAGGTGACATCTACTACATTATCTGTACTCAGAGAGTTATCACTGTGTTATCTGTGGTGTTACATAGGACTGCAGGTGACATCTACTACATTATCTGTACTCAGAGAGTTATCACTGTGTTATCTGTGGTGTTACATAGGACTGCAGGTGACATCTACTACATTATCTGTACTCAGAGAGTTATCACTGTGTTATCTGTGGTGTTACATAGGACTGCAGGTGACATCTACTACATTATCTGTACTCAGAGAGTTATCACTGTGTTATCTGTGGTGTTACATAGGACTGCAGGTGACATCTACTGCATTATCTGTACTCAGAGAGTTATCACTGTGTTATCTGTGGTGTTACATAGGACTGCAGGTGACATCTACTACATTATCTGTACTCAGAGAGTTATCACTGTGTTATCTGTGGTGTTACATAGGACTGCAGGTGACATCTACTACATTATCTGTACTCAGAGAGTTATCACTGTGTTATCTGTGGTGTTACATAGGACTGCAGGTGACATCTACTACATTATCTGTACTCAGAGAGTTATCACTGTGTTATCTGTGGTGTTACATAGGACTGCAGGTGACATCTACTACATTATCTGTACTCAGAGAGTTATCACTGTGTTATCTGTGGTGTTACATAGGACTGCAGGTGACATCTACTACATTATCTGTACTCAGAGAGTTATCACTGTGTTATCTGTGGTGTTACATAGGACTGCAGGTGACATCTACTACATTATCTGTACTCAGAGAGTTATCACTGTGTTATCTGTGGTGTTACATAGGACTGCAGGTGACATCTACTACATTATCTGTACTCAGAGAGTTATCACTGTGTTATCTGTAGTGTTACATAGGACTGCAGGTGACATCTACTACATTATCTGTACTCAGAGAGTTATCACTGTGTTATCTGTGGTGTTACATAGGACTGCAGGTGACATCTACTATATTATCTGTACTCAGAGAGTTATCACTGTGTTATCTGTGGTGTTACATAGGACTGCAGGTGACATCTACTACATTATCTGTACTCAGAGAGTTATCACTGTGTTATCTGTGGTGTTACATAGGACTGCAGGTGACATCTACTACATTATCTGTACTCAGAGAGTTATCACTGTGTTATCTGTGGTGTTACATAGGACTGCAGGTGACATCTACTACATTATCTGTACTCAGAGAGTTATCACTGTGTTATCTGTGGTGTTACATAGGACTGCAGGTGACATCTACTACATTATCTGTACTCAGAGAGTTATCACTGTGTTATCTGTGGTGTTACATAGGACTGCAGGTGACATCTACTACATTATCTGTACTCAGAGAGTTATCACTGTGTTATCTGTGGTGTTACATAGGACTGCAGGTGACATCTACTACATTATCTGTACTCAGAGAGTTATCACTGTGTTATCTGTGGTGTTACATAGGACTGCAGGTGACATCTACTACATTATCTGTACTCAGAGAGTTATCACTGTGTTATCTGTGGTGTTACATAGGACTGCAGGTGACATCTACTACATTATCTGTACTCAGAGAGTTATCACTGTGTTATCTGTGGTGTTACATAGGACTGCAGGTGACATCTACTACATTATCTGTACTCAGAGAGTTATCACTGTGTTATCTGTGGTGTTACATAGGACTGCAGGTGACATCTACTACATTATCTGTACTCAGAGAGTTATCACTGTGTTATCTGTGGTGTTACATAGGACTGCAGGTGACATCTACTACATTATCTGTACTCAGAGAGTTATCACTGTGTTATCTGTGGTGTTACATAGGACTGCAGGTGACATCTACTACATTATCTGTACTCAGAGAGTTATCACTGTGTTATCTGTGGTGTTACATAGGACTGCAGGTGACATCTACTACATTATCTGTACTCAGAGAGATATCACTGTGTTATCTGTGGTGTTACATAGGACTGCAGGTGACATCTACTACATTATCTGTACTCAGAGAGTTATCACTGTGTTATCTGTGGTGTTACATAGGACTGCAGGTGACATCTACTATATTATCTGTACTCAGAGAGTTATCACTGTGTTATCTGTGGTGTTACATAGGACTGCAGGTGACATCTACTACATTATCTGTACTCAGAGAGTTATCGCTATGTTATCTGTGGTGTTACATAGGACTGCAGGTGACATCTACTACATTATCTGTACCCAGAGAGTTATCACTGTTTTATCTGTGGTGTTACATAGGACTGCAGGTGACATCTACTACATTATCTGTACTCAGAGAGTTATCACTGTGTTATCTGTGGTGTTACATAGGACTGCAGGTGACATCTACTATATTATCTGTACTCAGAGAGTTATCACTGTGTTATCTGTGGTGTTACATAGGACTGCAGGTGACATCTACTATATTATCTGTACTCAGAGAGTTATCACTGTGTTATCTGTGGTGTTACATAGGACTGCAGGTGACATCTACTAAATTATCTGTACTGAGAGAGTTATCACTGTGTTATCTGTGGTGTTACATAGGACTGCAGGTGACATCTACTGCATTATCTGTACTCAGAGAGTTATCACTGTGTTATCTGTGGTGTTACATAGGACTGCAGGTGACATCTACTACATTATCTGTACTCAGAGAGTTATCACTGTGTTATCTGTGGTGTTACATAGGACTGCAGGTGACATCTACTACATTATCTGTACTCAGAAGTATCACTGTGTTATCTGTGGTGTTACATAGGACTGCAGGTGACATCTACGAAATTATCTGTACTGAGAGAGTTATCACTGTGTTATCTGTCGTGTTACATAGGACTGCAGGTGACATCTACTACATTATCTGTACTCAGAGAGTTATCACTGTGTTATCTGTGGTGTTACATAGGACTGCAGGTGACATCTACTATACTATCTGTACTCAGAGAGTTATCACTGTGTTATCTGTGGTGTTACATAGGACTGCAGGTGACATCTACTACATTATCTGTACTCGGAGAGTTATCACTGTGTTATCTGTGGTGTTACATAGGACTGCAGGTGACATCTACTATATTATCTGTACTCAGAGAGTTATTACTGTGTTATCTGTGGTGTTACATAGGACTGCAGGTGACATCTACTATATTATCTGTACTCAGAGAGTTATCACTGTGTTATCTGTGGTGTTACATAGGACTGCAGGTGACATCTACTAAATTATCTGTAATGAGAGAGTTATCACTGTGTTATCTGTGGTGTTACATAGGACGGCAGGTGACATCTACTGCATTATCTGTACTCGGAGAGTTATCACTGTGTTATCTGTGGTGTTACATAGGACTGCAGGTGACATCTACTACATTATCTGTACTCAGAGAGTTATCACTGTGTTATCTGTGGTGTTACATAGGACTGCAGGTGACATCTAATATATTTTCTGTACTCAGAGAGTTTTCACTGTGTTATCTGTGGTGTTACATAGGACTGCAGGTGACATCTACTATATTATCTGTACTCAGAGAGTTATCACTGTGTTATCTGTGGTGTTACATAGGGCTGCAGGTGACATCTACTACATTATCTGTACTCAGTGTTATCACTGTGTTATCTGTGGTGTTACATAGGACTGCAGGTGACATCTACTACATTATCTGTACTCAGAGAGCTATCACTGTGTTATTTGTGGTGTTACATAGGACTGCAGGTGACATCCCCTACATTATCAGTACTCAGAGAGTTATCACTGTGTTATCTGTGGTGTTACATAGGACTGCAGGTGACATCTACTACATTATCTGTACTCAGAGAGTTATCACTGTGTTATCTGTGGTGTTACATAGGGCTGCAGGTGACATCTACTACATTATCTGTACTCAGTGTTATCACTGTGTTATCTGTGGTGTTACATAGGACTGCAGGTGACATCTACTACATTATCTGTACTCAGAGAGCTATCACTATGTTATTTGTGGTGTTACATAGGACTGCAGGTGACATCCCCTACATTATCTGTACTCAGAGAGTTATCACTGTGTTATCTGTGGTGTTACATAGGACTGCAGGTGACATCTACTACATTATCTGTACTCAGAGAGATATCACTGTGTTATCTGTGGTGTTACATAGGACTGCAGGTGACATCTACTACATTATCTGTACTCAGTGTTATCACTGTGTTATCTGGGGTGTTACATAGGACTGCAGGGGACATCTACTATATTGTATGTTCGCAGAGAGTTATCACTTTTATTTGTGGTGTTACATAGGACTGCAGGTAACATCTACTACATTATCTGTACTCAGAGAGTTATTACTGTGTTATCTGTGGTGTTACATAGGACTGCAGGTGACATCTCCTACATTATCTGTACTCAGAGAGATATCACTGTGTTATCTGTGGTGTTACATAGGACTGCAGGTGACATCTACTACATTATCTGTACTCATAGAGTTATCACTGTTATCTGTGGTGTTACATAGGACTGCAGGTGACATCTACTACATTATCTGTACTCAGAGAGTTATCACTGTGTTATCTGTGGTGTTACATAGGACTGTAGGTGACATCTACTACATTATCTGTACTCAGAGAGTTATCACTGTGTTATATGTGGTGTTACATAGGACTGCAGGTGACATCTACTGCATTATCTGTACTCAGAGAGATATCACTGTGTTATCTGTGGTGTTACATAGGACTGCAGGTGACATCTACTACATTATCTGTACTCAGAGAGTTTTTACTGTGTTATCTGTGGTGTTACATAGGACTGCAGGTAATATCTACTACATTATCTGTACTCAGAGAGTTATCACTGTGTTATATGTGGTGTTACATAGGACTGCAGGTGACATCTACTACATTGTATGTTCGCAGAGTGTTATCACTGTGTTAACTGTGGTGTTACATAGGACTGCAGGTAACATCTACTACATTATCTGTACTCAGAAAGTTATCACTGTGTTATCTGTGGTGTTACATAGGACTGCAGGAGATATCTACTACATTATCTGTACTCAGAGATTTATAACTGTTTTCTGTAGTGTTACATAGGACTGCAGGTGACATCTACTACATTATCTGTACTCAGAAAGTTATCACTGTGTTATCTGTGGTGTTACATAGGACTGCAGGAGATATCTACTACATTATCTGTACTCAGAGATTTATCACTGTTTTCTGTAGTGTTACATAGGACTGCAGGTGACATCTACTACATTATCTGTACTCAGAGAGTTATCACTGTGTTATCTGTAGTGTTACATAGGACTGCAGATAGCACTGGTTTGTGTTTAGCAATATGTTATCTTAAATGACTAAGGTGCACAGAAAGAAAACGTCTGACTCTGACAGCTCTGCTACCTGTTCTCTCTTTGTCACTTCTGTCCAGTGCTGGAGGTTCTGAGTGTTCCGTGCAGATGTTGGGGATTGTACTCACCTGTATACATCTGGTGGCTGTCTCGTAGCTGCCGCCTTCCACTTCTATATATCTGCTCCTGCAGATCCCTGGTGGCCTTATTAGTCTAGGGACTCTCATCATCTGCTTTGCCATAAATATGTTCAAATAATAGAAATTTAGGGCATCAGTAGACTTGAGAGGCAGAAGGGTATAACAGGAGAAAACTACAACTCCCAGCATAACCAGACTGTTATTATGAGCTATCAGAGGACATCACAGGGAATAAGTAGAAGGATAGAACTACTACTCCTAGTATTTGACAGCTTACAGAGGAAGATACACTGCTAACTTATCACACAGCACACAATCTTCACCCCCTCACATCCTGTATAGTGATAAGCGGTTGGGGCAATATACAAATTTCCTATATTTAGCGAATATTTGGGCGAATATTCATCATAAATTTGCAAATTCACCATTATTTTCTTGATTGTGAAAATCGGCAGTGTAATATGCGTGTATTTCGCGTACAATACAGGAGTGGGTCACTATAGCTACATTTTTCAAGCTGCTAGAAGTTTCCTGAGACTGGAGAAAATGGTTGGCACGGCAGAACATTACAATAGTTTTATATGCAGATAGAGAGCTCAATATATTTGCGATTGCGCTATTCGGCATTAATGATGCAAATATTTTGGCGCAATACGTGAAACTTCACATTTTAGCAGGTCTGACTACATATTAGTGATTGGTGCACTAAATATTTTTGTGACATCACAGCACTATGTCTGTAGCATGTATGTATGGACAGCAGAACCTATCACACTACCTAACACCCTGCACTGGAACCTATCAGCTACACTATATCACTATCTACCCTACACTGACTATCTCCCACTAACTATCTGTATTATATATATATAAGATAACTAACTATCTAATGTAATGTGACATCACAGCACTATGTCTGTAGCATGTATGTATGGACAGCAGAACCTATTACACTACCTAACACCCTGCACTGGAACCTATCAGCTACACTATATCACTATCTAACCTACACTGACTATCTCCCACTAACTATCTGTATTATATATAGAAGATAACTAACTATCTAATGTAATATGACATCACAGCACTATGTCTGTAGCCTGTATGTATGGACAGCAGAACCTATCACACTACCTAACACCCTGCACTGGAGCCTATCAGCTACACTATATTACTATCTAACCTACACTGACTATCTCCCACTAACTATCTGTATTATATATATAAGATAACTAACTATCTAATGTAATGTGACATCACAGCACTATGTCTGTAGCCTGTATGTATGGACAGCAGAACCTATCACACTACCTAACACCCTGCACTGGAACCTATCAGCTACACTATATCACTATCTAACCTACACTGACTATCTCCCACTAACTATCTGTATTATATATATAAGATAACTAACTATCTAATGTAATGTGACATCACAGCACTATGTCTGTAGCATGTATGTATGGACAGCAGAACCTATCACACTACCTAACACCCTGCACTGGAACCTATCAGCTACACTATATCACTATCTAACCTACACTGACTATCTCCCCACTAACTATCTGTATTATATATATAAGATAACTAACTATCTAATGTAATGTGACATCACAGCACTATGTCTGTAGCATGTATGTATGGACAGCAGAACCTATCACACTACCTAACACCCTGCACTGGAACCTATCAGCTACACTATATCACTATCTAACCTACACTGACTATCTCCCACTAACTATCTGTATTATATATAGAAGATAACTAACTATCTAATGTAATGTGACATCACAGCACTATGTCTGTAGCATGTATGTATGGACAGCAGAACCTATCACACTACCTAACACCCTGCACTGGAACCTATCAGCTACACTATATCACTATCTAACCTACACTGACTATCTCCCCACTAACTATCTGTATTATATATAGAAGATAACTAACTATCTAATGTAATGTGACATCACAGCACTATGTCTGTAGCATGTATGTATGGACAGCAGAACCTATCACACTACCTAACACCCTGCACTGGAGCCTATCAGCTACACTATATCAGTTATAACCTACACTGACTATCTCCCACTAACTATCTGTATTATATATATATAAGATAACTAACTATCTAATGTAATGTGACATCACAGCACTATGTCTGCAGCATGTATGTATGGACAGCAGAACCTATCACACTACCTAACACCCTGCACTGGAACCTATCAGCTACACTATATCACTATCTAACCTACACTGACTATCTCCCACTAACTATCTGTATTATATATAGAAGATAACTAACTATCTAATGTAATGTTACATCACAGCACTATGTCTGTAGCATGTATGTATGGACAGCAGAACCTATCACACTACCTAACACCCTGCACTGGAACCTATCAGCTACACTATATCACCATCTAACCTACACTATCTCCCACTAACTATCTGTATTATATATATAAGCTAACTAACTAACTAACTAACTAACTATCTAATGTAATGTGACAGGAAAGCACAGAGCACAGCAATGACACTGCTCTCTCTCAGATCTGTAAAAGACGGCATACAATGGCTGCTGGGGAGGTTCTTATATAGTAAGTGGTCGGCAACTTTCCTATTGGTTGCTAGGGATGTTGCTAAGCTCAGATAAAGACATTGCAGCCTTCTTATTGGCCCATAATTAAGAAGCAGGGAGGGATCATGGGTTCAGATAAAAAAAATCTAGAATATTCACGAAAATATGAAAATATAGCACTATATTCTAAATCTTTGCAAATTCTCGAAGTGGCGATATTCGCAATTAAAATCGCGATTCAAATATTTGCGCCCATCACTAATCCAGACATCACATAGGTCCTTCACCCTATCTACACTGCTGAGCTTACTCTTCCTTCACTGGTTACATGATGATGACATTATACAGGTCCTTCACTACATCTACTCTGCACTGCTGAGCTTTCTCTTCCTTCCCTGGTCACATGATGGTAAAATCGCTCAGGTCCTTCACCACATCTCCTATACATTGCTGAGGACTCTCTTCCTGCACTGGTCACATGATGGGGACATCGGTCAGGTTTTTCCCCACATCTACTCTGCACTGCTGAGCTTTCTCTCCTTCACTGGTCACATGATGGTGACCACACAGGTTTTTTACCATATCTACTCTGCACTGCTGAGCTTTCTCTTTCTTCACTGGTCACATGATGATGACATCATACAGGTCCTTCACCACATCTCCTATGCATTGCTGAGGACTCTCTTCCTGCGCTGGTCACATGATGATAACATCGCTCAGGTCCTTCACCACTTCTCCTCTGCACTGTTGAGCGCTCTTTTCATTCATTGGTCACATGATGATGACATCGCTCAGGTCCTTCACCTTTTCTTTGCCCTGTTGAGCTCTCTCTTCCTGCGCTGGTCACATGATAATAACATCGCTCAGGTCCTTCACCACTTCTCCTCTGCACTGTTGAGCTCTCTCTTCCTGCGCTGGTCACATTATGATGACATCACACATGTCCTTCACCACTTCTCCTCTGCACTGTTGAGCGCTCTTTTCATTCATTGGTCACATGATGATAACATCGCTCAGGTCCTTCACCACTTCTCCTCTGCACTGTTGAGCGCTCTTTTCATTCATTGGTCACATGATGATGACATCGCTCAGGTCCTTCACCTTTTCTTTGCACTGTTGAGCTCTCTCTTCCTGCGCTGGTCACATTATGATAACATCGCTCAGGTCCTTCACCACTTCTCCTCTGCACTGTTGAGCGCTCTTTTCATTCATTGGTCACATGATGATGACATCGCTCAGGTCCTTCACCACTTCTCCTCTGCACTGTTAAGCTCTCTTTTCATTCATTGGTCACATGATGATGACATCGCTCATGTCCTTCACCTTTTCTTTGCACTGTCGAGCTCTCTCTTCCTGCGCTGGTCACATGATGATAACATCGCTCAGGTCCTTCACCACTTCTCCTCTGCACTGTTAAGCTCCCTTTTCATTCATTGGTCACATGATGATAACATCGCTCAGGTCCTTCACCACTTCTCCTCTGCACTGTTAAGCTCTCTTTTCATTCATTGGTTACATGATGATAACATCGCTCAGGTCCTTCACCACTTCTCCTCTGCACTGTTGAGCGCTCTTTTCATTCATCAGTCACTTGATGATGCAGGGCCGGCACCACCCATAAGCAGAGTACGCCACCGCGTAGAGCGCACTCTTGCCCGGGCTGACGCGTCCCTGTGTGCGCACCGCCCGGGTGCAGTATTGAGGCAGACAGTGTGAGCACTTCCCTAGTGTCAGTCCCTGTGGAGTAGCGTAGCTTTCTACAGTCCGCAGGTACAGGAGCTTTTACTTCCTGTACCTGTCCGGACTGACAGGAAGGGCTCACTTAGTGTGCACTTCCTCTCAGTCCGGCCGGGTACAGGGAACAAATGCTTCTGTACCCGCGGAACCGGACAGAGCTCGGCCACGCTACTCCACAGGGACTGACACCAGGGAAGTGCTCAAGCTGTCTGCCTTAATACTGCGCCCTACTCCACAGGGACTGACACCAGGGAAGTGCTCAAGCTGTCTGCCTTAATACTGCGCCCTACTCCACAGGGACTGACAGGAGATACAGAGTGACACAGGGGGGAGGGGGGAATGAGAGTGATGGGGGATGAGAGTGACAAAAAGGGGCGGCCACACCACACCAGAGGGACTGACAGGAGGGAACAGAGTGACACAAGGGGGGCAAGAAAGAGAGTGACTAGGAGGAATAAGAGTAATGATGGGATAATGAGAGTGACAAGAAGGGGAAAAGAGTGACACAAGGGAGGGGGGTAAGAAAGAGAGTGACTGGGGGGGGGGGGAGTTTGACATCCATCACACACACACACACACACTGCATCCCTTACACACAATGCATCTCTTAGGCTCCATTCACACGTCCAACTGTGTTTTGCGGATCCGCAAAACACGGACACCGGCATTGTGCGTTCTGCATTATGCGGACCGCACATCGCCGGCACTCTCATAGAAAATGCCTTTTCTTGTCCGCAATTGCAGACAAGAATAGGACATGTTCTATTTTTTTGCGGGATGGTAGTGTGGACCCGGGAGTGTGGATAGAAATAAATTGGTCCGACAGAATTGTCGATGTGTGAATGGAGCCTTACACAGATTCACAGAACACACTCTGTACACACATTCAGAAACACACAACACAAACCTTATACACAAACACGAACTTCTTTCTATCCTTTGCACACACCCACACTGCATCACCTACACACTGGTCTCCCTATACACTCCACACACACACACACACACACACACTGCATCCACTACACACACACTGCATCCACTGCACACTGCATCCACTACACACACACTGCATCCACTGCATCCACTACACACACACTGCATCCACTGCATCCACTACACACGCACTGCATCCACTGCACACTGCATCCACTACACACGCACTGCATCCACTACACACACACACTGCATCCACTACACACACACACACTGCATCCACTACACACACACACTGCATCCACTGCACACACACTGCATCCACTACACACACACTGCATCCACTACACACACACTGCATTCACTACACACACTCTGCATCCACTACACACGCACTGCATCCACTGCACACACACTGCATCCACTACACACACACACTGCATCCATGCACACTGCATCCACTACACACGCACTGCATCCACTGCACACACACTGCATCCACTACACACACTGCATCCACTGCACACTGCATCCACTACACATGCACTGCATCCACTGCACACACACTGCATCCACTACACACACACTGCATCCACTACACACACACTGCATCCACTACACACGCACTGCATCCACTGCACACACACACTGCATCCACTACACACACACACACACTGCATCCACGCACACTGCATCCACTACACACGCACTGCATCCACTGCACACACACACTGCATCCACTACACACACACTGCATCCACTACACACGCACTGCATCCACTGCACACACACTGCATCCACTACACACACACTGCATCCACTGCACACTGCATCCACTACACACGCACTGCATCCACTGCACACACACTGCATCCACTACACACACACTGCATCCACTACACACGCACTGCATCCACTACACACACACACTGCATCCACTACACGCACACTGCATCCACTACACACGCACTGCATCCACTGCACACACACTGCATCCACTACACACACTGCATCCACTGCACACTGCATCCACTACACACGCACTGCATCCACTGCACACACACTGCATCCACTACACACACTGCTATCCCTATACACTACATCCCATAAGCACACACATTAGATTCTCTACAGCAACACAGAACACATCCCCACACACTCCACCCACTGTGAACAAACTAATGGGTGGAACATGTAGGTGGACTTATGGGTGGGCCTTATGGGCATACTCTCCTGGGGCCCAGACCTTGAAAAGTGTAAAGGGCCCCAAAAAATGGACCCGTTTCCCATTCTCCCAGAACATTGAATTTTTGCCACCAGAGAGCCTGTCCCACACCACACCAGTGGAGCCAGAGCCCATCATCATCCTCGTCTGGGTGTAAGGAGGCGATCTAGTACATTATTAATGGGACTAGTCTCTAATTTACCTCACATTAAAGGGACGCTATAATCCCCAGAACCGCTGCAGCTAAATGTAGTGGCTCTGGTGTCTATAGCCTGTCCCTGCAGGGTTTTTAATGTAAACATGGCGGCACTAGCGTTAGTTATTATGGCAGATCATATGGGTGGGGCATTGTGATGTCACATGGGGGGGGGCGGCAAACTTTTCTTTTGCCTAGGGCGGCAAAAATCCTTGCACCGGCCCTGTGATGATGACATCACTTAGATTCTTCACCACCATTTATCTCTCTCCAGTGCTGAGCTATGTTGCCAATAAAATTGATTAGATGAGTCTCAATGCTGGTGTTTTATTCTCATACGGCTCTTCGTCTGTCTCTATCACTGGTTAGATAAGTCTCAGTACATCTCACAATGTTGTTTATCTGTCCCTATCATTGGCTAGATGAGTCTCAGTACTGGTGATGTCATCTCACAAGGTTCTACATGTCTCTCTATTTCTGCTTGGTTCCGAATTTGTCTCTCTCACTGATTACATGAGCCTAACTACCGGTAGTGGCATCTTACAAAGCTCTTCATCTGCAACCATTAATGGTTAGATGAGTTTCAGTGGTAATGTCATCGCCCTATCAATGGTTATGTCTCAGTATTGGTGTTGTAATCTCATGAGGATCTTCATCTGTCCCTACTATTGGTTAGACGAGTCTCAGTGTTGGTGGTGTCATCTCATACAGATCGTCATCTGCCTCTATCAGGTAGATGAGTTTCAGTACTGGTGATGTCATCTCACAACCCTGTCACTGATGTGTCTCAGTACTGGTGATGATGTCATCTCATATGGTTCTTCATCTCTCACTGGTTAGATGAGTCTCAGTACTGGTGATGATGTAATCTCATATGGTTCTTCATCTGTCACTGGTTAGATGAGTCTCAGTACTGGTGATGATGTAATCTCATATGGTTCTTCATCTCTCACTGGTTAGATGAGTCTCAGTACTGGTGTGTCCTATACATACCATTTACAAGATTCTATACCAATCTCACTAGGATCTCAAGACTTTGCTTTCCTCCTCACAGCTTGGGTTACATGATAAACATCTGCCTGTTGTTGCCACTAGAGGGCACTCGCTGCATACATACATTTGTAGATCAGGGGGGAGTTGCATGAATCTGTAAGTAGCACCCCCTCTGGGGACTGCAGGTAGAAAGGTGTCTATAATTCGCCTCCAGAGATACTTTGCTGCTTCTCCTGAGAGGCACCAGAAAGGTTGTGGGTGGGGGGTCCCTGGTTCTAACACCTGGCCCCATGGCATTGAAGATAAACCTTTTATCTAGGCTATATGACTCATATTGTGAGATCGTCCTGTGGTCTTCCCTCTGATAACCATGTCATCCAGCAGATCTATATAATAGCGTTATTATGCGTTATGATGGTCCTAGTGACAGAATCTGGACGGAGACGGATGACGATGCTTCAATTTATTTCCTATTAATGCAGCATTATAAGCAAATTACACACTCTATATACCTCCTGCAGGATTCTGTGTGTGGAGGGTCTGAATGATTATTCTCCCTTAGGAGTAAACAATAAGAGTTTCTATGGAATGACAGAAAGCAGTGATCTTGAAATTGAGTACTTGATACAGAAAGTATAATGGAAAATTGTAGAACATTTCAATACACAGAATATTCCTTTAAAAAGAATGTTCACCCTGGAACTACATTTATTTATTTTTTTAGGTTCATCATGTATGAACGCGGCATCTGAGGGGTACAATGACGGAAGCGGCGCTATCGCTGCTCCCTGTCATTTCACCCACTACTTACAAAGAAATGCGCTTCGTGACAAAGTAATTTGTCACAAAGTAGATTTTTTTTGCAAAATTTGGCGAAGCAGCCACATAGAATTTTACCAAACTACATTCATCTCTATTTATCATTTAGAGATGAGTATTTTTTAAACATGACTTTATATTTTTCAGAGATTTTTCTGATACAAAGCTCCAAATACATATGATGACATGATATATCCTGTCTGTCTACAGCCACCACTAGAGGGAGCTCAAGGGATGACTGCATACAAATATATACAGCCACCACTAGAGGGAGCACAGGAGGTTACTACATACAGATATATACAGCCACCACTAGAGGGAGCTCAGGAGATTACTACATACAGATTTATACAGCCACCACTAGGGGGAGCTCAGGAGATTACTACATACAGATATATACAGCCACCACTAGAGGGAGCTCAGGAGATTACTACATACAGATATATACAGCCACCACTAGAGGGAGCTCAGGAGATTACTACATACAGATATATACAGCCACCACTAGAGGGAGCTCAGGAGGTTACTACATACAGATATATACAGCCACCACTAGAGGGAGCTCAGGAGATTACTGCATACAGATATATACAGCCACCACTAGAGGGAGCTAAGGAGATTACTGCATACAGATATATACAGCCACCACTAGAGGGAGCTCAGGAGATTACTACATACAGATATATACAGCCACCACTAGAGGGAGCTCAGGAGATTACTACATACAGATATATACAGCCACCACTAGAGGGAGCTCAGGAGATTACTACATACAGATATCTACAGTCACCACTAGAGGGAGCTCAGGAGATTACTGCATACAGATATAAACAACCCCCACTAGAGGGAGCTCAGGAGATTACTACATACAGATATATACAGCCACCACTAGAGGGAGCTCAGGAGATTACTACATACAGATATATACAGCCACCACTAGAGGGAGCTCAGGGGATTACTACATACAGATATATACAGCCACCACTAGAGGGAGCTGAGGAGATTACTGCATACAGATATATACAGCCACCACTAGAGGGAACTCAGGAGCTTACTGCATACAGATATATACAGGCACCACTAGAGGGAGCTCAGGAGATTACTACATACAGATATATACAGCCACCACTAGAGGGAGCTCAGGAGATTACTGCATACAGATATATACAGCCACCACTAGAGGGAGCTCAGGAGATTACTGCATACAGATATATACAGCCACCACTAGAGGGAGCACAGGAGAATACTACATACAGATATATACAGCCACCACTAGAGGGAGCTCAGGAGATTACTACATACAGATATATACAGCCACCACTAGAGGGAGCTCAGGAGATTACTGCATACATATATATACAGCCACCACTAGATGGAGCTCAGGAGATTACTGCATACAGATATATACAGCCACCACTAGAGGGAGCTCAGGAGATTACTCCATACATATAAAACATCAGAAAAAGTGGAGATTTCCTTTAATCAGTATGGAAAATTTTGAAATAACTCAGTGTAACATGAATATCAACTATTGTGATCCTACTTAGTATTCTTGCATGATGCAGCATGTATTTTGAATGTTCCCTTAGGTATTGTTGTGTCCCCTTTCCCCCTGCCGGGTAGTTTGGACAGTCTCCTCCATTTTGTACCCAAACATTTTCTGTAAGCTAAGCCGGATCTCGTTGACTCTTACACCATAGATGATTGGGTTCATGGTGGCAGGGAGCAGGAAGTAGATTGCACTGGTTAGGTTCTGTACATCTACTGAGACTGATGTCTCCAGTCGGTATATGAGTGCCGATATTACGCTACTGGCATAGATCAATAACGCCACCATGATGTGAGAGCTGCATGTGTTTAGGGCTTTGCCCATTGACTGTTTAAGGACAAACATAGCAGTATGGAGGATGGTGAGGTAGGAGATCAGAAGAATGCTCCCTTCCACCACTGTTATCAACATCCTCACGATCAGACCTATGGCCTGGATTTTCGAGATGTCCGTGCAGCTCAGTTTCAGAAGTGCCATGTTCTCACAAACAAAATCAAGAATAATATTGGATTTACAAAACTTGACCCTCGAGTCGAGATAAACGATTGGCGTTATGAACAGGACACTTCTTGCCACACCAGCCGAAATCAGTTGGGTAAGAAACCGACTGGTCATGATGTCATGGTAGCGCAAAGGTTTACAGATGGCGATGTATCTGTCCAGAGCCATTAGCAAGATGACAGTGGACTCAAACGTGACGATGACATAGATGAACCACATCTGCACTAGACAGCCATTTAGGGTGATACGGTTTAGGTCAAAAGCCAAACCCAAAAGAAACTTTGGCATGAAGGTAGTGGTGCTGGAAACATTGACAAGAAACAGGAGACAGATGAGCAGATGCATAGGAGATTGTAGAGTCGTATCCACTAAGATCCTGTAGATCATGATACAATTACTGAGCAGTATGTGTGAGTATGTGAGAAGAAATGGAATGACTAACAAGTTCCGGTGGTCTGTGATGCCAGAGAACCCAACGAGGAGGAAGCTGGTGTGAGAATGGCTCACGTTGGAGTTTGCAATGAAGGTCTCCATGGAAGATGAGGCTCCTACAGAGAACAAGCAAAAGAGTGACATTAATTATTGGCATCACCTAGAAATCAGGATTTGATTTAGTTAGGTCCCAGATTAGGGTATAAGAGGGTAGAAGTCCCTCATAAACCAACTTCTCATCAAGAAATGGTCAAAGGAGTGACGTTCGGGAAGGTTGGATAATTTTTTGCCAAGATCTTTGTTATTTACATTTTCTAAATCTAAAGGACATTGGACAAAACTAATAAACCCCTGTCTAAAAATTATCTTTTATTTCTACCTTTAAAAAATCACAATTAACACATAAATATCATAATTAGAGATGAGCAAATTAATAAAAAATTTATATTTTTAGAAGAAATTTGGTTTGATTCGAATTTATTTTCGGCATTAAAAAACACCTATTTCCTGGCTGCAGAGAGCCTGTATAGTGGTGTAGAACGCTGTGCCTTGCAGTGACACGAATAGGGACTCTGCTGTGGTAGTGAAATAATACTATGAGTCAGTATGACATGCAGATGACAGGCATCGCTTATAGACTCAAGGCCAAAACTGACCAAATAACTCAAGTGTGAACTCAGCTGTACTGGTCGATGTCAGCTGATTCCACATAGATGTCTACAAAACCTGTTGTATCAACCCCTTCCCGACCAGCACCGTAATAGTACAGCGCTGCTAGAAATGACTTCCCAACCAGCGCTGTAGTACTACGGCACGCTGATCAGGCGGGTGCAGGAGCTGCGCCTGCCCGATCAGCTGCAGGTGACCCGTTAGCCGGACCCCGGCTGTATGCGCCGGCATCTGTGAAAACACTGATGCTGGCACATTAACCCTCACCCCCCAGTGTAATGCATTGTACAGGGGACCAGACCCCCCAAAAAAAAATGTCTCTCAGAAAACGGCAACACAAAAACGAGATTTAATTCTGTTCAAAAATGCATTTACTGTTTAAAACTTAACAAAAATAAAAATGATAGACATATTAGGTATCATCACATCCATAACAACCTGCTCTATTAAAATATCACATGAGATGCCTCCTCTCAGGTGAATACTGTACCTGAGCCTCACAAAAAGTGTAATATCAAACGATCAAAAAGTCTTATGTTATTATGTACCATAAAATGTTACCAATGAAAAGGTCACCTCATCCCACAAAAAATGAGCCCCCAAATAAGACAATCACTCAAAAAAATCAAAACCAATAAAGCAATCCATCGCCATAAACGCCCATAAACCAATCCATCAAAATCTGCGCTGCAAAAGCCATATGGCATACAGGAGATAATGGGTAACACATTTTGGGTGCTTTTGCTCCTGTTACCCCTTGTGAAAATTTGGGGCTAAAGCAGCATTTTATTGGAAGAAATGAAACTTTTCATTTTCACAAATTCAAATTCCGCAAAACACTTAGGGGGTCAAAGTGCTCAGTACCCCCCTTAATATATTCTTTTAAGGGTGGTTTCCAAAATGGGGTCACTTTTAGAGGGTTTCCACTGTAGGGGTTACATCAGGTTCTCTTCAGATACAAAATGGTGCCCAAGAACCATTCTAGCAAAATCTGCCTCCAAAATCCATGTGGCACTCCTTTCCTTCTGACCACTGCAACGTGCCCATGGAGCAGTTTATCACCACATATAGGGTAATTCTGTAAACTGCAGAATCAGAGAAATGCATATTGAGGTTTAGTTTGCTGATAACCCTTGCTGTGTTGCAAGAAAATTGATTAACAAGAAAAATATACATAAAAAATGAAATTTTGAAATTTCGTCTCCATTTTCCTTTAATTCTTGTGGAACACCTAAAGGGTTAACAAAGTTTGTAACATCCGTTTTGAATAATTAGTAGAGAAATAAAAATTTAGAAAATTGTTTTTGGTAAATCTGGGATTTTTTTTATAAATAAAGGAAAATATATTGACTCAAATTTAGCACTGTCGTAAAGTACAATGGGTCATGAGAAAACAGTCTCAGAATGGCTTGGATAAGTAAACGTGTTCCAAAGTTATTACCACATAAATTGACACATGTCGGATTTGCAAAAAATGGTCTGGGCAGGAAGGTGAAAACTGGCCCGGGGTAGAAAGGGTTAAACGCTTATACAAGTAGAGCCCCCGGACAGAGTGGAGAGGGGGTCAGCAGTAAGTTTGTGTTGACTTCACTGATTATTTTGCCCTTCCTCTTATCCGTCAGAAAAATAACCCCCAAGAAAAGGATCCTGTCTGTGGAGCATCCGCCTTCACTAGGTCAACATTTGCTCAATAATCCATCAGGATTGCTAAAGGCAAAAAAACAGGAGTGGATCCAAAACAGAGATGACACATGAATGGAATATTTGCATGTCTTCTGTGTTTTGTACCCACTCCTGCTTTTGGCTACCAAATCACAAGCCAATTCTGATGGGACCATACAGGCCTTAGAGCTGCTACACAGACAGGATCCGTTGTGCGTCTCATTTTTCCTTCCTTCTGACAGATCAGAAGAAGTGTCAAATAAATGATGATGTCAGCCAGGCTGAAAGGCAAAATAGTGGCCCAGTGGGGAGGGTGGGAACAGCATAAGAAGTTCACAGAGTGGCCCTATTACAGAGTGGTGAGGTAGAATCAGCATGAGGAGACCACAGAGTGGCCCAATGACAGAGTCTGGAGGTGGCAGCAGCATTGGGAGGAGGCCACAGAGTGGCACAATGACAGCGTGGAGGTGGCAGCAGCAGCATCAGGAGGCCACAGAGTAGCACAATGACAGAGTGTGGAGGTGGCAGCAGCATCAGGAGGAGGCCACAGGGTAGCATAATGACAGTGTGGAGGTGGCAGCAGCAGCATCAGGAGGCCACAGAGTGGCAAGGTGACATAGTGTCCTCTGAAGAATGGTGACAATTCGGCTGTCACTAAGCAAGCAAGTAAGCATGCATCGGACCATTTGTACAAGTGACTCGGAAGGACTCCATGCCTCTATCGCCACTGCATACTGCCACGGTGTGTCTGGGTCCTCTGCCTTGTCTTCCTCATGGCCCCGTAGCTCCTCTGGCTGCTACTGCTCCTCCTTTCCTGTTACCTGTATAGAAAAACCACCCATTTCGCTACACATTGCTTGTGCTCCAATGTCCTCCTCCAGTTCAGCCTCCACAGGGCTCATGTGGCCGTAAGATCTAGTCGCCACGTCTTCAGTCCCCTGCCCAGCCAGATTTATCAGCATCTGCTCTAGAACATGAAGCAGTGGAATGACGTTGTTCATCCCATAGTCCTGGCAAATGACAAATAACGTGGCCTCTTCAAAGTGCCTGAGCAAACGGCTTGGTGTCAATCATGAGCCGCCACTGTCTGACATCGAGGTTACACAGGGGAGTGCTCCTGTCCGCTTGGATCATCAAGAAATCGTTTATGGCCTTTTCTCTGTTCATATAGTCGGTCCAACATATGGAGGGTGGAATTCCAACGGGTGGAAACGTTGCATATGTTGGGGGATGCCGTTCTGCTTGAGGTGTACGAGTGGCTGAAGTGCATGCAAAGTTTCCTGGCCATTTTTAGGATGTCTTGCAGATGGGTGGAAGACTTCAGGAACCGCTTGACCAGATTGAACACTTGTGCCAAGTACTCTGGAAAATGACAGAATCCAAGATGGCTGCCGCTATTTATAGGGCTGTGTAAATCAGAGGGCTGGCTGCTGATTGACTGCATGCATGGCATTATGGATGATCTCCCCTTTCCAGAGTTCCTTGCTCCATTTCCTAACACGTGCAGCAGCCATTTTAGGAAAAAATGCGATTCGTTACAACGAAGCGTAAGGAAATTCGGATTTGGTGCGAATCAAATTTTTCCTGAAATTCGGATCGAATTCCACTTCTTCAACTTCAATTTGCTCATCTCTAATCATAATATTGCTCAGCCTTAATTATAACATTCATTCCAGCCTTTCCTTACTCGCGGTTATACCCAGTAGAATTCTGTTGCTACCAGTGGAAGCACAGAGCGGGTGCTCTGTTTGTAGGCAGGGGTGGTCAAGGGACATAAAGGAACATAATATCTTACTCTACCCGGATCCTACTTCTCTTAAAAGAGCCTGAAAACCGACGGAGGAAATGAAATCCATGCCTATTGTGCTTCCACTGCTGGCAACAGAATTCTACTGGGTATAACCGCGAGTAAGAGAAGGCTGGACGTCTTTTATTCTCCAGCCACATCGGGATTTGAATTTATTTGTTTAACCCACGTAGACTAAGGGTACTTTCACACTTTTGGAATGGCAATCCGGCAGGCTGTTCCGGCGGATGAACAGCCCACCGGATCTGCCATGCTGCAAGTACCCGTCTTCTGCCGTAGCTCTACCCCCGCCCCATTATAGTCAATGGGGACGGAGCGGCAGCACACGGGTACTTGCGGCATGACAGATCCGGTGGGCTGTTTACCCACCAGAACAGCCTGCCGGATAGCCATGCCACTAGTGTGAAAGTACTCTAATATGAATGTTATAATTAAGGCTGAGCAATATTATGGTATTTATGTGGTCACTGGGATTTTTTTATATTTTATACGGGGGGTTTATTAGTTTTGTTCTGTGATAGATTTTAGAAACTCTAGTTATCTACAACAGTGATTTTCCTAAAGGACATTGGATAGAATGTGTGAGTGCAGGACCTGTGAGGGTCTCCTGAAAGTCACCTCATGGGCCCCAATCATCCATTGGATAAATTGCTGGATTACCTTTAAGGGCTTTTTCTGACTCTTCTATTTCTGCATAGGACACCAGTATCTGATCAGCTGCGATCATCGGTGATCAGCTTTTGAGAAGGTACCGGCGCTCGAGAGGATAGGTCATCAGTTAAAAAGTGTCAGAAAACCCCTTTAAGAGCTTGTGGACTGTGTTGTCCCACATGGTTCATAGTGATGAGCGGCAGGGGCAATATTCGAATTTGCGATATTCCACGAATATTTGGGCGAATATTCGCCATGTTACGGTATAACCCGGTATAGTGAGGGTTAATACCGTTCGGGCGATTCCCCTGGCGAAGAGCACAGCAACCCACAACCGCTGGAATCCACCGAACTGGAACCATACGAAGTCCTCCTTTCCTGGAACAGGCAAGAGAACGTTCTGACGTAGCAATTCCCCCCAAGTACGAGACGAGGCTCCGTATTAATGGTTAAACAGGAATTCTCACTTTATTGAGGGCTACCTGCCCGGTATTTATCCAGGTCTCCCACCTGGTGGACACTCCCCTAGGGGACCAGAAGGAAGACTGCGACACGGGATACAGCAGCCAATCACACACAATGGGACAATACAGACACCCCCAGCATATCCCTCCCCTCTGCCTGTGATACAATTACCCTACATGGGTAATGTAATCATCCCAGGCAGGAGAATACATAATGTCTTCTGTCCTGGAGACAACCAAGGAGTCATTCAATTATCTCTCAGGACAAAGGGAAATCGCCAATACACACGTGGGGACAATAGGACAGACATTATTATTCAATATACAATGTCCCACCCTTTACAGTACACACAGACATTTAACATATCCCCAGATGGCTTGGATCTGAGCGCTCAATATATGCAAACAGCGCTCAGATGCCACAAACACAGTCAAATCGCCATGGGGTTTAAGTTTAGCATGGACTGATGAGAGGGCCCATAATCCTGGGGCAAGAGGCTGGCAATCTGTCCCCTCCAAAACCCAGTGGCGCGGTTGGTTTCGCCACACATCTCCCCTTTTCCAAACAGACTAACAGGGTATCTGACCTTCTGCCGGTCAGTGCCCTTGTTAGTCCAGCAGCCCACCCACAAAACAGAAACAGCAGTACAGCCCACCCACAATAAATGGTTACTACACCTGAGCAAGGGAAAAACCTGTCCATGTCCATGTGCCTCACTACGGCTGTGTGGGGGACTGGTAGACTGCCTGAGTGGGTTGCTGAGTGGGCAGAGACCAGCGGTACTCTGCCCTGGTGCCAGCGCTACCACGGAGTAGCCTGGTTGGAGCCTGGTTGTTGTAGGGGAGACCGACTGTCTCCCCTTTAGATACACAGCTCTGCTGTTGTAGGAGAGACTGACTGTCTCCCCTTTAGATAGACCACCATGCTGCTGTGGGGAGACCGACTGTCTCCCCTTTGGCTAAATGGCCCTGTTGCTGGGGACAGGACCGACTGTCCCTACCCCCTGTGCTGTGAGTGCAGAGACCACGGTCCCATCTGCACTGTTGTGGGGCTTACTGTCTCCCCTGGTGCGTTAAACTGCCGCTGGGGGATGGAGACTGGGCTCCCAATTCCCTGTAAATCACACGGCCGATGGGGAATGGAGACGATGCTCTTCTCTCCCTGCAAAACATACTGCCGCTGGGGAGCAGGACCGACTGTCCCTACTCCCTTAAAATCCGGCTGCCGCTGGGGAGAGGGGGTAACAAGCTCCTCTCCCATACATACTTCCAGCCTCTGGGGAGGGAGACCGTCTGTCTCCGCTCCCAATACAGTGTCCTGCTGCTGGGGAAAGGAGACTGGGCTCTCTATTCCCTGCTGGACACTCTGCCGATGGGAAATGGAGCCTGGGCTCCCAATTCCCTGCACTTGACTCTGCCGCTGGGGGACAGGACCGACTGTCTCTGCCCCCTGTAACTCAGCCTGCCGCTGGGGAATGGAGACTGGGCTCCCAATTCCCTGCAGGACCGGTGGAGAGACCTCGGTCCCATCTCCACCGGCCACCTGGGGTTCTTCCCAGTAGACCTCCACAATATCCTCCCAGCTGAAGGGCTCTGGACCTGGGTCTGACACTCTGCTCTCTCGCTGAGCCCTCTCACTGGAGTGGAACAGCTGCTGGTAGTCCTGTTCCAGCTCCATCTCCCGGGTCACCAGGTGGACCAGGTCTTGCTCAATTTTGTGAGTGTCGTCCCAGTCATACCTGCTCTTCCGCCACTCAAAGAGGTCCCTGAACCGGGCTTGTGTAGGGCTCCCAAACTCCAGCTCTGAAAAAGTCTCCCATAACAAGCCAGGACCATCAAACTCCCTCTCCCTCTGGCATGTCATGCTCGGCTGTCCGGGGTAGGTACCGAGCTTCATACCACCAGAGTGCCTGGTAGGCATCTTCCAGCCACATCTCCCGCCTTACCAGGTGCTTCAGGTCTTCTACCCACTCTTCCAGGGGCTGCTCTCCTAGGAAGGGCATCCGCAGGGCTACTCAGCTTCTGCTGTCGCTGCTCGTCCTTGGGGAGCCTCTCGTCCCGCAGATACTCCACAATACCCAGTGCCTGGTACCAGATGCCTTTGCGGACTGCATCTCGGTCATCCATGACACCCTCATCATTCTCCACTAGTGGTTCCATACCGGTGCTGTACTGGGACACGCTTGCCCTCAAATTGTAAAATCCACGGTGCCTTCTGTTGCTGTCCTTCTGGCTGTAGGAACGATCCCGCTGCTTGCCACCAGTTGTTACGGTATAACCCGGTATAGTGAGGGTTAATACCGTTCGGGCGATTCCCCTGGCGAAGAGCACAGCAACCCACAACCGCTGGAATCCACGAACTGGAACCATACGAAGTCCTCCTTTCCTGGAACAGGCAAGAGAACGTTCTGGCGTAGCAATTCCCCCAAGTACGAGACGAGGCTCCGTATTAATGGTTAAACAGGAATTCTCACTTTATTGAGGGCTACCTGCCCGGTATTTATCCAGGTCTCCCACCTGGTGGACACTCCCTAGGGGACCAGAAGGAAGACTGCGACACGGGATACAGCAGCCAATCACACACAATGGGACAATACAGACACTCCCAGCATATCCCTCCCCTCTGCCTGTGATACAATTACCCTACACAGGTTAATGTAATCATCACAGGCAGGAGAATACACTAATGTCTTCTGTCCTGGAGACAATCGAGGACTCATTCAATTATCTCTCAGGACAAAGGGAAATCGCCAATACACACGTGGGGACAATAGGACAGACATCATTATTCAATATACAATGTCCCACCCTTTACAGTACACACAGACATTTAACATATCCCCAGATGGCTTGGATCTGAGCGCTCAATATATCCAAACAGCGCTCAGATGCCACAAACACAGTCAAATCGCCATGGGGTTTAAGTTTAGCATGGGCTGATGAGAGGGCCCATAATCCTGGGGCAAGAGGCTGGCAATCTGTCCCCTCCAAAACCCAGTGGCGAGGTTGGTTTCGCCACACGCCATATATTCGAAAATTCGCAAATTCGTAATCTCCAGTCATTATTTTCTGATTGCAAAAATTCGCATAAAAAATTCACATAAAATCAGCATAAAAATTTGCATAAACTGGCATTTAACATACCTTTTAAATACTAGTTTATGTAGATTTTATGCAAATTTTTATGCAAGTTTATGCGAATTTTTTTATGCGTATTTTCGCAATCAGAAAATAATGACTATTTTTTGCTTGCGAAAATTTGCATAAAAACGAATATTCTCAATTGCGAATATATTTTGCGATATTCTAAATATTCGCAAATTCTCTAAGTGCCGATATTCGCGATTAAAATTCGCAATTCAAAAATTCGTGATCAACACTATTCATCACCTGGAGGGATGCTACTAGGCTTGATGGCCTCTGCATCCAGAGCTTACACCTATGATCTCACGTTTGGTACCCAACTTATGGAAAGGCAGAATGTCTCTACATTCCTTGCTTTGATTGAACTGTGTTACTTAGGCAGCTGTTTGGCAGAATTATATGGGCACGGTATGATTGTTTTATTGGGCACAATATGGTAACCCATAAAGGGGTCATTAAAGAACTGTACAGGACACCTTCCTATCTAAAGATGTTCAAACTCATAAAATAAATACTTCATTTGTCAGGACCGGGCAGTCATTTAATGTATAGAGGGATGTCCTGACTCTTGGGAAAGAAGGATCAGGCTGTTGGATTTCCTGCTCCATGCTAAAGAGCCAACAATGGAGCCTCCCCTCCAGGAGTCCAGTGTGCCTTTATAAGAGAGGGTTGGATGGAAATGAGCGTCCATCTGTCAGCTACAGTGCCTAGGATGTATGGCCCTAAAGACTGATTATTTCTCACACCACTACCTGTCCCAGAAGAAGAGCCCTTCCAGCAGTTCAGAACACGTTGACTTTAGAACCTGAGATCTGGAGATCTTGTGGTGTGAATTGGTCACCAAGTTCCTTCTCTACAGTAATGTTCCTGCTTAGATAGTGAGGTAGTGAGGAAGCACATGTCAGAGCTCCCTCCTCCAGGAACCGTATCTTATTTTCCCATGAGGGAAACTCAGGAACCAGATATTCTTCACCTGTGATAATAACTTAATCCTGCCTCAATAAAATGCTTGAAAGACAGCAGAGTGATCAGTGAATTACAGCTTTAGAGACCCTGCTGCAAAGTGAGGGACAACAGCTCAAACACCACCACCTACCTAAACCATCGCAAGACCAGACTAACATTCAGTCTGTACTAACTGGAAACCTAAATCCACAAGTTCTTGCTAGTGCCAGCCTATTTCCATCCAACCAGCCACCATACCTCCTCATCTGGTGGCAGAAACTGCACTTTGTACTATATACTGCTAGATGTGCCACAAGTTATATTTTGCCCTTTGTAAAAAGAGACTGGTATATGTTCACTTCTGACCTCATTCTTCAATCTACATTTTGACTGCACCGATCTCCAGGGAGCAACAGGGCCACTACCACTCCCATTCTCTGCACAGGCACCTCAGGAGCTCACTGCGCTTGAATGTAGCAGATGACATCTGACAGTCATACGTGTCTGTTGTAAAGTTATCAATCTGCAGATGCCGCTCCCTGAATCCCAGCACCGGTTATAACCTGTCCCTGGGGATGGAACTAATTGGATATATCTTCTGCATGACAGAGACTTGCCTTTATACAAAGCCTAACAGAACTGCCGGCACGGGGAACCTCAGTCTAGACTTCTATCATGGATCCTGAACTGTAAAATATATATGTATATGATACAAAGACCGAGGACGACTCCAATCACTACTGGTATCAGTGCCCCCGGTGCAGGACTCATCCTGGAGCCACATGGTGAAGACAGTTATACAGTCGGCTTTATCAGATCCCTTTATCTCAATCTGAATGTCCCTGACCACCATGCCGCAGGACGGAGTGCAGACGTCATATTCTGTACAGAGTGGGCAGAGCTTCTCCTCTGCTCAGCATTTCCCCCTGCTGGCTAATGGTGACTTTTCCTTTTTTTGGTCACGATCCGTTGACACGTCCTTTAATATGTAAACCACATCATCAACACAGGGAGGAAAATACAAGTGAAACATAGAACAAGAGGGACATATGTGCACTCATGGATAGGCCCAGACCCCAAAATGAATCCATCAGACCAGTCCCCAAGTTTCATCCAAGCCGCCTAGCCTTGTAGCAGTGGAATTTGTTGCACTCCAGCTCATCTGTATCAGTACATTATAAATTAAACTCTTTCATGGGTAGCTACAGTATGTCATCCCAGTTTAACCACCAGTCCAGAGCTTGCTCTCCAGTGTAGACAGGTTGTCAGTCTGTCCTGTGTGGAGAACTTCCTGTGAACTACCGGATTACATCACCTATCTAATCCCTCCTTACAGCTCTCAGACCTCTCCCCATCGAGCTCTGCCCTCCGTGTTCCTCTGTATGTCCCCCCTTTTTTTATAGTGTTGCTGGACATATTGTTTCCAGTTTATCTAAGGGAGCAGAGGGCAGTGATATAGTAGGTGAGTCCATACAACTTCCTGCAGCATTACAAAACCACCCTACCTCACCCTGCCTGTCTGTGCGATCTGTGTGTGTGCTATGTGCAGAATCTCAAGTGTACTCTATGAAATGCAGCTTCACACCGCAATCCTCTTTCTCACACTGTCTATACTATCTGTGTGTGCTGTGTGCAGAATCTTCAGTGTATTCAATGAGATGCAGCTTCACACTGCTCCTCTTTCTCACACCGTCTATACTATCTGTGTGTGCTGTGTGCAGAATCTTCAATGTATTCAATGAGATGCAGCTTCACACTGCTCCCCTTGACTCACACTGTCTATACTATCTGTGTACTCTGTGTGCAGAATCTTCAATGTATTCAATGAGATGCAGCTTCACACTGCTCCCCTTGAATGACACTGTCTATACTATCTGTGTGTGCTGTGTGCAGAATCTTCAATGTATTCCATGAGATGCAGCTTCATACTGCTCCCCTTGACTCACACTGTCTATACTATCTGTGTACTGCTGTGTGCAGAATCTTCAATGTATTCTATGAGATGCAGCTTCACACTGCTCCCCTTGACTCACACTGTCTATACTATCTGTGTGTGCTGTGTGCAGAATCTTCAATGTATTCTATGAGATGCAGCTTCACACTGCTCCCCTTGACTCACACTGTCTATACTATCTGTGTACTCTGTGTGCAGAATCTTCAGTGTATTCTATGAGATGCAGCTTCACACTGCTCCCCTTGAATGACACTGTCTATACTATCTGTGTACTCTGTGTGCAGAATCTTCAGTGTATTAAATGAGATGCAGCTTCACACTGCTCCCCTTGAATGACACTGTCTATACTATCTGTGTACTCTGTGTGCAGAATCTTCAGTGTATTAAATGAGATGCAGCTTCATACTGATCCCCTTGACTCACACTGTCTATACTATCTGTGTGTGCTGTGTGCAGAATCTTCAGTGTATTAAATGAGATGCAGCTTCATACTGATCCCCTTGACTCACACTGTCTATACTATCTGTGTGTGCTGTGTGCAGAATCTTCAGTGTATTCAATGAGATGCAGCTTCACACTGCTCCCCTTGACTCACACTGTCTATACTATCTGTGTACTCTGTGTGCAGAATCTTCAGTGTATTCAATGAGATGCAGCTTCACACTGCTCCCCTTGACTCACACTGTCTATACTATCTGTGTGTGCTGTGTGCAGAATCTTCAATGTATTCTATGAGATGCAGCTTCACACTGTTGTCCACAGCCACACATTGACCGTCTATACTAGCTGTGTGTGCTGTTTGTAGAATTCCCAGTATATTCTATGGAATGTCGTTTTACTCTGCTTTCCCCTGATTCACACTGCCTGTCTATACTATCTTTTTTGTATGCAGAATTTCAAGTGTGTCTTATGAGTTGCAGCTTTACACTGCTCTCCCTTGACTCACACTGCCTGTCTATATGATATGTGTGTGTTGTATGCAGAATTTTCTGTGGGTCCTATGAGTTTGCTGCCCCCTAACTCACACTAACTGTCTATATTATCTCTGTGTGCAGAATCTCCAGTGCATTCTAGGAGCTGCAGCTTCACACTGCTTTCCCCTAACACCCACACTGACTGTCTCTTTCGTGTGCATTGTGGAGAGCCTCCAGTGTATTTCTATGTAATGCAACTTCACACTTCTTTCCCAATCCTCCTTACAAGGAAAGACTTATCACAAGCAGGAGAGCAGGGGGAAGCTGCGTAACCTAGGAATACACTGAGACCCTGCAGTTTGAGGGAACAGAATCTAGATCACTGGCTGCCAAAAATGGCTGAACATATCAGATTTTTATTGAATGTGTATGCCAGGTAAAGGGTTAACCCATAACATATTAATTCCATCTGAGGGAACGAGCTGCACTCTTCATACCTCTGCGGCTTCTCCTGTGTATCGGATGCAGTTATTCAGAACTAATCTTCCCACTCCCGGGACCTGATTGTTTTCTCTTCTCACTTCCCCCAGGAGCCAAGTCGTGTTAACAAGAAGATAATTAGCAGATAATTTCACACATTAACTCCAGTGCTGTAAATGAACATGCAGCTGTGTGAGGAGGCAGCCGTATGCATCATCATCTGAGCTGCAAAGGGTTAAAAGGAATTTACATATGATTTGTCGTATAGAATGCAGGAAGGGATGGTGGTGGGAATATAAAAAATCTATACATTACAAAGCAAAACAAAGAGCCTCAACGAGGAATGAACGACAGTCCCTGAAGAGACTCCTAATAGCGGCCATAAATGCTGTCACTCTCAGGCCTGAGAAATCAATCAGGCGTGCCATAAATGCCTGGTTGGTGGGGGTTCAAACACAGGGACTGTCACCTATCCCTAATTCCCTGGAGAGCTCCATCACTCTCTCTTAATTTTTTTATGGATATAATATTTTTGATATATTTAATCAAAATGCCATACATATTGTTTGACACTGAACGTCCTATGAGCATGCTATGAGTGTCCTTCAAACATCATATTAACATTCGATGAGCATTCCACCAAAGTCTTACAATTGTCCTATACACATGCTATGAGCATCCTATGTCTGTCCTATGAGCACCGTACTAGTGTCCTACAAGTGGCCTAAGAGCATCCAATGACTGTCCATCGAGTGTGCTATGAGTGTCCTACGAGGAACAATATCCAACGAGCATCCTACCAGCTTCCTATGAGCATGCTATGAGCATCCTACAAGTGTCCAACAAGCATGCTATAGGTGTTCTACCAGTGTCCTATGAGCCTGCCAAAGACATTAATACATTTTCCTTATAGGAGAATGTCGTCTACGTAGCGGTCACCCCTTACATTTGCAGGATCTGGACTATACATATTTATATATGTTCCATGTTTGGACTGATTTACATCTGACCTAATCCGATCATTTACATGATGATAATAGTGGATTACCTTTTCTAGTTAGATTAAGTATTTACAGCAAATCTTCACCAAAGTCTGTATATTGGACCACACACCACCAAACCAAATAGTGTTGAACAGAAGACGGATGAAATAAAATGGCAGCAGGATGCTTTATAACTATATGGTGCCATTCCTGAAGGTCAGATGTGTAAACTGTCATATTGCTGTCTGTTACTCACAGATGTTCCTACTAATAGACCCAGGCACTTACCTGATGTGCTGGCTGAGGCATCTGCCCTGAGTCCTCTTTATACCCTTCAGTTATCTTGGTGCAGCTTGAGAGGTGGATTGTAGAGCCCCCTGAATGCAGAGGACACCAACATCTGCACAGCGTTGCCAGGTGGTAACACCAGACCTCCAATAGGCATTATTGTATGGCAATTACTTACAATATAAAAAAACCTCCACCCCCTTTAGTGATGTTCTCCAAGGTGCAAGGATCATCTGTCTACATCCAAGAAGTGTATCCAATGCCACATATCAGTGTATGGAACCCATGCAGAGCTTTATACAATGCCGAAATTACTATATGTAAGGCGAGGCACGGATATGGCATCTATACCCCTATGGATTTGGACCAGGCTGTAATCATGGGATGATCCAGAGACTCCCATAGAAGGTACGAGTCTTCTAGATACAACGGAAAAGACAAGAGTTTTCCTATTTCTTTACATAGAGAAACAGGTTGGATGTCTCCTACAAGACCAGACCCCTCCCGGTCCCTATAGACTGTAGCACAGAGATTCTAGCAAACGCCATGGATACCTGTGTTCAGTGCAGCCGCTGTCACAGCGATCCCACCAGTGACCCAACAGAGAAGGAGTGACCCACCAGAGAAGGGGTATGGCCCATCAGGTGCTGCCCAGGGCAGGAGGGCTCAGTTATGACTTACCTGACACCAGCTATAGTCGCAATGGCTGTGCACTGTCCTCGTTCAGTCTTCGACGTCCCTACCTCCTTCAGCATCTCTCATTGGTGAAGATGTTTCAGAGGGTCCATCCTTGTCCCGCCCACTCTGTGAGAAGACACAGAGATTTCTTCAAGGAAGTAAAGACAATGCGATGGATACAGGGGATGCATCTACATGGGCCAGTGACTTCACTTCTGGATTATAGGCGGGGGTGCCAGCATGAAGAAATATTAGGCTATTGCATGAAAGACAATTCCCACCATAATGTAATCATCTGAACCTGCTCTGTGACCTGTTGTTAGGGCTGCTGGATTCCCTCACACTCACTGTTGTGGCTAGAATTATATTCACTGACTGCTGACTGCCATGACTGCTGAAAGACAGATAGCGGACCCATGATTTGGGGAATTACTGTGTTAGTTTTCATGGTTTTTATTCTCTAGTGCATTATGGGAGATGTAGCAGATAGAGCAGTGTTTACACCATGCACCATATTTATCGAAACAACCCCCAAAATGGCATCAAATAGAAGTCAGGTATTATAGCCTGAGGAACGTAGCTGAGAATGACTGGAGTATAAGGCATGATGTAACAGCTGAACTGTGAAGGCAGCTCTGGAGGTGTCATGATTTCACACGATAAACTGATTGATGTTTCATCCGAAGTCGATTCGCTCATCGCTAATAATAACCAACGACAAATGACGGATTAATCTGCCATGATAATCTCAATGTCCCCAGGAGATTGCGGTGGGCTATAATGCACAGCTGACCTCCTGCTGCAGCTGCCAGGATCAGAGTTAGCTCCGATCCGATAGCAACAATGATATCTACAGATGTAGCAGAGTTAACACACACACTCGGGGAGTTCTCACATCTAGTTAATGCGTTACGACTGTGACTGTTAACTCTGCTACATCCGTAAATGGCTGACTGAGGGATGAGGCTTCCTCTGACAGGCCGTCAGTACCCCAGCATGTTGGTATCGATGTATTACCCTGGTAAGTGGGGGCCACTATCTGTCTTTTAGACTCAGTGTACCAGAGACTACATGCACACATTATACATATATTTATACACAATATACAAACATGTACATACACATACACGCATTCCACTTACATATACACATATATTTACACACATCAAGCAGAGCCTGCTTCTTGGCTGAGCTGCTCTCTGGGCTCCTCCACTTCCCTCTCCTGTAAGTTAATGCAAAGCTGCAACCTGGATCCAGTTATAACAGCCATCAGCTCTGGCTGCTGTAACATTCTGCAGTACAAACATTTGGAGGTGGGGAAAGCAGGACATCCAGAGACGTAAGTCTTCTCCCCACCTCCACATCTCTACCGGACTTCACCCAAAGGAAAATGACCATCTGGGCCCCACCGCTACGCCTCTGACTCATGTAACATGGCCTTGATGAATGAACAACATAAACAAGCATAAAATGTCTGTAACAGTAAATTTATACCAAAAAGTCACCTAAAAAGTATCGTCAATAATAAAATATTACACAGTTACACAGAAAACAAAAGGTGGCCACTGACGCAGTTAAGGCAGACGAGTCCAGTGCAGACGGCCAAAGATGAATTCATGATGCTCATGTGGTCACTATTAGTCAGTGGACATGATCATTTCACAAGGCGAGAAACCGACATTGTTTGTCTCCTAAAGGTTTTCCAGGACTTTACTACACAATCTTTTATTTCACTTACACCTAAACCGTACATGATGGGGTTCAGAGCTGCGGGCAAAAGGAAGTAAATGCAACTAGAAAGGTTCTGAAAGTCGGGTGAAATGGACACCTCCAGCTTGTACAACACGGAGGACATGAGGCCGGAGGAGTAGACAGTAAGAGCCACTAAAAGATGCATCCCACAAGTATGCAGGGCCTTACGTCGATTACTTCCCCCTGCAATCTTCAGGGCCGTATGGAGAACCCTCAAGTAACAGACCAAGATTATGCTGATGTCCGAGGCTGTGACCCCAGTCCTCACCATGAGACCAAACAGTTGAGCTTTCGAGACATCTCCACAAGCCAGGTTGAGGAGCACCACATACTCACAAACAAAGTTTAGAATATGGTTGGACTTACAAAATTGAACTCTCGAGGCCAAGAAAACTACGAGAGACACAAGGATACAATTTCGAGCAAGTCCAACTGTCCACAACTGGAGCAAAGACTTTCTGTTGATTATATTGTAGTATCGCAGGGGGTGACAGATGGCCACAAACCGGTCAAAGGCCATAAACACTAACACCACAGACTTAAACATGACGGAAGCGTAGGAGAAGAACATTTGCGCCAGGCAGCGGGAGAGAGGAATCCAGTTTTGCCTCAAGAAGCTCAACAACATTTCAGGAATGACGGTGGTAGTACTGATGACGTTCATGGTAAGGAAGATACCGATGAGGATGTACATAGGGGCATGAAGGCTTCTGTTCCTCCAGACGGTGTACGGAATCAGGATATTAAAGACCATGATCTGGACATAGATCAGGAAAAATGGGACAACGAGGATCTGGCGGTATACAGTCACCCCAGGAAATGGAAGGAGTACAAATTCTGTATACGAGAAAGATGCGTTCTGACCTAGACTGGACCCCTCCATTTCATCATCCTCCACATCTGACAAGGAAAAGAATATTGGGAATTAGGAGAAAATAAAGATGATTATTGAGCCGCAGTTACAGCTGGTATAACCTGAGCATCCTCTGGAAAAAATGTCATAATATTACAACGGCGGTTCTCCTGTACCATGGGACCATCTGCGCGAGTGCCGGCTGCTTGTAGGAACAGTTCAGGGCCAAGGGCCATTGCCCCGTGCATCCTGGTCCCGGTCACTTGTGGTGTGAATGGCGCTTGTGGCTGGTACTCTGCCTCAGTTCTGTATTGCGAGGGTTAATCATTCACTGGCTGTGTGTGTCTGCATCTGTTGGACTAATGCGTCTGTTAACTCCTTAGTGACCAGCCTGTTTTGGGCCTTACTGAGCAAGCGTTTTTCTTCCTATTTTCATCGTCGCGTTCCAAGAGTTATATTTTTATTTTATTTTTCCGTCCATATAGCTGTATGAGGGCTTGTTTTCTAAGGGACAAGTTGTAGTTTTAATGGCGCCATTTTGGGGTACACATAACTTTCTGATTAACTTTTATTAACTTTTTCTGGGAGGGAGATGGGAAAAACTGCAATACCGCCACAGTGTTTTTACGCTATAAATTTTACGGGGTTCATTTTTCGGTATCAGTAACATAATATCTTTATTCTCTGGGTCAGTACGATTACAGTGACACCAAATACATATAATTTTTTTTACGTTTTACAACTTTTTTGCAACAAACCCCGTTTTTTTTAAAAGAAAATAATGTTTTTGCATTGCCGCTTCCCAAGACCAATAACTTTATTATTTTTTTTTCTATGGAGTCTTGTGGGGGCTTGATTTTTGCGTGACGGCTTGTATTTTTCATTGGTATCATTTTGGAGTAAATTATGCTTTTTGATCACTTGTTATTAAGTTTTTTCGGTGGCAACTAAGAATAAATTAGCACTTTTGACTTTTTTTTTTTATGGCGTTCACTTTAGGAGATAATTTACATGATATTTATGTAGTCTGGGTCCTTACAGTCGGGGCGTTACCAAACGTATAGGGGAGATTTTTTTTTTGCAATTTTTTTCATTGAAAAGAGTATTTTTAATGTAAAAAAAAGCGTAATTTTTTTATGGGATTTATTTTTTTGAATAATAGTCCCACAGCTTTTTATTTGATTTTAAAATGCAATGTATTATCCCTATAGTGCAATGCATTTTAATGTCAGTGAAATTACTCAAGGCTGGTATGGGGCCTACAAGAGACCCCAGCCAGCCTTCACACACATCATCACCCCGCAATCGCATTTGCGGAGTGCCGATAGGAGACAGAGGGAGTTGCCATTGCCCGTGCCATGTAAAGTGTTAAACCGACTCCTGCCGATCCGGGCTGTTAGAGCAGTGCCGCGGCTTTCATATGAGAGACCCGTGCAGCGCTTAGACTGGCCCGCCATAAAAAAAAGGGGTGGCCTAGCGTAAGGCCACTTAGTGACCACCATAAAAAGGCATATGGGTGGTCATTAAGGGGTTAAGAGTTCTGTGTCAGTTTGGTGGATGAATCTTCAGGACAATGATCTGACTTGGTTGAGCAACTTTCTTGACTCTCATGTCTGCGTTGCTTTGTTCTGTTTGGAGTCTGTCTCTGCCTTAGTCCTAGTCGTTAGTTTGCGTCTGGATGATCTGTTCCGTGTCCCGTGTGAATCCTGTTCATTGTCTCTTCTGAGTGTTCTCCGGATTCTGCCTAGTTCTTATTTGATCTGTCTAAGGCCTCTTTCACATGACCATTAAAGTCCCGTTCCCGTGTTGCGGACCGCATTTGCGGATCCGCAATACACGGGCACCGTTCCGTTGACATTCCACATCACAGATGAGGACCCATTCACTTGAATGGGTCTGCAAATCCAGAGATGCGAAACAGTGCGGAACGGAGTCACAGAACGGAACACCACGGAAGCATTACGGAGTGCTTCTTTGTGGTTCCGTTCCGTACTTACGTACCGCAAAAAGATAGAACATGTCCTATCTTTCTCCGGAACGGACGAATGCAGACCCATTCAAGTAGAATGGGTCTGGATTCATCCCGGCGAACGTAAGGAGGTTGCTCGTGCATTGGGGACCCCAAATTGCAGTCCCCAATGCACGGAACAGACCACCTACGGCTGTGTGCATGAGCCCTAATTCTGAAGACATCTGCTGTGTCTGAATAATGTTCAAGCTCCTGAAGACCCTCTTGCCAAACTCTGCTATGTCTGAACGGTGTCCAGTTTCCTTCCTGAAGTCTGTGTGTCCATGTGCGAGAGGTCTGCATGTCTTGGTTCCTATCTGTTCCGTGTCTTGTCTTTTGCCTGCATTCATGTTTGCCTTGGATTTGCCTTTGCTACGTCTGGTTCTGAATCCTCCCTTGCCTGTGTCTCTGCACTAATGTTCCTGACCTCAGTAGGTCAGCTGCCAAGTACTCCAGGACACCTCCAGGGTGAAGTGGTCTGGTCGTAACTTCCACATCCCTGTTAAAGCGCAAGTGTAACGCCCTTAGGATTTGGCCAAAGATCAAACTGGTTACTTGGCACAATCGCTCTACAACCCTTGTCTGTACACATGTCTTTAACAATTGTGGAGCATGCTGGTATAACCTGGGTATCTCCTGTATATAATTATATATGTACAGCTGGTATAAGTTATACATCTTCTTGTGTATAGTGATATGGAGCATGCTGGTATAACCTGGGTATCTCCTCTATATAATCATATATGTACAGCTGGTATAACCTGGGTATCTCCTGTATATAATTATATATGTACAGCTGGTATAACCTGGGTATCTCCTGTATATAATTATATATGTACATCTGGTATAAGTTATACATCTTCTTGTATATAGTGATATGGAGCATGCTGGTACAACCTGGGTATCTCCGGTATATAATTATATATGTACAGCTGGTATAAGTTATACATCTTCCTCTATATAGTTATATGGACCATGCTGGTATAACCTGGGCATCTCCTGTATATAATTATATATGTACAGCCGGTATAACCTGGGTATCTCCTGTATATAATTATATATGTACAGCTGGTATAACCTGGGCATCTCCTGTATATAATTATATATGTACAGCTGGTATAACCTGGGTATCTCCTGTATATAATTATACATGTACAGCTGGTATAACCCGGGCATCTCCTGTATATAATTATATATGTACAGCTGGTATAACCTGGGCATCTCCTGTATATAATTATATATGTACAGCTGGTATAACCTGGGTATCTCCTGTATATAATTATATATGTACAGCTGGTATAAGTTATACATCTTCTTGTATATAGTGATATGGAGCATGCTGGTATAACCTGGGTATCTCCTGTATATAGTTATATATGTACAGCTGGTATAAGTTATATATCTTCTTGTATATAGTGATATGGAGCATGCTGGTATAACCTGGGTGTGTCCTGTATATAATTATATATGTACAGCTGGATTAACCCGGGCATCTCCTGTATATAATTATATATGTACAGCTGGTATAACCTGGGTATCTCCTGTATATAATTATATATGTACAGCTGGTATAACCTGGGCATCTCCTGTATATAATTATATATGTACAGCTGGTATAACCTGGGTATCTCCTGTATATAGTTATATATGTACAGCTGGTATAACCTGGGCATCTCCTGTATATAATTATATATGTACAGCTGGATTAACCTGGGTATCTCCTGTATATCATTATATATGTACAGCTGGTATAACCTGGGCATCTCCTGTATATAATTATATATGTAGAGCTGGTATAACCTGGGTATCTCCTGTATATAGTTATATATGTACAGCTGGTATAACCTGGGCATCTCCTGTATATAATTATAGGTACAGCTGGTATAAGTTACAGCTCTGTGTCTTTGTCCTGTCATGTAGTATATGGGGTGTTTGGCTGTGGTAGTTGGAGTGGTGCCGGTCTTTTTAGCATTCCGTATTATCTTACCTCTCAGGTATCGCGTTCCCTCCGTTCTCCTCCTGTATCTGCACCTGTATGCGTCCTTTATATATCCTGCGGGCAGCTCCCCCATGGGCTCATTAGGCTGATAGTAATGAGCTGTGGGACGGCCTCTCTGACCTCATGAAATGTATCGCTATATCCTCACTAGATGATTAGCGGCCAAGGCACCTGCAGGCGGAGAAAAGTTGATTTTGGCCCTAAAGATTATTTCATCATTTCACCAGAGAAATACCCAAAAATAATGTCTCCTGATTTTTGTACTTTTATTGTAAAAAGTGTGCAGAATTCCATTTCTAAAAGACATAGATTGTAAGCTCCTGGGGACAGCTTAATGCTACTGTCTGTGAACTTTGCGGAATATGTCAGCGCTATGTCAGTGCGTGCAATAACAGCACAGACCTGCTATGTTCATGGGAGGAACGTGGGTAGGTGGATATTCAAATAGCGGAGAGTCCCATCAGTCAACTCCTGCAGGCCTCACAGTGAAGAAGGTCCTTTCGTCCAAACTTCAAGTGAACAGGCCGCAACCATCGGCTTAGCCAAGTCTATCGGCCAGTGGCGAATACATTCCGGAGTCCTAGCTTTGGCGTACTCTCCACCTGGTCCCCTTGGCAAATGCTCTGGATGGGAGATGGCAGGTATGGCCTCTTCACTGAACGGTGACTGACAAAGATTGGTTTGTTAGTCTCGTCTTCCAGCAAGCGGCCCATACCCCTTTCCATGGCGAACAACTTGACGGTCCCCACGCGCCGCTCGACATAAAGAGATGATTGAGAAGTCAAAAATGGTTCCCAGGCACTTCAAACCGCACCATAACCGTAAACCTAGACTTTTGAAAATGAGAGGAATTGACTGTGTTCGAGTGGGACTGAGAGCTGGAGAAACATCTAAGAAGCTAGTACAAAAAGAGACTAGGTGGATCTGGACCTTAAATACCTTATGTCCACATGGTCTTAATTAAAATTTGGGCTTTACAGCATTTCTCTGTTTTGATGGATTTTAGTTTTTATTTCTTTTTGATTTAGACCCATATTTGAGAAATATCTGTATGTCTGTCTGTGACTTATGGTTTCCAGCATCGTTGGACTGAGATCGCGGGTGGACAATCCTGTGATCTACTATCAAGAATTGAGAGAGCATATCGTTGCCCCTCTTATTATTTTATTAGTGCTTTAGTATTACAGTACAGCACACACAGTCAATTTAGTAGCGTTTTCACACTTATTTATAGCTATAATAATTAGGCATATACATCCTTCATTTATGTTTAATTTTGGTCTTGTATACTTTTATACTTATACTTAAATTTTCTAATTAGCACAAGTTATATCACATTTTTTTCACACTTTTTACATATTTTAGGAATATATATATATACACACTCACCTAAAGAATTATTAGGAACACCTGCTCTATTTCTCATTGATGCAATGATCTAGTCACCAATCACGTGGCAGTCGCTTCAATGCATTTCGGGTCTGGTCCTGGTCAAGACAATCTCCTGAACTCCAAACTGAATGTCAGAATGGGAAAGAAAGGTGATTTCAGCAATTTTGAGCGTGGCATGGTTGTTGGTGCAGACGGGCCGGTCTCAGTATTTCTGCTCAGTTACTGGGATTTTCAAGCACAACCATTTCTAGGGTTTACAAAAAATGGTGTGAAAAGGGAAAAACATCCAGTAGGCGGCAGTCCTGTGGGCGAAAATGCCTTGTGGATGCTGGAGGTCAGAGGAGAATGGGCGACTGATTCAAGCTGATAGAAGAGCAACGTTGACTGAAATAACCACTCGTTACCTCGGAGGTCTGCAGCAAAGCATTTGTGAAGCCACAACACGCACAACCTTGAGGCGGATGGGCTACAACAGCAGAAGACCCCACCGGGTACCACTCATCTCCACTACAAATAGGAAAAAGAGGCTACAATTTGCACGAAGCTCACCAAAATTGGACTGTTGAAGACTGGAAAAATGTTGCCTGGTCTGATGAGTCTCGATTTCTGTTGCGACATTCAAATGGTAGAGTCCGAATTTGGCGTAAACAGAATGAGAACATGCATCCATCATGCCTTGTTACCACTGTGCAGGCTGGTGGTGGTGGTGTAATGGTGTGGGGAGGTTTTCTGGGCACACTATAGGCCCTTAGTGCCAATTGGACATCATTTAAATGCCACAGGCTACCTGAGCATTGTTTCTGACCATGTCCATCCCTTCATGACCACGATGTACCCATCCTCTGATGGCTACTTCCAGCAGGATAATGCACCATGTCACAAAGCTCCAATCATTTCAAATTGGTTTCTTGAACATGACAATGAGTTCACTGTACTAAAATGGCCCCACAGTCACCAGATCTCACCACAATAGAGCATCTTTGGGATGTGGTGGAACGGGAGCTCCGTGCCCTGGATGTGCATCCCTCAAATCTCCATCAACTGCAAGATGCTATCCTATCAATATGGGCCCACATTTCTAAAGAATGCGATCAGCACCTTGTGGAATCAATGCCACGTAGAATTAAGGCAGTTCTGAAGGCAAAAGGGGGTCCAACACCGTATTAGTATGGGGGTCCTAATAATTCTTTAGGTGAGTGTATATATATATATCATCATTTTACAGTATGTATTTAAGACATATGTTTTATTTAAAGATGAGTAAACTTTTTTTAGATTTGGTTTGATTTCAGTTTGCCGAATTTTTTAAAAAGTTCATTTTAGACCCAAATTGATTCTACTAAAAACAAAGTCGCTCCAATTGCCCTGAAAATTGGTATATAACACCCTCTAGTCTCCTAGGACTCAACATTTTTAGGAAAACATTTGATCTATTTTTGGTAATTAATGATTTTTTGCTTTTTCTAGTGTTCAGCGAAGTAAAGCATTTGAAGCAGAATTTGATCCAAAGTTTAGGAAAACTTTGATTTGCAACTAATCCAAATTTCTTTGCACTTTGTGGTAACAAATCAGTTTTTCCTAATATGGCGGCTGCATGTGTTACAAAATGAAAGTAAGAAGCCCGGGAATGCAAGATCACCCATAATGCCGTGCAGCCAGCCAATCCGCAGATTGCCAGCCCCTGTGATGTCACAGCCCTATAAAACCCTCATCCCGCACGGTTTCCGCCATTATCCTGTGAGCTGATGATAGGGAGAGACGTGGCAAGTGTAACAGCCCAGAGTGGTGTTACCACTTCTGTACCCTGCTACTATCTCTAACGGGCTAACACAATATCATCTTATGTATTTTTGTCCAGGTCCTCCACAATGTGCATACCCAATCTTCTTATGCAACTGTTCATATGTAATGTGCCTGGTTCACCAGCAGGTGGCAGCAAACACGGGAGAGCTATAGTTAGGGAAAATGGAGCTCTCCATTCTATTCTAACCCCCCTCTGGAGAGAAGTGGGCTAGTCCTGCTTCCTGCCATAAGGGTGGGGCAGAAGTTTCTAGTTAGTTCTAGTCCTCCCTAGATAAGGGAAGGGTGTGCAGGGGAATGTCTCTGCTGGACGTGCCCATGCCAGCCAAGGGACCTTTAATGTATTACTCTGCTATGTTGAATATTGTATAATTACTGCAACATCTTACTTTGGTCAGTAGATGGCAGCAAAGGATAAGATGATAAAAGTCTACATTATAGCTGCCTATCAGAGAAATACTAATAACCTGTTTAGTTTGCAAAGTTGAAAAATAGCTAATTTATGGGCTGTTTTGGACCCTTACAAGTGTGATAGCAGACTGAATATGTAGGATTGACACTGCACTTAGTTAATAAATTACTTATTGCATCAGACTCTCCCTGTGTAAGGAGAGGAGGTTCCTCTAGAAGCAGGAAGTGAGGAGACAGAGGTTGTGCTCGGTGCTGCTGGAGACCAGAAGAGATCATCTCTGCTGAATCTGGAAGAGAATGGACCGGCTCACCGTGGAAACTGGCGACAGCATGGAGGGGACGATCCCAGGAGTGTCGTGATTGTAGGATCCAGTTCTGGAGTGGACAAGGAAATAAGAAAAAGCACCAAGAACCTGCGCAAGGGACTGTAAGTGTGGCTTTGCCGTGTCACATTGCACCACACTGTTGAAATGGCATTTGGACATACAGTAACGCTCCAAATACAGTTGCATTGCGGTGTATGGGCTGCAAGCTAATGCAAAGCCCTACGGGACTCATCCGCTGACACCTTCCTATCTCACTGGCTGCTCATAGGGTGTTATATGCTGGGAGCTGGAGTAAGGATTAAAGTTACAAGAGAAAGACATCATATACCTGTGGATTACAAATAGTATTGCACAATACTTAGAGTGCACCCCAAAGAGGAACTTGTCCAGGGACATACAAGTGCAGCTAGGCTGCTTAATGGACTTTGGGGAAAACATCACATTTACTGGTTTATTGTTAGACAGTGTTATATTTACTGTTGGTTTATTCTCTGTTACCAACCTGTTTTATATGTTCTCAGCTTCTTGTTCACTACATTGTTCAGTAAGCTCAACTGCTGGGAAAGAACCGTGGTCTGTGTGGAATTGTGTACCCTCTATACCTGTGGGCCCAGCCCTTGGTCTTCTTTCACTTGCACCAGTATCTCTGACCCCCTCGTCAGCTGCCACTGACTCAGGGACTGCTCTGGAATCCAAGCCTATCCTCACCATCAAAAGCTCTAGTGAAGATTGGTAGTTGCTTAGGCACGCCCCTCCAAAGTATAGCCAGTCAGTGACGCAGTGGGTCCACACCCGCTTGCATAACATGTGATATATATATATATATAAATTATCCAGGAGGTAGTGGCCTGGTGGTTTCCCTGCAGCAAAGTCCAGATCCCTGTACATGGGATAAAGGTTGAATACCAGGGGACTGCCAGGTTAAGCCCCTTAGGTTTAGCCCAAAGCCAAACCTCTTTGTTGACACAGTGGTTTCACAGCCACTGTAATACAGTTTGCTCAGGCCATGGATCTCCTGTCCCACCCAAGAAGGGACTGCCTGAGGTGTTTAAGGAGTTAACTTTATCAGCATGGTTGCGAGGAGCCACTCCTGCAGTATCTGTACTCCATCTCGGCCCGCTTTGACTCCTTGGCTACTACCGCTCCTGCACTGCCACCTCCAGTCGTTATGTCTGGACCATCTCTTCCACCAGTCACAGCTACCAGTAACACTGGTCCACACCTACCCCTGTCTCCATGTCATGATGGGGATCCAAGGCCTGTTGGGGTTTTCTCAACTTTTGCACAATTCACTTTGAATTGCAAGCCCATCAGTTCCCCTCTGACCATGGTAAGGTAGTATTCATTCAGTTGCTCTTGTCCAGGAAAGCATTAGCCTGGGCCACACACCTCTTGGAGAGAGGGGACTCACTCACTGGCAATATCCAAGAATTCTTGGAGACCTTTTGCAAGAGCTAGGTCAGATTGTCAGAAGAGGAGTGCCAGCACAGATATAGAAACGATTTGTGTATGTATTATGTTGGCAAGGGGCATTACTTGAAGACGTGTCCTCTCAAGGTAGGAAACTCTGGTGCCTAGGGCTGGTGGAGATATGATCTTGGGCATTCTCCAAAATGTACAATTCCTGTGGTCCTGTCAGGTGGTAACATCTCACACACTGAACAGGCCTTCCTGGATTCTGGGTCAGCAGGTAACTTCCTGCACCAGGTCTTGGTGACCTGGTACCATATACTGTACCCATCGTGTGTCTGGAGAATTCCTTGGTGGTGGCATCTGTCAACGGAGTACCTCTCTGGTGGGACTTCTGCACAACTTTCTATGTCCTGACAAAATCTGTTGTCCCTCTGCTGTTGGGGTTACTCCACTTCATGCCCCTGTGATAAACTGGGAGAACGGGTAGATTCTTTGTTTGGGCCTATAATGCCATTTACAATCCCTGATTTCTATGCTCCGAGTACAGAGGCTTCCAGCCCCACCCATTCTTGACAAGAATGAGGCAGGAATCTTACCCTGTGACTAGGTCGACCCGCTGTCTCTGCCTCAGACTCAGGCCATGTCAGATTATACTAAAGAGAACCTTAAGAGAGAATGTGATAAATGGACGGCCTTTCTGGTAGCAAACATTATCTGTTGTGTGATTGAGGAGTATGGCCGCATGCACACGACCGTTGTTTAATTCCGTGTCCGTTGCTCCGTTTTTCGTGAATTTCTGCGGACCCATTGGTTTTCAATGGGTCCGTGGAAACCTCGGCAAATGCACCGTTTGTCCTCCGCATCTGTGGTCCGTGATTCCAGTCCATCAAAAAAATATAACCTGTCCTATTCTTGTCCGTAAAAAAAACGGTTCACGGACCCATTCAAGTCAATGGGTCCGTGAAAAAATGCGGATGGCCATCCGTGTGTCATCCGCCTTCCGTGTCCGTTTTTTTGCGGATCCCTTGGCAGGCACTTAGGAAAAATTGTCAGCCTGTCTTTTGGTAAAATCTTTTGGGTCATGTTCGCTAAAAAAAACGGAAGACACACGGAAACACAACGGAAGGCAAAAACAGACACGGATCACTGAACAACGGAACCCCTTTTTGTGGACAGCATAAAAAAACGGTCGTGTGCATGAGGCCTATGTCATAGGTTCTGTAGCGTATTATCTTTCATATCAATACATTGTATGATTTCTCTGTCCTGTAACCTAAGTGCGTAATATTGTTTTTAGAAATATTCTTAGAGTCCCTCTGCCTACCCTATACCATACACTTTTGGTAATGAGGGTTGTGAGGGTGTCATATATTCTTTGTATAATGCTGCACTGATTCTGGGAGTCTGTATGGTGCCGCTCAGTCTAGAAACCTATGTGGGGAATACACATCCCCTCGGAGAAAATCCAATTAGCACCGAAAAACTGGCGCTCTAGAAGTGTTTCCTAGATTCTACACTCAGGTCCCATGAAAATGCCTAACACCTGAGACATGGCGGCGCTCCCCCCCCCCTCACCAAAGCAGCCCCCACAGCAGGTGTCCAGACATGGCGGCACCCCCCACAGCAGGTGTCCAGACATAGCGGCACCCCCCACAGCAGGTGTCCAGACATGGCGGCACCCCCCACAGCAGGTGTCCAGACATGGAGGCACCCCCCCACAGCAGGTGTCCAGACATGGCACCACCCCCCACAGCAGGTGTCCAGACATGGCGGCACCCCCCACAGCAGGTGTCCAGACATGCGGCACCCCCCACAGCAGGTGTCCAGACATGGCGGCACACCCCACAGCAGGTGTCCAGACATGGCGGCACCCTCCACAGCAGGTGTCCAGACATGGCGGCACCCCCCACAGCAGGTGTCCAGACATAGCAGCACCACCCACATCAGGTGTCCAGACATGGCGGCACCCCCCACAGCAGGTGTCCAGACATAGCGGCACACCCCACAGCAGGTGTCCAAACATAGCGGCAACCCCACAGCAGGTGTCCAGACATGGCGGCACCCCCCACAGCAGGTGTCCAGACATGGCGGCACCCCCCACAGCAGGTGTCCAGACATGGCGGCACCCCCCACAGCAGGTGTCCAGACATGGCGGCACCCCCCACAGCAGGTGTCCAGACATGGAGGCACCCCCCCACAGCAGGTGTCCAGACATGGCGGCACCCCCCACAGCAGGTGTCTAGACATAGCGGCACCCCCCACAGCAGGTGTCCAGACATGGCGGCACCCCCCACAGCAGGTTTCCAGACATGGCGGCACCCCCCACAGCAGGTGTACAGACATGGCACCACCCCCCACAGCAGGTGTCCAGACATGGCGGCACCCCCCACAGCAGGTGTCCAGACATGGCGGCACCCCCCACAGCAGGTGTCCAGACATAGCGGCACCCCCCACAGCAGGTGTCCAGACATGGCGGCACCCCCCACAGCAGGTGTCCAGGAGCTTTCCAGCTGGAATACCAGAGGATGAATAAAAATATCATAAGCTGTATCTCATTCCTGGTAGGATAAACATATAAGTAACTGTAATCATCACGTTTGGGATAACGTGGGCATCACAGGGAGTCTAAACATCCCACCCGCAACAGCTGGCATTACCACAAAAAAAGAGATCTCCAATTCATGATACCCGTACATTGGGCGTATTTGGTATTAAAATGATCGGCATAATAAACAATGCATTATAAAATCTTGTTGCTCACAGTGGACGGTAGGACGTACTCTATGGATATTTCACATATGCCAGCTGAGTGCGAGAGGTGGAGTACGCATGTGTAATGAATGCCTTCCCAAAAGGCTGTGCCAAGAATGGGAGGGAGACCCCTCTCAGCTCCACCCTCTGCCGAATTGGGATAAAAGTGAGGGATTTTGGACCTTTCTTTGATACAATTTGGGGATCCGATCGACATTGGGTTTTCTTCCATGTTCTCCCTATCCCCCATCCCAAGCCATTCACTAAATATAAAGAACCTTTTTGTTTTAATCCTTTTATTTTTATAATTTTTTGTGGTTCAAATACTTTTATTGATAAGTACAAAGTATAACTTTTTAGAGTGAATCCAGTCAATGGCGCGTCACAGCCTAGTATGATCCTATCTATTCACAGTAAGACAGAATATATTACACTTACATGAAAAATACACATAAATATATTGTGTGAGAGGATTGCACGGTGGAGTTAACACAACGTCATAAGGGGGGAAGGAGAGAGGAGTATATTACCTGGCAGATTGTGCCTTAGAAAAAGGGCATGGGTCTTATGACCGAATGTCTAGCTAACCAGTTATGATATGCTTGTGATCCTTTAAAAAGATTTTTAATCGCTTCCCTCACCCTCTGCCGACAGTTCCTCCATTCTACGAATCGCCTCGAGTGTATCTAGCCAATCACTAATGTGTGGTGTATCAGAGGATTTCCAGTACCTGGGTACAACCAGGTGAGCGGCTTGCAGAAAGAATGTCAGGAGGCCCTTTTTCAACGTTGAGATGAAGCCTGGGAGCATAGACAATATAGACACCTCAAGGGTCCATTGTGAGGTGCTGCCACTCACCTGGTTGTACAAATTATTTAAGGCTCTCCAGAAGGGAGTTACTCGGTCGCATTGCCACCATATGTGCGACATTGTACCCACCTCTTTGTCACAACGCCATCTTAAATTCGGGCATGAGGGGTAGAACGAGTGAAGGATTGCAGGAGTCCTATACCATCTGGAGAGGATCTTAAAGTTCTTTTCCTGGAGGTTACAGCTGATGGACGACTTGTGCGTCAACATGAATGCTTTCTCTCATTGGTCCGATGAGAAGGACTTCCCCAACTCTCTCTCCCATGCCGACACATAAGGCAGGGAAGATGGGGTTCCTCCACTGCCCTGGAGCAGCCTGTAGACCAAAGACACCTGATGTGTGGGTGGGGTGGATTGAAGGCAGGTAGATTCGAAAGGGGTGAGGTCACTAGAAAGAACTGAAAGGAGGCCCAGAGAAGAGATGACTCATAAGTCAAGAATGAGTCAAGATGGCGTTCCTGAGTTGAGTTCCTGAGAAGGTGGTGTACTCGAAGACCATCCTCTCTCCGAAGTCCCAATATCGCACGGCGTCCCTCTCACAAGGGAAAGTCCGGAATATCAAACACAGGAGTGAAAGGCCCTGGAAGGGTGGTAAGACCCAAAGACACAGCGTGTCTGTCCCAGACTTGTAGTATTCCTCGTGTGAGCGAGGGGAGGAGTGGGGGTCTAGTTGACTTTTTAAGCCAGAGCAGATCTTGAGCGGGTCGACCCACTTCCTGCTCCTCTCAAACTGAGTCCATCTTTTGATGAACCAGTAGTGGAACCAGTCTAGTACATATGAGAGGATTGCCGCTTTGTGATAGTTTTGTAAGTCAGGGAGTCCTACTTCTCCTCTAAGCTTGTGGCGTGGAAACGCACACTCCAGTCTAGGGAAGCGCCCCGCCCACACGAAATCTAGGAACACTAAGCGAAAGGTCCTTATTTGGGAGGGGGAATAGGGATAGTTTTAAAGAAATATAATATCCTGACATGGCGGCACTCCCCACAGCAGGTGTCCAGACATAGCGGCACACCTCCACAGCAGGTGTCCAGACATGGCGGCACCCCCACAGCAGGTGTCCAGACATGGCGGCACCCCCACAGCAGGTGTCCAGACATGGCGGCACCCCCACAGCAGGTGTCCAGACATGGCGGCACTCCCCACAGCAGGTGTCCAGACATGGCGGCACTCCTCCACAGCAGGTGTCCAGACATGGCGGCACCCCTACAGCAGGTGTCCAGACATGGCGGCACTCCCCACAGCAGGTGTTCAGACATGGCGGCACCCTCCACAGCAGGTGTCCAGACATGGCGGCACCTCCACAGCAGGTGTCCAGACATGGCGGCACCCCCACAGCAGGTGTCCAGACATAGCGGCACCCTCACAGCAGGTGTCCAGACATGGCGGCACCCCCACAGCAGGTGTCCAGACATGGCGGCACACCCCACAGCAGGTGTCCAGACATGGCGGCACCCCCACAGCAGGTGTCCAGACATGGCGGCACCCCCACAGCAGGTGTCCAGACATAGCGGCACCCCACAGCAGGTGTCCAGACATGGCGGCACCCCCCACAGCAGGTGTCCAGACATGGAGGCACCCCCACAGCAGGTGTCCAGACATGGCGGCACCCCCCACAGCAGGTGTCTAGACATAGCGGCACCCCCACAGCAGGTGTCCAGACATGGCGGCACCCCCACAGCAGGTGTCCAGACATGGCGGCACCCCCACAGCAGGTGTACAGACATGGCGCCACCCCCACAGCAGGTGTCCAGACATGGCGGCACCCCCACAGCAGGTGTCCAGACATGGCGGCACCCCCACAGCAGGTGTCCAGACATGGCGGCACCCCCACAGCAGGTGTCCAGACATGGCGGCACCCCCACAGCAGGTGTCCAGACATGGCGGCACCCCCCACAGCAGGTGTCCAGACATGGCGGCACCCCCACAGCAGGTGTCCAGACATGGCGGCACCCCCACAGCAGGTGTCCAGACATGGCGGCACCCCCACAGCAGGTGTCCAGACATGGCGGCACCCCCACAGCAGGTGTCCAGACATGGCGGCACCCCCACAGCAGGTGTCCAGACATGGCGCACCCCCACAGCAGGTGTCCAGACATGGCGGCACCCCCCACAGCAGGTGTCCAGACATGGCGGCACCCCCACAGCAGGTGTCCAGACATGGCGGCACCCCCACAGCAGGTGTCCAGACATGGCGGCACCCCCACAGCAGGTGTGTCCACGACATGGCGGCACACCCCCACAGCAGGTGTCCAGACATGGCAGGCACCCCCACAGCAGGTGTCCAGACATGGCGGCACCCCCTACAGCAGGTGTTCAGACATGGCGGCACCCCCACAGCAGGTGTCCAGACATGGCGCACCCCCACAGCAGGTGTCCAGACATGGCGGCACCCCCCACAGCAGGTGTCCAGACATGCGGCACCCCCACAGCAGGTGTCCAGACATGGCGGCACCCCCACAGCAGGTGTCCAGACATGGCGGCACCCCCACAGCAGGTGTCCAGACATGGCGGCACCACCCCACAGCAGGTGTCCAGACATGGCGGCACCCCACAGCAGGTGTACAGACATGGCACCACCCCAGCAGGTGTCCAGACATGGCGGCACCCCACAGCAGGTGTCCAGACATGCGCGGCACCCCCACAGCAGGTGTCCAGACATAGCGGCACCCCACAGCAGGTGTCCAACATGGCACCCCCCACAGCAGGTGTCCAGGAGCTTTCCAGCTGGAATACCAGAGGATGAATAAAAATATCATAAGCTGTATCTCATTCCTGGTAGGATAAACATATAAGTAACTGTAATCATCACGTTTGGGATAACGTGGGCATCACAGGAGTCTAAACATCCCACCCGCAACAGCTGGCATTACCACAAAAAGAGATCTCCAATTCATGATACCCGTACATTGGGCGTATTTGGTATTAAAATGATCGGCATAATAAACAATGCATTATAAAATCTTGTTGCTCACAGTGGACGGTGGGACGTACTCTATGGATATTTCACATATGCCAGCTGAGTGCGAGAGGTGGAGTGCGCATGTGTAATGAATGCCTTCCCAAAGGCTGTGCCAAGAATGGGAGGAGACCCTCTCAGCTCCACCCTCTGCCGAATTGGGATAAAGTGAGGGATTTTGGACCTTTCTTTGATACAATTTGGGGATCCGATCGACATTGGGTTTTCTTCCATGTTCTCCCTATCCCCCATCCCAAGCCATTCACTAAATATAAAGAACCTTTTTGTTTTAATCCTTTTATTTTTATAATTTTTTGTGGTTCAAATACTTTTATTGATAAGTACAAAGTATAACTTTTTAGAGTGAATCCAGTCAATGGCGCGTCACAGCCTAGTATGATCCTATCTATTCACAGTAAGACAGAATATATTACACTTACATGAAAAATACACATAAATATATTGTGTGAGAGGATTGCACGGTGGAGTTAACACAACGTCATAAGGGGAAGGAGAGAGGAGTATATTACCTGGCAGATTGTGCCTTAGAAAAGGGCATGGGTCTTATGACCGAATGTCTAGCTAACCAGTTATGATATGCTTGTGATCCTTTAAAAGATTTTTAATCGCTTCCCTCACCCTCTGCCGACAGTTCCTCCATTCTCACGATACGCCTCGAGTGTATCTAGCCAATCACTAATGTGTGGTGTATCAGAGGATTTCAGTACCTGGGTACAACCAGGTGAGCGGCTTGCAGAAAGAATGTCAGGAGGCCCTTTTTCAACGTTGAGATGAAGCCTGGGAGCATAGACAATATAGACACCTCAAGGGTCCATTGTGAGTGCTGCCACTCACCTGGTTGTACAAATTATTTAAGGCTCTCCAGAAGGGAGTTACTCGGTCGCATTGCCACCATATGTGCGACATTGTACCCACCTCTTTGTCCTAACGCCATCTTAAATTCGGGCATGAGGGGTAGAGCAGTGAAGGATTGCAGGAGTCCTATACCATCTGGAGAGGATCTTAAAGTTCTTTTCCTGGAGGTTACAGCTGATGGACGACTTGTGCGTCAACATGAATGCTTCCTCTCATTGGTCCGATGAGAAGGACTTCCCCAACTCTCTCTCCCATGCCGACACATAAGGCAGGGAAGATGGGGTTCCTCCACTGCCCTGGAGCAGCCTGTAGACCAAAGACACCTGATGTGTGGGTGGGGTGGATTGAAGGCAGGTAGATTCGAAAGGGGTGAGGTCACTAGAAAGAACTGAAAGGAGGCCCAGAGAAGAGATGACTCATAAGTCAAGAATGAGTCAAGATGGCGTTCCTGAGTTGAGTTCCTGAGAAGGTGGTGTACTCGAAGACCATCCTCTCTCCGAAGTCCCAATATCGCACGGCGTCCCTCTCACAAGGGAAAGTCCGGAATATCAAACACAGGAGTGAAAGGCCCTGGAAGGGTGGTAAGACCCAAAGACACAGCGTGTCTGTCCCAGACTTGTAGTATTCCTCGTGTGAGCGAGGGGAGGAGTGGGGGTCTAGTTGACTTTTTAAGCCAGAGCAGATCTTGAGCGGGTCGACCCACTTCCTGCCTCTCAAACTGAGTCCATCTTTTTGATGAACCGTAGTGGAACCAGTCTAGTACATATGAGAGGATTGCCGCTTTGTGATAGTTTTGTAAGTCAGGGAGTCCCACTTCTCCTCTAAGCTTGTGGCGTGGAAACGCACACCCAGTCTAGGGGAAGCGTCCGCCCACACGAAATCTAGGAACACTAAACGAAAGGTCCTTATTTGGGAGGGGGAATAGGGATAGTTTTAAAGAAATATAATATCCTAGGCAGGACATTCATTTTTAGAGTGTGAATCCTCCCAAACTTGGATTTTCTTCCAAGACTGGAGCTCTTTTTTTTATTTCTTCAATAAGGGGGGAGAAGTTGGTAGAGTAAAGATCAGCTAATCGTGCGGGAAGCCAATGACCGGGTGAGAACAATAAATGAGGAGGTCGTCTGCATAGATAGCTATTTTAGACTCCATTTCCCCCACTTAGACTCTCTGGATCGAGCTGAGCGCTCTAGCCAGGAACTCCATCATCATGATATATAACAGAGGGGAGAGTGGGCATCCCTGTCTGGTACCACTGTGTATCAGAAAGGGGGGGTGACAGAGATCCAATGACTCGAACCTGGGCTCTGGGGTTTTTATATAGATCGAGGATACGGGTTATCATGCAGGGTCCCAAGCCAAAAGCTCTTAGGGCTTCTCCCATGAAGACCCAATCCACCCTATCAAAGGCCTTCCCATCATCGATTGAGAGGAGACAAAGGGGGGAAGCGGTTGCATGAGCTCTAGAGATGAGGGCCAGAGAACGAATCATATTGTCCCTTGCTTCCTGCCCCAGGACAAAGCCCACCTGGTCGCTGTGTATTAGAGAGGGCAAGTAGATCTTCAACCTCTCGGCCAGTATTTTTCAATAGATCTTTACGTCTATGTTGATCAGTGATATTGGCCGGTAATTGCTACAGACCAGAGGGTCTTTGCCTGGTTTATATGTGCTGTCAGCGGCCTGGGGGGGGGGGGGGGGACCTTCCGTGACAGAGTTACACATTATGGTAAGAGGGTTAGAGACGTCCTCCAGGAACATATCTCCCATTCTAGGGCATCCCTAACATCTACAGGGAGCTTGGGACCTATTAGGTTCGATATATAGTTTCTGATTTTCTGAGTCTGGGGGGAGATCCATGTATCCCCTCAAATTGTATAGCCCCTCATAGTATGATCTAAATTCCTGCAAGATGTCACGAGTAGCATGCATGCGACCTCCCTCTCTGCGGTTAAGGGTGAGGATGTAAGAGGTACCCTGTCTAGGACGCAACATGCTTGATTTTTAGTTGATCAGTTTCCTAAGGGCCGTCTGCGTATCACACAACTCCTGATATACTGCAGTAGAGAGAGAGCCTTTATGTCTCCTCTCCAAAATAGATACTGGAAGAGATGGATAATTTAAGAAAGAGGTACCATCCTAAAATGTCTGACATAGTCCTCGATATGGTGCAAGGGACTGATTTGTGGATGGCTATGGAAACCCCTCTGGCTTTGGAGTCAGCGAATGTGCTATGGGACCATACAGAGAATAGACAGTCCTCAAGGCAGTCCGTTGTGATGTGCTGCCACTCACCTGGTTGTACAAATTATTTAAGGCTCTCCAGAAGGGAGTTAGCTCGGTCGATTGCCACCATATGTGCGACATTGTACCCACCTCTTGTCTACAACGCATCTTAAATCGGGCATGAGGTAGACGCAGTGAAGATTGCAGGAGTCCTATACCATCTGGAGAGGATCTTAAAGTTCTTTTCCTGGAGGTTACAGCTGATGGACGACTTGTGCGTCAACATGAATGCTTTCTCTCATTGGTCCGATGAGAAGGACTTTCCCAACTCTCTCTCCCATGCCAACACATAACGGAGGGAAGAAGGGGTTCCTCCACTGCCCTGGAGCAGCCTGTAGACCAAAGACACCTAAAGTGTGGGTGGGGTGGATTGAAGGAAGGTAGATTCGAAAGGGGTGAGGTCACTAGAAAGAACTGAAAGGGGGCCCAGAGAAGAGATGAAACTTTTGAGGCTGGCATATTGATACAATGTTGGTATTCCAGGTGCGGTGGTCCGAAGCAGTGCAAAGGGGAAGAGGTTAACTTGGATGATGAAGGAATGAATTTGAGTCCAGACTTGAATAAATGTTGAGCAGTTGCTTTTACTTGCAGTAAAATAGTAATCCAAACGGTTTCCAGTAACTTGAATTATCTTGGTCTCCAGCAGGTTTTAGCATTAACACTTCTGGCAGGCAAACTCTTACTCTGCTCACAAACACATCTCTGCTGTGTTCTCTCTGTAGCTCTTTCAGCTCAGCTATGTCAGTAGTAGATGATCTTTCTTTAGGCAATCCTTTCAGCTTCTGTACTGGCTTTAAATATAGAAGCTTCAGCTCAGCTTGAACTAGGAAGCAATGCAAACCAAGGTAGGAGTATGCAACCAGGTGCTCAACCTCGAGTTATAAGGTTGGCATACCAGACAGGGCCTAATGGAAGCCTTGGAACCTTTGCCCGGCAGGGGCACGGCTCCTGCACAGCCTTCTCCCAGCAGGGAGGAAACTAAACTCAACCTCTCACCACGAGGAGGAAAGCTAGACTGACATTAGGCAGGGCACATGGCAACGTGCCACAGCCCTCGCTTCCTTCTCCCAGCAGGGAAGAAACTAGACTGACTGTCTCTAACTAAGCTAACTCCTTCTCTCTCTTAGAGGCTGGAAGGGGATTTGCAGACTCTGCTGCACAGCACTGACCAGGTTATTACACTTGAACATAACATTACATAGGAATACATGGCAATAAATATTACATTACAGGATATATTTTGTAGGACACATATTAGCTTAGTGAAAGTGGTTGCAAGGTGTAGAAAAGAGTGGCAATGTCACTCTGGGACGTTAGATACATATAAAGAAACAACTGAAGCTATCCAACGATCAACGAACAAGTAGGGTGTACATCTATCTTCTATCTGTCAAGGGCTTCCCCGGGGTGGCCAAGAAGCGGTAAGAAGGGATCTCTCCGCCCAGATCTCCAGGTCTTCTTTTGTAGGTAGTGCTTGGAGCTGGGCTCGAAGGTCCCATCCCATGGCAAATGTGCACAAAGAGCGGCTCCCTGGGTCTCTCTTGGAAGTTGAGGAGCGCGTGCTGTGGTCTGAGGCCAGGAGAGACATGTTGGTGGCCATCTTGGGTGTAGCCGGAGGCCCCGTTGCAGGAGTCTGGGATCCAATGAACTTCTGAATACCCGCATTTTCAGGCTGCTGGTCAATGTCAGGGGGGTCCCTAGTTGTTTTGTGACCTATCTGAGTGGTTTGCCAGTCAGCAACACTGGTTGGATAGCTAGGAAGGCAGAAGTAGAGGGACATCTGCAACTCAACGTGTCCTACTCCGCCATGAGCAAGCCACGCCCTCCAATTTTTATAATTTTTTGTAACCGAAGTGCTGTACATTTTTATTACAATAATGGCTCATGCACATGGCTGCGGCCCATAAAACACGGGCACCGGCCGTGTGCATCCCGCATCATGGATGCGGACCCATTCAGTTGATCCGGGAGATGTGGTGCAGAACAAAGGCATGGATTGGAAGGCTTAGTGCTTCCGTCGCACTCCATAGTGCTTCAGTGGGTTTCCTGACCGTCCCTCCGCATCGCATAAAGTAGTGCATGCACTACTTTTTGGTGGTGCGGACAGTCTCATGCGGATCGCGGACCCCATTCAAGTGAATGGGTTCGCGATCCACATGCGGCAGCCCCACGGTCGGTGCTCGGGCATTGCGGAATGCAATCTGTGTTCCACAGCACAGGCCCGGTTGGCACACGGTAGTATGCATGAGCCCTAAAGCACATCATTGATGGTTTTGCCTTGTGCCCTGAATGAACCTATTAACCATCCATTTTCAGTGTATGAGTGTGCTTTGTGTTACCGTGTTTCTGCTATGTGGTAAGTGTGGCCTGCGCTACTGTGAGCCTGCTTGTGAGTGAGGCACTGTGGGATTTTCTATGAGCCCCTAATTAATTTGTATATTAATTTAAATATCATAGATGGTGGCGGCATGAATGGGGTGTTGGGGCATGAATGGCTGTGTTGGGGTGTGATTTATGTTCAATCTGTGGCCTCTGTGTAGAGGCGTGCGAGTGTGTGGAATAGATCAACCCTTGGCAGTCGCACCCGTCCCATGTGACCGGGCAGTCCTCGTACGTGACAGGAGATTCATCCAGAAGTCCTCCTCGATCACAGGAGCAAGCTTTATCTTTGTTAAAAAGATAGAGTTCTCTTTGGCCATGTATTAATTACTGTGACCTGAATACACAAGTATCCTCTGCCCCTAATTCCAGAACTTTTTGACAGACTCCGTGGAGCCAGAATATTAACCAAGCACTTATAACTTAATCAGTTTGAGAAATGGAAGACGGCATTTAATACCTGTGATGGCCGTTATGAGTATCTCGTTATGCCCAATGGTCTATACAACGCTCCTGCTGTCCTCCAAGGATTTGTTAATGACATCTTCTGAGACCTGCTCAACACCTGTGTTGTGATATACTTGCATGATATCTTGCTCTCTCCAGATCTTGTTTCTCACCGTATACCAGTCTGCACTGTTCTCCAGCATCTTAAAGAGAACAGATTGCATGCCAAGTATGAAAAGTATTTTTTTGAGAAGACATTTCTCCCCTTCCTGAGCTATATAATCATTCAGATTGAACCAGAAAAGCTGTCCCCAGCCCAGTACCAATTTTAGTCAAAGGTAAAGGCATTTTACTGCAATAATTGTATTATTACCATTGTAAATTGTCAGTACCAGTGCGCAGAGTGTTTGTACAAGATTAGGGACATTTAATTGCACCTTTGTCTGTAAATTACTGAAAAAAACACTTGCAATTTTACTCATACAATTTAGAATCTGTGTACAAAACCTGTGACTTTTCATTTATAGGCCTCATAATAAGATGTCTTGTAAGTGGAAAAGTGGAAAATGAAAGACTCATGCCTTGGCACTTGAGAGTCAGAATGTGTATAGTAGTGCAAACAGCGGCACCAGCCATCCGACCCGTAATAGAAGTAGCAGCAGGCCAGTAGGCACTGCATTATTATTGAGGAGAAAATGGATGAGATTGTCATATCAGGATGATGTGGTGGTGACTTCCGAGTCTGACACTGTGCATTGGAGCCAGGAGTCACAGCATTCCTCCTGCTCCTCCTCCTTGCAACCCCAAAGAAGTCTTTCAGTGCTGTTCTGTCTTCATCTTGCTAGTGGAGCAGAGAGGCAACAAAACACAAACAGGGACTCTGGCAGACCAGGTCATGAGAGTCTCCCTGTTGATGATTTGTGTGAGAGCATTCAGCATTTGGACTGCCCTGAGGAGGAGGGTCAGTGGGAGGTGGGGGACCTAATGTATAGCTGTGGTGGTGATAGCGGCAGCAGTAGCCTTTGTGACAGTGGCACTTGGGATAAATGCAGAGCATGGTATTGGGAGGGGACCAAGGAGCCCACTATGAGATATCATAGTCTGATAAAACTAGCATGGAGGATGAGGATGATGATGATTGTGTGTAGGACAGAACCTGGGAGCTGGATCATGGTGCTGAGGAGGAGGTAACATCAGAGAAGGGTGGCAGCAGTGGCAACAAAAAAGAGCAACGACGAGAACCTTCCAAAAAACTGCCAGGGCCAGATCTGCTTATACTGTGGGCAAAGACACAAAACAAGTCAGACCTTGCACCTGATCTGATATTAAGTTGCTAGTGCTTTGTTATCTTTTCTTTTCATTTATTACTGCACTGAAGAAGTAGCCCGAGAGTGTTTCTTTATACTGACAATAAAGTTGGCTTGAATTGAATGAAGCATCATCACCAGATATTGTGGGAAAATAGAAGTGGCTGCCAGCTAGCGTAACAGGAGTGTCCTCTTTCTCCTGGTCTCTTTGACATCGCCATCATCACTTACTGCTTCTCCCGCTCACACTCCTCTTCCACTCCATCATCAGTCATCAATAATGGAATACGCAGCCAGGAAACGTCTACATCCACTAGTGCGCAAGCTTCATTCCCACCTGGCAAAGTTGCTGGCGATGCAGTCGCTGCCGTACTATTTAGTGGAGTCTGCTGCCTTTAGGGAGGTGATTGTGTGTGCTCAACCTCGCGTGAAGATACCTAGCCAGCATTATTTCTCCCAAAAAACCATCACTGCCTGCCTTGTAATCTCACGTGGCAGACAACGTGGGCCGCTCCCTGCAATTCTCACAGTGCGGCAAGGTTCACGCCATGGTGGACACCTAGAGCAGCTGTTATGAACAGAGTCAGTACATGTCTTTAACGTCCCACTGGGTGAATGTTTTTGATGGCAGTGGCGAGACAGCCCAGCAGCAACATGGCCAGGTCGCTTTGGGAGCCACAAGTCTGGCTCCTACAGCAAGCACTGATCCGCCTCCTCCACCCCTCAGACACGCTCCGGTCCCCAACAGCAGCAGGGCACAGGGTCACTCCAACTCCCCCTCCTTCCTATCACATGTGTCAAGTCACGCAGAAGTATAACCTCTCTGTGCAGGAGCTATATAGGTATATACTCCCCTGTACAACTTTATGTTCACCTCTGTGCATAGCAGCTATATACCTATATACTCACCTGTATGTCCACCTCCCTGCACAGTAGCTGTATAGGTATATACTCACCTGTATACCTATGTGCTCACCTCTCTGCACAGTAGCTGTATATGCATTTACAGTACTCACCTGTCTGCACAGTAGCTGTATACATATATACTCCCCTGTATACCTCTATGCTCACCTGTCTGCACAGTAACTGTATACATATATACTACCCTGTATACCTCTATGCTCACCTGTCTGCACAGTAGCAGTATACATATATACTCCCCTGTATACCTCTATGCTCACCTGTGTTCACAGTAGCTGTATAGATATATACTCCCCTATATACCTCTATGCTCACCTGTGTTCACAGTAGCTGTATACATATATACTCACCTATATACCTCTATGCTCACCTGTCCGCACAGTAGCTGTATACATATATACTCACCTGTATACCTCTATGCTCACCTGTCTGCACAGTAGCTGTATACATATATACTCACCTGTATACCTCTATGCTCACCTGTCCGCACAGTAGCTATATACATATATACTACCCTGTATACCTCTATGCTCACCTGTCTGCACAGTAGCTGTATACATATATACTACCCTGTATATCTCTATGCTCACCTGTCTAGACAGTAGCTGTTTAGGTATATACTCACCTATATACCTCTATGCTCACCTGTCTGCACAGTAGCTGTATAGGTATATACTCACCTGTATACCTATGTGCTCACCTCTCTGCACAGTAGCTGTATACATATATACTACCCTGTATATCTCTATGCTCACCTGTCTAGACAGTAGCTGTTTAGGTATATACTCACCTATATACCTCTATGCTCACCTGTCTGCACAGTAGCTGTATAGGTATATACTCACCTGTATACCTATGTGCTCACCTGTCCACACAGTAGCTGTATACATATATACTCCCCTGTATACCTCTATGCTCACCTGTCTGCACAGTAGCTGTATACATATATACTCACCTGTATACCTCTATGCTCACCTGTCTGCACAGTAGCTGTATACATATATACTCCCCTGTATACCTCTATGCTCACCTGTCTGCACAGTAGCTGTATACATATATACTCACCTGTATGCTCACCTCTCTACACAGTAGCTGTATGTGTATATACAGTACTTCCCTGTATACCTGTGTGCTCACCTGTCTTCACAGTAGCTGTATACATATATACTCCCCTATATACCTCTATGCTCATCTGTCCGCACAGTAGCTGTATACATATATACTCCCCTGTATACCTCTATGCTCACCTGTCTGCACAGTAGCTGTATACATATATACTCACCTGTATACCTCTATGCTCACCTGTCTGCACAGTAGCTGTATACATATATACTCACCTGTATACCTGTGTGCTCACCTGTCTGCACAGTAGCTGTATACATATATACTCACCTGTATACCTCTATGCTCACCTGTCTGCACAGTAGCTGTATACATATATACTCACCTGTATACCTCTATGCTCACCTGTCTGCACAGTAGCTGTATAGGTGTATTCTCACTATTGCCCATTACCACAGGCTCTTGATCTCAGTGTAGTTTGAATAATGACACCTCCGGGAAATCCTCTGCCCTGGAGCTCTCACACATGTATTACTGTCTATACCTGTGACCCTGTCACCTGCTCCTAGCATCACTCGGTAATTAAATCATCATGTCACCTGTAAGTGCTGAGTAATGTGAACTTACACACCAGCACAGGGGACATATGGAACTCTATGTATACCGCCCCCAGATAGATAAGACACTGGGTCTGGCCACAAGAGGGCGCAAAAGTGCTTCTTCCTGCCCTATAAAAAGGATTTCAGAGGCTACTTTTGGGCAGTGTACCTCTTGGTGAGAGATCGTTAACTACTAGACATTCCTCAAAAACTGCCTCAAGGACAATTTGCCCAGTTGACAGATTTTGAGACTGAGCACATCTTTGGACTGAGAGACGCAGGATGGTTGTTTTGAGGAATTGCTCATCATCTAAGCTGTTCTGCCCTAGCTGTTAGGTGGTTTTGGGAGCAGTGGTTGCATGAGGGCACACACACCTGGCGAACAGGCTCCGGATGGCCCAGACAGACCACCAATAGAGAGGATGATTTGATCTGCTGACAAGCATGAGCAGCTCCACAGTTTCATTGTCCACCATCCAGACACAGACGGCCCCTTCATTACACAGCTGTTTCTGCCTTAACCATTTCCAGGCACTCAGCAGAAGCATGGCCTGAAGCTGGTGAGATGTTCACCAGGAATAGTGCCACCTGTACTGCACTGATGGTGAACAGTTGCCTACCCACTTACTCATGCCAGTGCTGCATAGCTGTTGTGTGCTATGGTCAGCACAGGGGTTGGGAACACAGCACAGGCCAGAAGCTGGATTTTCATTTTTTTGCCTGTATCTTTTTATTTTGTTTGTGATATTATCAGACAGTAATTATTGTGATACAACTGCCACCTCTAGGGCTATTGCTGACCTCCTGGTAAGGGCATTGTCACGCTCGTGTGTGGGAGGAAAACACCACACTGAGCATAGGAGGGAAAGGGGATACCGGAATAAGGCCTGGACACTAGTGAAGGAAGATGGACACCTCCTAGAGGATACCCTAACTCCAGTCCTGACAGACTACCAGTAGGAACAGGCCCCAAAGGTAGGCAAGTTCATACACCAATACCTAGAATCCTATCTCACCCTATAGGACCCTGGAACTAATGTCAGGACTCTACCTGTTTCTATAAAGGGAAGGACGAACAGGAGTCTCCCTCAGGCCTAATGACAAACAACAGGGAAAGGCAACACGTATATATATATATATATATATATATATATATATATATATATATAAACAAAATACAAAAGGGAAAGGAAACACTTATCTTCAATGAAGCTTTGGTAGCACCAGGAACTCGGCCGAGAACCAAACACAAGCTAACCACAACTCCAACAGAAGCTATAAACCGCACAGCATAGTGGGAGAAACAACAATAAGTAGAGAAGATTAAATGACCACAATAGCCACACCTGGGGAAAGAAGGCGACAAGCACCAGAAACAACACCGACGTCATTTGATCCAAAAGGAAAACATGTCAGATCAAACCATGTGTTGCCAGTCTCACCGATCTCCTGTCACCTGTCGTGGGAACGTCCGTATGTCTCGGTATGTCCGTGACAGGCATGTAAGGATGCAGCACCCAGAGAGGTACTTAATAAGAGTCTGTCAGCAGTTATAACTCTACTAAACTGCTGACAGCATTAGATAGGGGTTGGGGAGAGCAGGATAAACATGCCTTTTGTGAAGCTTTTCTCATCAGGAGTAGTGTGAATATAAAGCTTTATTCTGCCAGGTTCTATTCTTGCAAGTGTCCAGAAGGTGGAGCTTCACTGTAAAGTGCTCTCTACTCTGAGCTGCTTCACAGCCCCTCCCCTCACCACTGAGTATCCGCTGTAGGGATCATCTGGTTGGCTGCTACTGCTGTCACGAAGAGCAGAGGGGAGGGGCTGAAAGGCAGCAAGAACAATTTTCGCCTCCTCGGCACTTGAGGAGCGGAACCTGGAAAAAAAAAACTTCATGTTCTCACTATTCCAGATGGGAAAAACTCCATAAAAGTTGTGTTTGTCATGTTGTGCCCGACTCCCAACTAGAGCTGTCAGCAGTTAAGCATGATCAAAACTGCTGGCAGACTCCAGCAGTTAATAAGCACTTCCAGCACAATAAGGTAAATGGTGCACCAGTGCCTCCCATACCCAGGGGCGCCATTAATAATTAGGTAAATGGACCAAGATGTAGAAAGAGTAGAGATGTTATTCAGTTCAGTGAGCGCATAACTTGCCACAGGTGACCACATGACAGCCCACAAGCCATAAGTAACTGGTGGATATAGAGGATATTGATTTAGTAATAAATCGGTAGCTCAATGGCAATGCCTTGAGCCTGAGACTCAATATGGAGTCAAAACATCACAGAATTTGGTGGAATAAAGGCTTCACTTACTAAAGGTACATCATGGTGTTCTTGACGCTACAAGCACCCCAAGTTTGTTTGCAAACAGGATTCTTCCCAGAAGGGATTAGAACCGTGCTGGTGATGTGAATATTAAGCACCGAGAAAATCAAGAGGCTTAAAGAGCACCGAACAACAAGATGAACACTATTAAAGAAGATATACTGTCTGGTAGGGTTGATCCTGCTTTGAAACCAATTTTTCCTCCTTGCAATGTGAAGGAAGAGCAACTTAGGTGTGCCTCGAGGCAGTGAACAATTTGGCCATCCTCATTATAGGAGTGATGCAGGTGGACCTTTCAGTTTGAGGCCAAGAGCTGCATAAGAACGGCGTAGTAGTGACGGAGACTGAAATGCACGCAAATGTTCTAGTGAGTGATGGGATGTGTATATGCCGAAGAATTACATGGACTTATGACCCATGAGTTGGGTACTGGAAGCAAATCTTGAGCCAAAATAAACCCACCACTATCCCTGAAGAGAAACCTGAAGCAGTGGCAGATTCCTCGGGTTCTGCAGGACTAACCAGGGAAACCGAGTTGAGTAAGAGCACAAACTCCAGACCACTAGAAGTCTGGGCTGGCCAGAAAGTGCTGCTGCCTTTGCCAGTTGGCTGCCAAGGATTGAGAAGTGCTACCATTCTGCTGTGACCAGAACCCTGGTCAATGTCCAGCCCGAATAGATGCTACTGACTATGATGAACATCTCCAAGCACAACAAAACTGGCACTTCAAGAGCTGATGATAGAAGTGTTCGCCATATGAGAGGACCAAGTTACCAAGAATCACGCTGGCAGATTGCCCCACCCTGATGGTGTACCAGGTCATCTGCAGCTCAACAAAAAGCATGGGGGAAGAGCTCCCAGAGGGTAGCTGGAGAGGGTGAATCGGTCTGCTAGTGCATGTAGTAAGGGAGTTAAACTGCTAGGAGGGCACCCTGATGCTTTCTCTAATAGTAAGACAGACTTTGGGTTGACTAGTCAGATCCTAGAACAAAAGATCCCAAGTTGGGATGCTTGGTCTATTTGTGAACATTACCACTACATTCCTCAAGAAATCTACCAAATGGCCATGGTGCTTCTGAAATGTATGCTGGACAGTCACATCGTCAGACAGAGCAAGCGTCCACGGGCGTTCACGGGCAAAGAAGTACTGCCGTTCTGTGTCTATTATAGGCACTTGAAAGCTTGCACGGTCCTGGTTGTCTGCCCATTGCACAAATGTTTTGACTCAATGTCCTGACAATAAGTGTTATGCTCAATGGCTCCATGTACAGTCAGGTCCATAAATATTGGGGCATCGACACAATTCTAACATTTTTGGCTCTAAACACCACCACACTGAATTTGAAAGGAAGCAAACAAGACATGCTTTATCTGCAGACTGTCATCTTTAATTTGAGGGTATTTACATCCAAATCAGGTGAACGGTGTAGGAATTACAGCAGTTTGAATATTTGCCGCCAAATTGTTAAGGGGCCAAAAGTAATGGGACAATTGGCTGCTCCATGGCCACGTGTGTGTTATTCCCTCATTATCCCAATTACAATGAGCAGATAAAAGGTCCAGAGGTCATTTCACATGTGCTATTTACATTTGCAATCTGTTGCAGTCAACTCTCAAGATGAGATCCAAAGAGCCGTCACTATCAGTGAAGCCATCATTTCTATTAATTTTCCATCTTAAGATAAGTAGGTCATAGAAGTATTCTCTGTATACTGCTTTTATTGGAATCATCTAATATAAATGTGTTGTCATTTGCAGCTATCATGGTGTTTCTGTTAGGTGTGTGTTCACACCTTGTGTTTGTGATTAAAGCAACATGTTCATGTTTTGTTTGAACCGATACACATGACTGAATAATTATTGCTTGGCTACAACCATGGGATACGTTTAAAAGTATTCGGGTTGAGGTTTATGCATTGTTTATAAAAATGTTTTAAAAAGGTGCAGGTGTTTTGAATGAGTTAAACACAGGTCTTTGTCCACGTATCACCTGCAGACTTAATTCCGAGTTTGGAAGCTAGCCTGATAGGTGGGAGCGAGCTTAAATACCTGTGTTTTCAGAAATGCCAGTGAGGTCATGATTAAGGACATCTATGTCCAAAACATGTAGACCCTGGGAGTGAGTGCACCAAACATCAAGCTAAGCTGTTTATGTATTTTAACGCAACGAAAATAAAGGAAATTTGGCAATCTACATCCGTGGTTTGTGATGGACTACTTCATCCATTTACAAGTGAGCATCCGTTCAGGACATCCGTGAGCAACACAGGAGGAAAGGTTCCTTGGATACACATTCATCGCAGGTGAGCTGGTTCATCCAAGTTATTTTCACAAGCCATCATTAGGCTGAAAAAAACAAAGCAAACCCATCAGAGTGATTAAAACATTAGGTGCGACCAAAACAACTGTTCGGATCATTCTTAAATAGAAGGAACGCACCGGTGAACTCAGCAACACCAAAAGACCCGGAAGACCACGGAAAACAACTGTGGTGGATGACCGAAGAATTCTTTCCCTGGTGAAAAAAACACCCTTCACAACAGTTGGCCGGATATAGAACACCCTACAGGAGGTAGGTGTATGTGTATCAAAGTCACCAAACAAGAGAAGACTTCACCAGAGTGAATACAGAGGGTTCACTACAAGATGTAAACCATTGGTGAGCCTCAAAAACCGGAAGGCCAGATTAGAGTTTGCCAAACGACATCTAAAAAAGCCTCACAGTCTTGGAAGAATATCCTATGGACAGAAGAGACCAAGATCAACTTATACCAGAGTGATGGGAAGAGAAGAGTATGGAGAAGGGAAGGAACTCCTTCTGATCCTAAGCATACCACCTCATCAGTGAAACATGGTGGTGGTCGTGTCATGGCGTGGGCATGTATGGCGGCCAATGGAACTGCTTCTCTTGTATTTATTGATGATGTGACTGATGACAAAAGCAGCAGGATGAATTCTGAAGTGTTTCGGGCAATATTATCTGCTCATATTCAGCTAAATGCTTCAGAACTCATCGGACGGCGCTTCACAGCGCAGATGGACAATGACCCAAAGCATACTTCCAAAGGGAAAGAAGTGCAATGTTATGCAAGGGCTGAGTCAATCACCGGACCTGAATCCGATTGAGCGTGCATTTCACTTGCTAAAGACAAAACTGAAGGGAAAATGCCACAAGAACAAGCAGGAACTGAAGACAGTTGCAGTATAGACCTGGCAGAGCATCACCAGGGATGAAACCCAGTGTCAGGTGATGTCTATGCGTTCCAGATTTTAGGCTGTAATTGACTGCAAAGGATTTGCAACCAAGTATTAAAAAGTAAAAGTTTGATTTATGATTATTATTTTGTCCCATTTCTTTTCGTCCCTTAACAAGTACATATGCAAACTGTTGTAATTCCGTACACCGTTCACCTGATTTGGATGTAAATACCCTCAAATTAAAGCTGACCTGACTAACAATGGCAATCTGTATTGAACTGTGTACTTACTTCAGACTCTCATTAGGCAGCGATCAACTCCATTGCTCGAGCATGTGTGACAAATACAATGCAAACAGAAAGGACATTAATCATCATGAACCATGACATGGGAGATGATGTTCCCCATCTGAAATCTTTATATTTCACTGGAATATTTGTGTACAAAATGTTCTACTATATAAGTCTCTAAACCTAGAAGAAGAGAGAAAACATGAAACAACAGTATAGTCAAACTCTGGAACAGCAGATTCTGAAGAAGGGAATCCAGTAGGCAACAAGTTCCAAGGAAATAACCCGTCTTTGGATTGGGAAAGCCGCAACATGCCAACACTTCCACCAACCCACATTGCAATCCATTGGTAAATGTCATGAAGTACAATGTGGCTGGAAGTTCCTCATGGTAGGCTTCCTCCTTCAGGGGATGTTCTCCTTATAGTAAGTTTCTTGCTGTACAAACCAGATTATGACTTCTCCTGCAAGTTCAATATCTACAACTGAACGGTACTCCATGCAGATGTGCCAACCATGGCAGCCTGATGACGTGTCCATTGCAAAGGATCAAACAATGTGGATTAGACGAGCAATAGCTCATACAGGAGATGACCATCTTAAAGAATGCTTGAAGCGGTGTGTCTTGAGCCTTAATTTAGGAATCACTGTAGTATAGAGCGTAGAGTTTGTAGGTCTTACTTCTTGGTCAGACTCAGGATCTGCCAATTCATAACTGGTGTCAGCAGGTAACGAACATGTGATCAATGAGGCCTGAAACAGGAGCAGACCTTGTTCCATGGTCAGCTGGATTGAGGTCACTGTCCAGGGGCGTAGAAGCCTCGCGTGATGCTTTAAGCTCTATTGCTAATGTATGCGGCTTCACAAAGTTCAAGTCTTGGAACAAAGTGTGTGGGTTTTGGAGTTATTTTGGCCTTTGCCAAGAGAAATTCACAATGTGGCTTGCTGTTAACTTCAGATACCCTCAGGTAGGCTACTGCAGCTATCGCTTCCATGGTTCATCCGAGAGGACAGCAGCTGTAAGGGAAATGGGAACATAGCAGCGTGGTACTTGAGGTTGCTCCAACACTTTCAAAGACTTCTTCCATGCCTCCCACTTGTGTTGTTTTTAGGAAGATAGCGCTGTGCCCCAGTCTACGTTCTCTGTAGTTAACTGTCTCGGAAACATCTTGCCATGAATGGTGACTGGAGCTATGAATCCAAGAGAATCATAGCTACTATTCACAACAGACAAGTGAAAGGTTTGTCACAGGCTGACACTTGGAATGTGAATGTATCTTGCTTGATGTCCCACAGCAAACCTAGGCTGCGCTGAACCAAGATCAAGGGCCTTTAAGTTGGTAGCATGATCAACAGAGGAAAGTGAATTCAATAACTCTGGACTGATGCTACAGACAGCATTTCCTGCGTTCTGGTGAGGAAATCAATTGCTTCTTCACTGTTAGGTAACAATTTCAGTCCATCATCCACATAAAAGTTCTTATTTCAACAAACCGACGAACATCAGATCCATATTCCTCTTCTCCTCCTTGGCTGTCCTTCTCAATCCATAGACTGTTATAGCAGGAGAGGGGCTGTTGCCAAAGACATGTACCTTCATGCGGTAATCTATGACCTCACTGTTGACATCGTTGTCCTTGTACCATGGGAACCTAAGGTCATTTCTGTTGTCTTCCCTGACAGCAGGGGAACATATGCTGGATGTCAGCCATTACTGCAGAAGATTCTTGTCGTAAGTGGATTAGCACTCCCGTGAGATTGGGTTGTTGAGATTGTGCAGTTGAGAGAGACAGCTTTATACTGAGCGCTGGAATCAAACCCCATGCTAATTTGTTTTGGTTTGTGAAGTGGTGCAGGTTCTGCATGATCTCTGTCAAGTATGTTCTGCATAAAGTCCACAAAATGTTTCTACATTTCCGGTTTCCTTTTTAAGGTGCGTTTTAAAGAAGAGAATCTATCAACTGCTTGTTATAGATTGCTTGGTAGTTTTGTTCTTGGAGAGCAGAAGGGTTAGTGCTACCCAGCTTTTGGAATCGTCTTGGGAGCGTCTTTACTTGCTAGATTAAAGACTGCTGATCCAAGGCTGTCTTCCCAGGACCAGGAAAAAGGAATATCATCTCGAAGGTTGTGTGGCCACTTACTGTCAATGAACACCCAGTAATGGTGTGGACATGGTTGAAAATCAGTGCCATGACCATTTGGTAAGACATGGGTTTTAAATGAGGAAATCTTAGTTGGCTTCATAGTCTGGACTATGGAAACATTACCTATGATCACCCAGCCTAGATCAAGGCATTGGGCAAATGGAGCATCTCCAGGTCCATGGATTTGTTGGTGTACCTTGAGTACGCTGAGAATGTCTCTGCCAAGCAGAAGTAGGATATTTGCCTTCTTGTCAAGAGAATGTATTTCCTTGGCTATAGACTTTAGATGAGTATGATGAAGAGACACTTCTGGAATAGGAATATCCTCTCTATTAGATGGTATCTGGCTTACATTCAAAAAGGTTTTGGCAAGGGTATCCTGACACTGTTGTCAAGTAAAGTTACCATAAGTCCACTGACTCCCCTTCCAGAGACCTCTGTGACGCCACTACAAGTACCCAATATGTAAGGGTAAGCGTCTCCTTTAAAGTTGAACAAATCAAAGAGTTTGGATCTTTGGATCTTGCAAGCGATTGGTTGCTTCGGTCATCCAGGATGGTATACACCTTTAAAACTCTATCTGGTTGATCTTTGGGGTATATGTTGACTAAACATACCTTTGCACAAGACTTGTCACAGAGACCTGTACCGCAAACTTCTGTACACGAGGAAGTAGTGGAATTTGCTGTTTGATCTAATTTCTCCCTGCCATGCTTTGCCACTGGCGGTGACTGAGCGGATGGCTCAGTGCTATGTTAATATGGGTGAAGTGCTTACACGTGGTCAACACTGTCACATTCTATGCGCTTAATGACAGTTTTACAGTCAAAATGTTCAGTGGAAGGACAACATTTGAAACATACCCCAAATTTCTGCAGAAGCTCCTTGCGTTCCTAAAGCGGTTTCTTTCTGAAGCCAATGCACTTCTTGAGAGGATGTGGCTTCTTGCGAATAGGGCACTGACGATTTTGGTTTTCAACTTTCTCATCTTGATTGCTCTTGTCCAGAGATGGTGTGAGCGTATGAAGAACATCGGTCTTTTTCACTGACACTGGACCTCTGTGATTCCTATAATTATAGCATGGCTGTCATACTTAGCAGCAGGTGAGATGAGACCACCATAGTCGCTGTAAGAGACACTCGGGTTCTTCATGGACTCTGCAATGTCCCTTATAAACTTGCAGAAGTAGGAAAATAGAGGGAAGAAAACTTGATACTCGCTTTTGTATCTTGACCCGAGGCCAGGTAGGTGAGTGTCTGCTTTGGCCAGCTGGAATTCTAGGAGTACATAGATCACTGAGCTCTCATTCTCATTGACAGCTATTTTTGGGAAACTTTGAAGCCGTTTAAGCAGAGCGTTTTCTATGGCTTCCGGAGTGCCGTAGCTCCATTCTAGTCTCTCCCAAGCAGCACTTAGACCTGTAGCAGGATTATTAATGTGGACAGATCTGAGTCTCTTGACATGTTCTGTAGATTGCTGGCCAAGCTATAATGCCAAGATCATCAGTTGCAGTCCCGAAAGCACATCAAACCTGGTGAGGCCGGTTCTGGTAAGGTCACGGCGGACCATGTACCTTGCAAACTCTGACATGTCTGACTTCTGACAGGAAATTGTGGGTTAAGTAGTGCTGATCATATTGCTTGTGGTAGTCTGATTAAGAGACGTAGGAACAAATGGAGCTGATTTAGAGTCCGTGGGTCCAGTTACACATGAAGCTGGACCATTATGGTTGCCATGGATTTTGTATATTGGTTTGGACCCAGGTACCTCTGTATTGAGGTTATTGAGGTCTTGGTGCACTGTGATGTGTGAAGGAGGTACAGGACACAGCATTGACCTTGAATGCAGGTGTCTGCAGAAGGATATGCGCCTTGTTGTCCTGGAGGAACATCTGAACTGTCAGGAAAGTTTTCAGCAATCAGAGGGTCGCTATTTTGGCGAGCATGTAGTCGCTTGCGCTTCTACATCCACTCCACTTAAGCTAGAACTGTATCTTTCACTTCCACTGGCAGCTTGTTCTAGAACCTTTAACCTTAACATTAGTGTTGAGCGCGAATATTCGAATAGCGAATTTTTATCGCAAATATCGCAACTTCAATAATTGGTGAATATTGCGCCTCTCCTCTTGCTGTGCCCGGGCGGTGCACCCTCATGGATGCACTAGCCCGGGCAGTGCTGAAGCCGCCAGAGGCTCCATATAGAGCGATCGGGCGACTGCAGCATGAGGGGGGCCGGTGCTCCTGGCGGCGCCCCTTTTCAAGGGGTGCCCTACGCGGCTGCCTAGTCTGCCTATAGGATGCGCCGGCCCTAGATGTAGCGGTGTTCAGAATTAAGAAATCACATTCAGAATCCTGTTACTAGGAGTCAGCGTACACAGGCCATCATTTACAGAGCCTCTGATTAACCCCAAATAAAGTTCCGCCGCTCTTGTTGGTCTTTCCGGATATTTTCTTAGTCGCCTCCCACAGCAGAAGCCACGGTCCACAGAGAGCTTCCAAAGCATCAGAGGATCTCATTGTTAAAGGTATAAGTCAGGAGAAGGGGACAGAAGAATCTCCAAGGCATTAGATCTACCATGGAAGACCGTCATCATCAAGTGGAGAAAATATGGCCCAACAGGGACATCACCAAGAACTGGACGTCCCTGCAAAACTGATGAAAAGACGAGAAGGAAACTGGTCTGGGAGGCGACCAAGAGGCCGACAGCGACATTACAGGAGCGGCAGGAATATCCGGCGAGTACCGGCGGTGTGGTCCATGTGACAACAATCTCCGTATTCTTCATATGTCCGGGCTATGGGGGAGAGGGGCAAGACGAAGGCCTCTTCTTACCAAGAAAAACATCTAAGCCCGGCTACTGCAAAAACCCATCGCAAAAACAACACTGCCTATCCCCAGAAGAACCCCCTCCCCACAGTGAAGCATGGCGGGGGCAGCATCAGGCTGCGGAGCTGGTCTTCTTCACCTGGAACTGGGGCCTTAGTTAAGATTAGCGATGAGTGCGAATATTCGAATAGCGAATTTTTATCGTGAATATCTCAACATCGAGAATTCGCGAATATTGCAAATATAGCGCTATATATTCGCAATTTCGAATATTCGTTTTTTTTTTTTAGTTGTTAATCTTTGTTGCTCTCTGGTTGTCTTCCCACTTCCCAAAAGCTGTTCTCACCTGTCCGGAGGATTTCTGGCTCCCTGCCCGCTCCAGTTAATGCCCGTTGCCGCTTCTGCCGACTTCCTGTGTGCATGGGAACGCCTCCATGCTAAAATGTACTGTCAGATGTGAGAATCACGATCTCACAAATTTTACTAAGTTGTAATCGCAAAGCGATTAATATAACCTGAATTATTCACATTGTGATATTCGTTTTATTCTAGCAATACAACCATTAGGAACCCAGCTCTAAGTTGAATTCGCAATGCGAATAATACAGGTTATATTATCTTCTGAACATGAGACAAAATCTCTGCTAACCTTTAAATGATCACAGCATATGCATTTTTTATGGCCACATTTAAAACAGCCCTTAGTGTGGAGCCAAGGCAAGGTTACATTTTTATTTTCTTGATATAAACTGGGACTGAAAATGTTACCTATTGAGGGAGCCCTTCTAGCAGCACATCTAATCCCACTCCCTAAAATATCGGACCACACATCTTCAAAATTCAACACAGATAGATGTTTACGGACAATATTGCAAATCTCCTGATACTCACTACTATATTGAGTTACAAAAGTGACATTCGAAACTCCACTATTTTTGGATTTGGTGCGGCCACTTTTGTTATCTTTCTTGAAGATAATTGTATTGCGATCCATTTTCTGCACTCGATTTTTACAGCTTTGCACATAGCCTCTGGGATATGCTCTAGCAGATAACCTCTCTATAACCTGCTCGCTCTCCCACTCAAAAGACGCTTGGTCTGAACAACTTCGTTTAACACGCAAAAGTTCACCCCTAGGAATATTATCAATTATATGTTTGGGGTGACAGGACGTAGCATGCAATATTGTGTTGCCAGCCAATTCCTTTCTATACAGGGTGGTATCCACCCGTGCAAGTGAAACATTACCACTGAGTTTTAAATCCAAAAAGGAAGTCTGAACATGGTCATAGTGCAATGTAAATGAAATCGATGGCAAACATGAATTCAGGTAGTCGCCAAACAGCGGTATGGCCTCCACACCGCCCGACCAAACAAACAGCAGGTCGTCGATGTAACGACCATACCACTGCAGGCGACCACCAAATGGGAGGGTGTTGATGAGGAGGAAGGTCCTCTCCCACCATGCCATGAAAATATTAGCAATGGAGGGGGAGAACCTGGCCCCCATCGACACCCCCGATATCTGTAGATAATACATATTATCAAACATAAAAAAATTATGCTTCAATAGAAAGGCAATGGTCATTTCCAAAAATTCCTTCAATCCATCCGAATAATTACTATATGTTTGAAGGAACCATCTCAGAGCTGTCAGCGCAAGGTCATGCGGTATATTGGTATAGAGAGATACCACATCAGCTGTAATCAGTGTTAAACGAAGTTGTTCAGACCAAGCGTCTTTTGAGTGGGAGAGCGAGCAGGTTATAGAGAGGTTATCTGCTAGAGCATATCCCAGAGGCTATGTGCAAAGCTGTAAAAATCGAGTGCAGAAAATGGATCGCAATACAATTATCTTCAAGAAAGATAACAAAAGTGGCCGCACCAAATCCAAAAATAGTGGAGTTTCGAATGTCACTTTTGTAACTCAATATAGTAGTGAGTATCAGGAGATTTGCAATATTGTCCGTAAACATCTATCTGTGTTGAATTTTGAAGATGTGTGGTCCGATATTTTAGGGAGTGGGATTAGATGTGCTGCTAGAAGGGCTCCCTCAATAGGTAACATTTTCAGTCCCAGTTTATATCAAGAAAATAAAAATGTAACCTTGCCTTGGCTCCACACTAAGGGCTGTTTTAAATGTGGCCATAAAAAATGCATATGCTGTGATCATTTAAAAGTCAGCAGAGATTTTGTCTCATGTTCAGATAACAATATCTATAATGTTAAAAGCTACATAAATTGCAACACTCGCAATGTGATATATGTAATCACTTGTGAGGATTGCAGATTACAATATGTGGGCCACACCACTAACTCTCTCAAGGTGCGTATACGCAAGCATATCTCTGATATCCCACATTACCGCACCCGCAATGTGTCAGCGGCCAGTACACACTTTGCGCTGATACATGGCGGTGAAATCACCAAATTAAAAGTGCAAGGCATAGAAAGGGTGTTTAATCCTTTGAGAGGGGGCGATATCAAAAGAAAACTCCTTAATCGTGAATCTTTTTGGATGTTCAAATTGAAAACAAGAATACCACTTGGTTTGAATAAAAAATACGATTTAATACTGCAATATTAATTGGATGTCATATGCCTTTTTGTGACTTTTTCTTTTTTCATTTCTTTTGTTTTTCAATCAGATATATATATATATTTTATTTGTAATGAAGTATATAGCTGGTGAGTCTGTCACTGATTGCGATCAGATGTGAGGTCATGTGACCTGAGCAATTAGTTTCTCAGCTGAACACTAGCTTTTTAAGCTTGTTTTTTGTATTTTGTACATATGTCATGATGAAGGACCTGGATTTGCAAAGGTCTGAAACGCGTAACATTGTACTGGTGTCCTGGTGTTATGGAAGTTTTTATATCCAATCTACAATAAAGTATCACGCCTGACTGGTGAGCTGGACGTTCTCATCTTTATTTTGGTTATATTAATCGCATTGTAAATTCAACTTAGATCTGAGTTCCTAATGGTTGTTGCTAGAATATAACGAAGATTGAGAATATAGCGCTGTATTCGTTATCTTTGTTACATTCTAGCAATACAACCAATAGGAACCCAGCTCTAAGTTGAATTTACAATGCGATTAATATAACCTGTATTGCTCGCATTGCAAATTCAACTTAAAGCTGGGTTCCTATTGCTAGAATAGAATGAATATCGCAATGCGAATACTTCAGGTTATATTAATCGCATTGCGATTACAACTTAGATCTGCGTTCCTATTGGTTTGTATTGCTAGAATATAACAAATATCACGAATATAGTGCTATATTCTCAATCTTCGTTATATTCTAGCAATACAACCATTAGGAAGTTGGATTCGCAATGCGATTAATGCAGATTATATTAATCGCATTGCGAAATCAACTTAGAGCTGAGTTCCTAATGGTTGTATTGCTAGGATATAACGAAGATTGAGAATATGGTGCTGTATTCATGATATTCATTATCTTCGGCAATTCTAGCAATACAAGTTACAACCATTAGGAACTCAGCTCTAAGTTGAATTTGCGATGCAAATATAAATTCGCGTAACATTCGCAATATATAGAATAATGACGAATATTCGATTTCGACGAATATATGACGAATATTCAAGTGAATATTCGTGAAATATCGCGAAATCGAATATGGCACCTCCCGCTCATCACTACTTGCCATGACTGTAGCATGTTCACATTGTTTCTGTAGAGCTTCCATCTCAGCTCTTTTGGCTTCCATAGTGGCCTTTTTGCACAAATTCAGCCTGTATCCTGGTAGTCTCAGCCTCCGCGCTCTCTTATAAACTGGTCACTGAACGTAGAATATCTTGAAGATCACGACTTTGATGATCTTTTGGAATGCCTGGTAGATTTGGAAACATGAGATCACATTTCCTGCAGTTGAGTGATTCTTGACGCTATTTTGGACTTGGTTTCACATACTAGGTTTTTACCGTCAAGATTAAGGCGTTGGAAGCTAAGCTAGACTTTCTAACATACTAGTGTGTTCAGTGTTTGCAACTAAATACACCTCATACATTGTGGAATGTCGCACTAGGGCTCCCTCTGGTGATTATTCATTACAAGCAGGCTGTTACTGAGACAAATGGACGTTCTCACGACAGGTGGCGGGAGATCTGGGAGACTGGCAACACGTGGTTTGATTCCTTTTGGATCAAATTACGTCTGTGTTGATTCTGGTGCTTGCCACGCCTTCTTTCCCCAGGGGTAGTTATTAGAGTCATATAACCGTCTCTATTTATTGTTGTTTCTCTCACTATGCTGTGCGGTTTATAGCTTCCTTTGGACTTGCGGTTATATGTGGTTAGCTTGTGTTTGGTTCTCAGCTGAGTTCCTGGTGCTACCAAAGACTCTTTGAAGATAAGTGTTTCCTTTCCCTTTTGTATTTTGTTTATATATATGTGTGTTGCCTTTCCCTGTTGTTTGTCATCAGGCCTGAGGGAGACTCCTGTTCGTCCTTTCCTTTCGAGGAACAAGTAGACTTAGTCTTGACATTAGTTCCAGGGTCTTATAGGGTCAGATATGATTCTAGGTATACGGTGTATGAACATGCCTGCCTTTGGGGCCTGTTCATATTGGTAGTCTGTCAGGACTGGAGTTAGGGTTTTCTCTAGGAGGTGTCCATCTTCCTTCACTAGTGTCCAGGCCTTATTCCGGTATCCCCTTTCCCTCCTATGTTCAGTGTAGTGTTTTTCTCGCACACCTAAATGTGACATTATAAACCACCAAAATCATAATTTTTGCTTGTTTCAGGGGCTGAACTCCGCACGACCGTCTCGCAGATCCTGAGACCTCAAGCAAGTCCTAGTGGTGGTTACCAGGGCTGTCTCGAACCTAAAGTTGCCTTCCCCGACAGATTCTCTGGGGGAAGTGGTAATTTCATTTTGTTTTGGGAGGCGTTCAAATAGGCTACATCCACATCATCATGGGGATGAGAACCAGAGAGTTGGTGTCGTTATTTGGTTGCTTAAGGGGGATGCTCAGTCATGGGTTTTTTCTCTGCTGACCAACGGATCACAGTCTCTCTGGTCAGTGGATCTATTTTTCAAAGCTCTGGGTCTCATCTATGATGAGCTGGGATTGGACCTTCCTGGCCGAGACCAAGCTCCATAGCCGGAGAGAGCATAGCTGAGATCTATTGCTCTGAGTTTAGGAGGGGGGTTACATATACTGAGTGGAAAGATCCAGTTCTCCGTACTCAGCTTTGTCAGGGATTATCAGAGAGGCAGAAGGGCGCATTGGCCTTTCATGAAACCCCAGTATTTCTAAAACACTATGTCTCTGGCTATACGCATTAATAGACGCCTGAGAGAGAGATCTAGGGGCCCCCACTCTCAGGACGTACTATCACATAACGTATCGTCTTCCTCTGACACTTTGGGTAAAGTTACTCCTGGGTTTATTTTAGGGACAAACCCATGCATTTAGGGGAACTACTCCCGGATCCACTTTTAGGCATTCTGGTTGTAAGAAGGGAGTGTGTTTTTTCTGCGGACAGAAAGGACATTTTATCCATGTATGTCCATGCATTCAGCCTCAAAAAGAAAAAAAAGGGGGTGTTTAATTCCCATCTGACTCTTGGAGGGGTGGGAGGAGAGTCAGAAAATATGCATGTGTCTTTGACTGGTAGTACCTGATTTCTCCTGACTGCTCAGTTGGAGCTAGAGACCAAGACTGTGGGGATTGAGGTGTTTATCGACAGTGGGGCAGGGGTGAACCTGATTGATGCTCAGTTCGCCCGTATGCACGGGTTGTTTCCAAGTGTATTAGAGAAAAACATTTCCATTTCTGCTATTGATTCTGCGCCTCTAGCTCAGAAGTGTTTATCTCAGATGGTGCATGACATACGATTAAAGGGGTATTCCCATCTTGCTATTTCAGCCTCACCTGCAGCCTGCTCTGCTGTTAACTTCCTGGTTTCCTGCTGCTAAGGCTGGGCGGGACTAGGCAGTTGAGTGAAGGCCTGCCACGCCTCCCTATGACACCTCATGCCGGCTGCATCCATGGGCTGCGCTTGCGCACAAGAACTTCTGCGATGCAATGTCCGGCCTCTCATTCCAATTGTGAACGTGCACGGCGCTGGGCGGCCGCGCATGCGCTGATCTATATTCTTTTGTGCAGTGTCTACTATAGAGCCGTCCAGGCGCGGCTCTATTTTAGACGCGGCTCAAAGGAATACAGATGAGCGCGGTCCATGGATGCGGCAGGCGATAGGTGGCCGTACCCATGGGATACCAAGATAAACAAAGCGGTATGAAAGATCTAATTTGGGGGAAAATAGTAAGTTTTTTTAATGAGATATATTTAGGGAAAAGATGAATAGCATATGTATATTTAAATAAACTAGGATCACTGAGATGGGAAAACCCCTTTAAGAGTGGGTGACTTTCAGCTTGTGTTTTGTGTTGGAGGGTCTTCCTCCTCCGATAGTTCTGGGTTTACCGTGGTTAAGCAGGCACAATCCAACCATCGATTGGCAAGCTAGACAGATTCTGGATTGGGGTGATTATTGCGTTGACAATTGTCTGAATACATCTTTTTCTGCTTTAACCACTAAGACATTACGCTCTTTTATATCTGATTTTGCTGATGTATTTTCTGAAAGTGGATGCCAGGATTTACCTCCGCATCGGGAATATGATGTCCAATCAACCTTATTCCTGGAGCCAAGTTGCCCAAATCTAGGTTGTATAACCTTTCGGGACTGAAAAGAATATATTACCGACAGTTTGGCTAAAGGAAACATACGACCTTCCAAATCCCCACTGGCAGTAGGGTCTTTCTTTGTTAAAATAAAGGGACGGAACCCCTAGGCCATGTCTGGATTTCTGTGAATTGGATTAATGTCCGTGATCCTTACCCACTTCTTTTGATTCCTGATTTGTTTAACCAGATTGTTGATGCCAAAGTGTTCTCCAAGTTGGACTTATATAATCTGATCAGAATCAAGGAAAGGGATGAATGGAAGATGGCTTTTAATTTCCCAGAAGGTCACTTTGAGAATCTGGTCATGCCTTTTGGGTTGACCAATGCTCCTGTGGTTTTCCGGCATTTTGTCAATTACATATTTTATCACCTGGTGGGGAGGTTTAGACAGGTATTACAGATATTTTTATTTCTGTATTATTTATTAACATATTTACATACAGGTGTTTATAATTTATTATTTACAGAATATTTATTTATTTTTATTATTTTTACATTCCACTATATTCGTTATATTCGCCTGATGATGTCACTCAGACTAGAGACTCTTCATTGCTGTCAAACCCAGACACAGCCATCCTGCCAGAAGTCCGGGTTCGCAGGTCCCAGCACCTGAAGTGTGCAGGTCTGACTAATAGCCTCTGGTCTGAGTGACATCATCGGTGCCTGAACCAGTCAGACCAGGATGATGCCACTACAACCAGAGACTGTTAGGTACAACCACATCTGGACACTCAATGGAGCAGAATTGTTGAAATTGTCGGGGGAACCATAAATGTAAACCATATGGCAGTACTCCCCGCTGCCATACATTCGTTATACATGGTCGGGGTGGAGATGGGGAAAGGCTTTTCAATGCTCTGGTTATTACAGGACATAATGTTAGGATTTTATGAGGCACACCCGAATTTCCTTCACCCTGTAGCCATATATAAGTGGATGGATAGTTGCCGGGAAGAGGTAGTATATGGCGCTGGTGAGGTTCTGCAAGTCATTGGAGATTGGCATCCTGTACGCGATGGACAACAGTAACCCACATGAGTAGTTTATGATGACAATGCACAGGTGAGTCCCACAGGTGTGGAGCGTCTTGTGGCGAGCCCTACCAGTCACTATATTCATGGCCGTGTACAGGATCCTGGAGTAAGAGACCAGGAGCAGAGTAATGCCCATGGAAGTCACCATAATCCTTACCATCAAACCCAACATTTGAATGTTATGGAGTTTCCCACATCCCAGTTTCAGAAGAACCATATTTTCGCACACAAAGTCCAGGATGAGATTGGAGAAGCAGTACTCCACCCTGACGGCCACCATTATTATAGAAAAAGCCAGGAGGCCAGATTCAAATAAGCCCAAGGTGGAAAGAAGGAGCAGCAGGCGCCGGGTCATGATCTCATGGTAACGTAGAGGCCTACAGATCGCCATGTAGCGGTCCAGTGCCATCAACAGCAACACATTGGACTCAAATATGACCATGGTGTAGACACAGAACATCTGGAAGAGGCAGCCTCCTAGAGAGACGCGGTCCATCCCACATACCAGCGCCATCAGAGTGCTGGGGACAATGGCGGTGGTAGAGGAGATGTTTGAAGCAAAAAGGAGAAAGATTAAGTGATACATGGGGGCCTGCAGGCTCTTCTCCACCCAGATCCGGTACATGATCATCACATTTCCACCCAAGATCAACCCATAGACACTGAAGAACGGGATGGCAAGAAGCCCCCTGGATTCCGAAACTCCGGGAAATCCTCGCATTATGAATTCTGTGTGTGAAAAGGATGAGGTCTGGTTCTTCAGAGTGAAATCCATTTACGTTGGATAGAACCTGCAGGTCGAGAGTGAATGGAAGAGAATCTAAAAATGTTCTGGACATGACATATAATGTACTCATCTCCACTGTATACACATGAATTATATTCACAAAGCACGTAAAGGGGCTCTCCAGGGGTTTGGAGGGGGTATTACCACCTATTAAATGTATACATAATGATGCTATTTATGACTACAGTATGGCGGGTACTCTCTCATCTATTACTGGGACTAAGTCACTTATGTGACCATGCAGGTCGGGAATGCATCTCAAAGGGGTCACCAAAACTCTAGATAGGCCGTCAGTACCTGATTGGTGGCGGTCCAGCTCTCAAGTGTTTGGATGTGTGTGTCGGGGGGTTTATATCTAGCATGGAAATGAGCGAACTTCTTCAAATCCTCTTTGTTCCCAATTTGGTGAATTATTCAATAAATTCTATACTTACCACAAGTTGCTCCAATTGGTCGGAAAATTGGTATATTACACCCTCTAATCTCCTAGGAGTTTTTAATTAATTTTTGTACCCTCCCCCCCATTTCCCTAATCTCTGGAATGCAATGACAGCAATACTAAATGATGTTTGAGTGACGCTGACATACATAGCTGTGGGGAAACGCAGGGTTGACGGTGTTATCATACAGCGTGTTTAATTTCACACTGCATCGGCGCATGTCTTCTGCTTTTTCATATTTCAAAGATTCCAAAAATTGTTATGGGATAAAAAAACGATGGCTTTTTGGGACCAAGCATCCAAAAATTATGCCTTAACGGGGTCAGCTCTCTGTCCCTGTTTATACACACACAGTAAGTTCATAAGAAACAGTGGCTTGTTCTACACAAGTGTCCAAAAATGATGCCTGCTCATAGTTATATTGATAATTGTAAGAAGAAAGAGTGGCTTGTTCTGAACAGGACTGAAAAAAATCTTCTTTTTAATTGGGAACAGCAGCAGCGCAGTGTGGATGTGGAAAGGTTAGGGTAACAGTAGTATACGGAGGCAATAGAGTGGCTGTAGCAGCACAGCATGGAACAGACAAGGCAGAAGATGTGTGTGTGGCTGTTTAGGGATAGTAGTAGTGGTAATGGTAGTGAAAGTAGGGGGCAGTGGTGGTAGTACAGCAGCCATATGGTACAGGACATGATGGTAGGCAGGCAGACAGCGGCAGTGGCATGCTAGAGGCAGCAGCAGTCATGTGTAAGGAACATGATAGCATTCACAGGTCTGATCAATAAGGACATTAGAAATCCTGGTCAATCACTATCACCTTCACCAGTGTAAAACGTAACCATTAGTAATCTTCATTAAAATATCCCAGTATGTGCAAATAGAAATTCATTTAGGCTGGGTCGATGGGCCAATACTGCAGAAAGGAAGAGATAACCCACCCTCAACGCTTTCCCTACAGAATAAGAACCCTGCCTACAAAACAGAATGGCCGCCCCAATAGGGGCGATCCCATCCCCGGAACCTCCTACACGCCCTGTGTGGGATGGATACCACCACCTAAAGAGATCTAATATAGAGATCACTCTGTGCTCCAGATACAAATAATAAGCAATACATGTATAGGGAAAAGCAAGATCAAAAATGCTTTTAGCAAAAGAACAGATATGGTAATCTCAATATTGCCACATGTCCCAAACAAAAATACTGCCATGTGTCTGAATGCGTTTCCCTGCACCATTCAGGGTGAATATATAGTTAATGTCTTGCTAGATTAATGCCCACCGCAGATACTAATAAGCCACCACAAACTAGAATCCTCACAGCCTATATACCGTGATAGGAGGACAATCTATGTATGTATAGAAATCCTCACCTAGGTCAATCACACTCACATGTAATATTGAGGCAGTAAGATGTAAAACCAACATAATGTCATTCTCTATGATTGTCTCTCATTCTCCCAGGGGGTCTCTGGCCCACCGGAGGGCGGAGCTAGTAAAGGTTTGCGCTTTACGGCACGTCGCTTTGGGAGATCCACTCCGGTTCTCGGTACTGCTGGCAGACGGGAAGCCATCATTCTAGCGCTGATGCTGGTCAGGGGTCCCAGGACGCCGGAACCCCTAGCGTCAGCTGTTGCCAGGGAACCTCTGTTGTCATGTCTCCTGACTTGGACATGTGGTGGGGGGTTTCTTCCTCTGCACACTCTCAGCCCTTACCTGTGCTTCCCTGGTCTGAGGGTGAAGATTGGGTGTGTCCCCAGTGGTGTCAGGTGATCTGTGGAGGGATATTTAACCTGGTCTTTCCCCTCACTCACTGCTGATTATGCAGTTACTTTCTGGTTCTGGATCTGAAGCGATCTGGTGAGTGGTTTCTCTGGCTGTTGACCCTGGTTATGGATCTGAAGCTATCTGTTGAGTGTTTTCTCTGGATATTGACTCTGGTTCTGGATCTGAAGCTATCTGTTGAGTGTTTTCTCTGGATATTGACTCTGGTTCTGGATCCGAAGCTATCTGGTGAGTGGTTTCTCTGGCGGTTGACCCTGGTTCTGGATCTGAAGCTATCTGGTGAGTGGTTTATCTGGGGGTTGACCCTAGTTCTGGATCTGAAGCTATCTGGTGTGTGGTTTCTCTGGAGGTTGACTCTGGTTCTGGATCTGAAGCTATCTGGTGAGTGGTTTCTCTGGATATTGACCCTAGTTATGGATCTGAAGCTATCTGTTGAGTGTTTTCTCTGGATATTGACTCTGGTTCTGGATCTGAAGCTATCTGTTGAGTGGTTTCTCTGGATATTGACTCTGGTTCTGGATCTGAAGCTATCTGGTGTGTGGTTTCTCTGGTGGTTGACTCTGGTTCTGGATCTGAAGCTATCTGGTGAGAGGTTTCTCTAGATATTGACTCTGGTTCTGGATCTGAAGCTATCTGGTGAGTGGTTTCTCTGGCTGTTGACCCTGGTTATGGATCTGAAGCTATCTGTTGAGTGTTTTCTCTGGATATTGACTCTGGTTCTGGATCTGAAGCTATCTGGTGAGTGGTTTCTCTGGCTGTTGACCCTGGTTCTGGATCTGAAGCTATCTGGTGAGTGGTTTCTCTGGTGTTGACTCTGGTTCTGGATCTGAAGCTATCTGGTGAGAGGTTTCTTTAGATATTGACTCTGGTTCTGGATCTGAAGCTATCTGGTGTGTGGTTTCTCTGGTGGTTGACTCTGGTTCTGGATCTGAAGCTATCTGGTGAGTGGTTTCTCTGGCTGTTGACCCTGGTTATGGATCTGAAGCTATCTGTTGAGTGTTTTCTCTGGATATTGACTCTGGTTCTGGATCTGAAGCTATCTGGTGAGTGGTTTCTCTGGCTGTTGACCCTGGTTCTGGATCTGAAGCTATCTGGTGTGTGGTTTCTCTGGTGGTTGACTCTGGTTCTGGATCTGAAGCTATCTGGTGAGAGGTTTCTCTAGATATTGACTCTGGTTCTGGATCTGGTTCTGGATGATGCTATCTGGTGAGTGGTTTCTCTGGCTGTTGACCCTGGTTATGGATCTGAAGCTATCTGTTGAGTGTTTTCTCTAGATATTGACTCTGGTTCTGGATCTGAAGCTATCTGGTGAGTGGTTTCTCTGGCGGTTGAACCTGGTTCTGGATCTGAAGCTATCTGGTGTGTGGTTTCTCTGGCTGTTGACTCTGGTTCTGGATCTGAAACTATCTGGTGAGAGGTTTCTCTAGATATTGACTCTGGTTCTGGATCTGAAGCTATCTGGTGAGTGGTTTCTCTGGCGGTTGACCCTGGTTCTGGATCTGAAGCTATCTGGTGTGTGGTTTTTCTGGCGGTTGACTCTGGTTCTGGAACTGAAGCTATCTGGTGAGTGGTTTCTCTGGATATTGACCCTGGTTCTGGATCTGAAACTATCTTGTGAGAGGTTTCTCTTGATATTGACTCGGGTTCTGGAACTGAAGCTATCTGGTGAGTGGTTTCTCTGGATATTGACCCTGGTTCTGGATCTGAAGCTATCTGGTGTGTGGTTTCTCTGGTGGTCGACCCAGGTTCTGAAGCTATCTGGTGAGTGGTTTCTCTGGATATTGACCCTGGTTCTGGATCTGAATCTATCTGTTGAGTGTTTTCTCTGGATATTGACCCTGGTTCTTGATCTGAATCTATCTGTTGAGTGTTTTCTCTGGATATTGACTCTGGTTCTGGATCTGAAGCTATCTGGTGAGAAGTTTCTCTGCATATTGACTCTGGTTCTGGATCTGAAGCTATCTGGTGAGTGGTTTCTCTGGATATTGACTCTGGTTCTGGATCTGAAGCTATCTGGTGAGTGGTTTCTCTAGATATTGACTCTGGTTCTGGATCTGAAGCTATCTGGTGAGTGTTTTCTCTGGATATTGACTCTGGTTCTGGATGTGAAGCTATCTGGTGTGTGGTTTCTCTGGATATTGACTCTGGTTCTGGATCTGAAGCTATCTGGTGAGTGGTTTCTCTGGCAGTTGACCCTGGTTCTGGATCTGAAGCTATCTGGTGAGTGGTTTCTCTGGTGGTTGACCCTGGTTCGGGATCTGAAGCTATCTGGTGTGTGGTTTTTCTGGCGGTTGACTCTGGTTCTGGATCTGAAGCTATCTGGTGAGAGGTTTCTCTCGATATTGTCCCTGGTTCTGGATCTGAAGCTATCTGGTGTGTGTTTTCTCTGGATATTGACTCTGGTTCTGGATCTGAAGCTATCTGGTGAGAGGTTTCTCTCGATATTGTCCCTGGTTCTGGATCTGAAGCTATCTGGTGTGTGTTTTCTCTGGTAGTTGGCTCTGGTTCTGGATCTGAAGCTATCTGGTGTGTGTTTTCTCTGGATATTGACTCTGGTTCTGGATCTGAAGCTATCTGATGAGAGGTTTCTCTTGATATTGACCCTGGTTCTGGATCTGAAGCTATCTGGTGTGTGGTTTCTCTGGATATTGACCCTCGTTCTGGATCTGAAGCTATCTGGTGAGTGGTTTCTCTGGCAGTTGACCCTGGTTCTGGATCTGAAGCTATCTGGTGAGAGGTTTCTCTCGAAATTGACCCTGGTTCTGGATCTGAAGCTATCTCGTGAGTGTTTTCTCTGGATATTGACTCTGGTTCTGGATCTGAAGCTATCTGGTGTGTGGTTTCTCTGGATATTGACCCTGGTTCTGGATCTGAAGCTATCTGGTGTGTGGTTTCTCTGGTTATAGACTCTGGCTTTGGTTTTGGTTGTCTTCTGGTTCTTGTGCCCTGGCCTACGTTTACTGACCATTCTCATGTTTCCCTATTCACCATTGCATAGTGTCACGGTATTACTTTGGGGTTTGCCCAACTGCGACCGGCCACCAACTGCCCTCCTACTGACACCTGGGAAGGGCTCTGCCAAAGTCCCCCTTCCTGCTGGAGGTGGGTGAAGAGTACCCCGGCCCTCAAGGGTGTTCAGAGTGTGACAGCTTGTGACAGAGTGTGTCTTGGTACGCTGCGTTTGCTGGCCGTTAGCTTGGCTTCATCATTACATTAGCATTACAGAAGGTGGGACAATTGTGCAGGTGTTTGGCATCTGTATACTGCATGAATAACATTTTTTGGATAGGGGCAGTAACCCCCCCCCCCCCCCTCTTATTTTTCCTGTCTCTCCCCCATTCCTATATACCCAAAGTTTCATATAAAATGACCAAGGAATACATTTCCCTTATTTGATTTAATATGGGCCTATTATGGGTAGTAAGTGATTGTGGTCGTGTTTTATATAGTCATATTTTTGCCCAACTAGTCTTTTTTCCTGTTCTGAATAGTTAAGTCCAGATATTGGACCTACTTCCTGGTTTTGCTTTCCACCATGTGGCCCAACATGCATTTCATGTGGTTCCGCCCCTTCTGGTCTCGTGATTTTAGTGCTCGAGTATTTAGAGCGATGCTAACATAGACAGGCATCATACTATCCATCATTTGGCTGCCACTGAACCACTAATGCTGAGGATCATCTCTTGGATTACGTCAGACCAAGCACACATCCTAACCTTGTGCACCTATATATGGAGGAGTCCGTGGCATGCAACTATGCTATGAGATTTATATATCAGTCCATTATGCTGGTTTTACATCTTACTGCCTCAGTCTTACATGTGAGTGCGATTGATCCCTTGTCAGCGCCACATAGGGCGTGTAGGAGGTTCCTGAGATGGGATTGCCCCTATTGTAGGCAGGGTTTTTATTCTGTAGGAAAAGCATTGAGGGTGGGTTATCTCTTCCTTTCTGCAGTATTGGCCCATCGACCCAGCCTAAATAAATTTCTATTTGCACATACTGGGCTATTTTAATGAAGATTATTAAAGGTTACGTTTTACACTGGTGAAGGTGATTTCTTGGAACATGATAGTAGACAGAAAGTGGCATGATTGAGGCAGCGGCAGAAGCAGTGGCATGATGGCAGTAGCGTCACCAGCAGCCATATGGTACAGAACATAATCGCAGGCAGACAGCAGCAGTGGCATGATGGCAGTAGTGTCACCAGCAGCCATATGGTACAGAACATAATCGCAGGCAGACAGCAGCAGTGGCATGATGGCAGTAGCGTCACCAGCAGCCATATGGTACAGAACATAATGGTAGGCAGACAGCAGCAGTGGCATGATGGCAATAGTGTCACCAGCAGCCATATGGTACAGAACATAATCGCAGGCAGACAGCAGCAGTGGCATGATGGCAGTAGCGTAACCAGCAGCCATATGGCACAGAACATAATGGTAGGCAGGCAGACAGCAACAGTGGCATGATGGCGGTAGCGTCACCAGCAGCCATATGGTATAGAACATGATGGCAGTAGCGTCACCAGCAGCCATATGGTACAGAACATAATGGTAGGCAGGCAGACAGCAGCAGTGGCATGATGCGGCACAGTCAGCCAGGGCATATCTGTTCATTGGCCTCAGCCAGAGGAGTGTGAAATCTGCACTGATCCATGCCTTGTTCATTTTCACAAAAGTGATGTCTTGTCAAACAGCAACAAAAACTAGTTATAGAAAGATACAAAACAACAGCACTAGACTGCAAGAAATAATAATATATTTTTTTATCAAATAGACAAATTTATTAAAAACAGTGGTCAAAATGGCTACACATAGGACATAGGACATTTAACCCCTTCCTGACCTACATCTACTGGACAGGACTTTAAAGATGATGCCCGCTTGCGAGTGGACTGGCGGTAGCCCCAATTGCAGACATTTAACCCTTCATGTGTCTAAGGGCTCTTTCACACTTGCGTTTTTGTTTTCCGGCATAGAGTTCCGTCCTCGGGTCTCTATGCCGGAAAAATCCTGATCAGGATCATCCCCATGCATTCTGAATGGGGAGAAATCCGTTCAGGATGCATCAGGATGTCTTCAGTTCAGGACCGGAACGTTGTTTGGACGCAGCAAATACCGCAGCATGCTGTGCTTTTTGCTCCGGCCAAAAATCCTGAACACTTGCCGCAAGGCCGGATCCGGAATTAATGCCCATTGAAAGGCATAAATCCGGATCCGGCCTTAAGCTAGACGTCGTTTCGGCGTTTAGCTTTTTCTCAATGGTTACCATGGCAACCAGGACGCTAAAGTCCCGGCTGCCATGGTAAACTGTAGTGGGGAGCGGGGGAGCAGTATACTTACCGCCCGTGAGGCTCCCGGGGCGCTCCAGAGTGACATCAGGGCGCCCCATGCGCATGGATCATGTGATCCATGCGCATGGGGCGCTCTGACGTCATTCTGGAGCCCCACGGGAGCCGCACGGGTGGTAAGTATACTGCTCCCCCGCCCCCCACTACTACTATGGCAACCAGGACTTTAATAGCATCCTGGCTGCCATAGTAACACTGAAAGCATGTCGAAGACTGATCAGGATCCTGATCAGTCTTCTAATGTTTCAGGCGGCTTGCGTTCTGACAGATCTGTCGGGACGGAAGTGCCTGCCGGATCCTCAGAACGCAAGTGTGAAAGAGGCCTAACAACTGAAAGATTGATAATGATGACAATGTCCATACAGAGCGAGCTCCACGGTGTATTTAGCCTCCAGGCACTTCCTGGATCATGTGCCATACATTGTACATGTGACCCAAGCCTGGTTAAAACCCAAAATGTACACGGGTCGCACCTGTACAGCACAACATATGGCACATGATCCCGGAAGTGCCTTGCAGCGAATTACAGCGTGGAGTGTAGCACCGGCTCAGTATGGACATTGTCATCATTATCAATCTTACACTTGTTAGACACATGAAGGGAGGGAACAGAAGTCAAAAAAATCGTCAAATAAATCCTTTAATTCTGGGGTTTGACTCTGTTGTGGGGTCTGATCTACGGTTTGACTCTATTGTGGGGGTCTGATCTAGGGTTTGACTGTATTGTGGGGTCTGATCTAGGGTTTGACTGTATTGTGGAGTCTGATCTAGGGTTTGACTGTATTGTGGGGTCTGATCTAGGGTTTGACTGTATTGTGGGGTCTGATCTAGGGTTTGACTCTATTGTGGGGTCTGATCTAGGGTTTGACTCTATTGTGGGGTCTGATCTAGGGTTTGACTGTATTGTGGGGTCTGATCTAGGGTTTGACTCTATTGTGGGGTCTGATCTAGGGTTTGACTGTATTGTGGGGTCTGATCTAGGGTTTGACTCTATTGTGGGGTCTGATCTAGGGTTTGACTCTATTGTGGGGTCTGATCTAGGGTTTGACTGTATTGTGGGGTCTGATCTAGGGTTTGACTCTATTGTGGGGTCTGATCTAGGGTTTGACTGTATTGTGGGGTCTGATCTACGGTTTGACTGTATTGTGGGGTCTGATCTAGGGTTTGACTCTATTGTGGGGTTTGATCTAGGGTTTGACTGTATTGTGGGGTCTGATCTAGGGTTTGACTCTGTTGTGGGGTCTGATCTAGGGTTTGACTCTGTTGTGGGGTCTGATCTAGGGTTTGACTGTATTGTGGGGTCTGATCTAGGGTTTGAATCTATTGTGGGGTTTGATCTAGGGTTTGACTCTATTGTGGGGTCTGATCTAGGGTTTGACTGTATTATGGGGTCTGATCTAGGGTTTGACTGTATTGTGGGGTCTGATCTACGGTTTTACTGTATTGTGGGGTCTGATCTAAGGTTTGACTGTATTGTGGGGTCTGATCTAGGGTTTGACTCTATTGTGGGGTCTGATCTAGGGTTTGACTGTATTGTGGGGTCTGATCTAGGGTTTGACTGTATTGTGGGGTCTGATCTAGGGTTTGACTGAATTGTGGAGTCTGATCTAGGGTTTGACTGTATTGTGGGGTCTGATCTAGGGTTTTACTGTATTGTGGGGTCTGATCTAGGGTATGACTCTATTGTGGGGTCTGATCTAGGGTTTGACTCTATTGTGGGGTCTGATCTAGGGTTTGACTGTATTGTGGGGTCTGATCTAGGGTTTGACTCGGGTCGCACCTGTACAGCACAACATATGGCACATGATCCCGGAAGTGCCTTGCAGCGAATTACAGCGTGGAGTGTAGCACCGGCTCAGTATGGACATTGTCATCATTATCAATCTTACACTTGTTAGACACATGAAGGGAGGGAACAGAAGTCAAAAAAATCGTCAAATAAATCCTTTAATTCTGGGGTTTGACTCTGTTGTGGGGTCTGATCTAGGGTTTGACTCTATTGTGGGGGTCTGATCTAGGGTTTGACTGTATTGTGGGGTCTGATCTAGGGTTTGACTGTATTGTGGAGTCTGATCTAGGGTTTGACTGTATTGTGGGGTCTGATCTAGGGTTTGACTGTATTGTGGGGTCTGATCTAGGGTTTGACTCTATTGTGGGGTCTGATCTAGGGTTTGACTCTATTGTGGGGTCTGATCTAGGGTTTGACTGTATTGTGGGGTCTGATCTAGGGTTTGACTCTATTGTGGGGGTCTGATCTAGGGTTTGACTGTATTGTGGGGTCTGATCTAGGGTTTGACTCTATTGTGGGGGTCTGATCTAGGGTTTGACTCTATTGTGGGGTCTGATCTAGGGTTTGACTCTATTGTGGGGTCTGATCTAGGGTTTGACTCTATTGTGGGGTCTGATCTAGGGTTTGACTGTATTGTGGGGTCTGATCTACGGTTTTACTGTATTGTGGGGTCTGATCTACCGTTTGACTCTATTGTGGGGTCTGGTCTAGGGTTTGACTGTATTGTGGGGTCTGATCTAGGGTTTGACTCTGTTGTGGGGTCTGATCTAGGGTTTGACTCTGTTGTGGGGTCTGATCTAGGGTTTGACTGTATTGTGGGGTCTGATCTAGGGTTTGACTCTATTGTGGGGTTTGATCTAGGGTTTGACTCTATTGTGGGGTCTGATCTAGGGTTTGACTGTATTATGGGGTCTGATCTAGGGTTTGACTGTATTGTGGGGTCTGATCTACGGTTTTACTGTATTGTGGGGTCTGATCTAAGGTTTGACTGTATTGTGGGGTCTGATCTAGGGTTTGACTCTATTGTGGGGTCTGATCTAGGGTTTGACTGTATTGTGGGGTCTGATCTAGGGTTTGACTGTATTGTGGAGTCTGATCTAGGGTTTGACTGTATTGTGGGGTCTGATCTAGGGTTTGACAGTATTGTGGGGTCTGATCTAGGGTTTGACTGTATTGTGGAGTCTGATCTAGGGTTTGACTGTATTGTGGGGTCTGATCTAGGGTTTGACTGTATTGTGGGGTCTGATCTAGGGTATGACTCTATTGTGGGGTCTGATCTAGGGTTTGACTCTATTGTGGGGTCTGATCTAGGGTTTGACTGTATTGTGGGGTCTGATCTAGGGTTTGACTCTATTGTGGGGTCTGATCTAGGGTTTGACTGTATTGTGAGGTCTGATCTAGGGTTTGACTCTATTGTGGGGGTCTGATCTAGGGTTTGACTCTATTGTGGGGTCTGATCTAGGGTTTGACTGTATTGTGGGGTCTGATCTAGGGTTTGACTCTATTGTGGGGTCTGATCTAGGGTTTGACTGTATTGTGGGGTCTGATCTACGGTTTTACTTTATTGTGGGGTCTGATCTACCGTTTGACTGTATTGTGGGGTCTGATCTACGGTTTTACTGTATTGTGGGGTCTGATCTAAGGTTTGACTGTATTGTGGGGTCTGATCTAGGGTTTGACTCTATTGTGGGGTCTGATCTAGGGTTTGACTGTATTGTGGGGTCTGATCTAGGGTTTGACTCTATTGTGGGGGTCTGATCTAGGGTTTGACTCTATTGTGGGGTCTGATCTAGGGTTTGACTCTATTGTGGGGTCTGATCTAGGGTTTGACTCTATTGTGGGGTCTGATCTAGGGTTTGACTGTATTGTGGGGTCTGATCTACGGTTTTACTGTATTGTGGGGTCTGATCTACCGTTTGACTCTATTGTGGGGTCTGGTCTAGGGTTTGACTGCATTGTGGGGTCTGATCTAGGGTTTGACTCTGTTGTGGGGTCTGATCTAGGGTTTGACTCTATTGTGGGGTCTGATCTAGGGTTTGACTCTATTGTGGGGTCTGATCTAGGGTTTGACTGTATTGTGGGGTCTGATCTAGGGTTTGACTCTATTGTGGGGGTCTGATCTAGGGTTTGACTCTATTGTGGGGTCTGATCTAGGGTTTGACTCTATTGTGGGGTCTGATCTAGGGTTTGACTCTATTGTGGGGTCTGATCTAGGGTTTGACTGTATTGTGGGGTCTGATCTACGGTTTTACTGTATTGTGGGGTCTGATCTACCGTTTGACTCTATTGTGGGGTCTGGTCTAGGGTTTGACTGCATTGTGGGGTCTGATCTAGGGTTTGACTCTGTTGTGGGGTCTGATCTAGGGTTTGACTCTGTTGTGGGGTCTGATCTAGGGTTTGACTGTATTGTGGGGTCTGATCTAGGGTTTGACTCTATTGTGGGGTTTGATCTAGGGTTTGACTCTATTGTGGGGTCTGATCTAGGGTTTGACTGTATTATGGGGTCTGATCTAGGGTTTGACTGTATTGTGGAGTATGATCTAGGGTTTGACTGTATTGTGGGGTCTGATCTAGGGTTTGACTGTATTGTGGAGTCTGATCTAGGGTTTGACTGTATTGTGGGGTCTGATCTAGGGTTTGACTGTATTGTGGGGTCTGATCTAGGGTTTGACTCTATTGTGGGGTCTGATCTAGGGTTTGACTCTATTGTGGGGTCTGATCTAGGGTTTGACTGTATTGTGGGGTCTGATCTAGGGTTTGACTCTATTGTGGGGTCTGATCTAGGGTTTGACTGTATTGTGGGGTCTGATCTAGGGTTTGACTCTATTGTGGGGGTCTGATCTAGGGTTTGACTCTATTGTGGGGTCTGATCTAGGGTTTGACTGTATTGTGGGGTCTGATCTAGGGTTTGACTCTATTGTGGGGTCTGATCTAGGGTTTGACTGTATTGTGGGGTCTGATCTACGGTTTTACTGTATTGTGGGGTCTGATCTACCGTTTGACTCTATTGTGGGGTCTGGTCTAGGGTTTGACTGTATTGTGGGGTCTGATCTAGGGTTTGACTCTGTTGTGGGGTCTGATCTAGGGTTTGACTCTGTTGTGGGGTCTGATCTAGGGTTTGACTGTATTGTGGGGTCTGATCTAGGGTTTGACTCTATTGTGGGGTTTGATCTAGGGTTTGACTCTATTGTGGGGTCTGATCTAGGGTTTGACTGTATTATGGGGTCTGATCTAGGGTTTGACTGTATTGTGGGGTCTGATCTACGGTTTGACTGTATTGTGGGGTCTGATCTAAGGTTTGACTGTATTGTGGGGTCTGATCTAGGGTTTGACTCTATTGTGGGGTCTGATCTAGGGTTTGACTGTATTGTGGGGTCTGATCTAGGGTTTGACTGTATTGTGGAGTCTGATCTAGGGTTTGACTGTATTGTGGGGTCTGATCTAGGGTTTGACTGTATTGTGGGGTCTGATCTAGGGTTTGACTGTATTGTGGAGTCTGATCTAGGGTTTGACTGTATTGTGGGGTCTGATCTAGGGTTTGACTGTATTGTGGGGTCTGATCTAGGGTTTGACTCTATTGTGGGGTCTGATCTAGGGTTTGACTCTATTGTGGGGTCTGATCTAGAGTTTGACTGTATTGTGGGGTCTGATCTACGGTTTGACTCTATTGTGGGGTCTGATCTAGGGTTTGACTGTATTGTGGGGTCTGATCTAGGGTTTGACTCTATTGTGGGGTCTGATCTAGGGTTTGACTCTATTGTGGGGTCTGATCTAGGGTTTGACTGTATTGTGGGGTCTGATCTAGGGTTTGACTCTATTGTGGGGTCTGATCTAGGGTTTGACTGTATTGTGGGGTCTGATCTACGGTTTGACTTTATTGTGGGGTCTGATCTACCGTTTGACTCTATTGTGGGGTCTGATCTAGGGTTTGACTGTATTGTTGGGTCTGATCTAGGGTTTGACTGTATTGTGGGGTCTGATCTAGGGTTTTACTGTATTGTGGGGTCTGATCTAGGGTTTGACTGTATTGCGGGGTCTGATCTTGGGTTTGACTCTATTGTGGAGTCTGATCTAGGGTTTGACTCTGTTGTGGGGTCTGATCTAGGGTTTGACTCTATTGTGGGGTCTGATCTAGGGTTTGACTCTATTGTGGGGTCTGATCTAGGGTTTGACTCTATTGTGGGGTCTGATCTAGGGTTTGACTGTATTGTGGGGTCTGATCTACGGTTTGACTGTATTGTGGGGTCTGATCTACGGTTTGACTCTATTGTGGGGTCTGATCTAGGGTTTGACTGCATTGTGGGGTCTGATCTAGGGTTTGACTCTGTTGTGGGGTCTGATCTAGGGTTTGACTCTATTGTGGGGTCTGATCTAGGGTTTGACTCTATTGTGGGGTCTGATCTAGGGTTTGACTGTATTGTGGGGTCTGATCTAGGGTTTGACTCTATTGTGGGGGTCTGATCTAGGGTTTGACTCTATTGTGGGGTCTGATCTAGGGTTTGACTCTATTGTGGGGTCTGATCTAGGGTTTGACTCTATTGTGGGGTCTGATCTAGGGTTTGACTGTATTGTGGGGTCTGATCTACGGTTTTACTGTATTGTGGGGTCTGATCTACCGTTTGACTCTATTGTGGGGTCTGGTCTAGGGTTTGACTGTATTGTGGGGTCTGATCTAGGGTTTGACTCTGTTGTGGGGTCTGATCTAGGGTTTGACTCTGTTGTGGGGTCTGATCTAGGGTTTGACTGTATTGTGGGGTCTGATCTAGGGTTTGACTCTATTGTGGGGTTTGATCTAGGGTTTGACTCTATTGTGGGGTCTGATCTAGGGTTTGACTGTATTATGGGGTCTGATCTAGGGTTTGACTGTATTGTGGAGTCTGATCTAGGGTTTGACTGTATTGTGGGGTCTTATCTAGGGTTTGACAGTATTGTGGGGTCTGATCTAGGGTTTGACTGTATTGTGGGGTCTGATCTAGGGTTTGACTCTATTGTGGGGTCTGATCTAGGGTTTGACTGTATTGTGGGGTCTGATCTAGGGTTTGACTCTATTGTGGGGGTCTGATCTAGGGTTTGACTCTATTGTGGGGTCTGATCTAGGGTTTGACTGTATTGTGGGGTCTGATCTAGGGTTTGACTCTATTGTGGGGTCTGATCTAGGGTTTGACTGTATTGTGGGGTCTGATCTACGGTTTTACTGTATTGTGGGGTCTGATCTAGGGTTTGACTCTATTGTGGGGTCTGATCTAGGGTTTGACTGTATTGTGGGGTCTGATCTACGGTTTTACTGTATTGTGGGGTCTGATCTACCGTTTGACTCTATTGTGGGGTCTGGTCTAGGGTTTGACTGTATTGTGGGGTCTGATCTAGGGTTTGACTCTGTTGTGGGGTCTGATCTAGGGTTTGACTCTGTTGTGGGGTCTGATCTAGGGTTTGACTGTATTGTGGGGTCTGATCTAGGGTTTGACTCTATTGTGGGGTTTGATCTAGGGTTTAACTCTATTGTGGGGTCTGATCTAGGGTTTGACTGTATTATGGGGTCTGATCTAGGGTTTGACTCTATTGTGGGGTCTGATCTAGGGTTTGACTGTATTGTGGGGTCTGATCTAGGGTTTGACTGTATTGTAGGGTCTGATCTACGGTTTGACTCTATTGTGGGGTCTGATCTAGGGTTTGACTCTATTGTGGGGTCTGATCTAGGGTTTGACTGTATTGTGGGGTCTGATCTAGGGTTTGACTGTATTGTTGGGTCTGATCTAGGGTTTGACTGTATTGTGGGGTCTGATCTAGGGTTTGACTTTATTTTGGGTACTGTTGAACGAATCAAAGCATCCAAAGTGGAATTCGATCCGAAGTTTAGGAAAAATTCGATTTGCAACAAATCCAAATTTAGTTGTGCTTTGTGTTAATGAATCGATTTTTTTCCCTAAAATAGCAGAGACATGTGTTACAAAGTGAAAGTAAGAAGCCCAGGAGCAAGAGATCACCCATAATGCAGTGCTGCCAGCCAATCAGCAGCTAACCAGCCCCTGTGATCTCACAGACCTATAAAAATCCTAATCCTGCCCAGTCTTACCCTTTTTACAGTGAACTGATTATAGGGAGAGAAGTGTCAAGTGCTAGGGCCAGTGTTTAACAAAACTACTTGTAAAATTTTGGATAGGGACAGTGCAGGGAGATCATAGGGAGGGTTTTTACACACTGTAGGCAGACCATAGGGAGACTGCAGGGACAGTGCAGGCTGTGTAACCTGAAGCTGAAGGGATCCATAGCAGATAGCGCAGTTTGCATCAATCCCTGCACCGAGCTATCTAATTGGACAGTGTCCACCTTGTTTAATAGATAAGCAATTCTTTTACTCCTTCCTTCTGAAATTGGGGTGACTAAGCTGTGAAGTTGTACTGTTATTGGGGTGTCCCCCTATTTAATAGATACATAATTCTATTACACATTGATTCTCAAATTAGGGTGAATAAATAGTGTCATTTTGCTGTTATTGGGAGTGTCCCCCTTGTTTAATAGATATGTGCATCTATCATGCCGTAATTCTTAAATTGGGGTGAATCAGCTGTCTATTTGTACTGTTATTGGGGTGCCCACCTTGTTTCATAGGAGGGATCATTAGGAGACAGCTCAGTTTGTTCACTTAGACAGCTCTATGCAGGCATTGATGCAGTGTCCAGCTTGTTTAATAGATAAGCAATTCTATTACTCCTTTTGGGTTAATACGTAGTGTAATTTAACTGTTATTGGGGTCCGCACCTCATTTAATAAATAAGCAATTCCATTAGGCCTTAATTCTGAAATTGCAGTAAATAAGCTGTCTAATACCACTGTTAGTGGGGTGTCCACATTGGTATTGAATAACCTATTTCACATATCCAGCTAGCGTTACCGTACAGTATGTCCAACAGATTGGTGCCAGGGCCCTCGGAGGGAACGGGCAGTGGCCAAAATGTTCCTGGAGCTGACAGACAGGGGGTGGTAGCAGCAGTCACAGCGACGGGCCAGAGCTGCGTGTTTTGGGTCATGTTTTGAGCAGCAATGAAGCTATCCTTGAATGGTTGATTCGGTCTTCAACATCATGTCAACTGACATTGGACACCCCCAGCCAGGAGTCGGTGGGTTCCTCTGACACCACACTGGCATGGCCCAGGAACAAGCTCTGTGCCCCCACCTGTCCTCAACCGGCCTCTGTCATTTTCTGCTCCTTCTGCTGCTGGCTCTGCTCCACTTTTCAGCTTATTGAGGACAGTCAGCAGCTACTGCCCAGCCAAGATGTGGAGGAGATGTCCGCGGCTTCCTCCGGTAGATGTGCAAGTCCCGTGGGAGCAGTTGTAGTGAGCAGTCAGGGACGAGGCCATGAGTCTGGTGAGGGTGACATAAGTGAGGAGCAGACAGTAGTGGATGATGTAACTAATCGGACATGGAAGCTGGGAGAAGAGGGGGCTTCATTATCAGGTGGCGAGGGTGGCAGCACTCTGCATGAGACAGCGGCAGGGTGTCAAACGTGCCTGGGGCAGAACGTCTGCTAAGCAGGAGCCTACCTGTCCAGTAACAACTAGCTGTGCATGGCTTCATAGAGGCAGCAGCAGGCGGTCAGCACTCAGTGGTTAAGGTGCCATGCTCGCCAGTGTCAGAATTTTCATTAAGTCGCCGGAGGACATCATCATGGTCGTATGTAAAATCTGTGGGCAGAAGATGAGGTGAAGCCAGGGTGCCAATGTTACAACCACATGTTACAGCCCAGTGTGAACACATGGAGTGTCACCATAAAGTCGCCTGGGAAAACTGTGGCGCTAATGTAGTGGTACAGCCTGAAGAAGCAAAAGCTGCACCTCCCAGTGGCCCGCACCCTATTTCTGCAAGTCAAGGCTCCACAACTTCAGCAGAAGGGAGCTGTGTTTCCTTACCATCTACTGGTCCTGATGCTCCTCCTACTCCTCGCCACGCATTTCGCCTGCAATCGATCGCCAAGGTGATTGCAAAAAGACAACAGCGCGCGTGCACTCATCCAAAGACGCAGACGCTGACCGCTCTCCTGGCCAAGTTGCTGGTACTACAGTCCCTCCCTTTCCATGTGGTTGACTCCTAACATTTCAGAGAAACTGATGGCTTGTGCCGAGCCAAGGTGGAGAGTCCCAAGCCATCATTACTTCTCTAAAAAGCACTGTACCATCCCTGCACATGTATGTTGAGCAGTGGAGATGGAGGCAGGGAGGCTCTCTGAGTCCCTTGCACAAATGGCCAGAGGCTTGCATAGTGACAGCCATATTATCACCATTTGGCATAGTAATAACTACCGGCAAAATGGGGGCCTTTTTTATACCTGCTGAGAGGCAGGATAAACTCAACTACTGTGGAGACATCCTATATAGTCAGTTGGTCACTGCTTATGGGTGCCATTGCCCATCCTCACGAAGGTCTGACCAGGGGGACGCTCTGCGCTCCCGCTCCACTGCCATGACTGCTGGAGAAGGGGGTGGTAGCAAGAGCAGCACCAGCTCCATCAGCAGTAGCTTGAGTCTTCAGTCTCTGATGAGCACGTTTCGTCACCCGCCTACTAAAGAAACCAGCCAGCAGCATCTGGACATGGGGCTGCTCTCCCAGGAGGGGCGTTTGCAGGGCCACTCGCGTCTGCCATCACTGGGCTTCATACCAGACGCCTTACCGGACTGTATCCCGATCGATCAGGCCAGGGGTGCTGTACGGGGACAAGCATTGCCCTCAATTTTGTAAATCCACAAACGGTGTCTCCGAGCTGCTTCTCCTCGCACTAGGATGCCACCACTGTAACGGATCTCCTGGCACCCCGACTGGGTACCTCCATTAATGCATGCTCCTAGTGCCTCCCGAGGGCTCCAAGCACTCCGCTTGACACCGTAAGCACTGCTGACTAGTGATGTCGCGAACATAAAATTTTCAGTTCGCGAACAGCGAACGCGAACTTCTGCAAATGTTCTCGAACGGGCGAACCGGGCGAACCGCCATAGACTTCAATAGGCAGGCGAATTTTAAAACCCACAGGGACTCTTTCTGGCCACAATAGTGATGAGAAAGTTGTTTCAAGGGGTCTAACACCTGGACTGTGGCATGCCGGAGGGGGATCCATGGCAAAACTCCCATGGAAAATTACGTAGTGGACGCAGAGTCGGGTTTTAATCCATAAAGGGCATTAAATCAACTAACATTCCTAAATTGTTTGGAATAACGTGCTTTAAAACATTCAGTGTGTGTATACGATCAGGTATGATGTTGTATCGATCAGGTAGTGTAAGGGTTACGCCCGCTTCACAGACATTGACAGACCAAACTCCCCTTTTAATGCACCGCAAACTCCCCATTTGCACAAGGTTGGATACCAAGCTAGCCACGTCCCGGTGATGTCATTGAAGGTTTCTTCCTCCACCCAGCCACGTACAACACCAAGGGTCCCCAAAAGATGAATTGAATTGATTTTTCGAACGGTGAGATGGTTAAAAAAACGCTGGCTCCCTCCACTCTGTTTTAAACCACGGTGACTGCGTCTGCGCCGTGCAATTTACTGTCACACCCGATATGAGTGGTATTTTCTGTAGTACTATTCTCATCAGTTTAATCCCTCTAACGTCCCCAATCTGGGGGCCATTTATTGATTAGATTTTTCGAACGGTGAGATGGTTAAAAAAACGCTGGCTCCCTCCACTCTGTTTTAAACCACGGTGACTGCGTCTGCGCCGTGCAATTTACTCTCACACCCGATATGAGTGGTATTTTCTGTAGTACTATTCTCATCAGTTTAATCCCTCTAACGTCCCCAATCTGGGGCCATTTATTGAATAGATTTTTCGAACGGGAGATGGTTAAAAACGCTGGCTCCTCCACTCTGTTTTAAACCACGGTGACTGCGTCTGCGCCGTGCAATTTACTGTCACACCCGATATGAGTGGTATTTTCTGTAGTACTATTCTCATCAATTTAATCCCTCTAACGTCCCCAATCTGGGGGCCATTTATTGAATAGATTTTTCGAACGGTGAGATGGTTAAAAAAACGCTGGCTCCCTCCACTCTGTTTTAAACCACGGTGACTGCGTCTGCGCCGTGCAATTTACTGTCACACCCGATATGAGTGGTATTTTCTGTAGTACTATTCTCATCAGTTTAATCCCTCTAACGTCCCTAATCTGGGGGCCATTTATTGAATAGATTTTTCGAACGGGAGATGGTTAAAAACGCTGACTCCCTCCACTCTGTTTTAAACCACGGTCACTGCGTCTGCGCCGTGCAATTTACTGTCACACCCGATATGAGTGGTATTTTCTGTAGTACTATTCTCATCAGTTTAATCCCTGTTACGTCCCATATCAGGGATTGCCTTTTGTGAAAAAAAATTTGAGCCGGGTACCTTCGACTGCCTTCACAGTGACAGACCAAACTCTCGTACACTAAACTGAATTGATTTCAGGAACCGGGAGATGGAAAAAGCAGCTTGGTCGGTCCTCTTACTCCCAAATTGGGGCACTGCGCGTGGACAGAGCAATGTGCTGTGACACCCTATATGAGTGGTGTCTTAACTAGTACTATTCCTATCAGTTTAATCCCTGTTACGGACCCTAATTGATTAACCATTGTCGAATCCCCCATTGACATCCCCCCTTATAAGCTGTGTAAAGCATATTTTTTAGTTTGGTTTTGAACTGCTGCATCCTTTCCGACTTTCGGTAATTTGGTAACATTTCTGCCACTTTCTGCTTATACCGGGGGTCTAGTAGCGTGGCCACCCGATCGCTTTTGGTCTGATCATAATGAAGCAACGGCCTTATCATCTGGGGTGTGGCAACATTGCCACCACACTCATAGAGGTGATGATTGCTTCATTGTGATACGCAAGCCCCTTCACCACAACAAGGTAACGATCACGAAGGGGAATTGACACTTGTATGGGCCTTTTTTTTTTGGTTTGTTTTTGCAGCCACAGTGCTGCACCATAGGACAGAAAAATTAGGCATGTACACATGCCTGAAAAATAATTGCACTGTTGCAGCCGCTATTGTAGCAGCGGCCGGAAAAATTTGTTTTCCAGGCAGAAAAGTGACTAAAACATTGCGGCTTGAACCCTAGTTGGTGGTGGAGAATTCACGAAAGTCATCCGGTATGCAGACATTAAATACAGCAGCGTGGGGACCATTTTGAGGCCAAGGCATGTAATCAGGCCTTTTGTTAGTCAAACGTATCCCCCACTGTCAGTCCCTTCGGGATCCATGCCTCATTCATCTTTATGAAGGTGAGGTAATCAACACTTTTTGACCGAGGCGACTTCTCTTGTCAGTGACAATGCCTCCTGCTGCACTGAAGGTCCTTTCTGACAGGACACTTGAAGCTGGGCAGGCCAGAAGTTCTATCGCGAACTGGGATAGCTCAGGCCACAGGTCAAGCCTGCACACCCAGTAGTGAAGGGGTTCATTGCTCCTCAGAGTGTCGATATCTGCTGTTAAGGCGAGGTAGTCTGCTACCTGTCGGTCGAGTCGTTCTCTAAGGCTGGATCCCGAAGGGCTGTGGCGATGAGTAGGACTGAAAAAGCTCCGCATGTCCTCCATCAACAACACATCTGTAAATCGCCCAGTCCTTGCCGCCGTGGTAGGAGGAGGATTACACTCACCTCTTCCCCTGTTAGATTCCCGTTGTGCTGTGACATCCCCTTATAAGCTGTGTAAAGCATATTTTTTAGTTTGGTTTTGAACTGCTGCATCCTTTCCGACTTTTCGGTAATTTGGTAACATTTCTGCCACTTTCTGCTTATACCGGGGTCTAGTAGCGTGGCCACCCAGTACAGATCGTTCTCCTTTATCCTTTTTATACGTGGGTCCCTCAACAGACATGACAGCATGAAAGACCCCATTTGAACAAGGTTGGATGCAGAGCTACTCATTTCCAGTTCCTCTTCCTCACTGATGTCATTGACGGTCTGTTCTTTCCCCCAGCCACGTACAACACCATGGGTCCCAGATAGGTGACAACAACGAGCACCCTGGGGTGCCTGCTGTGGTTAGTCTTCCTCCTCCTCAAAGCCACCACATTCCTCCTCTGACTCCTCTTCCTCATACTCCTCTTCCAGCGTTGCTGCAGGTCCGGCAAGCGATGATGACAAGGCTGTTTCTGGTGGTGATGGTGACCACAACTCTTCCTCTTCCTCTTCACGCTCATCTACAGCCTGATCCAGAACTCTTCGCAGGGCACGCTCCAGGAAGAAAACAAATGGGATGAGGTCGCTGATGGTGCCTTCGGTGCGACTGACTAGGTTTGTCACCTCCTCAAAAGGACGCATAAGCCTACAGGCATTGCGCATGAGTGTCCAGTAACGTGGCAAAAGATTCCCAGCTCCGCAGAGGCTGTCCTAGCACCCCGGTCATACAAATACTCGTTGACGGCTTTTTCTTGTTGGAGCAGGTGGTCGAACATTAGAAGTGTTGAATTCCAACGTGTCGGGCTGTCGCATATCAAGCGCCTCACTGGCATGTTGTTTCGCCGCTGAATATCGGAAAAGTGCGCCATGGCCGTGTAGGAACGCCTGAAATGGCCACACACCTTCCTGGCCTGCTTGAGGACGTCCTGTAAGCCTGGGTACTTAGACACAAAACGTTGTACGATGAGATTCAACACATGTGCCATGCACGGCACATGTGACAACTTGCCCAAATTTAATGCCGCCAACAGATTGCTTCCATTGTCACACACCACTTTGCCGATCTCCAGTTGGTGCGGGGTCAGCCACTGATCCACCTGTGCGTTCAGGGCGGACAGGAGTGCTGGTCCTGTGTGGCTCTCTGCTTTCAGGCAAGTCAACCCCAAGACAGTGTGACACTGTCGTATCCGGGATGTGGAATAGCCCCTGGGGAGCTGGGGGGAATCAGTTGATGTGCAGCCAGACGCCGCAGCAGAAGAGGACTCAGCCGAGGAGGATATCGAAGAGGATGGAGTAGGAGTAGAGGAGGTGGCAGTAGGTCTGCCTACAAGTCGTGGCGGTGTCACCAACTCCGCTGCGGAGCCACGCATTCCATGCTTGTCAGCCGTCAGCAGGTTACGTGATATACCTGCCCTGACCGTGCTTTGCAGACCAGGTATCAGTGGTCAGATGGACCCTTGCCCCAACACTGTATGCCAGAGATGCCATGACTTCCTTTTCAATGACATGGTAGAGGTTTGGGATTGCCTTTTTGAAAAAAATTTGTCGGGTACCTTCCACTGTGGTGTCCCAATAGCGACAAATTTTTTGAAGGCCTCAGACTCTACCAGCTGGTATGGTAAAAGCTGGCGGGCTAAGAGTTCCGTCAAGCCAGCTGTCAGTCGCCGGGCAAGGGGGTGACTTTGTGACATTGGCTTCTTATGCTCAAACATGTCCTTGACAGACACCTGACTGTGGGCAGATGAGCAGGAACTGCTGAAGGTGAGAGGAGGAGTGGCGGTTGGTTGAGAGGGGCAGGGAGGACAGCAGTGGTTGATGTGGCTGAAGATGCTGGACCAGGAGGAGCATGGTGGCTTTGAGTTTGTGTGCTGCTTGTACTCATGTGTTGATCCCATAGGCGTTTGTGATGTGAGATCATGTGCCTTCGCAAAGCAGTTGTACCAAGGTGGGTGTTGGACTTCCCACAACTCAGTTTCTTTTGGCACAGGTTGCAAATGGCATTGCTTTTATCAGAGGCAGACACACAAAAAAATGCCACACTGCTGAGCTTTGCAATGACGGCATTCTAGTGGTGGCAACAGCATGCGTTGACTGGCGTGCTGTCTGGCTGACCCCAGGTGCCGATACATGCTGTCTGACTGTGCCACTAACTCCTTGCGACGACCTCCCCTGCTTCCAACTCGTCTCCTCATTCTCTCTGTCTCCCCCTCTGAACTTTCCCCCTCTTCTTCTCTTCGAGCAGGCACCCACGTGGCATCCGTGGACACATCGTCATCATCAACCGCTTGACTTGTATCTGACACCTCAGCAAAGGAAGCAGCAGCGGGTACAACATCATCATCATCATCACACTGTGCGTCCATGTGTGTAATCCTGCCTGACTGAGACATATCCCTGTAATCTACATCATCTGGCAATAATGGTTGCGCATCACTAATTGAATCCAACTGATGTGTAAATAACTCCTCTGACGGATCAAGTGAAGCGGCTGTGGTGGCTGTGGTGGTAGTGGTGGTGGTGGCGACGGGCGGGTGCGTGGTAACTTGAGAGCAGGTGACCGAAGCGGAGCTGGAGGAGGATGGTGCGTCAAGGTTCTTAGCGGAAGCTGTTGAAGATTAGGTGTCCTGTCTAAGCCAGTCAACTACGTCCTCTGAAATTTTCGGGTTCAGGGTACGTGGCCTCTGAACACTGGGCATTATTCCTGGGACAGTGGAAATCACAGCACCACGACCACGACGGCCCCTGCGGGGTGGCCTGCCTCTGCCTGTCATTTTTTTTTTAGATAACTGGTACTACGCGTGCTAGGTACTGTGCCACCCGGTATGAGTGGTGGGCACTGGCAGTGGGCACACTACAGTCTGTGGAAGTGGGCCTGACACACACTGGCAGCAGGCAAGCAACTGAATTTAGACTACTGTCTAAAAATTAAATGCCTAATTTATCGGCAAGCTACTGTGCCACCCGGTATCAGTGGTTGGCACTGGCAGTGGGCACACTACAGTCAGTGGAAGTCAGCCTGACACACACTGGCAGGCAACTAACCTTAGATTAAAGTGTAAAAATTAAGTGCCTTTTTTTAAGCAAAGTCCTGTGCCAGCCGGTATGAGTGGTTGGCACTGGCAGTGGGCACACTACAGTCAGTTGAAGTCGGCCTGACACACACTAGCAGCAGGCAAGCAGCTGAAATTACACTAAAGTGTAAAAATTAAATGCCTTTTTATGCAAAGTCCTGTGCCAGCCGGTATGAGTGGTGGGCACTGGCAGTGGGCACACTACAGTCAGTGGAAGTCAGCCTGACACACACTGGCAGGCAACTAACCTTAGATTAAAGTGTAAAAATTAAATGCCTTTTTTTGATGCAAAGTCCTGTACCACACGGGATGACAGGGGTGGGCTCTGGCAGTGGGCACACTACAGTCTGTGGGCCTGCAGCTCCTCACACACAGGCAGGCCAGGCAACTGCAATATGTATATGGAGAGAAAAAAAAAAGCAGACTAATGTTGCAGCCCTAAAAAGGGTTTTTTGGGGTGCTGTCAGGACGCTGTCCTTACAGCAGAGATCAGATGAGTCTTTCAGGACTGGAGTGGACACTGAATTCACTAGCCTAGCTATCGATTTCCCTATTAAATCAGCAGCAGCTACACTCTCCCTCCTCTCACTTAGACTGCAGCTTCAGAATGAATCTAAAATGGATGCTGTGCAGGAGGTGGGAGGGTCTGGGAGGGAGGGTATGCTGCTGATTGGCTGGAATGTGTCTGCTGACTGTGAGGTATAGGGTCAAAGTTTGCTCAATGATGATGTATAGGGGGCGGACCGAACATCGCATATGTTCGCCCGGCAGAGGCGAACGCGAACAAGCTATGTTCGCCGGGAACTGTTCGCCGGCGGATAGTTCGGGCCATCTCTACTGCTGACCCAACGAACCGCCGTAGCTTGGTTGGGATCTTGCCGTCTCCTACCCAGCCTGGACCTAGGACAAGGCTTCCAGGTTCCAGTGGGTGGAAAAAAAAAGAGCTCAGAGATTATAGCCGGGGGAGTATACAGCGTATAGCATTCCCCAGTGTAGATGCAGCCTTTTCCCCCCACACATGAGACGAGGCTCTATGTTGAGGGTAAAAAAGGAACACTTTATTGGGGCTACATGTCAGCCTTTTATGCAGGTCTTCCGGCAAGGGACACTCCACTGGGGACCATGGGGAAGACTGAGACAGTTTTTACATTAGCCAATCACATGCAGTTACAGGCAGAAAACACTCACCTGTGATACAATTAACCAACACAATGGGATACCGTAATCACTCACAGGCAGAAACTACCCATTTTTACCTTTATAGAATAATGAGCTGGGGGGTGGGGGAGGGGTAGAGGGATCTCCATAGGCCTGGGTCTATAGTCTGTAGGAAGGAGGCTAGCACTCAGGCCTCGCCAAAACCCAGTGGCGAGGTTATTTTTGCCACACGTGTCATCCCTGTTTTGGACCCACTCCTGTTTTTACCCTACCAATACTGATCAATTACTGATCGTGTGAAGGTGAATGCTCAAAAAAATAGAGTCGTTTTTTGTGGGGTTTCTTTTGTCAGATCAGAAGAAGGGAAAAATAAACATTGACGTCAACACGAACTTACTGCTGACACCCTCTCCACTTGGGACCACTACTTGTACCAGCGTGTAATAGAACAGATTCTCTAGCAATCTATGTAGAATCAGCTGATGGTGTAAAATGAGAGCGCTCTTTCACTCTATTTGAGTGGGTAGCACAATACCTCAATCAATCAATGCGGACGCCCCAACAACAGCGAGACCTCTCGTTCACAATTTAGTAGAATCAGTAGCTAACAGGTTAACTAGCAATCTATGTGGAGACAGCAGATGGTGTAAAATGAGACCGCTCTTTCACTCTATAGTACAATCTTGGGTCACTGCACAGTTAAGTACATTATACCGGACGTAAACATTGACCTGTAGGGTTAAGTTCACAGTTCAGTTATTTAGCCAGTAAATTCCTGCGGTTACTGTATGGGAAGCCAAAATGAAGAGCCAATCTTACTCTCAGATAAGGTATCATGAAAAGATCTGCACCTGTTCTGACCAAATAAGTTAGGTGTGAACTGAGCCTAATAGTGACGCACACTGATGCGCTCATTCATATACTGTATGAGACCCGCCTGTCACACTCACACACAGTAACTGTTTCACTACCAGAAAGGACTAGTTCTGCATGTTGCTGCAATGTACAGTGATGTACAATGAGATATTCTCTCTCTGCAGACCGATGATTTTAAGCTCTTTGTGACAAATTAATAAGATGCACCTGATGATAAGACGCACCTAGGTTTTTGTGGAGGAAATTAAGAAAATAAAATATTTTGGACCAAATTGTGTGCTTTTGGTGGGTTTTGAACTAATGGGAGGTCTGTGGATGACACTGTTATGGGGGATCTGTGGAGGTCACTGTTATGGGGGATCTGTGGATGACACTGTTATGGGGGATCTGTGGATGACACTGTTATGGGGACACTGTGGATGATGCTGTTATGGGGGATCTGTGGATGACACTGTTATGGGGACACTGTGGATGACACTGTTATGGGGATCTGTGGATGACACTGTTATGGGGACACTGTGGATGACACTGTTATGGGGGTCTGTGGATGACACTGTTATGGGGGATCTGTGGATGACACTGTTATGGAGGATCTGTGGATGACACTGTTATGGGGGATCTGTGGATGGCACTGTTATGGGATGGGGGGCTGTGGATGACATTGTTATGGGGGGTCTGTGGATGACACTGTTATGGGGGATCTGTGGATGACACCAAGGGGGGGATCTGTGGAAGACACTGTTCTGGGGGATCTGTGGATGACACTGTTATGGGGGATCTGTGGATGACACTGTTATGGGGGATCTGTGGATGACACTGTTATGGGGGATCTGTGGATGACACTGTTATGGGGATCTGTGGATGACACTGTTATGGGGATCTGTGGAGGACACTGTTCTGGGGGATCTGTGGATGACACTGTTATGGGGATCTGTGGATGACACTGTTATGGGGATCTGTGGAGGACACTGTTCTGGGGGATCTGTGGATGACGCTGTTATGGGGGATCTGTGGATGACGCTGTTATGGGGGCACTGTGGATGACACTGTTATGGGGGATCTGTGGATGGCACTGTTATGGGGGATCTGTGGATGACACTGTTCTGGGGGATCTGTAGATGACACTGTTATGGGGGATCTGTGGATGACACTGTTATGGGGGATCTGTGGAGGACACTGTTCTGGGGGATCTGTGGATGAGACTGTTATGGGAACGCTGTGGATGACACTGTTATGGGGGATCTGTGGATGACACTGTTATGGGGGATCTGTGGATGACGCTGTTATGGGGGCACTGTGGATGACACTGTTATGGGGGATCTGTGGATGAGACTGTTATGGGGATCTGTGGATGGCACTGTTCTGGGGGATCTGTGGATGACACTGTTATGGGGGATCTGTGGCTGACACTGTTATGGGGGATCTGTGGATGGCACTGTTATGGGGGATCTGTGGAAGACACTGTTCTGGGGGATCTGTGGAAGACACTGTTATGGGGATCTGTGGATGACACACTGTTATGGGGGATCTGTGGCTGACATTGTTATGGGGGATCTGTGGAAGACACTGTTCTGGGGGATCTGTGGATGACACTGTTATGGGGGATCTGTGGATGACACTGTTATGGGGGATCTGTGTATGACACTGTTATGGGGGATCTGTGGATGACTCTGTTATGGGGGATCTGTGGATGTCACTGTTATGGGGGATCTGTGGATGTCACTGTTATGGGTGATCTGTGGATGTCACTGTTATGGGGGATCTGTGGATGTCACTGTTATGGGTGATTTGTGGATGACACTGTTATGGGGGATCTGTGGATGACACTGTTATGGGAACGCTGTGGATGACACTGTTATGGGGGATCTGTGGATGTCACTGTTATGGGGGATCTGTGGATGACACTGTTATGGGGGATCTGTGGATGACAATGTTATGGGGGATCTGTGGATGACACTGTTATGGGGGATCTGCGGATGACCCTGTTATGGAGGATCTGTGGATGTCACTGTTATGGGGGATCTGTGGATGACACTGTTATGGGGGATCTGTGGATGACACTGTTATGGGGGATCTGTGGATGTCACTGTTATGGGGGATCTGTGGATGACACTGTTATGGAGGCACTGTGGATGACACTGTTATAGGGGATCTGTGGATGACACTGTTCTGGGGGATCTGTGGATGACACTGTTATGGGGGATCTGTGGATGGCGCACTGTTCTGGGGGATCTGTAGATGAGACTGTTATGGGGGATCTGTGGATGACACTGTTATAGGGGCACTGTGGATGACACTGTTATGGGGGATCTGTGGATGACACTGTTATGGGGGATCTGTGGATGGCACTGTTATGGGGGATCTGTTGATGACACTGTTATGGGGGATCTGTGGATGACATTGTTCTGGGGGATCTGTGGATGACACTGTTATGGGGATCTGTGGATGGCACTGTTATGGGGGATCTGTGGATGACACTGTTATGGGGATCTGTGGACTGTTGAAGATTAGGTGTCCTGTCTAAGCCAGTCAACTACGTCCTCTGAAATTTTCGGGTTCAGGGTACGTGGCCTCTGAACACTGGGCATTATTCCTGGGACAGTGGAAATCACAGCACCACGACCACGGCGGCCCCTGCGAGTCTGGCCTGCCTCTGCCTGTCATTTTTTTTTAGATAACTGGTACTACGCGTGCTAGGTACTGTGCCACCCGGTATGAGTGGTGGGCACTGGCAGTGGGCACACTACAGTCTGTGGAAGTGGGCCTGACACACACTGGCAGCAGGCAAGCAACTGAATTTAGACTACTGTCTAAAAATTAAATGCCTTATTTATCGGCAAGCTACTGTGCCACCCGGTATCAGTGGTTGGCACTGGCAGTGGGCACACTACAGTCAGTGGAAGTCAGCCTGACACACACTGGCAGGCAACTAACATTAGATTAAAGTGTAAAAATTAAGTGCCTTTTTTATAGCAAAGTCCTGTGCCAGCCGGGATGACAGTGGTGGGCACTGGCAGTGGGCACACTACAGTCAGTTGAAGTCGGCCTGACACACACTAGCAGCAGGCAAGCAGCTGAAATTACACTAAAGTGTAAAAATTAAATGCCTTTTTATGCAAAGTCCTGTGCCAGCCGGTATGAGTGGTGGGCACTGGCAGTGGGCACACTACAGTCAGTGGAAGTCAGCCTGACACACACTGGCAGGCAACTAACCTTAGATTAAAGTGTAAAAATTAAATGCCTTTTTTGATGCAAAGTCCTGTACCACACGGGATGACAGGGGTGGGCACTGGCAGTGGGCACACCTACAGTCTGTGGGCCTGCAGCTCCTCACACACAGGCAGGCCAGGCAACTGCAATATGTATATAAAGAGAAAAAAAAAGCAGACTAATGTTGCAGCCCTAAAAGGGCTTTTGGGGTGCTGTCAGGACGCTGTCCTTACAGCAGAGATCAGATGAGTCTTTCAGGACTGGAGTGGACACTGAATTCACTAGCCTAGCTATCGATTTCCCTATTAAATCAGCAGCAACTACACTCTCCCTCCTCTCACTAAGACTGCAGCTTCAGAATGAATCTAAAATGGATGCTGTGCAGGAGGTGGGAGGGTCTGGGAGGAGGGTATGCTGCTGATTGGCTGGAGATGTGTCTGCTGACTGTGAGGTACAGGGTCAAAGTTTGCTCAATGATGATGTATAGGGGCGGACCGAACATCGCATATGTTCGCCCGGCAGAGGCGAACGCGAACAAGCTATGTTCGCCGGGAACTGTTCGCCGGCGGATAGTTCGGGCCATCTCTACTGCTGACCCAACGAACCGCCGTAGCTTGGTTGGGATCTTGCCGTCTCCTACCCAGCCTGGACCTAGGACAAGGCTTCCAGGTTCCAGTGGGTGGAAAAAGAGCTCAGAGATTATAGCCGGGAGTATACAGCGTATAGCATTCCCAGTGTAGATGCAGCCTTTTCCCCCACACATGAGACGAGGCTCTATGTTGAGGTAAAAAGGAACACTTTATTGGGGCTACATGTCAGCCTTTTATGCAGGTCTTCCGGCAAGGGACACTCCACTGGGGACCATGGGGAAGACTGAGACAGTTTTACATTAGCCAATCACATGCAGTTACAGGCAGAAAACACTCACCTGTGATACAATTAACCAACACAATGGGATACCGTAATCACTCACAGGCAGAAACTACCCATTTTTACCTTTATAGAATAATGAGCTGGGGGTGGGGGAGGGTAGAGGGATCTCCATAGGCCTGGGTCTATAGTCTGTAGGAAGGAGGCTAGCACTCAGGCCTCGCCAAAACCCAGTGGCGAGGTTATTTTTGCCACACGTGTCATCCCTGTTTTGGACCCACTCCTGTTTTACCCTACCAATACTGATCAATTACTGATCGTGTGAAGGTGAATGCTCAAAAAAATAGAGTCGTTTTTGTGGGGTTTCTTTTGTCAGATCAGAAGAAGGAAAAATAAACATTGACGTCAACACGAACTTACTGCTGACACCCTCTCCACTTGGGACCACTACTTGTACCAGCGTGTAATAGAACAGATTCTCTAGCAATCTATGTAGAATCAGCTGATGGTGTAAAATGAGAGCGCTCTTTCACTCTATTTGAGTGGGTAGCACAATACCTCAATCAATCAATGCGGACGCCTCAACAACAGCGAGACCTCTCGTTCACAATTTAGTAGAATCAGTAGCTAACAGGTTAACTAGCAATCTATGTGGAGACAGCAGATGGTGTAAAATGAGACCGCTCTTTCACTCTATAGTACAATCTTGGGTCACTGCACAGTTAAGTACATTATACCGGACGTAAACATTGACCTGTAGGGTTAAGTTCACAGTTCAGTTATTTAGCCAGTAAATTCCTGCGGTTACTGTATGGGAAGCCAAAATGAAGAGCCAATCTTACTCTCAGATAAGGTATCATGAAAAGATCTGCACCTGTTCTGACCAAATAAGTTAGGTGTGAACTGAGCCTAATAGTGACGCACACTGATGCGCTCATTCATATACTGTATGAGACCCGCCTGTCACACTCACACACAGTAACTGTTTCACTACCAGAAAGGACTAGTTCTGCATGTTGCTGCAATGTACAGTGATGTACAATGAGATATTCTCTCTCTGCAGACCGATGATTTTAAGCTCTTTGTGACAAATTAATAAGATGCACCTGATGATAAGACGCACCTAGGTTTTTGTGGAGGAAATTAAGAAAATAAAATATTTTGGACCAAATTGTGTGCTTTTGGTGGGTTTTGAACTAATGGGAGGTCTGTGGATGACACTGTTATGGGGGATCTGTGGATGGTCACTGTTATGGGGGATCTGTGGATGACACTGTTATGGGGGATCTGTGGATGACACTGTTATGGGGACATCTGTGGATGATCACTGTTATGGGGATCTGTGGATGACACTGTTATGGGTGACACTGTGGATGACACTGTTATGAGGGATCTGTGGATGACACTGTTATGGGGACACTGTGGATGACACTGTTATGGGGGATCTGTGGATGACACTGTTATGGGGGATCTGTGGATGACACTGTTATGGAGGATCTGTGGATGACACTGTTATGGGGGATCTGTGGATGACACTGTTATGGGGGATCTATGGATGACACTGTTATGGAGGATCTGTGGATGACACTGTTATGGGGGATCTGTGGATGACACTGTTATGGGGGATCTGTGGATGACACTGTTATGGGGGATCTGTGGATGACACTGTTATGGGGGATCTGTGGATGACACTGTTATGGAGGATCTGTGGATGACACTGTTATGGGAGATCTGTGGATGACACTGTTATGGGGATCTGTGGATGACACTGTTATGGGGATCTGTGGATGGCCACTGTTCTGGGGATCTGTAGATGACACTGTTATGGGGGATCTGTGGATGACACTGTTATAGGGGATCTGTGGATGACACTGTTATGGGGGATCTGTGGATGACACTGTTATGGGGGATCTGTGGATGACACTGTTATGGGGGATCTGTGGATGACACTGTTATGGGGGATCTGTGGATGACACTGTTCTGGGGGATCTGTGGATGACACTGTTATGGGGATCTGTGGATGACACTGTTATGGGGGATCTGTGGATGACACTGTTATGGGGATCTGTGGATGACACTGTTATGGGGGATCTGTGGATGACACTGTTATGGGGGATCTGTGGATGACACTGTTATGGGGGATCTGTGGATGACACTGTTATGGGGGATCTGTGGATGACACTGTTATGGGGGATCTGTGGATGACACTGTTATGGGGGATCTGTGGATGACACTGTTATGGGGGATCTGTGGATGACACTGTTATGGGGGATCTGTGGATGACACTGTTATGGGGGATCTGTGGATGACACTGTTATGGGGGATCTGTGGATGACACTGTTATGGGGGATCTGTGGATGGCACTGTTATGGGGGATCTATGGATGTCACTGTTATGGGGGATCTGTGGATGACACTGTTATGGGGGATCTGTGGATGACACTGTTATGGGGATCTGTGGATGACACTGTTATGGGGGATCTGTGGATGACACTGTTATGGGGATCTGTAGAGGACACTGTTATTGGGGGATCTGACTCCATTACATTGGGCCCCAGTTATAGCAGCCCAGCCATCACATATAAAGTGTATGCAGCAGCCCCTAGCAGAAAATCAGTGACTGTGCCACGCCCCGCTACTACGCTGATAGCGCCCCTGCTTACATGTCACTGGCACATCGAAGGCCGCTATGCCTATGCAGCACAGCACGGCCTGCAATGTGCTGGCCATTTAATACTGCTCTATTCGCTTTATAAGACGCACGGCCACTTTACGAAAAAGTGCGTCTTATAAAGTCAAAAATACAGTAATTCGGAACAAAGCAAATTTTGGGGAAAGATTTGGCGAGGCGTGCGCTGGAAACTTTGCTCATCTATAATTTTAGGGTCTGACTGTATTCTGGGGTCTGTTTTGGGCCCCGTCATTTTCTAGTTCTGTAGCCGTGTCCTTTGGCTCTTTTATTTTGGCCGTACAGTATTGGCTCAATGGCAGCACTGTCAGTGCAGTAATGTGGGCACAGTATTGGTGGACGCTACAGGATGGCAGTGTTAAAGGGGCAGCTGGATAGGGGATTCTTTACTATAGAGGGTGGGGATGGACGGCGGAAGTAATGACCAAGTCAGAGGTGTAAACCAATCTCCTGGACCCTAAAGTAAAATCTGTAACAGACCCGTCTGCAATGTGACAATAATCTTGATGTCTTCTTATGTGGCAGAGGGGGTCGTACGACCGTCACCAAAGTAAAGGGTTCCGTTTTCAGGAGAAATCGTCATGAGAATTTGGACCAAAGGGATAAGAACAGAAAAGTGAAGAACTGAACTCCGTGGAGATGTCGCCTCTGAGCCTCTGGATCTGCATTTCTTCTTCTTCTTGTCTTTACATCTCTTTATTAGAAAGTAGGGTCACGTTAAATTGATCTTGGGGGCAGGGGTACAATTCGCCTGCTCTGCCTGGAGCACCAGAAAACCTTGTCTTTTCAATTTAGATTTAATAACACACCACTGAAATAACACCACCGCGTAATGCTACCGTATAGGGATGAACAAACCCAAACTGCAAAGTTCCGGTTCATACCTAACTTTGCAAGTTCGAGTACCTGGACCTGAACCTGAACTTTGCTGGAAAAGTTCAGGTTCGAGTTCGGTGTTCAAGTATTAAATAAAGTTTGTTAAAAGGATGCAGAGCAGCCAATCAACAAGCTTTTAAGCTGTGGGCACTTAGAAGCCATCATAGTCATGCCTAGTAATGGCATGGCTGTGATTGGCCGGCGCATCATGTGACCCAGGCTGTATACATGCTGGGTGCCATCTGGCACTGTCCATCAGCTCTAATAAGTGCCGGGACCGGAGGCCGCTGAACTGAGGGAGGGTTAGGCATTTAATCTGTCTGACTATTAATCCTGTGGGTGGCCTATAGCGATTTTTTGGGGTGCAATATACCACGGAAAAATAATAGTTAATATGTTTGGGGGACAGGCCCCACACCGCGCAGGAGTTGTGGCGGGGCATTGAACAACAGACCGACCAGTGGTTGCTGCCGGTGGGCCTCAAGCCCGGCCTGGTGGTGTGCGATAATGGGCGAAATCTCGTCGCAGCTCTGGGACTAGCCGGTTTGACGCACATCCCTTGCCTGGCGCATGTGCTGAATTTGGTGGTGCAGAAGTTCATTCACAACTACCCCAACATGTCAGAGCTGCTGCATAAAGTGAGGGCCGTCTGTGCGCGCTTCCGGCATTTATATCCTGCCGCTGCTCGCCTGTCTGCGCTACAGCGTAACTCTGGCCTTCCCGCTCACCGCCTCATATGCGACGTGCCCACCAGCTGGAACTCCACCTTGCACATGCTGGAGAGACTGTGCGAGCAGCAGCAGGCCATAGTGGAGTTTCAGCCGCAGCCCGCACGCGTCAGTCGCTCTGCGGAACAGCACCACTTCACCACCAATGATTGGGCCTCCATGCGAGACCTGTGTGCTGAGCTGCTTCGAGTACTCCACCAACATGGCCAGTGGTGATGGCGCCGTCCTCAGCGTTACTATCCCACTAGGAAAAACACTTCATGGTGGCACAGGAGGAGGAACAGGGATCATTCCCATGGAAGCTCTGGTGGTTCACTGCAGGGTGGCACCCAAATCAGTGCACAGGCATCTCTGGAGCGTGGCTGGAGGATGCAGAGGAGACAGACAATACACCTCCCCCAGAGGACAGCTTATCATTGCCTCTGGCACACATGAGCGACTACATGCTGCAGTGCCTGCGCAACGACTCACGGATTGTTACCAATGCAGATTACTGGATGGTCACCCTGCTGGATCCCGGCTACAAGGACAACATGCCGTCCTTAATTCGGTCACTGGAGCGTAAATGGAAGATGTGCGAGTACAAGTTCAGGCTGGTAGACGCACTACTGATTTTAGTGCACCAAAGTTCACGTCCCCATTGACTTCAATGGGGTTCAAGTTCGGGTACCGAAACCGAACTTTGACCTGAAGTTTGGCCGAACCCAGGGAACCCGAGCATCCACTGGTCCGCTCATCCCTACTACGGTACAGTGGCAAAATAATCCCACTATAGAGGGCACAGATATTACCACCATACTATGCTCAGATTATAAACAGTCTCTTGGTGTTCGTTCACACATACCAGAAATCATGAGGCAAAACAAAACAGTCCAAATCAGGTTCTAGTCACCTGGGAGGTTTTAGGTGCAGGTTCGCACCTGGCTGTCAGTCCAGCCGCAAGACAGTCGCCGTCAGGCTTCCAGGTCGTCTGCACTCCTCCTTGCTGGGCTCTTGCGTCCAGCCCAGAGAACTTCCAAACACAAGTGACTCCACAGCCTAACAGCAGCTCCAGGACAATCACCCCCACCTGCTGGCGCTGGCTGTGTTTTAAAGCCCAGGAAAGTCCGGCCTGGACCGTGGGGAGTAGGCACCCACCCAACTCTTTGCCTACTCCCAGTAAGAGCCGGCCCGGATTGGCTTTGCAGCCAAACTAACTATAAATGTCAAGCAGCACTAGCTGCTGCTGACACATAAAACCCGGCTCTCACCTCACCGAGGCCAGGAACCTCGGTGACACGTACCTCCCGTCGACAACGGTACCTTGCACCTTACCACATACCCCCCCCCTTTGTTCAACCCTGAGGGGGTGAACACATGTGAGGCAGTGGACGCGGGACAGGGCGTCTGCATTACCCTGCAAGAGGCCTGCCCTGTGTTCTACCGAAAATTTGAAATTTTGAAGGGATAGGAACCACCTGGTGACCCGAGCATTCCTCTCCTTGGTCTGACTCATCCACTTGAGAGGGGAATGGTCGGTCACCAGACGGAACCTCCTCCCTAACAGGTAATAGCGGAGAGATTCGAGTGCCCACTTGATAGCCAGGCACTCCCTCTCCACTATACTATACCTGGTCTCGGCTGGGGTGAGTTTACGGCTCAGGAAGACAACGGGATGTTCTTCCCCATTGACCTCCTGAGACAGTACTGCACCGAGACCTACCTCCGAGGCATCCGTCTGAACGACGAACTCCCTGTTGAAGTCGGGTGTCACCAAAACCGGGACCCACACAGGACCGACTTCAACGCGAGAAAGCCTCCGCCTTCTCACTCCAGCTAACCTTCCCCGACTTTCGCCCCTTCAACAGGTCTGTCAACGGCGCTGCTATTGTGGCAAAGTGGGGCACAAACCGCATGTAGTACCCTACAATTCCCAGGAAGGACTTTACCTGCCTGGTGGTGACCGGTCGGGGCCAGTTACGAATGGCCTCTACCTTAGTTACCTGCGGCTTGATGACTCCGCGCCCAATAACATATCCCAGATATTTGGTCTCTTCCAACCCAATCGCACACTTCTTTGGATTGGCGGTTAGACCAGCTTTCCTCAGGGCATCCACAACCGCCTGCACTTTGGGCAAATGGCTTTCCCAGTCGGTGCTGTGGATGATTACATCATCTAAGTAGGCCGAGGCGTACCGACGATGAGGTCGCAGCACAATATCCATTAACCTTTGGAAGGTGGCGGGGGCGCCATGCAGGCCAAAGGGTAACACCTTATAATGATACAGGCCCTGCGGAGTAACAAAAGCAGTTTTTTCCTTGGCCGCCTCCGTTAAGGGTACTTGCCAGTATCCTTTAGTGAGGTCTAGCACAGAAAAATAACGGGCTTGCCCTAAATTCTCAACAAGCTCGTCTACCCGTGGCATGGGATACGCATCGAACTTGGACACTTCATTTAATTTGCGAAAATCGTTGCAGAACCGCAACGTCCCATCCGGCTTGGGTATTAGAACTATGGGACTGGCCCACTCACTTTTCGATTCCTCAATGACATCAAGCTTCAACATTAATTGCACTTCCTCCGCGATGGCCCGTCGCCGAGCCTCGGGTACCCGGTATGGTTTTAACCAGATTTTGGCCTGAGGCTCAGTGACGATGTCATGTCGGATGAGAGACGTGCGGCCAGGGAGGTCCGAGAACACATCCGTGTTCCGACTGAGGAACTCCCTGACTTTCTGAACTTGTTTGGAAGACAGGCTGTCTGCAATTTTTACCGTGGCTACCGCTTCGCAGGCCTCGAACTGTGGGGCTGGACCCTTGTCACCTAGAAGCCCTGGCCGGGGGCTGTTGTCGTCGGCCGTGTCCCTGTCTTTCCACGGCTTCAGTAAATTCACGTGGTACACCTGCTCCGGCTTGTTGCGCTGCCTCCATATGCTCCCGGACCAGCGGCAACACCCTTTCCATCCGGTCCTGCATCTGGGTGACATACTCAATGACACTTTTGTGGGGGACAGGCTGTTGTTCCCACGCTTCCTTGGCGATATCCAACAGGCCCCGAGGGTGTCTGCCATAAAGCAGTTCGAAGGGCGAGAACCCAGTAGAGGCCTGGGGCACCTCTCGCACGGCGAACATGAGATAGGGCAGAAGCAGGTCCCAGTCCTTCCCATCTCTGGACACCACCCTCTTTAACATATTTTTTAGAGTTTGGTTGAACCTTTCGACAAGACCGTCTGTTTGCGGATGGTAAACGGACGTCCGTAACTGCTTTATACGCAACAATTTACACAGTTCCCTCATAACTTTGGACATAAAAGGGGTCCCTTGGTCTGTCAGAACCTCTTTTGGCAGGCCCACACGGGAAAACATCTCCATTAACTCTTTGGCAATGAGCTTAGCTGAGGTATGTCGCAGAGGCACCGCCTCCAGATACCGAGTGGCATAGTCAAGAACCACCAGGATATGTTGGTGACCCCTAGCAGACTTCGGTACGGGTCCGACCAGATCCATGGCAATACGCTCGAATGGGACCTCAATTATTGGGAGAGGGACCAGGGGACTTCTGTAATGTGGCTGGGGGCTAGTTATCTGACAGGTTGGACAGGACTTACAATAATTTTCTACCTCCTTGAACACACTGGGCCAATAAAATCGCTGCAGTATGCGGTCCTGGGTTTTCTGCCACCCCAGGTGTCCCCCAAGAACATGTTGGTGGGCAAGCTCCATAACAAGCTTGCGGTAGGCGGTGGGCACCACCAACTGTTCAACTGGCTCACCTCGGATTTGGTTCACCCGATACAACATATCCTGAAGAACAATGAATCGCGGAAACATTAATTCAGCCCCAGGTTTCTGGGGTTTACCATCAATCATTACAACACTTTCCCAGGCCCTGGTTAGGGTGTGGTCCCGGTGTTGTGCGGTCCCAAAATTTTCCCCGGAGACATTGAGGTCTGCCAACTCAGGTCCCGGTGGCAAGTCCTCCGTGTCTCCCACCATTACACTCAGTGGGGTTGCCTCCCCCTCTACCGCTGGAGCAGTGGTCACCCCTACCGCTGGCCCTTCAGATTCGGGCTCCCAGGGTTCTGGCCTTCCAGTGGTATCAGGCCACTCTCCTAGGGTCACCCCTGTCTCGGGTCCATCAGACAGTTTTATCGCCGGCCACAGCGCCGGGAAACCTGGGAAGTCCCTCCCAAGTATCAGTTCATGTGGGAGTTTAGTAGCGACAGCCACCTCGTGGGTCCACTTACCAGCCGCTGTGGACAAAGTCACTAGTGCAGTGGGGTAGTCTTTTAGGTCTCCGTGGATGCACAGGACCCCGATTTTACGGCCGGTATACTCCACAGGCCGTACCAGGGCAGCCCTTACAAGGGAGACTAGACTCCCGGAGTCCAGCAGGGCCACCGCCAGAGAATCTCCCACCTCTACCTGACACAGGTGGTTATTGTCCTGCACCTCACGGGTGCCAGTTGCACACAGCTTCCGTGCATACAGGGAGTGGCGATAGCCGTAGTTCACTTCCATCGGCTCACCCTGATGCGGACAGTCGACCCTGAGGTGGCCTGGCTCCTGACACCTCCAGCATACCACGGGAGGCGGAACCGCAGGGGGCACATTCCGTGCAGGTCTCTCTGTCGCCGGTCGTCGGAACTGGGGTGGAGGCCTCCGGGGTTTGACTGGCCCTTCCCAGCAAGACTCCCTGCAGGTTTCTGGTGGCCTCGTAACGCTCCACCAGATCAACCATTTCAAGGGCATTAGTGGGGGATACCTGGCCAATCCAGTGCTGAAGGGGGTAAGGTAGGGCCCTCCAGAACATGTCGGCCAGCAAACGGTCCAGCATAGCCGTCGGACTTAGAACCTCAGGCTGCAGCCACTTTTGCAACCTGTGCAGCAACTCATAGTACTGCGGCCGGGCGGGTTCAGCCGATTTAAAGTCCCACTGGTGGACCCGCTGAGCCCGGACTAACACGTTCACCCCCAGTCTGGCCAGGATCTCCCCCTTCACCGTGGGGTAATCAGCAGCCTGGTCATCTGCTAGGTCAAAAAAAACCTGCTGGGGTCCGGATGCCAGGAACGGAGCGACCACCTCGGCCCACTGGTCACGGGGTAACTTTTCCCTCACGGCTACCTTCTCAAAGACCGCCAGATACGTCTCAACGTCGTCCGAGGGGGTCATTTTTGGGATCGCCGCACGGACCGCTTTCCGGGCATCATGGACATGGTGGGACGCTCCTGCAGCTTGTAAAGCCATCACGTGCTGTAATAGTAGCTGGTTGGTCTCCCGCTGCTGCACGTTAGCCTCTATGAGAGCTTTCACAGCAGCCTCCATGTTGCCAGAAATTACTGCTTGTAGCTTTGCTGGTTTAATATATTCCATGCACTCGTGCCCAGCAAAACAAACAAACTTCGGCATTCACGCCAGCCTCACTGCGCATGCCCGCATCCGACACCAAATGTGGGGAGTCGCTCTGGTAGATAGCGGTGCGGGTGCAGTACAGAGGCAAAAGGGAGTCCAGAAGGTGCAGCAAACAGTGTTTAATTCACACTTGCACAAAAACAAACGATATAAACAGTCTCTTGGTGTTCGTTCACACATACCAGAAATCATGAGGCAAAACAAAACAGTCCAAATCAGGTTCTAGTCACCTGGGAGGTTTTAGGTGCAGGTTCGCACCTGGCTGTCAGTCCAGCCGCAAGACAGTCGCCGTCAGGCTTCCAGGTCGTCTGCACTCCTCCTTGCTGGGCTCTTGCGTCCAGCCCAGGGAACTTCCAAACACAAGTGACTCCACAGCCTAACAGCAGCTCCAGGACAATCACCCCCACCTGCTGGCGCTGGCTGTGTTTTAAAGCCCAGCAAAGTCCGGCCTGGACCGTGGGGAGTAGGCACCCACCCAACTCTTTGCCTACTCCCAGTAAGAGCCGGCCCGGATTGGCTTTGCAGCCAAACTAACTATAAATGTCAAGCAGCACTAGCTGCTGCTGACACATAAAACCCGGCTCTCACCTCACCGAGGCCAGGAACCTCGGTGACACGTACCTGCCATCGACCACGGTACCTTGCACCTTACCACACACCATAGAGTGTTCAGGTATTACCACCATACTATGCTCAGATTATATCACCATACAGTGCTTAAATAATACCACCATAAAGTGTTCAGGTATTACCACCATACTATGCTCAGATTATATCACCATACAGTGCTTAAATAATACCACCATAAAGTGTTCAGGTATTACCACCATACTATGCTCAGATTATATCACCATACAGTGCTTAAATAATACCACCATAGACTGTGCAGGTATTACCACCATACTATGCTCAGATTATATCACCATACAGTGCTTAAATAATACCACCATAGACTGTGCAGGTATTACCACCATACTATGCTCAGATTATATCACCATACAGTGCTTAAATAATACCGCCATAGACTGTGCAGGTATTACCACCATACTATGCTCAGATTATATCACCATACAGTGCTTAAATAATACCGCCATAGACTGTGCAGGTATTACCACCATACTATGCTCAGATTATATCACCATACAGTGCTTAAATAATACCACCATAAAGTGTTCAGGTATTACCACCATACTATGCTCAGATTATATCACCATACAGTGCTTAAATAATACCGCCATAGACTGTGCAGGTATTACCACCATACTATGCTCAGATTATATCACCATACAGTGCTTAAATAATACCACCATAAAGTGTTCAGGTATTACCACCATACTATGCTCAGATTATATCACCATACAGTGCTTAAATAATACCACCATAAAGTGTTCAGGTATTACCACCATACTATGCTCAGATTATATCACCATACAGTGCTTAAATAATACCGCCATAGACTGTGCAGGTATTACCACCATACTATGCTCAGATTATATCACCATACAGTGCTTAAATAATACCACCATAAAGTGTTCAGGTATTACCACCATACTATGCTCAGATTATATCACCATACAGTGCTTAAATAATACCGCCATAGACTGTGCAGGTATTACCACCATACTATGCTCAGATTATATCACCATACAGTGCTTAAATAATACCGCCATAGACTGTGCAGGTATTACCACCATATTATGCTCATATTATATCACATACAGTGCTTAAATAATACCGCCATAGAGTGTTCAGGTATTACCACCATACTATGCTCAGATTATATCACAATAGAGTGTTCAGGTATTACCACCATACTATGCTCATATTATATCACCATACAGTGCTTAAATAATACCGCCATAGAGTGTTCAGGTATTGCCACCATACTATGCTCATATTATATCACCATACAGTGCTTAAATAATGCCACCATAGAGTGTGCAGGTATTACCACCATACTATGCTCAGATTATATCACCATACAGTGCTTAAATAATACCGCCATAGACTGTGCAGGTATTACCACCATACTATGCTCAGATTATATCACCATACAGTGCTTAAATAATACCACCATAAAGTGTTCAGGTATTACCACCATACTATGCTCAGATTATATCACCATACAGTGCTTAAATAATACCGCCATAGACTGTGCAGGTATTACCACCATACTATGCTCAGATTATATCACCATACAGTGCTTAAATAATACCACCATAAAGTGTTCAGGTATTACCACCATACTATGCTCAGATTATATCACCATACAGTGCTTAAATAATACCACCATAAAGTGTTCAGGTATTACCACCATACTATGCTCAGATTATATCACCATACAGTGCTTAAATAATACCGCCATAGACTGTGCAGGTATTACCACCATACTATGCTCAGATTATATCACCATACAGTGCTTAAATAATACCACCATAAAGTGTTCAGGTATTACCACCATACTATGCTCAGATTATATCACCATACAGTGCTTAAATAATACCGCCATAGACTGTGCAGGTATTACCACCATATTATGCTCATATTATATCACCATACAGTGCTTAAATAATACCGCCATAGAGTGTTCAGGTATTACCACCATACTATGCTCAGATTATATCACAATAGAGTGTTCAGGTATTACCACCATACTATGCTCATATTATATCACCATACAGTGCTTAAATAATACCGCCATAGAGTGTTCAGGTATTGCCACCATACTATGCTCATATTATATCACCATACAGTGCTTAAATAATGCCACCATAGAGTGTGCAGGTATTACCACCATACTATGCTCAGATTATATCACCATACAGTGCTTAAATAATACCGCCATAGACTGTGCAGGTATTACCACCATACTATGCTCAGATTATATCACCATACAGTGCTTAAATAATACCACCATAAAGTGTTCAGGTATTACCACCATACTATGCTCAGATTATATCACCATACAGTGCTTAAATAATGCCACCATAAAGTGTTCAGGTATTACCACCATACTATGCTCAGATTATATCACCATACAGTGCTTAAATAATACCGCCATAGACTGTGCAGGTATTACCACCATACTATGCTCAGATTATATCACCATACAGTGCTTAAATAATACCACCATAAAGTGTTCAGGTATTACCACCATACTATGCTCAGATTATATCACCATACAGTGCTTAAATAATACCGCCATAGACTGTGCAGGTATTACCACCATATTATGCTCATATTATATCACCATACAGTGCTTAAATAATACCGCCATAGAGTGTTCAGGTATTGCCACCATACTATGCTCATATTATATCACCATACAGTGCTTAAATAATACCACCATAGAGTGTGCAGGTATTACCACCTTACTATGCTCAGATTATATCACCATACAGTGCTTAAATAATACCACCATAAAGTGTTCAGGTATTACCACCATACTATGCTCAGATTATATCACCATACAGTGCTTAAATAATACCGCCATAGACTGTGCAGGTATTACCACCATACTATGCTCATATTATATCACCATACAGTGCTTAAATAATACCACCATAAAGTGTTCAGGTATTACCACCATACTATGCTCAGATTATATCACCATACAGTGCTTAAATAATACCGCCATAGACTGTGCAGGTTTTACCACCATATTATGCTCATATTATATCACCATACAGTGCTTAAATAATACCGCCATAGAGTGTTCAGGTATTACCACCATACTATGCTCATATTATATCACCATACAGTGCTTAAATAATACCACCATAAAGTGTTCAGGTATTACCACCATACTATGCTCATATTATATCACCATACAGTGCTTAAATAATACCACCATAAAGTGTGCAGGTATTGCCACCATACTATGCTCAGATTATATCACCATACAGTGCTTAAATAATACCACCATAGAGTGTGCAGGTATTACCACCATACTATGCTCATATTATATCACCGTACAGTGCTTAAATAATACCGCCATAGAGTGTTCAGGTATTACCGCCATACTATGCTCATATTATATCACCATACAGTGCTTAAATAATACCGCCATAGAGTGTTCAGGTATTACCACCATACTATGCTCAGATTATATCACCATACAGTGCTTAAATAATACCACCATAGAGTGTGCAGGTATTACCACCATACTATGCTCAGATTATATCACCATACAGTGCTTAAATAATACCACCATAAAGTGTTCAGGTATTACCACCATACTATGCTCAGATTATATCACCATACAGTGCTTAAATAATACCACCATAGAGTGTTCAGGTATTACCACCATACCATGCTCAGATTATATCACCATACAGTGCTTAAATAATACCGCCATAGAGTGTTCAGGTATTACCACCATACTATGCTCAGATTATATCACCATACAGTGCTTAAATAATACCACCATAGAGTGTGCAGGTATTACCACCATACTATGCTCAGATTATATCACCATACAGTGCTTAAATAATACCACCATAGAGTGTTCAGGTATTACCACCATACCATGCTCAGATTATATCACCATACAGTGCTTAAATAATACCGCCATAGAGTGTTCAGGTATTACCACCATACTATGCTCAGATTATATCACCATACAGTGCTTAAATAATACCGCCATAGACTGTGCAGGTATTACCACCATACTATGCTCAGATTATATCACCATACAGTGCTTAAATAATACCGCCATAGACTGTGCAGGTATTACCACCATACTATGCTCAGATTATATCACCGTAGAGTGTGCAGGTATTACCACCATAGTATGCTCAGATTATATCACCATAGAGTGTGCAGGTATTACCACCATAGAGTGTGCAGGTATTACCACCATACTATGCTCAGATTATATCACCGTAGAGTGTGCAGGTATTACCACCATAGAGTGTTCAGGTATTACCACCATAGAGTGTGCAGGTATTACCACCATACTATGCTCAGATTTTATCACCATACAGTGTGCAGGTATTACCACCATAGAGTGTGCAGGTATTACCACCTTACTATGCTCAGATTATATCACCGTAGAGTGTGCAGGTATTACCACCATACCATGATTTCATAACACTGTAATAAAATACCACCATATATATATATTTTTTTTAATTCTGCCTGAAGAAGGACCCCTGTGCACTGCAAGCTAGCCGTGTGGTTTCGGCAGGTTAGCCCATAAAGGTATCACTCCCATAACACGTTTGTATTTATTAACACAAAGGTTTTCAACGTCCCATCATTTATTTCACGGTACTACGCACATCTTGAGCTACACATACTGACTACAGTATGACACCCATTCGATAACCCAGCCCACCGCTGCCCATTCATCCGCCGAACAATGCACCGCTAATCTGTAAAACCTCTGCCCTCTCCGACCACGTCTGACCATAACTGTGGCCGGGTTGTCAGCTGTTGCAATAGAAGAGTACTCAGAGGACTACACCCCGATCATCCCACTGGTAAAGCATATAACTCTGGTGATGAGGAGTGAAGAACGGGACGCTGCCCAAGGGTCCATTCACATGTCCGTGTGTGTTTTGCGGATCCATGGATCCGCGGTCCGCAAATTTCTATGTTCTATTTTTTTCGGGAACGCGATTGCGGACCCGGAAGTGCGGATTCGCAATTGCGGACCCGGCCGGGACATCATCTGTCCCCATTGAAATTAATGGGTCCGCAATTCTGTTCCGCAAAATGCAGAACAGAATTGCGGACGTGTGAATGGAGCCTTACACTTTGTGTCTCGCCTTGGTCAATTCCAATCCCTACTGAGAAATTCTGTTTATTGTCATAATGGATCATTGAGGGATATGTCTACAATTGGGAAGAATATGGGAGTCATGACTGATGATAACTGAGGATAGCTGAGGATAGCTGAGGATAGCTGAGGATAGCTGAGGATAGCTGAGGATAACTGAGGATAGCTGAGGATAGCTGATGATAGCTGAGCATAGCTGAGGATAGCTGAGGATAGCTGAGGATAGCTGAGCATAGCTGAGGATAGCTGAGGATAGCTGAGGATAGCTGAGGATAGCTGAGGATAGCTGAGCATAGCTGAGGATAGCTGAGGATAGCTGAGGATAGCTGAGGATAGCTGAGGATAGCTGAGCATAGCTGAGGATAGCTGAGGATAGCTGAGGATAGCTGATGATAGCTGAGGATAACTGAGGATAGCTGAGGATAGCTGAGGATAGCTGAGGATAACTGAGGATAGCTGAGGATAGCTGAGGATAGCTGAGGATAACTGAGGATAGCTGATGATAGCTGAGGATAACTGAGGATAGCTGAGGATAGCTGGGGATAGCTGAGGATAGCTGAGGATAGCTGAGGATAGCTGAGGATAACTGAGGATAGCTGAGGATAACTGAGGATAGCTGAGGATAGCTGAGGATAGCTGAGGATAGCTGAGCATAGCTGATGATAGCTGAGGATAGCTGAGGATAGCTGAGGATAACTGAGGATAGCTGAGGATAACTGAGAATAACTGAGGATAACTGAGGATAACTGAGGATAGCTGAGGATAGCTGAGCATAGCTGAGCATAGCTGATGATAGCTGAGCATAGCTGATGATAGCTGAGCATAGCTGATGATAGCTGAGCATAGCTGATGATAGCTGAGGATAGCTGATGATAGCTGAGCATAGCTGATGATAGCTGAGCATAGCTGAGGATAGCTGATGATATCTAAGGATAACTGAGGATAGCTGAGGATAGCTGAGGATAGCTGAGGATAGCTGGGGATAACTGAGGCAGCACGGTGGCTCAGTGGTTAGCACTAGTGCCTTGCAGTGCTGGGGTTCTAGGTTTAAATCTGACCAAGGACCACAGTCCACATCTGCATGGAGTTTGTATGTTCTCCCCATGGTTCTGTGGGTTTCCTCCCGGCTCTCCGGTTTTCTCCCACACTCCACAGACATATAGATGTGAGTCCCGTTGGGGACAGTGAGTGATGCTAATGTCTGTAAAGCGCTGCAAAATATGTGCATAAAATAAACTGAGTGCACAATGTCAGTCTGCTGCATGAAAAGCCGCTTATGAGCGGTGTGTGGTGAATGATAGATGTAGAAGGCTACATGCACTTACAGTCTCTACTAAACACATATACTTATTCATGTAGGAATAGAATGAAAAGACTGACACACAGAGGAGTATGAGAAATCAGGACAGGGATCGGACAACCAAGGAGGAAGGAATAATTATACAATCAAAAGCCCAAATTTACCATGAAAGCCCTCTCACCCCCATCACACGGCTCGCTGCCCCCCGTATGTCCTACTACCTGTGTGCACTTACTGTTCAGAGAGCAAGATAAGCCGGAGCCTTCCTACATGGCACACAGCAAGCGGAGGCTTTAATATCAGCCTCACACTAATTGCGTCTGATCTCACACAGATTCCTAGGGAACATCGGGGACTTGTTCACCAGTCTGGGGACTCATCTCCTCCGTCTCCACCAAGACTCATAGTCAGAAAATCTAAAGGTTAAGACTGAAAGTCTCAAAAGAACTTGGATCAGTAAATGGAAGAGGCGATCATCAACAAAATAAACTGCGACTTATGCGACGTCCCACTAGGCCGGGTCTGGGGTATCCATTGCCCCTTAGGAGGTTTCTACGAAATATGTCCCTCTTATAGAGCAATTAATCGTGACGCCAGCTGCCGTGAAGCAGCGAGAACTTGGAGTCCCCTTTGTAGATGGTAGTGTTGGTTCCCAAGGGTAGGATTGCCAGAGTGGTGCAAGGTGGCCTACGGTCTCTGTAGATGTTGTATACACGTGTCATGGTGTTCCTACCTGGATACGGTTGGATCCCAGATGTAGTGTGGTCCGAAGCAGTGCAAAGGGGTTGAGAACTTGGATGGTGTAGAACAAAGTTGAGTCCAGATTTGGCAAACAGTTTTGAACAGTTGCTTTTACTTGGCATAAACGGTAATCCATACAGTTTCCAGACTTTATCTTGGTTTCCAATAGGTTTCAGCAGGCAAATGGCAGGCAACTACTTTCTCTGCAAACTCTCTACAAACTCCTCTCTGCTGTATCCTCTCTGTTACTCTCTTAGCTCAGCTATGTCAGTAGTCAGTTTTTTACTGTAGAAAATCCTAGGAATTTCTTGTCCTGGTTAGGAGTACCTGAAGCTCACCTATGCTTGGTGTTGCACAACCGCCAGTGATAAGGCTGGGCTAACAGAACCTGGCCTGCTGCCTTCCCCTTGAGGGGGTACTTTTACACTCTTACAACCTCTCCCCAGGAGGGGTAGGCTGGAACTGACTGCTCACTAGCTAACTAATCCTCTCTTTCTTCTCCCTCTAGAAGGAGAGAGAATGGACAATCCAGTCTATTCCCTGGAACTAGCTCTGCCACATGTTGCTGCCACCTCCTGGTAGACCAGGCAATTACATGAACATTACAGTTTTACATGAATAAATTTGCACAGTGAAGATAAATATATTACTGAATTAGATGACACTTTATATTAGCCTATAGGAAGTGGTAGCAAGGTGCCAAGGAGTGGTAATGGCACTCTGGGACATTAAACTTATGGATGAATATAACGAGGGAATGTAATAATCATGATCTCAACAGAAGGGAATGGCAGTACTAATACACACTGTTAGATCAGGCCGTCTGCCTGACACCTTCTACTGTAAGCGCATGACACAAGGTTCTGACAACCTGATCTCCTCCAACATCATAACGCCAGGCCGCATCCTGCAATAATGTAAAACATGAGGCCCGAATCACTCAGCATCCACATTGCCTGTGAACTAAGACAAATCACAGGGCACCAGTGGTGCTATCAGAAGGGCACCCGCTGGTCTAAGACTATGACACCATTGTTTCAGAGAACATGTCCACTCTTTGCCCATAGGATAAGTGGTAATCACAGGACATTATCTTAGCCCGATGATGTCTTCAATGTAACAACACCTCTTTACATGCCTAGATGCCTTCTAACGTCCTGGCCTCTCCTAAAGGTCTTCACTGTGCAGTAAGCATGTACAGTTACTTCAGACCTCAGCAACGTGTCCTGGTACCTGGTACTACTAACCATCTACATTACAAGGAATTAAAGGGAAAGAAAGGCTAAAAAATACACCTTGCACACATTCCACCCCTGGTTTTTCCACTTCAATTCATTACCACGAATTTCAGGAAAAATTTGATCCATCACGAAGTGGAATTTCCTGGTGCTCCTTGGTAACGAAATGCAATTTTTCTAAAATGTAAAATAGTAACATAGTCTACAAGGCTGAAAAAAGCCCTCTGTCCATCCAGTTCAGCCTCTTATCTTGCAAGTTGATCCATAAAAAACCCCTGTGAGGCAGAAGCCAATTTTGCCCACTTAAGGGGGAAAAAAACACTTCCCGACTTCAATCAGGCATTAGAATAACTCCCTGGATCAATGACCCTTCTCTAGTAGCTATAGCCTGTAATATTATTACTAGAGATGAGCGAATTTCTCAAAAATTCGATTTGGCCGGTTAGCCAAATTTTCTGAAAAAATTAGTTTCGATCCGAATATATTTGCGGCGAATCGCGATTAAAAAACAGCTATTTCCGGGCTGCAGAGAGCCTTTATAGGGGTGTAGAACACTGTGCCTTGCAGTAACACACATAGGGAGTCTGCTGTGGTAGTGAAATAATACTGTGAGTCCGTATGACATGCACATGACAGGTGTCGCTCTTAGAGTCACTGCACACTTCACTTATTTGGGGGGTCATGGGGTCAAAGCTGACCAAATAACTCAAGTATGAACTCAGCCTTACAGGTCGATGTTAGCGCCAAGAAGAAGCACACTCCTTTTGCACAGTCCTCAGCTGATTCCACATAGATGTCTACAGAATCTGTTCTATTAAACGCTTATACAAGTAGAGCCTCCGACAGAGTGGTTAGGGTGTCAGCAGTAAGTTTGTGTTGACATCACTGATTATTTTACCCTTCCTCTGATCTGTCAGAACAATAACCCCCAAAAAACGGATCCTGTCTGTTGAGCATCTGCCTTTAATCCGTCGACATTTGGTCAGTATGTAATCCATCAGTATTACTAATGCCAAAAAAAACAGGAGTGGATCCAAAACAGAGATGACACGTGAATGGAATATTTGCATGTCTTCTGTGTTTTGTACCCACTCCTGATTTTGGCTACCAAACACAAGCCAATTCTGATGGGACCATACAGGCCTTACAGCTGCTACACAGACAGGATCCGTTGTGCATCTCATTTTTTCTTTCTTCTGACAGATCAGAAGAAAGGTCAAATAAATGATGATGTCAGCCAGGCAGAAAGGCAAAATAGTGGACCAGTCATGAAGTGGGGAGGGTGGGAACAGCATGAGAAGTCCACAGAGTGGCCCTATGACATAGTGGTGAGGTGGAAGCAGCATGAGGAGACCACAGAGTGGCACAATTACAGAGTCTGTAGATGGCAGCAGTATGACGAGGCCAGCAAGTGGCAAGGTAACATAGTGTGCAGATGGCAGCAGCAGGGGGAGACCACAGAGTGGCAAGGTGACATAGTGTGAAGAATGCAGCAGCATGATCCCACAGAGTGGAAAAGTGACATAGTGTGGTGGTGGCAGTGGCAGCAGCATGATCCCACAGAGTCGCAAGGTGACATAGTGTGAAGATGGCAGCAGCAGGGGGAGACCACAGAGTGGCAAGGTGACATAGTGTGAAGAATGCAGCAGCAGGATAACAGAGTGGCAAGGTGACATAGTGTGGAGATAGCAGCAGCAGGAAGAGACCACAGAGTGGCAAGCTGACATAGTCTGGAGATGGCAGCAGCAGGTGGAGGCCACAGAGTGGCAAGGTGACATAGTCTGGAGATGGCAGCAGCAGGAGGATACCACAGAGTGGCAAGGTGACATATTTTGGAGATGGCAGCATCAGCTGCATCAGGAGACCACAAAGTGACCCGTTAACAGAGTGAGGCGGTGGGTGGCAATGCCAGTACCCGCTGCCGAAGGTGGGTGAAATAAGGAGCTCTTGGCATCAGATGTGTGGCATCAGGCGGGTTGCAGCATCAAAGTAGTAGCTGAGGCAGGAAGTCAGAAGAATCCGGTCTCTTGTATCAAAGTGTTGGTGTGGCACCATGGATGATCTAGCCTGATGCATCAGGAATTGGTGGTTGGAAATCCTGTCGGATCCATGACCTGATTCATCTTGACAAAGCTGCTCATCAGCGACTGTAGACTCAGGCTGCTGCTGATTGAGCTGGTACTGCTCCTGCCCCCCCTCTCCAGCAGCCATGGCAGTGGAACGTGAGCGCAGAGGGCCCCACGGTCAGACCTGCGAGAGGATGGACAATGGGGCCGATAGGATATATAGGATGTCTCTGTAATAGTTTAGTTTGTCCTCCCTCTCGGTGGGTGTAAAAAAGGCCCCCAGTCTGGAAAAGTATACTCCCTTTTTATCACTAAAACTCTTGCAAGCAAGCCCAGGGGTAGCTCCCCCTAACTGCATAGGTTTGTCACCAGGCATAAATTCAGGAGTCTCTCCACCCAAAGTCTCAGAGGAAGCCGCCACGTTATATGATGGGTCACCCTGACAGTGAGGGACCTTAGATCTCTCTCTCAGGCGTCTATCAATACGTACGGCAAGTGACATAGCCGCTTCCAATGACTCAGGATTTTTGTGAAAGGTCAACGCGTCCTTTAGCCTCTTAGATAATTCCTGACAGAAGTGGCTCCGGAGAGCTGGATCATTCCACTCCGTATCCATAGCCCATCTCCTAAATTCAGAGCAAAATATCTCTGCGGAATGCTCTCCCTGCTGTAAACCACGCAAATTAGTCTTAGGCCAGAAACATCTGATCTGGATCATCGTAGATAGCTCTACCGACCGGAGGGACTGTGAACTGGTCAGTAGAGAAAAAGCCTAAGACTGAGCATCCCCTTCAAACAATGAAATGATAATGCCAACTCTTTGACTCTCATCCATTCCCCAGATGAGAGCGGACGTAACTTAAATTATAACTTACACGACTCTCTGAACCAAATAAATTATTGCTTCCCCCAAAAATCTGTCCGGAAGAGCAACCTTAGGTTCAGGACAGGCCTGGTAACTACTACTGGCACCAGCAGCTTGTGATTAAAGATGTCCCGAACTATTCGCCTGTGAACAGTTTCCGGCGAACATCGCTTGTTCGCATTCACCGCGGCGGATGAACATATGCGATTTCGGGTCTGCCCCCGATACATCATCATTCAGCAAACTTTGACCCTGTACCTCCCAGTCAGCAGACACATTCCAGCCAATCAGCAGCATACCCTCCCTCCCTGACCCTCCCATCTCCTATCAAAAAGCAAGGACAGCATCCATCTTAGATTCCTTCTGTAGCTGCAGTGTTAGTTAGAGCAGGGAGAGTGCTGCTGCTGCTGAATTATTAGGGAAAGCGTTAGCTACTAGTGTTCTGTGTCCATTCCAGTCCTCAAAGACTCATCTGCTGTAAGGACAGCGTCCTGACAGCACCCCAAAAAGCCCTTTTAAGGGCTGGTACATCATAGAAACATAAAATGTCTCAGCAGATAAGAACCATTTGGCCCATCTAGTCTGCCCAATATACTGAATACTATGAGTAGCCCCCGGCCCTATCTTATATGAAGGATGGCCTTATACCCAATATGCTGAATACTATGACTAGCCCCCGGCCCTATCTTATATGAAGGATGGCCTTATGCCCAATATGCTGAATACTATGACTAGCCCCCGGCCCTATCTTATATGAAGGATGGCCTTATGCCCAATATACTGAATACTATGAATAGCCCCCGGCCTTATCTTATATGAAGGATGGCCTTATGCCCAATATACTGAATACTATGACTAGCCCCCGGCCCTATCTAATATGAAGGATGGCCTTATACCCAATATACTGAATACTATGAATAGCCCCCGGCCTTATCTTATATGAAGGATGGCCTTATGCCCAATATACTGAATACTATGAATAGCCCTGGCCCTATCTTATATGAAGGATGGCCTTATACCCAATATACTGAATACTATGAATAGCCCCGGCCCTATCTTATATGAAGGATAGCCTTATGCCCAATATACTGAATACTATGACTAGCCCCGGCCCTATCTTATATGAAGGATGGCCTTATGCCCAATATGCTGAATAGTATGACTAGCCCTGGTCCTATCTTATATGAAGGATGGCCTTATGCCCAATATACTGAATACTATGACTAGCCCCGGCCCTATCTTATATGAAGGATGGCCTTATGCCCAATATACTGAATACTATGACTAGCCCCGGCCCTATCTTATATGAAGGATGGCCTTATGCCCAATATGCTGAATACTATGACTAGCCCCGGCCCTATCTTATATGAAGGATGGCCTTATGCCCAATATACTGAATACTATGACTAGCCCCGGCCCTATCTTATATGAAGGATGGCCTTATGCCCAATATACTGAATACTATGACTAGCCCCGGCACTATCTTATATGAAGGATAGCCTTATGCCCAATATACTGAATACTATGACTAGCCCCGGCCCTATCTTATATGAAGGATGGCCTTATGCCCAATATGCTGAATACTATGACTAGCCCCGGCACTATCTTATATGAAGGATGGCCTTATGCCCAATATACTGAATACTATGAATAGCCCCGGTCCTATCTTATATGAAGGATGGCCTTATGCCCAATATACTGAATACTATGAATAGCCCCGGCACTATCTTATATGAAGGATAGCCTTATGCCCAATATACTGAATACTATGAATAGCCCCGGCCCTATCTTATATGAAGGATGGCCTTATGCCCAATATACTGAATACTATGAGTAGCCCCCGGCCCTATCTTATATGAAGGATGGCCTTATGCCCAATATACTGAATCCTATGACTAGCCCCGGACCTATCTTATATGAAGGATGGCCTTATGCCCAATATACTGAATCCTATGACTAGCCCCGGCCCTATCTTATATGAAGGATGGCCTTATGCCCAATATACTGAATACTATGACTAGCCCCCGGCCCTATCTTATATAAAGGACGGCCTTATGCCCAATATCCTGAATACTATGACTAGCCCCCGGCCCTATCTTATATGAAGGAAGGCCTTATGCCCAATATACTGAATACTATGAATAGCCCCCGGTCCTATCTTATATGAAGGACAGCCTTATGCCCAATATACTGAATACTATGAATAGCCCCCGGCCCTATCTTATATGAAGGACAGCCTTATGCCCAATATACTGAATACTATGAATAGCCCCCGGCCCTATCTTATATGAAGGATAGCCTTATGCCCAATATACTGAATCCTATGAGTAGCCCCCGGCCCTATCTTATATGAAGGAAGGCCTTATGCCCAATATACTGAATACTATGACTATCCCCGGCACTATCTTATATGAAGGAAGGCCTTATGCCCAATATACTGAATACTATGAATAGCCCCGGCACTATATTATATGAAGGATGGCCTTATGCCCAATATACTAAATACTATGACTAGCCCCAGGCCCTATCTTATATGAAGGATGGCCTTATGCCCAATATACTGAATACTATGAATAGCCCCGGCCCTATATTATATGAAGGATGGCCTTATGCCCAATATACTGAATACTATGACTAGCCCCCGGCCCTATCTTATATGAAGGATAGCCTTATACCCAATATGCTGAATACTATGACTAGCCCCCGGCCCTATCTTATATGAAGGATAGCCTTATGCCCAATATACTGAATACTATGAATAGCCCCCGGCCCTATCTTATATGAAGGATAGCCTTATGCCCAATATACTGAATAATATGAATAGCCCCCGGCCGTATCTTATATGAAGGATGGCCTTATGCCCAATATGCTGAATACTATGAATAGCCCCGGCCCTATCTTATATGAAGGATGGCCTTATGCCCAATATACTGAATACTATGACTAGCCTCTGGCGCTATCTTATATGAAGGATGGCCTTATGCCCAATATACTGAATACTATGAATAGTCCCCGGCCCTATCTTATATGAAGGATGGCCTTATGCCCAATATACTGAATACTATGACTAGCCCCTGGCCCTATCTTATATGAAGGATGGCCTTATGCCCAATATACTGAATACTATGACTAGCTCCCTGGCTCTATCTTATATGAAGGATGGCCTTATGCCCAATATACTGAATACTATGAATAGCCCCCGGCCCTATCTTATATGAAGGATGGCCTTATGCCCAATATACTGAATACTATGATTAGCTCCCGGCCCTATCTTATATGAAGGATGGCCTTATGCCCAACATACTGAATACTATGAATAGCCCCGGCCCTATCTTATATGAAGGATGGCCTTATGCCCAATATACTGAATACTATGACTAGCCCCGGCCCTATCTTATATGAAGGATGGCCTTATGCCCAATATACTGAATACTATGACTAGCCCCCGGCCCTATCTTATATGAAGGATGGCCTTATGCCCAATATACTGAATACTATGAATAGCCCCGGCCCTATCTTATATGAAGGATGGCCTTATGCCCAATATACTGAATACTATGACTAGCCCCGGCCCTATCTTATATGAAGAGATGGCCTTATGCCCAATATACTGAATACTATGACTAGCCCCGGCCCTATCTTATATGAAGGATGGCCTTATGCCCAATATACTGAATACTATGAATAGCCCCCGGCCCTATCTTATATGAAGGATGGCCTTATGCCCAATATACTGAATACTATGACTAGCTCCCGGCCCTATCTTATATGAAGGATGGCCTTATGCCCAATATACTGAATACTATATGACTAGCCCCGGCCCTATCTTATATGAAGGATGGCCTTATGCCCAATATACTGAATACTATGACTAGCCCCCGGCCCTATCTTATATGAAGGATGGCCTTATGCCCAATATACTGAATACTATGAATAGCCCCGGCCCTATCTTATATGAAGGATGGCCTTATGCCCAATATACTGAATACTATGACTAGCCCCCGGCCCTATCTTATATGAAGGATGGCCTTATGCCCAATATACTGAATACTATGAATAGCCCTCGGCCCTATCTTATATGAAGGATAGCCTTATGCCCAATATACTGAATACTATGAATAGCCCCGGCCCTATCTTATATGAAGGATGGCCTTATGCCCAATATACTGAATACTATGACTAGCCCCCGGCCCTATCTTATATGAAGGATGGCCTTATGCCCAATATACTGAATATTATGAATAGCCCCTGGCCCTATCTTATATGAAGGATGGCCTTATGCCCAATATACTGAATACTATGAATAGCCCCCGGCCCTATCTTATATGAAGGATGGCCTTATGCCCAATATACTGAATACTATGACCAGCCCCGGCCCTATCTTATATGAAGGATGGCCTTATGCCCAATATACTGAATACTATGAATAGCCCCCGGCCCTATCTTATATGAAGGATGGCCTTATGCCCAATATACTGAATACTATGAATAGCCCCGGCCCTATCTTATATGAAGGATGGCCTTATGCCCAATATACTGAATACTATGACTAGCCCCGGCCCTATCTTATATGAAGGATGGCCTTATGCCCAATATACTGAATACTATGACTAGCCCCCGGCCCTATCTTATATGAAGGATGGCCTTATGCCCAATATGCTGAATACTATGACTAGCCCCGGCCCTATCTTATATGAAGGGATGGCCTTATGCCCAATATACTGAATACTATGACTAGCCCCAGGCCCTATCTTATATGAAGGATGGCCTTATGCCCAATATACTGAATACTATGAATAGCCCCGGCCCTATCTTATATGAAGGATGGCCTTATGCCCAATATACTGAATACTATAGACTAGCCCCGGCCCTATCTTATATGAAGGATGGCCTTATGCCCAATATACTGAATACTATGACATAGCCCCCGGCCCTATCTTATATGAAGGATGGCCTTATGCCCAATATACTGAATACTATGACTAGCCCCTGGCCCTATCTTATATGAAGGATGGCCTTATGCCCAATATACTGAATACTATGACTAGCCCCAGGCCCTATCTTATATGAAGGATGGCCTTATGCCCAATATACTGAATACTATGAATAGCCCCAGGCCCTATCTTATATGAAGGATGGCCTTATGCCCAATATACTGAATACTATGAATAGCCCCCGGCCCTATCTTATATGAAGGATGGCCTATGCCCAATATACTGAATACTATGACTAGCCCCTGGCCCTATCTTATATGAAGGATGGCCTTATGCCCAATATACTGAATACTATGACTAGCCCCTGGCCCTATCTTATATGAAGGATGGCCTTATGCCCAATATACTGAATACTATGACTAGCCCCTGGCCCTATCTTATATGAAGGATGGCCTTATGCCCAATATACTGAATACTATGACTAGCCCCGGCCCTATCTTATATGAAGGATGGCCTTATGCCCAATATACTGAATACTATGACTAGCCCTCGGCCCTATCTTATATGAAGGATGGCCTTATGCCCAATATACTGAATACTATGACTAGCCCCGGCCCTATCTTATATGAAGGATGGCCTTATGCCCAATATACTGAATACTATGACTAGCCCCCTGGCCCTATCTTATATGAAGGATGGCCTTATGCCCAATATACTGAATACTATGACATAGCCCCGCCCTATCTTATATGAAGGATGGCCTTATGCCCAATATACTGAATACTATGACTAGCCCCCGGCCCTATCTTATATGAAGGATGGCCTTATGCCCAATATACTGAATACTATGACTAGCCCCGGCCCTATCTTATATGAAGGATGGCCTTATGCCCAATATACTGAATACTATGACTAGCCCCTGGCCCTATCTTATATGAAGGATGGCCTTATGCCCAATATACTGAATACTATGACTAGCCCCGGCCCTATCTTATATGAAGGATGGCCTTATGCCCAATATACTGAATACTATGACTAGCCCTGGCCCTATCTTATATGAAGGATGGCCTTATGCCCAATATACTGAATACTATGACTAGCCCCGGCCCTATCTTATATGAAGGATGGCCTTATGCCCAATATACTGAATACTATGACTAGCCCCGGCCCTATCTTATATGAAGGATGGCCTTATGCCCAATATACTGAATACTATGAATAGCCCCGGCCCTATCTTATATGAAGGATGGCCTTATGCCCAATATACTGAATACTATGAATAGCCCCGGCCCTATCTTATATGAAGGACGGCCTTATGCCCAATATACTGAATACTATGAATAGCCCCGGCCCTATCTTATATGAAGGATGGCCTTATGCCCAATATACTGAATACTATGACTAGCCCCGGCCCTATCTTATATGAAGGATGGCCTTATGCCCAATATACTGAATACTATGACTAGCCCCCGGCCCTATCTTATATGAAGGATGGCCTTATGCCCAATATACTGAATACTATGAATAGCCCCTGGCCCTATCTTATATGAAGGATGGCCTTATGCCCAATATACTGAATACTATGACTAGCCCCCGGTCCTATCTTATATGAAGGATGGCCTTATGCCCAATATACTGAATACTATGACTAGCCCCCGGCCCTATCTTATATGAAGGATGGCCTTATGCCCAATATACTGAATACTATGACTAGCCCCTGGCCCTATCTTATATGAAGGATGGCCTTATGCCCAATATACTGAATACTATGACTAGCCCCGGCCCTATCTTATATGAAGGATAGCCTTATGCCCAATATACTGAATACTATGAATAGCCCCCGGCCCTATCTTATATGAAGGATGGCCTTATGCCCAATATACTGAATACTATGACTAGCCCCGGCCCTATCTTATATGAAGGATAGCCTTATGCCCAATATACTGAATACTATGACTAGCCCCGGCCCTATCTTATATGAAGGATAGCCTTATGCCCAATATACTGAATACTATGACTAGCCCCCGGCCCTATCTTATATGAAGGATGGCCTTATGCCCAATATACTGAATACTATGACTAGCCCCGGCCCTATCTTATATGAAGGATGGCCTTATGCCCAATATACTGAATACTATGACTAGCCCCCGGCCCTATCTTATATGAAGGATGGCCTTATGCCCAATATACTGAATACTATGACTAGTCCCGGCCCTATCTTATATGAAGGATGGCCTTATGCCCAATATACTGAATACTATGACTAGCCCTCGGCCCTATCTTATATGAAGGATGGCCTTATGCCCAATATACTGAATACTATGACTAGCCCCGGCCCTATCTTATATGAAGGATGGCCTTATGCCCAATATACTGAATACTATGAATAGCCCCGGCCCTATCTTATATGAAGGATAGCCTTATGCCCAATATACTGAATACTATGACTAGCCCTGGCCCTATCTTATATGAAGGATGGCCTTATGCCCAATATACTGAATACTATGAATAGCCCCGGCCCTATCTTATATGAAGGATGGCCTTATGCCCAATATACTGAATACTATGACTAGCCCCGGCCCTATCTTATATGAAGGATGGCCTTATGCCCAATATACTGAATACTATGAATAGCCCCGGCCCTATCTTATATGAAGGATGGCCTTATGCCCAATATACTGAATACTATGACTAGCCCCGGCCCTATCTTATATGAAGGATGGCCTTATGCCCAATATACTGAATACTATGAATAGCCCCAGCCCTATCTTATATGAAGGATAGCCTTATGCCCAATATACTGAATACTATGACTAGCCCCGGCCCTATCTTATATGAAGGATAGCCTTATGCCCAATATACTGAATACTATGACTAGCCCCTGCCCTATCTTATATGAAGGATAGGCCTTATGCCCAATATACTGAATACTATGAATAGCCCCGGCCCTATCTTATATGAAGGATGGCCTTATGCCCAATATACTGAATACTATGACTAGCCCCCGGCCCTATCTTATATGAAGGATGGCCTTATGCCCAATATACTGAATACTATGAATAGCCCCGGCCCTATCTTATATGAAGGATGGCCTTATGCCCAATATACTGAATACTATGACTAGCCCCTGGCCCTATCTTATATGAAGGATGGCCTTATGCCCAATATACTGAATACTATGACTAGCCCCTGGCCCTATCTTATATGAAGGATGGCCTTATGCCCAATATACTGAATACTATGAATAGCCCCCGGCCCTATCTTATATGAAGGATAGCCTATGCCCAATATACTGAATACTATGACTAGCCCTCGGCCCTATCTTATATGAAGGATGGCCTTATGCCCAATATACTGAATACTATGACTAGCCCCCGGCCCTATCTTATATGAAGGATGGCCTTATGCCCAATATACTGAATACTATGACTCAGCCCCTGGCCCTATCTTATATGAAGGATGGCCTTATGCCCAATATACTGAATACTATGAATAGCCCCGGCCCTATCTTATATGAAGGATGGCCTTATGCCCAATATACTGAATACTATGAATAGCCTCCGGCCCTATCTTATATGAAGGATGGCCTTATGCCCAATATACTGAATACTATGACTAGCCCCTGGCCCTATCTTATATGAAGGATGGCCTTATGCCCAATATACTGAATACTATGACTAGCCCCCGGCCCTATCTTATATGAAGGATGGCCTTATGCCCAATATACTGAATACTATGACTAGCCCCTGGTCCTATCTTATATGAAGGATGGCCTTATGCCCAATATACTGAATACTATGAATAGCCCCGGCCCTATCTTATATGAAGGACAGCCTTATGCCCAATATACTGAATACTATGAATAGCCCCTGGCCCTATCTTATATGAAGGATAGCCTTATGCCCAATATACTGAATACTATGAATAGCCCCCGGCCCTATCTTATATGAAGGATGGCCTTATGCCCAATATACTGAATACTATGACTAGCCCCGGCCCTATCTTATATGAAGGATAGCCTTATGCCCAATATACTGAATACTATGAATAGCCCCCGCCCTATCTTATATGAAGGATGGCCTTATGCCCAATATACTGAATACTATGACTAGCCCCCGGCCCTATCTTATATGAAGGATAGCCTTATGCCCAATATACTGAATACTATGACTAGCCCCTGGCCCTATCTTATATGAAGGATGGCCTTATGCCCAATATACTGAATACTATGAATAGCCCTCGGCCCTATCTTATATGAAGGATAGCCTTATGCCCAATATACTGAATACTATGAATAGCCCCGGCCCTATCTTATATGAAGGATGGCCTTATGCCCAATATACTGAATACTATGAATAGCCCCGGCCCTATCTTATATGAAGGATGGCCTTATGCCCAATATACTGAATACTATGACTAGCCCCGGCCCTATCTTATATGAAGGATAGCCTTATGCCCAATATACTGAATACTATGAATAGCCCCCGGCCCTATCTTATATGAAGGATAGCCTTATGCCCAATATACTGAATACTATGAATAGCCCCCGGCCGTATCTTATATGAAGGATGGCCTTATGCCCAATATGCTGAATACTATGAATAGCCCCCGGCCCTATCTTATATGAAGGATGGCCTTATGCCCAATATACTGAATACTATGACTAGCCCCCGGCCCTATCTTATATGAAGGATGGGCTTATGCCCAATATACTGAATACTATGAATAGCCCCGACCCTATCTTATATGAAGGATGGCCTTATGCCCAATATACTGAATACTATGACTAGCCCCTGGCGCAATCTTATATGAAGGATGGCCTTATGCCCAATATACTGAATACTATGAATAGTCCCCGGCCCTATCTTATATGAAGGATGGCCTTATGCCCAATATACTGAATACTATGACTAGCCCCCGGCCCTATCTTATATGAAGGATGGCCTTTGCCCAATATGCTGAATACTATGACTAGCCCCTGGCCCTATCTTATATGAAGGATGGCCTTATGCTCAATATACTGAATACTATGACTAGCCCCAGGCCTATCTTATATGAAGGATGGCCTTATGCCCAATATACTGAATACTATGAATAGCCCCCGGCCCTATCTTATATGAAGGATGGCCTTATGCCCAATATGCTGAATACTATATGACTAGCCCCTGGCCCTATCTTATATGAAGGATGGCCTTATGCCCAATATGCTGAATACTATATGACTAGCCCCTGGCCCTATCTTATATGAAGGATGGCCTTATGCCCAATATACTGAATCCTAGAATAGCCCCGGTCCTATCTTATATGAAGGATGGCCTTATGCCCAATATACTGAATACTATGAATAGCCCCCGGCCCTATCTTATATGAAGGATGGCCTTATGCCCAATATACTGAATCCTATGACTAGCCCCCGGCCCTATCTTATATGAAGGATGGCCTTATGCCCAATATACTGAATACTATGAATAGCCCCCGGCCCTATCTTATATGAAGGATGGCCTTATGCCCAATATACTGAATACTATGAATAGCCCCCGGCCCTATATTATATGAAGGATAGCCTTATGCCCAATGTACTGAATACTATGAGTAGCCCCCGGCCCTATCTTATATGAAGGATGGCCTTATGCCCAATATACTGAATACTATGAATAGCCCCGGCCCTATATTATATGAAGGATGGTCTTATGCCCAATATACTGAATACTATGAATAGTCCCCGGCCCTATCTTATATGAAGGATGGCCTTATGCCCAATATACTGAATACTATGACTAGCCCCAGGCCTATCTTATATGAAGGATGGCCTTATGCCCAATATACTGAACACTATGACTAGCCCCAGGCCCTATCTTATATGAAGGATGGCCTTATGCCCAATATACTGAATACTATGACTAGCCCCAGGCCCTATCTTATATGAAGGATGGCCTTATGCCCAATATACTGAATACTATGACTAGCCCCCGGCCCTCTCTTATATGAAGGATGGCCTTATACCCAATATACTGAATACTATGACTAGCCCCCGGCCCTATCTTATATGAAGGATGGCCTTATACCCAATATACTGAATACTATGACTAGCCCCCGTCCCTATCATATATGAAGGATGGCCTTATGCCCAATATACCGAATCCTATGACTAGCCCCCGGCCCTATCTTATATGAAGGATGGCCTTATGCCCAATATACTGAATACTATGACTAGCCCATGGCCCTATCTTATATGAAGGATGGCCTTATGCCCAATATACTGAATACTATGACTAGCCCCCGGCCCTATCTTATATGAAGGATGGCCTTATGCCCAATATACTGAATACTATGAATAGCCCCCGGCCCTATCTTATATGAAGGATGGCCTTATGCCCAATATACTGAATACTATGAATAGCCCCCGGCCCTATCTTATATGAAGGATAGCCTTATGCCCAATATACTGAATACTATGACTAGCCCCCGTCCCTATCTTATATGAAGGATGGCCTTATGCCCAATATACTGAATACTATGACTAGCCCCCGGCCCTATCTTATATGAAGGATAGCCTTATGCCCAATATACTGAATACTATGACTAGCCCCTGGCCCTATCTTATATGAAGGATGGCCTTATGCCCAATATACTGAATACTATGCATCTGAAGCTACCTACTGAATCAGCTCCTGGCCCTATCTTATATGAAGGATGGCCTTATGTCCAATATACTGAATACTATGACTAGCCCCCGGCCCTATCTTATATGAAGGATGGCCTTATGCCCAATATACTGAATACTATGACTAGCCCCCGGCCCTATCTTATATGAAGGATGGTCTCATGCCCAATATACTGAATACTATGACTAGCCCCCGGCCCTATCTTATATGAAGGATAGCCTTATGCCCAATATACTGAATACTATGAATAGCCCCCGGCCCTATCTTATATGAAGGATGGCCTTATGCCCAATATACTGAATCCTATGACTAGCCCCCGGTCCTATCTTATATGAAGGACAGCCTTATGCCCAATATACTGAATACTATGAATAGCCCCGTCCCTATCTTATATGAAGGATGGCCTTATGCCCAATATACTGAATCTTATGACTAGCCCCCGGCCCTATCTTATATGAAGGATGGCCTTATGCCCAATATACTGAATACTATGAATAGCCCCCGGCCCTATCTTATATGAAGGATAGCCTTATGCCCAATATACTGAATACTATGAATAGCCCCCGGCCCTATATTATATGAAGGATAGCCTTATGCCCAATATTCTGAATACTATGAATAGCCCCCGGCCCTATCTTATATGAAGGATAGCCTTATGCCCAATATACTGAATACTATGAATAGTCCCCGGCCCTATCTTATATGAAGGTTGGTCTTATGTCCAATATACTGAATACTATGACTAGCCCCCGGCCCTATCTTATATGAAGGATGGCCTTATGTCCAATATACTGAATCCTATTAATAGCCCCTGGCCCTATCTTATATGAAGGATAGCCTTATGCCCAATATACTGAATACTATGACTAGCCCCCGGCCCTATCTTATATGAAGGATGGCCTTATGCCCAATATACTGAATACTATGAGTAGCCCCCGGCCCTATCTTATATGAATGACGGCCTTATGCCCAATATACTGAATACTATGACTAGCCCCCGGCCGTATCTTATTTGAAGGATAGCCTTATGCCCAATATGCTGAATACTATGGATAGCCCCAGGCCCTATCTTATATGAAGGATGGCCTTATGCCCAATATACTGAATACTATGACTAGCCCCCGGCCCTATCTTATATGAAGGATGGCCTTATGCTCAATATACTGAATACTATGACTAGCCCCCGGCCCTATCTTATATGAAGGATGGCCTTATGCCCAATATACTGAATACTATGAGTAGCCCCCGGCCCTATCTTATATGAATGACGGCCTTATGCCCAATATACTGAATACTATGACTAGCCCCCGGCCGTATCTTATATGAAGGATAGCCTTATGCCCAATATGCTGAATACTATGGATAGCCCCAGGCCCTATCTTATATGAAGGATGGCCTTATGCCTATCCCATGCATGCTTAAACTCCTTCACTGTATTTGCAGCTACCACTTCTGCAGGAAGGCTATTCCATGCGTCCACTACTCTCTCAGTAAAGTAATTCTTCCTGATATTACTTTTAAACCTTTGCCCCTCTAATTTAAAACTATGTCCTCTTGTAGCAGTTTTTCTTCTTTTAAATATTCTCTCCTCTTTTACCGTGATGATTCCCTTTATGTATTTAACAGTTTCTATCATATCCCTTCTGTCTCTTCTTACTTCCAAGCTGTACATGTTAAGGTCCTTTAATCTTTCCTGGTAAGTCTGCTTTTTTTTTCTTTTTTATATATATATTGCAGTTGCCTGCCAGTGTGTGAGAGGCTGCAGGCCCACAGACTGCACTGTGTGCCCACCACTCATATAGGGTGGCACAGTACCTTGCAGATAAAGAAGTCATTAAAATTTTACCCTTTAATATAATTGCAGTTGCCTGCCAGTGTGTGTCAGGCCCACAGACTGTACTGTGCCCACTGCCAGTGCCCACCACTCATATCGGGTGTCTCCCAGTTTCTAAAATCTATTCCATACACCGGCCCCTGATAGGGGACGTAACAGGGATTAAACTGATAGGAATAGTACTACTTAACACACCGCTCATATAGGGTGGCGCAGTACATTGCGCGGTGCACGCGCAGTGCCCCAAATTTGAAGTAAGAGGACCGACCAACCATCTTTTTCCATCTCCCGGTTCCTAAAATCTATTCCATACAACGGCCCCCGATAGGGGACAAAACAGAGATTAAACTGGTAAGAACTGGTAAGGACAGCCTCCGCATTACTGAACGCTCATGCACAATGGCTGTAGGCTCATGCGTCCTTTTGCGGAGGTGACAAACCTGGTCAGTCAAACCCAAGGCAACATCATCAACTTCATCCCATATGCGTTTTTTCTGGAGCTCGAAGAGTGAGCAGAGAGAGGAGTCTGAAGAAGAGGAGTCAGAGGAGGAAGGTGGCTTTGAGGAGGTGGAAGACCAACCACAGCAGGTGTCCCAGGGGGCTTGTTGTCACCTTTCGGGGACCCTTGGTGTTGTACGTGGCTGGGTGGAGGAAGAAACCTTCAATGACATCACCGGGACGTGGCTAGCTTGGTATCCACCCTTGTGCAAATGAGGAGTTTGCGGTTGTGCAAATGGACTGTTTGCGGTTAAACAGGGATTCTGTCAGAGTTTGGTCTGTCACTGTGAAGCGGGCGTAACTCTTACACTACCTGATCGATACAACATCATACCTGATCGTATACACACACTGGATGTTTTAAAGCACGTTATTCTAAACAATTTAGGAATGTTAGGTGATTTATGCCCTTTATGGATTAAAACCCGACTCCGGCATGCCACAGTCCAGGTGTTAGACCCTTTGAAACAACTTTTCCATCACTTTTGTGGCCAGAAAGAGTCCCTGTGGGTTTTAAAATTCGCCTGCCTATTGAAGTCTATGGCGGTTCGCCTGGTTCTCCCGTTCGTGAACATTTTTGGAAGTTCGTGTTCGCTGTTCGCGAATAGAAAATTTTGTGTTCGTGGCATCTCTACCTGTGATCCCTGGATCTGTGTGCGGAGGTCGCTACCTCCAAAGACAGACCCTGCAATTGTCTAGCCAGTGCAGCGATAGGATCCATAGCTTCACTGACACAAACAAAAAATGAGGGTTTTCGACGGTTGATAATGTCACGTTAGTGATGTGGGAGGGAACACCACACCGACAACAGGAGGGAAGGGAAAAGGAACTAGGCCTCGAAGCTAAGGAAAGGGAAATTTACACCACCTATAGAAACCCTAATCCTAGCCCTGACTCCTATCCGTATGAACAGACCTTCAGGGTAGGAATGTTCATACACTGGATCCCATAAAGTCCATATATAAAATTTCCTTCTCACCTTGTAATTCCAACCCCTCGTGCATGGAACAAGACCGGTTAGTCCTGTAGTCGTAGATAATAAAAGATGGTTCCAGCACTCATAATATAGTGATTAATATAATTGCTCTTTTCTTTATTTCGTGGCAACCAAATAACACATAGGGACAAGTCCTTTCACTTCAGAACAGTTGACGCATTTCGAACAGAAAGTTATTAGTCGTAACTAATTTGAATGCCAAACTCCGGAGTTTTAAAGGGTCGTCCCCCTACCGCATGAGGGAAGGGGGAAGCGGAGACACACACCACCTACCGAGTCAGGCATTCATGGTTCTGCCATAGGACACACGTGAAATCTGCATTCAAAAAGACACATATAAAAATATATAAATGTAACCGGGCAGAATTAAGTTATGTGGCATCAGAATATCCAAGTAAATTAAGGAAAAAATGTGAATGCACGGTATAAATAAAGTCCGAATAAAAGACGGTGGATGGAGAGGATTTGTTATTTAAGACTAAACAAAGCTTAAAAAACAATAAAAAACCCAACACATAAAATGAGGCTCGCTCTGGACAGCCCACACTGGTGCTCGCTTAGAGCCGGCAATTCACACAGATACAACAAGGTATTAACAAAGGCCAACCGGTTCTTTATGAGGATGACATTCTGTATAATGCACTAAAAAATGGATGTGGAATAGAATCCAGACGTCCCCCACTCTGGATCATTTTCTCTCCGCTTCACTTTTTACTCGCAAATCTGCATCTAGTACGTGGATTAAATGTACGGCCTTCACAACACGTGTGAACATGTAGATATGTTTCACCAGCTAACACTTTTCACAATACTGATCATTCTGCTACTTCTCCCATCAAAACTTACATTAATTGTAACAAAATAGACCTTGTGCACGTTGTACAATGCACAGACTGCGATCTTCTGTATGTAGGGAGCTCGTCTAGAGACTGGAGGACCTCAACTACATAACTAACCCTTCATGTGTGGGTATTTCTAATGCAGCGAAACATTTCATTTTTGAACATAATCGCAGTCTGAGCAATTGTCGCACTTTTGCCATAGAAAAGGTTGCAGCTCCCCCTAGAGGTGGTGACATCAAAAAACAGTCCTCCAGGGGGAAGCATATTGGATTTTCAGGCTCAATTCCAGAAATCCTTCAGGTCATAAAGGGAACCTGTCACGGGGATTTTGTGTATAGAGCTGGGGCCATGGGCTGCTAGATGGCCGCTAGCACATCCGCAGTACCCAGTCCCCATAGCTCTGTGTGCTTTTATTGCATCAAAAAAGGATTTTAGAGATATGCAAATGAACCTGATATGACTCCTGTGTCCGGAGAGGAGTCAAATTTTCTGAGCGCAGCACTGGCCCGCGTCCTCCGAATCTCCTCCTTGCTGGCCGACGTCACAGAGCTGGAGCGCCGAAATCTCGCGATGCGCGAGCTAATGCATGCGCAGTTCATTCCCTGTGCTGATGCCAGCACAGGGAAGGAACATGATGCCGACACTGCGCATGCGCTAGCTCACGCATTGTGAGATTTCGGCGCTCCCAGCCACCTTATGCCAAGTGCTCCTTCTTTCACCCACCATCTTCAGCTGGTACTGGTATTGCCACCCACCTCCCCTGCATAACGGAAACGGGACGGATCCGTTCTGCAGCCCATAGACTTTTATTGTGACGGCATTCCGTTATGCCTTCCATCATAGACTTGCGCTATGGTCTGTGGTAACGGAATCCATGAAGCAATTCACCTTTTACTACCAAACAAAGTGTGAACAAATTTCAAAATATGAAATTCGCTCATCTCCAATTGGTACTATTTTGGAGTGCATATGGCTTTTTTAAGACCATTTTTTAAAAGTTGAGGTGGCCAAAAACAGCTATTTTTATGGCATTCACTGTGTGAGGTAAGTAACATGATTTTATAGATCAGGCCGTAGTAAATTATATATTTTTTTAAAATAATAAACGACTGAATAATGGAGTAAAGGTCATTTTGTTCGAAAAATGTTATTCATTTTTATTACTTGAATTTGCAATTTCTGGTCGCTGGTATAATACACTGCAATGCTTCTGTATTACAGTATATTACAGCTATATTTACATGACAACCTATTAGACACTGCCTCTAGATTTTAGACTCTAGGGGGTTAAATTGCCAGGATCAGAGCTCCAGTCTGGAAGTGGCAGCAAGATGGAAAGGCGAAATAAAGGAACCACCACCTCCATAATGGAGGAATATGAGAACGCAGGTGCACACCACCTTGGCTGAAACACAGTGTGATGCATAGAACTACAAGTACCAGCACACTGCTTATCAACTGCACAAAGACAGAAGCAAACGATGAATATAAAATAAACTGCATTTCTGCTATACTTACTGTTAGGAAGATTAGAAGCGATTTGCGCATATTATTAATCGAAAATATGTCGGGCCCATCTACCGGTCGACAAGGTGTCTTCCATCAGACTGGGCCTACTCTACCACAGGCCTCTCCTGGGCTTCCAGACTACAATCTGGGAAAAGTACAGCTAATTTAAAGCACCCGGAAAATGGGCGGTTGTGCAGTGTTCAAAATCGCCAACAGGGGGCGCCACCCCCCAGCGGTATTATCAAAGGGACAGAAAAGATAAATGAACCAGCACCTCCATAATGTATAAATGTGTTTAGAGTAGGCCTCGTCTGTTGGAAGCCACCTTGTCGACTGGTAGATGGGTCCGACATATTTTTGATCAATAATACGCGCAAAGAGCTTAGACTTTTTCTAACAGTAAGTATAGCACAAATGTGGTTTGTTTTCTATTCCTTCTTTGCTTCTCTCTTTGTGCAGTTGTAACCAGATGTCAGCTGTTTGTTACAACTCATCCGCACTGTGGAGGCTCAGCTCCTGAGCCCGCATCATCCACTGGAAGTAACATCAGTTTGCAGTAAGTCACCAGCAATCTCTAAGTACTGTTATTGCACGGAGGGTTTAATGGTCAGGACTGGAGCTAGCATCGAGCCCGGTCATCGCAGGTGACACTCATTGGTCATAGCACAGGGTTCGATCCTAAGCTCCGTTCCTTACACTGTGCATTGTACAAAAGTCCCTTAGGCCCATGATGAAAATGCATGTCATGGGGTTGATAAATCTGCTAGTCAAAGATGTGTGGATCTCATGTCTGATCACAATGCAATTATATTAAATGAGTGATGTCAGTTACAGGGGGCATCAAGGTTGTGACAACCTCTCAAACATGATATTCAGGCTGGGTGTCAGCAGTAACGGATGGAATATATAAAATGTGTGGATGGCACGGATGTCACCTCCAAGATTTCTTTAGACATTTCCTGATCTCTTTGACTCTTAATCCATAGATGACCGGGTTCACTGTGGCCGGCAACATTAGGTAAATGGCGCTGACCAGATTGAGGATGTCAATAGATATGGAGGTTCTCATCCTGTATATGATGGATGATGTGATCGTACACATATATATGAACATGGCCACCAGCAGGTGTGTTCCACAAGTGTTCAGGGCCTTGGTACGGGTTTTTGCAGTGGCAATCTTCATGGCCGTGTAGAGGATGGTGGAGTAGGACAGCACTAGCAGAGTGAAGTCACCCAATGTTATTAAGCTCCGGACAACCAGACCCACCATCTTTTGCTTTGTGATGTCCCCACAGGCCAGGCTCAGGAGACCCATGTTCTCACAGACAAAGCTCAGGATGATGTTGGACCTACAATACTGAGCAGAAAAAGTCAATATAACGACCGGAGACACAAGGAAAACGCTTCTGGCCCAGCTAATACAGGTCAACACCACCAGGGTCTGTGTGGTCATGATGTCATTGTAACGTAGAGGTCTATAGACGGCCACATACCTGTCCAGAGCCATGGAGAGCATGACCCCAGACTCAAATGTAGTGATGGAATAGATGGAGAACATCTGGATGAGACAGCCAGCTCGACTGATACGATCTAGACCAAATGACAACCCCAGGAGGAACTTTGGTGTGATGGAAGATGTACACAGAATACTGGAGAGAAGAAGCGTGTTGATGAGGAAGTACATGGGAGCATGGAGACTCTTCTCTACGTAGATCCTGTGGACGATGATGAGATTTCCCGTAAGGAGTAGAATGTACACAATGAAGAAGGGAATAATTAACATCTTCCTGTGCGTTATAATCCCAGGAAACCCAAAGAGGACAAACTCTGTGTGAGTGAAGTGGATGTGGCTGTGGTTTGACCCGTCCTCCATCTTCAGTGTCTACCACTACTTCCTAAAGGAGAGAGAACATCGGTATTATCATGGTACAACAACAATTTAACTTTATGGTAACCTAGTAAATATTTTGCATTGGGTGCTGATTTACTTTTTGAAGAATACCTTATAGTCATGATGACTAACCATTCTAAATTCTTTTTCCACTTGTACAGGCGATTTATTTTCATTGCTGAAATCTAATATATTACTGGCTGTGGAAGGCAGCTTCACATATAATGGACACACGTGGTGTTAGCTATAGACCTGTTCAGCTTCATGAAGCCTACAATGTCAACTCAAGTCTGCACCACAAGGGAACACTTGTTCGCCCCAGGTTTATTTGTCTATAATCACAATACTCGGCACAGCACTAGGTCTCAGTCTATAGTGACGATACTCACTGCTACGTGAACCAGGCTGCTTCAGAATCTTCAGTGACTAGTGGACATCTCCTTGTGATCTCCCTACACCACACCACACCACAATTTGCTGTGCCGTTAGATCACCACTCCAATCCAACCCCGTGTAAGGACCCTAAGCTTGTTACAGTAGCATCCTCTCTCCACCATGTGGCTACTAGTGATGAGCGGCAGGTGCCATATTCGATTTCGATGAAATTCGCGAATATTCGAAAGAATATTCGTTTCATATTCGTCGAAATCGAATATTCGTTATTATTCTAGTTATCGCTATTAATATGCGATTTAAATAATCGTGTATTGCGATTTTAACTTAAGGCTACTTTCCTATTGGTTTCATATCTAGAATTATAGCGAAGATGACGGATATGACGAATGTATTCGTCATATTCCTCAAAACGAAGATAACGAAGTATTCTCCATCTTCGTTTTAGCTACCTATTCGTCAACTTCGCTAATTCTAGCAATCAAATAGGAAGGTTGACTATAGAGACAGCTGTGTTTAATTCGCTATGCGATTATATAATTTTTTTTTTAATAAATAGAATAATTATAATAATTATATCAAGTAATATAATTATTCTATTAAAAAAAAAAAAATTAAACACAGCTTCTCTATAGTCAACCTTCCTATTTGATTGCTAGAATTAGCGAAGTTGACGAATAGGTTGCTAAAACGAAGATGTAGAATACTTCATTATCTTCGTTTTGAGGAATATGACGAATACATTCGTCATATTCGCTATTCGCTAATTCTACCAAGCCAACCATAACTTCTGTGCTCATGGAGCGTCCCCATCACCATGGGAACGTCTCCATATACTAAAATGTACTGTCGGATTTGAGGAATTACGTTGAAATCGCAATGCGATTAATTGAAGTTATATTAATCGCATTGCGATTTCAACTTCGAGCTGGGTTTATAATGGGTCAGCTTGCTAAAATGAACGAAGTTAACGAATATGGAATATAACGTGAATTGTGACTGGGCACACTCAAGGAACCCGGACCATAGAGAAGTAATCTAAAAATATAATCAGGATTAATCTAAAAGTTTTTATTCAAAATTAAAAAATTGATTAAAAATATAGACACAACAATCGCACTTTGGAGGGTGCAAATAGCTAGAGTAGCAGCAGGTATGTGCAAATGAGCAAATAAACAGTATACATTGGATATATAAGTAAACAGTATCTATTAGATATATTTGATACCAGCTGGTTGCTGAAACCGAATGGATAGAAAACTGGATGAATAGTAAACTGATCTATGCGCACTTGAATTAATGTTGCCAAAAGTTTTGCACAAATGAATGTTCCACCAAGAGTCTAAGATCTTGTAACGATCTCCTGGATTAATAAACAATAAACCTGGATCCTAAATCCATACGCCAGTCAATGTATCCAGAGGGATCCCTATCAGTATGAAAGCGTTCAAGTCCGGAGCAGCGTCCTGCTCCCAATAGTATGTGGCGGCGTCTCGTCACTACTTATTAAATACAGTTTGTAACTACCAGAGTAGATCTTACCCAACCGCAAGATAGCTTGGTCCCCTCCGGTGTAGTCTCCACCTCGGTCTCGGGGATCTTACTTTATAGCAGCGGACATCCGGTCAACGCTCTCCCGCTTGGGTAACACGTGTTATCTCTTTTTAGGCCGGCGTCCGAGCGGTTTTCTGCAGTTGGAAGTAGTAGTGTAACTCTCCGGTTTATTTTGATAGAGGATCCTTCTCATGCAGTCTATTAATCATAGGGAAATACACCAAACGCGTTTCGGGGTTTTACATTTCACCCCTTCCTTAGCAGCAGTGCTAAGTTGAATTCGCAATGCGATTAATTTAACTTGAAGTAATCGCATTGCGATTTCAACTTAGCACTGCTAGTGCTATATTCCATATTCGTTAATTCTAGCCTATGTAAGATAGCAGTGCTAAGTTGTAATCGCAATGCGATTAATATAACTTGAATTAATCGCATTGCGATTTTAACGTAATTCCTCAAATCCAACAGTACATTTTAGTATATGGAGACGTTCCCATGGTGATGGTCCCCATCACCATGGGAACGTCTCCATGAGCGTCCCGCTCCATGAACACGGAAGTCGGCAGAAGCGGCAACGGGAACTGACTAGAGAAGCCAGGAAGTCAGGAATCCTCAGGACAGGTAAGAACTACTTTTGGGAAGTGGGAAAGAAAAAAATATAACAAAAAAAAAAACCTAATATTCGAAATAGCGAATTTATAGCGATATATTCGAAATATTCGCGAATTAGCGAAGTGCCGATATTCGCTAAAAAAAATCGCTATTCGAATATTCGCGCTCAACACTAGTGGCTACAGTTCAACTCTTTTAAGTCCCGCTCCCAGAAGGATTGACCAAGGAACTAAAATAATGAAGCAATTGGAATTTCTTGAGAAGTAATGGAGCCCGGTTGACTTCCTTGTCATCCTGACAAATTAGGTAAAACATTTTCCAACTTATCTTCTTGCAATCAAAAATTAGATTTACTTCACGGTCACCAGAAGATTTTTGGCTGGACATGGAAGACTCTAGAGAATTCTTTTTTGAAGACGAGTGGGAAAAGATGAGAGGCGTTGAATCTATGGAGGAGGCAGATTTAGTCAACATCAAGAAACATGGTGTAAATTGTTTCGTGTTACATTCAGAAACATGCTTAAGATTGAGCTCTGCCTAAGGCTACATGCACACGACCGTTGGTGTTTTGCGGTCCGCAAATCGCGGATCCGCAAAACACGGAAGCTGTTCCGCGTTCCGTTCCGCATTTTGCGGAACGAAATGCAGCCCATGATAGAAATGCCTATTCTTGTCCGCAAAACGGACAAGAATAGGACATGCTATATTTTTTTTGCGGGGGCACGGAACGGAGCAACGGATGCGGACAGCACACAGAGTGCTGTCCGCATCTTTTGCGGCCCCATTGAAATGAATGGGTCCGTGGCCGAGCCGCGAAATATGCGGCTCGGACCCGGACCCGAACAACGGTCGTGTGCATGGGGCCTAAGGTTGATGATCAGTTCTTTTGTTATGATGAGCCTTACAATGTCTTAGTTTGTTGCTCTGTGGATAGTAGCCCAAAGAAAAGTCCAGAGACATCTTCAGGGCCTTGCACAGAGCGTTACAGAATTTCAAGATAAGATGCACTCCATCGTCTGAACTTAGGTGGGTTGGCATACCATGGAAAGAAGCAATCTCCTGAAAGAAAACCTGAGCCAAATTATCAGCTGAAGACAATGGAGGCAAATTGATGAAACTGACCTTCTTAGAGACTCTATCCACCACCACCTAGATGATGTGAAACCCTGAGCTGGAGGTAAATCTGCAACAAAATCCATACAGATGTTGAACCAGGGTTCCCTTTATATGGCCAGAGGTTCAAATAATGAGGAGATCTTGAACTTGTACATTGTGTACAAATGCATCCAGCTTCTTCACATTTTGTCTCCATTTTGGCCACCAGTGGAAGTAGGAAAGTAACTCCCGGATATCCAGACAGCAGATAGTAGTGACTCGAGCCCATGATAAAAGTTCCTGGCTGAGATATTTGAGTTTCAGAGGATGCCCCCGCAGTGAAAGGTTCGGTTTGATTATATGAGCTACAATTTCTGGGGATGAATCAAAAGAGTCAAAGGATCTAGAAAGAGCGTCAGCTTTATAATTCTTCTCTGCGTTAGGAAAGGACAGCGTTGAAATGAGTGTCAAAGACTAGAGTGCCCATGGTGATTTACAAGTATTCAATCCACGAAGAGCGCGGAGCCAATTTATCGTCCGTTAATTAAGCCACAGGCAATTTGACTCCTTCTGTGAGATGAGGCCATTCCCCCAGATTTTCATGGCCAAAAGTTCTTGGCCAAAGATGGAAAAACTTCATAGTAAAAAAGACACATGGATTAGATAAGAGCTTTATTTGTCAGTGTAAATTCATACAATGGCATTTGTTTCATAGCCCATAGAGATGGCCAACAGCATAAAAGATTCCCATAGAAAAAGACGTGCAATAGCAATACATGCAAAGTGCTTAAGTGCAATAATAACATCGATGATCGCACACAATACTACAGGCCAAAAACGTGCAACGTAACATCACATCCACATAACTGCTTAGGTGCATCTGTGCAATAACCATATTCATCTCACAAGTCTCAGACAAACCAACAGTCTTAGCTAATAGCAACGCCCTTGGAACGAAATATCTCACAATCTATTTGTCCGTCTTTGAGGGACCCTGTATCTTTTTCCTGATGGTAACAATGTGAAAATGTTGTGACATGGATGATTGAAATCCCTAATGATACCGCTAGCTCTCCTACCCAAACGACTGGTATTTGCTGTATCCAGACTCGAGCGCTCGATCCCACGATTCCCTGAGCGATCCAAACTATTCTCACCTTGTGCCGTTTATTTTCCACATTACCATTCCAAACTGTGATAAAGTAAGAGAGAATACTCTCTATCTCACTCCTGCAAATTCACTAAACATGAAGATGACATCTCGCCTTCTTTTATTTCTTCTTTACCAAATCGGATGTATTTGCAGTCCACTTCATTAATGAAGCAGCAGCGTGAGTGAGCGAGTGAGGTTACGCTGCCGGCCGCTTTGATAGTGAGTACTGCTACAGAGGATTGCGCTAGTTTAAAGCAGAGCCACTGCTTGAAGATTACATGAATGGACTTTACCTATGAAAACTGCTGTGAGCGGGGCCCGGTGTAATGGAGTACAGTGACTGCACTGGGCCCCGCCACTAGTGAAACAGTTGCCAGCCTCCAGCCCCTCCTCCCTCCCCGCTGATACATTGCCGGCCTCCAGCCCCTCCTCCCCGCTGATACATCCCCGGCCGTGCTGTATCAGTGTCAGACATTTAATAAGTGCACAATTCGCTTTATAAGACGCACTTGCATTCCCACCCCCCCACAACTTTGGGGGAGAAAAGGGGCGTCTTATATAGCGAAAAATGCGGTATATAAAGTGGGGAAGGTGCCATTTTTCTCGTCTTTCAAAAATCATCTATAATATACATTTTTTTACTACATTAAAGGCTATGTACTCCACTGGGGCATTTCTTTTAATTATTGCATTGTACTCATTTTGAGCTACAAATTGGTCTTTACTAAAAATAGTGTTGATCGAGCACCAAGGTGTTGATAATACGCACAAAACCGAAGAGAAAATCGATTTTAGAGGAAAAATTGTTAGTAAACATTCTTTCCTGTATATTTACTTGTATATAAAGTGCAAGTGCTGCCAAAAATTACAAGAAAGAGGCACTCGGATACAACCTGTATATCACATAAAGGAGGGCCTCATTCACATTGTGGTACAATTGTTCAGGTAGTGGGACTCCTACACTCATAAAGCCTATTCAATAAGTGAGAGGGCTGCCAAAAATTACAAGGAGCCGGCACTCCAATACACCCTTTATTACACATAAAGGAGGGCATCATACACACCCTGGAAAAATTATCATTGATGGCCTGCTGGTGACCCTCAAAAACATTAGGGGTGAGGGCCTGCTGATCTGACCATCTAAAACATTAGGGGTGAGGGTCTGCTGCTGATATGACCATCTAAAGCATAATGGGCGAGGGCCTGCTAGTGACCCTCTAAAACATTATGGGCGAGTGCCTGCTGCTGATCTGACCATTGAAAACATTAGGAGTGAGGGTCTGCTGCTAAGCTGACCCTCTAAAACATTAGGGGCGAGGGCCTGCTGCTGAGCTGACCCTCTTAAACATTAGGGGCGAGGGCCTGCTGCTGAGCTCACCCTTGAAAACATTAGGGATGAGTGCCTGCTGCTGATCTGACCATCTAAAACATTAGGGGCGAGGGGCTGCTTGTGAGATGACCCTCTAAATTTGGGTGAGGGCCTGCTGTTGATCTGCTGCTGAGCTGAGCCTCTAAAACACTAGGGGCAAAGACCTGCTGGTGACCCTCAAAACATTAGGGGCGAGTAATAAAAAATTACATTGAATGTCACAGCTGTTTGGGATGCGCAAACGTTATACAGTTGCACGCAATTTAGCTCACGATGCGCTAATATATTTCGCAGCCAGATAAAACAATAGTCCTTTGAAGGACCGTTGGGTCTTTAACACCTTTCAACACTCAAAACTCTAAAAAAAAAACACAATTCCTCTCCCTACACTATTTGTCCCTGCTGCTGCAGCTCGCCCTGACTAAGTCTGAGCCGAACCACGTGTCATCGGGTGCTGTATAACAGCCAATCACTGTAATGCCAGTAACCAACATGGCTACGGCATTACAGTGAGTGGCAGTACTTCCCTGCACGTTTATTGGCTGTGTAGCAGCCAACAAATGTGCGGGGAGGAGACTTGAGCATCAAGCGATGCTCGAATAAAAAAGGTGTTCGGCCGAGTGCATGCTCGCCCAACACTACTAAAAATGTTGAGCCTCTTTCTTTGTACAGCCTTGAGATTCTCTAGCAGCATGCTCTGTGTTTTTACTGTGTTCCATCAGGCAGCTCAGCTTACAGCTCCTTATCTCTGATCTCCTTACCGCCTAACGCTCATTATAGCGCATTTGTTATCTTACTGGTAAGAATGTGGCTTAAATAATTGTTTATGACCTTTTAGTAATTTAGAGATAAGGTACAAAGTGAAAATCAAAGTACAATCACACATATGGGCAAACAGCTAACTCTTTGTGACACAACAGCTGAATATTTTTTAATAAAGACCAATTTAAAGGATTTCTGTCACCAGAATTAACCCTATTAAACTAGCTGACATTAGCGATGTGCCAATGTCAGCCGAACCAAACTATCCTATTCCTACTTTTATCTATGCCCCCGTTACTCCAGAAATATGACTTTTAAAATATGCTAATTAGATGCTCAGTTGACAGGGCCAGGCAGCGTTGGTCTCCTACTGCCGGCCCTGTCTGCCATGTAAATCTCATGCCTGCGCCGTCCCGTTCAGTATTCGGCGCAGGCGCAGTGAGTGAAGGGCGCCCCCCAGCTGCCTGCTTCCTCACTGCGCCTGCACCGAATACTGAACAGCGCGAGATTTCCACAGGGCCAGCAGTTGAAGGTGAAGGCTGCCTGGCCCTGTCAATCTAGTGTAGCAGGGCGTGGCCAGAGGTGTGAGAACGGAGCCTCTAGGAGCAGAGGCAACGCCCCCCTGCTCCTAGAGATTAATTAGCGTATTATAAAAGTAATAGGGGCATAGATAAAAGTAGGTATAGGCTAGTTAGGTTCAGCTGACATTAGCACATCGCACCAATGACCTCCTAAACTAAAACAGAAAAGCTTATTGGAAAGTGGGTAGGAGAGAACTGGGACTGAGGAGAAGCTGAACTTGAGATGGATGAAGGCCTGAGCCACAAAACGTGTCCTGTTTTAGGTACTTGTTGCTTTCCAAGTGGTGCATCCACTTGGGAATAGCTGTGAATGAATTTATGGTGGTAACATATGATTATGAGTGTGAACCCTCTGGATGGCCTTAATGTCCACTGGTTGTGGTGAATTTAAGACAGTGAGCACTTTTTTTAGTCCATTCTCAACCCCTTAAAAAGTATGACATAGTTCAAGAAAAGAGGTGCTTGACATCTGTCGTTCTTCCGTAGGCAGAGAAAGACTGAAAGAAGATGGTGCAGATGGGACTTCAGATCAGGATATTGTCCAGAAACACAAGAACATATTCATACAGGATATCCCAAACAAATACCCTGCTGAAAGGCCCCAGGAGAGGTCCAAAAACCAAAGGACATTACCAGATACTCATAGCAGCGAGCCCCAGTATTGTCAGGTTATAGGCACCTTCTAGATCACATTTTGAGAGGAAACAAGCACATTTAATGGTAATAGGTATTGGTCTTGTAGTGTGATTTTATCTAGACCTCAATAGACTTTTCCTCAAGGAACCATCTTTTGTATTTATGAAGAAGACACCTGCACCAGATGAGGTGGACTTCCAGATGGAAGTTCTCTACAAGTTCTGCTTGACATAAGTAGCACGGTAGATAAGACAGTCTAAGGAGCTGAGGTGAAAGAGTCCACTCTCTGCTTTTTGTTTTGAGAACACATCAGTAAAATCTTAGTGGATGAAGGAATACAGGTGAAATTAAAAATAGCAGCAAAGAGGGAAAAGATTGTGTCTTTGGTACAATCAATTGTATGACCAATCTGGAGAATGAGAGGTGGCTGGATGTAGTAACCCGGTTTGCCTGGTCTCTTTCCAGCTGACAGGAGGGTAGCTGGGGACTTCATCGGCCAATTCTCTAATATGTTGCCACACTGTTAGGATTGATGACCTGGTGATACTTTTGCGCTACCAATAAGCGGTGGACCGTCTAAGCCCTAGTATGGTTTGTGTTGGCGTGAGGTTTAGAGTTTAAGAAACTCCAAGGTTTTTAAATCTTATACTGGGATCTGGACTTCACTGCAAGGAACCTCCAGGCCTCAGCGCTCCAATGACAGAGGTAGAACAGCATTAAAATGACGATTATAAAATCTATATCAGTGATACACTATATGATCAATAGAGATAATAGCTAGAATAAAAATAAAAAAATCTACATGACCACAAGCCTAATATGAGCACTGCAAAAATAACATCTCAGAATATCCCAGGAAATCTAAAAGTCAGAAGTAGTCCATAAAAAAATCCTAAAAATAGCAAAAATGTGTCCAAAATACTTTAGACTTGCACTGGTTAAAAAGTCTGGTCCCTACAGGCAGACCTCAGGGACCACTCTGGTAAAAGGGGGCAGTATATCATGAGATGCCTGCTACTGTCACAGACGTACCGAGACATACGAACGTCCCCACGACAGTGGGTGACAGAAGATCTGTGAGACTGGCAACACGTGCTTTGATCTGACAGGTTTCCCTGTGAATCAATCGGCGTCTGTGTTGTTTCTGGTAACACCTCTGACCTTCAGGTGTTGCTAATGTGGTCATTTAACTTTGCTTATTTATAGTTGCTTCTCCCACAATGCTGTGCGGTTTATAGCTATAGTGGTATCTGTGGTCTGCTGGTGTTTGCTTCTCGGCTGAGCTGATGTTGCTGCCATAGCTACTAGAAAGTTAAGTGTTTCCTTCCCTTTTGCATTTTTTGTTTTTTTCTGTGTGTTGATTTTCCCCTGCCCTTTGTTATAGACCTGAGGGAGACTCCTGGTCGTCCTTCCTTTCTGGAGGAACAGATAGTCGCAGTCCTGCCTCTAAGGCCAGGGTCTTATATGGTGAGTTAGGACTCTAGGTATACCTTCGTATGAGCTCACCTACCTTTGGGGTCTGTTCATACTGATAGCCAGTCAGGACTGTGACTAGGGATTTGACTAGGAGGTGTCCTTCTTTCTTCCCTAGCTTTTAGGTCTTGTTCTTTGTTCCCTCTCCTTCTTCGTCCGGTGTGGTGTCTCCCTCCCACACATCGAGTTGACAGCTAACCTCTATAGATAGTTTAACTTTGGGGTTAAAGGGAGTCTGTCTGCAGTTTTGACCATGCTTAACTGCTGACACCCCTAGATAGGGGCCCTGGAGAGAAGGACATTTTTGGGTGTTTTTTTTAATCAGGAGTAGTGTGAATATGATATATATTCTGCGAGGTTCTGCTCCTGCAAATGCCTAGGAGGCAGATCTTTGCTATGAAGTGCTCTCTGCTGCTTCACAGCCCCTCCTCCCACTCTGAGTGACAGCAGTAGTGTCATGGCGTTGCCCAACGCCTAATGCCATCCTGCTATCCAGGGCGGGCATGGGTGCCGCTTCACTTACCTAGATTTTGCCTGGGGCCAGCCATCAGACCCCTGTGTCCTATGCTGTAGGCTGCAGACTGGCTGCTAGGTCTTTTTCTGTCTGTGTATTAGTGTCTGTTCATTGGACCTCACCCTACAAGACTGCAAGGGTTAATTCCCCTTTTTCTCTGTGCTCAGCTGTTTGACAAATGTGCTCAATGCCCTCCAATTCATGCTGGGCTGTTTGTCATATCCCTTGCCTGATCAATAGATTCCTTTTGGTTCACTTGCATGCTGGTCCCTGCAAGAGAGCGACAGAGTGGCCCACGAAAATGTAGCCCACCTCCAGCGATAGTATGACAAGATGAACGAGCAAGTGGATTGTTTTTTTTAAAATTACCTACAAGTCACAAAAAATGCTGAAAGCGGTCCACGTTCAGGTCTCTGCATCTGTGGGCGGGTCGGATTCTGTTGGCTGATACTGCTTGCAACTCTTCGTCTTCAGCGGTGATGCTGTGGATGGTGTTTGTGATGTCCTCCTTGAGATGTCCTCCAGGGGATGGGGATTGTTAGCAGACACTAAATTTCCCCACAGATAAAAGTCGCATGTGGACAAGTCTGGGGACGTGGTGGCCATAACCCCTCGCTCACAGTTCGCTCCTCTGTCGACACAGTTTATGAACCCGTGCCAGTGACTTCCGTGAGGCGCGCCATGTTCCCCATCTTGTTGGATAAAGCAGGACACTTTTTCTTCTGCAGCATCACTGTTGAAGAGCTGCAAGCAGTGTCAGCCAACATAATCCAACCTGCCCAAAGATTCAGAGACCTAAACGGGAAACACTTTCTGCATCTTTTGTGACTTGTGGGTAACAAAATAAACAATCCAATGGACCGGTGCCTGTTCACCGTGCTGACCCTGAGCCATCTGCACTGACCTCTGGACTGTTTCTTGATTTCACATGTACTCTGCCTGCCCTCACCTCTTCTTTTCCTGACTACGTGTATAGCCTGAACCTCCTGTGCTTTTCATTGGTGTCTCTGAGCACTCTGGGTTGGCAGCCGACCACATCGGGACTATTCCAAGAGGTAGCGGCCTGGTGGCTTCCCTGCAGCAAAGGCCAGATCCCTGTAAAGGGGTTAAACCATGGGACCACCAGGATAACGAATTCAGGACTAGTCCTAAGTCAAACCGCTTGGTTAGCACAGTGGGCCCACTCTCACTGCCTGTAACAAGTAGTATCCGACCATGAGACCACTGCAGCTGTCACTCAGAGCAGAAGGGAAGAGGCTATGGATGCAGAGTTCAGGGTGCTCTTCACAGTGAAGCTCTGCCTCCTGGACTCTTACAGGAACAGAGCCTCGAAGAATAAATCTTCATATTCACACTATTCCTGAAAATAAAGCTTTACAAAAGGTATGTTTATCGTGCTCTCCTAAGCCCCCACCTAGTGCTGTCAGCAGATGACTGACTGTAACGTTATCCTGTTTGTCAGCTGTTGCACATGGTGGACTACTTGAAGGACTACACCCTGATCACTCAGCTGGGAAAGTGGCGAACAAGGGTGAAGAGCAGTGGGAGACATTTATCAAAACTGGTGCAAAGGAAAACTGGCTTAGGGTGGGTTCACACTAGCGTTATGGAGTCCGTTATGGCTTTCCGTTATAACAGGGTTATAACTGAAAATAACGGAATCCATAAGATGGAAGTAAGTATCTGTTATGTTCTCCCGTAGACTTGCATTATGACGGAATGCAAAACGGAAGCCTTTAAAAGACATTCCGTTTGCTTCCACCATATTAGAAGTCTATGGGAGAACATAACGGTCGACAGGACTGTTTTTTCCGTCTTGCATAAAGGGACCCAGACAGATCCGTTATGTTTTCCCATAGACTTCTATTAGGACGGAGCAAAATGGAATTCCTCTTAAAGGCTTCCGTTTTGCATTCCATCCTATGGATTCTGTTATTTTCCATTATAACCCTGTTATAACGGAAAGCTATAACCATGGGCGTAGCTATAGGGGGTGCAGAGGTAGCAGTCGCTACCGGGCCCAGGAGCCTGAGGGGGCCCAAAGACCCTGTGCTGCATAAGAAGATACACAAAGCACTGAGGAAAGGGGGGCCCAAGCTGACCTCTTGCAGCAGGGCCCATGAGCCGTTAGCTACGCCCCTGGCTATAACGGACTCCATAACGCTAGTGTTAACCCACCCTTAGTTTCCCATAATAACCAATCAGATTTCCACTTTTATTTTTCAGAGCTCCTTTGGAAAATGAAACATGGAATCTCATTGGTTGGTATGGGCAACTAAGCCAGTTTTCCTTTTTACCAGTTTTGATAAACCTCCCCCCAAAAAGTCTTGGTTTGAAAAATCCTACTGAGATGTGAAAGATCTAAGAATACAGTTACTTAGACTTGTCGTAATGGATCATTGAGTCTAAAAGAGAGAATATAGGAGAAATGACTGATAACAACTGAGAGCACAATGCCAGTGTGTTGCATCGAAAGCTAACACGATCCTGCTGTACTTTATTAGAAGAGATCACTTGGAGGCAGATCCAGAAATCTGTCAGGCAGGAAGGGGAAAAGAACAAGAAATCTCCGAGATGACCACCCAAAAAGACCACGATAACCGGTCCTAATCTATTACAGAAGGACACCGGTGATTTCGTGGAGATATCTCTCTGAATATAATAGTGAGCTGAGAAGTGTGGCGTATCCTCCAGAACACAGCTATCAGTATTGTATCCGGAGCAGGACGCAGCCCCCTCAGACCACCGTATACTACTACTGCCTTTGTGTACTTACTGCCCAAAGAGCGGTGGCCAAAGAGGAGCTGGAAGCATCCTACAAGACGAAATACTGAGCTTTAATATCAGCCAAACACAAGGCCAGTGTCAGCAGCAGACCCCAGGGGCGCCACTAATTATTCACTAGGTTGGGGACTCATCTCCTCCTTCTGTTCGGGCCTCCAGGGTGGAAGGATTTTGTTCTTTTGCTTGTTTGTGTTTTATGGCTTATTGAGTTTTTTTTTAATAAAAATGATTAATTTAAACTTATTGTGAGTAGTGATGAGCAGGCCGGTGGATGTTAGGGTTCGAAGGTTTGGTCGAACTTTAGTTCAAAGTTCGGTTCAGGTACGCGAACTTGACCCCGAAACCCATAGAATTCAATGGGAACCCGAACTTTGGGGCTGTAAAATACTTGTAGTAAGGGCTAGAGGGCTGCAAAAGCAAGCAAAATGAGTGTAAAAGCAGGACAATTACCCTGCAAACCTGTTCTGGCCTCACCATTCGTAGAGCAGTATTCGGGCCCACAAAATGATGCTAAATGTCCTGTCTCCTGCGTGCACCAGAGGAAGATGTCTCCTTTGGGCACGTACCTGGCACAGATTTAAAACGTCCTCTCCCTGCAGCAGAAGCTCCACCACCACCGACACCAACACCACCACAGCCACGTCCCCTAGTTGTTGCTCTCCTCATTCTTTGAGGGCACCCACAAAATTAACAGACTGATTAACTATCCTACTACAGTGTGACGGATGCAAAGGAGGTGTTTTAGGCCTCAGAAAATGGCTATAGGTCACCCACAGAAATAACAGAATAATTAACTATTGTATTTCTTTGTCACGGATGCAAAGGAGGTTTATCTCACCCCCAAAAATGGTTAAGGTCAGACACAGATTTAACAGACAGATGATGACCCTGTCTCTCCCTGCAGCAGCGTCCTGTCCCTACACTAGTCAGAGCAGTGATCCAGCATTTATACAGGCCGGGTCATGTGCTGCCAATCACAGCCATGCCAATATACTAGGCATGACTGTCAAGGCTCCCAAGTGCCCACAGTTTAATAGCTTGTTGATTGGCTGCGCTGCAGCCTTTCAAGACGCTTTATTTAGAATCCGAACACCGAACTCGAACATGGACTTCTGCAGCAAAGACCGTGTTCGGGTGCCCGGACCTCGTGATGTTTGAACATTCCAGTTCAGGTTCACTCATCCCTAGTATCTGGCCCTGAGTACAACATATTCTATAAGTATCTGCGCCCTGAATATAACATATTCTATAAGTATCTGCGCCCTGAACATAACATATTCTATAAGTATCTGCGCCCTGAACATAGCATATTCTATAAGTATCTGCGCCCTGAACATAACATATTCTATAAGTATCTGCGCCCTGAACATAGCATATTCTATAAGTATCTGCGTCCTGATACTTATAGAATATATTATAGCCAGGGTGCTGGAATTATAGCCAGCGTTCCCCGATGGCTGGCACATTTCAAAAGAGCATACCCGTGGCGCATTTCGTAGAGTGCTGAGGCACATATTCCTGACTCTTTACCTCTAGCGGCTCCAGGTAGTTACTGACTGGGACCCTTGGTCAGTACCTTTATTACCTTTTCGCACGTTTTGACTGATACTTATTACTGAATGTAAATGGATCTTCTCCTTAGTTTACATGGAGCTCACTTACATTCTCATTAAGTGGTTATAGACATGTACTTACAATGCAATGGCACTCTGCAACCAGCACTCTGCCCTGCCTCCATGCTGGATGTTGAATGAGGCATTAGTGTACATTTTGCCCAAAGCATAATAAGCCACTCACCACGTCAAGGCCGCCTCTATGAGTGGTCCCTAACACTAGTTCCTACCTGTTATGGGCCATGACAGCCACTTTGGCCAAAATGTACACTAATTCCTCATTTAACATCCAGAATGGAGGCAGCGCAGAGCGCTGGTTACAGAGTGCCATTGCACTTTTGTTTTTGGGTTTGTATGTGTATTTCGCCATGGCAATGTGCACCTGCATATAGGGTTGTGCTGACTGAACCCCCCACCTTTTTTTCTTTGTAGTATATATTGGAGGCGTGGCGATCTCCATGCAGTCGTGCACACCTGACTAGTTAGTCTGCCCTGGAGTCTGCTTTTATAGCGCCTACCAGTAGCCATTTGGCTCCAGGAGAAGTATATAGTGGGCTCAGCATGCATGTTGGTACTTGCATCCCTGGATCTGATTGAAGCTGTTATGGCATCAGACGGGGTTACAAGCAGAGTGTACCTGGCATGCATGCTGCACCTGCGCTCCCTGAATTTTGTGTGGCTGTCATGGCCCATAACAGGTAGGAACTAGTGTTAGGGACCACTCATGGAGGTGACCTTGACGTGGTGAGTGGCATATTACGCTTTGGCCAAAATGTACACTAATGCCTCATTCAACATCCAGCATGGAGGCAGCGCAGAGTGCTGTTGCAGAGTGCCATTGCATTTTTGTTTTTACGTTTGTATGTGTATTTCACCATAGCAATGTGCACCTGCATATAGGGTCGTGCTGACTGAACCCCCCACCTTTTTTTCTATGTACTTACAATGACAAAAGTGACGACCAATTTTATCCCGGTTTTTGAAATCCAATTCCACGTGGATCCTGGTAATCAAGCAAGGTTGGGTTCAGCTGTAGAATCCATATGAATAAAGAAGAGAATAAGGAAAATAGTCTAACTCATGATATTTCATCCTTGTGATACTGTAAATCCTTCACTAGTGAGAAAGTAAGTGAGCCCCATGTAAACTAAGGAGAGGATAAATTTACATTCAGTAATAAGTATCAGTCAAAACGTGCGAAAAGGTAATAAAGGTACTGACCAAGGGTCCCAGTCAGTAACTACCTGGAGCCGTTAGAGGTAAACAGTCAGGAATATGTGCCTCAGCACTCTACGAAATGCGCCACGTGTATGCAGTACAGCGTGCTCTTTAGAAATGTGCCAGCCGTCGGGGAACGCTGCGCATGTGCTCTAGCGAGGGGAGTGTGTCAAACCTCCTTTTAAAATGAACGGGAGCTGGAGCGCTCCTATACCAACTAGTTGCGTGCGAACCAAAGCCAGAGTATGTGACAGAGCAAGAATCGATGTCGCATGTAGTGATAAAGCTACAATTGAAACAGAAAGAAAGGAAAAGAGAAAGTGTAGAAAAAAAGAGAGAAATAAAAGTAATAAAAGTAAGAAGCAGAAAACTTGGAGAAAAAGGATACTCGGGCGGCACCAGGAGAGAAGATATAGATGAAGGATAAGGTCAGATATTATATACATACTTCTCTATATAACTCCATGTGCATTTCATACTGGTTAGAAGACCTTTGGTATATACCGTATATAATTAGATTAAATTCTGAATTTCATAATCCCTATTTAACCCTTTTGGTTCCAAACTATAAAGTTTGTGTATCCAATATGCTTCTCTGATTTTTAATTGCTTGACTCTATCGCCCCCTCTTCTAAATGGTGTAACGTGGTCAATTACTTGATATTTAAGTTGGGAAAGGTTGTGGCCCGCCGAGTCAAAATGTGCCGGTACTGGTAATAGTAGGTTTCTCCGCCTGATACTGGACTTATGTTGACATATACGGTCTCGAATTTTTTGTGTCGTCTCCCCCACATATACCTTACCACAGGGACATTGGAGTAGATATACTACAAAGTTAGACTCACTTAAAATAGCCCTGAGCGGGGAAGCTTTTCCGTGATTGTGGATGATAAATGCGGGAGTCTTTTAGGACATTTGAACATTGAAGACACATGGGAATGTACCCGTCTTCTGTGTGCAAAGAAACGTTTGTTTAGGGACGGTATTAAAAGATCCAATATCGGCCCTCACCAGCAGATCCCTTAGATTTTTGGGGTGACGCGTACAAGCCAGAATAGGCTTATCGAATTCCTCCACCTTGGGGTAGGCCTTTTGTAAGAGGGACCAGTGGATCCTAATGCTATTTAGTATTTTGTTAACCCTCGGGTGATCAGTATGGACACAAGGGATCCGTATAGGATTCTGTAGGTTTAGGAGTTTTAGGTGCGTCTGAAATGTAAAGAAGACGCTGTAGGTTGCCTCTGTCTAGAAAACGTTTTCTAATTTCTGATAATCTCAATTGGCGTAAGGAATCTGTTCTCACTATGCGTTGTTCCCATTCAAATTGGGAACATGGAAGGAATTTTTTGGTATTTTGGGGATGGAAGCTGGAGAACTGTAGAAGGTTATTGTGATCAGTTGGTTTTCTATATAGATCAGTAGTGAGGGTACCTGATGATTCTTTGGTCACCATAGTGTCCAGGAAATTGATGGAGGTGAGGTGATAATGAATAGTGAACTGAAGTTCGGGGTAGATGGAGTTGAAAAATGTGTGAAACTGTAACAGGGAGTCCAATGAGCCCTCCCATCTGCAAAAAATATCATCAATATACCGTTTCCACACTATTACCTGTGATATAAAATTAACATCCGGAGAAATAAAGGTAACCTCAAAGTCTGCCATGAAACAATTTACATAGGAAGGAGCTACATTGGACCCCATTGCGGTACCCTGTTGCTGGAGAAAAAAGTTGTCCTGGAACAAGAAGAATTTATTGGTAAAAACCAATTCTAACAGTCCCATGTAGAAACATACAGTAGTAGGTTCCATACTAGTGGAAAGAAGTCATTTATGGACGGCAGTTAGACCTTTCTAATGTTAAATGGACGTGTTTAGACTCGCCACATCCTAGGTGAACAATAATATGTCAGGTGACAATGGAGTTAAGTTACTTATTACGTTAAGAAACGAAGAGGTATCCAACAGAAAAGATCTTGTCTCCGTAATGATAGGGCTCAAGATTTTGTATAGGAGAATTGCCAGTGGGGAAAGGACGGAATTGGTCGAGGCCACTATGGGCCACCCGGGGGATTGTGGATATCCCTATGTATTTTGGACAATGTATAAAACATAGGTGTTACTGGATTGGTGTTGGACAGAAAGGTTACTGTGGAATCACCAATCACGTTAAGATCATGATAATCTGGAGAAATAAAGGTAACCTCAAAGTCTGCCATGAAACAATTTACATAGGGAGGCGCTACATTGGACCCCATCGCGGTACCCTGTTGCTGGAGAAAAAAGTAATCTTGGAACAAGAAGAAATTATTGGTAAGAACCAATTCTAACAGTCCCATGTAGAAACATACAGTATTAGGTTCCATACTAGTGGAAAGAAGTCATTTATGGACGGCAGTTAGACCTTTCTAATGTTGAATGGATGTGTTTAGACTCATAATAATGTGTGACAATAGAGGTAAGTTACTTATTACATTAAGTAACTTAGAGGTATCCAACAGAAAATTATTTTGTCTATCACTTGTTTGATTGGATCACAAGATAATTTAAGATAAACACTACTGTCATTTCATTGTCGGTATATCTCCACCATATTTCGTCATTTTTCGGACCCGGTGTATTCTTATTTATTTACTTTATGTTTATTATTCATTTTTCTGCTGTAGTTTGATAAAGGCCAAGTGAGGCTGAAACGTCACACGATTTGTACAGCCGCATCCTTAATAAATACCCACGATCCTGCAACTACATTGCTGGGTTATATTTTTAATTGTTAATGGGGCGGGAGCCGGACTCCTAGCATCAGAAAGCGGAGTGCCATGAAGTCATTTTGAACTTTAATTTGCCCTGACTAAGTGGAGCACCTGCTACAACTATGGTCAGTGGAACCCTGTCATTTTAACAGGAGGAGATATCCCTTATTCTATCCCAGGTCAACATCTCCGGTGAATTTCTACAGACACCACCCTCTGAATTTAAAGCAAGGGACTTCGAACCGGAATCACGTAGACTGTTGAACTATGAGTTACACAGTGTAACACTGGCGGAATACCTTTAGGGTAAAACGTATCCCCCATGGATTACAGATTCGTACTAGACCAACCTTCTTCAAAGAGAATATGGAATTTTGTCAGAAGTTTGAGCAAATTCTTAATAAATGCTCATTTGATTTAATGGCATTAACCCTTTCATATTTACAGAATGCCATTAATGATACCAAGACTGAAATTAATGCAATTGAGGAACAGCTAAAAGCCATCTTGTCAACAGAAGACTACAATCAACTCAAAGATAAGATCAACTCTACTTTATTACAACATCGGAAGGAAGTGGAAGTAACAAAAAGAAGCAAATTTCTTCACGATACTGAGGACTTAAGGCAAAACTGAGTCTACAGGTGGCCGGATCCATCTACCACTCGGTCGAGCCATTTCAGATGACGTTCACCATCCATGGATTCATCTCTGTCCGGATCGAGTGGCTACACTCACCTTCAACCTAGATCATGTGAACAGCGGCCCACACGAGGCAGAAGGGGACAGAGGGGAGGACCCAACACTACCTCACAGGCTCCTCGGACATCACTACAAGATCTCAGGTACAGTCACTGGTGGTCAACATATCATTGTATACACTGGGACCAGCAGAAATGTCTTTATTAGAGAAATGTCTTTCCTATTGTCCATCCGGTCAACTGGACATGTTTCAGCTTGATTTGGACTTACAAAGATTTTTTAGGAACATTCATCTTACAGTTTATTTTTCTACCGGTCCTGATACCCTAAGTAGGGTGTACCGCCCAACCTACATCACAAATTTCCATCCGTGACTTAGGTTTACGCAACAAGAGTCATTTTATGCCCCCCAAAAACCAGCCTGCCATCGAGACATTTATTAAATTAAGACAACAAGATGTTACTCAGTTCAGAAAAGAGGATAATATAAGTTTGTTCATAACCTAAATAATACGCAGAGACAAGCCCTTTTCTCTCTTCTGAAGCGGAAGGAACTAATATTCAAACTGGCGGATAAGGGAGGGGCCCTTGTCATAATGGATAAACATAAAGACACTGATGAAATATACCGACAGTACTGTTTATCTTAAATTATCTTGTGATCCAATCAAACAAGTGATAGACAAAATACAGAAGATATTGACCCATTATCATGATCTTAACGTGATTGGTGATTCCACAGTAACCTTTCTGTCCAACACCAATCCAGTAACACCTGTGTTTTATACATTGTCCAAAATACATAGGGATCTCCACAATCTCCCAGGCCGGGACATAGTGGCCTCGACCAATTCCGTACTTTCCCCACTGGCAATTCTCCTATAAAATATCTTGACCCCTATCATTACGGAGACAAGGTCTTTTCTGTTGGATACCTCTTCGTTTCTTAACGTAATAAGTAGCTTACTTCCATTGTCCCCTGACATATTATTGTTCACCTAGGATGTGGCGAGTCTAAACACGTCCATTTAACATTAGAAAGGTCTAACTGCCGTCCATAAATGACTTTTTTCCACTAGTATGGAACCTACTACTGTATGTTTCTACATGGGACTGTTAGAATTGTTTTTTACCAATAAATTCTTCTTGTTCCAGGACAACTTTTTTCTCCAGCAACAGGGTACCACGATGGGGTCCAATGTAGCTCCTTCCTATGTAAATTGTTTCATGGCAGACTTTGAGGACACCTTTATTTCTCCGGATGTTCATTTCATATCACAGGTAATAGTGTGGAAACACTATATTGATGATACTTTTTGCATATGGGAGGGCTCATTGGACTCCATGTTACAGTTTCACACATTTCTCAACTCTATCTACCCCGAACTTCAGTTCACTATTCATTATCACCTCACCTCCATCAATTTCCTAGACACTATGGTGACTAAAGAATCATCAGGTACCCTCACTACTGATCTATATAGAAAAGCAACTGATCACAATAACCTTCTACAGTTCTCCAGCTTCCATCCCCAAAATACCAAAAAATCCCTTCCATGTTTCCAATTTGAACGGGTACAACGGATAGTGAGAACAGATTCCTTACGCCAATTGAGATAATTAGAAATGAGGAAACGTTTTCTAGAGAGAGGCAACCCACAGCGTCTTCTTTACATTTCAGACGCACCTAAAACTCCTAAACCTACAGAATCCTATAAGGATCCCTTTTGTCCATACTGATCACCCGAGGGTTAACAAAATACTCAATAGGATTAGGAAACACTGGTCCCTCTTACAAAAGGCCTACCCCAAGGTGGAGGAATTCGATAACCCTATCCTGGCTTGTACGCGTCACCCCAAAAATCTATGGGATCTGCTGGTGAGGGCCGATAGCGGATCCTTTAATACCGTCCCTAAACAAACGTTTCTTTGCACACAGAAGACGGGTACATTCCCATGTGTCTTCAATGTTCAAATGTCCTAAAAGACTCCCGCATTTATCATCCACAATCAGGGAAAAGCTTCCCCGCTCAGGGCTATTTTACACGTGAGTCTAACTTTGTAGTATATCTACTCCAATGTCCCTGTGGTAAGGTATATGTGGGGGAGACGACCCAAAAAATTCGGGACCGTATATGTCAACATAAGTCCAGTATTAGGGGGAGAAACCTACTTTTACCAGTACCGGCACATTTTGACTCGGCGGGCGACAACCTTTCCCAACTTAAATATCAAGTAATTGACCACGTTACACCATTTAGAAGAGGAGGCGATAGAGTCAAGCAAATCAGAGAAGCATATTGGATACACAAACTTTATAGTTTGGAATCGAAAGGGTTAAATAGGGATTATGAAATTCAGAATTTAATCTAATTATATACGGTATATACCAAAGGTCTTCTAACCAGTATGAAATGCACATGGAGTTATATAGAGAAGTATGTATATAATATCTGACCTTATCCTTCATCTATATCTTCTCTCCTGGTGCCGCCCGAGTATCCTTTACAGCTTCCTATATCCGCAATCCCTTCTTCATTTCCTACTATCACATTTTGATGCATATTGACATTTTTCCATTTTTTCTGCTTCTTACTTTTATTACTTTTATTTCTCTCTTTTTTTCTAAACTTTCCCTTTTCCTTTCTTTCTGTTTCAATTGTAGCTTTATCACTACATGCGACATCGATTCTTGCTCTGTCACATACTCTGGCTTTGGTTCGCACGCAACTAGTTGGTATAGGAGCGCTCCAGCTCCCGTTCATTTCAAAAGGAGGTTTGACACACTCCCCTCGTTAGAGCACATGCGCAGCGTTCCCCGACGGCTGGCACATTTCTAAAGAGCATGATGTACTGCATACACGTGGCGCATTTCCTATAGTGCTGAGGCACATATTCCTGACTATTTACCTCCAGCGGCTCCAGGTAGTTACTGACTGGGACCCTTGGTCAGTACCTTTATTACCTTTTCGCACGTTTTGACTGATACTTATTACTGAGTGTAAATTTATCCTCTCCTTAGTTTACATGGGGCTCACTTACTTTCTCACTAGTGAAGGATTTACAGTATCAGAAGGATGAAATATCATGAGTTAGGCTATTTTCCTTATTATTCTCTTTATTCATATGGATTCTACAGCTGAACCCAACCTTGCTTGATTACCAGGATCCACGTGGAATTGGATTTCAAACACCGGGATAAAATTGATCGTCACTCTTGTCTATAACCACTGACCCGGTGTATTCTTACTTATTTACTTTATGTTTATTATTCATTTTTCTGCTGTAGTTTGATAAAGGCCACGTGAGGCCGAAACGTCACGCGATTTGTACAGCCGCATCCTTAATAAATACCCACGATCTTGCAACTTGCTGGAGTATTTTTTCTATTGCAGTACTAATGTTCTCTAACAAACCTCTGAGGTCTTCCCAGAACCGCTGGAGTTATACTGAGAGGTGAGTTCCGAAGGAAACTGGTCAGACTGGATTTTATTTAGGGGTATCAGAGTGCAGGGGCAGTGGCATAACTAGAAATAACTGGGCCCCACAGCAAATTTTTTAATGGCGCCCCCTCCCCCAATAAGTTTTTAACAGCTCCTTCCTTTCATGTCGCCCCTTTCCTGTGGCTACTAAAGATCGCTCTCTCAGACCAGGCCCGGCAGCTGTTCCATCCGTTTTCTACACTGTCTATACTGCCACTGTATATCATTGCATTGTATAATACTGTTGAGGGGCCCTGACAAAATCTTCCCCTATAGTTACGCCACTGTGCAGGGGGCTGAATACAAGTGCACACCACACCAGTTATCATTTTCTTTTCCCTTCATACATACTTGCTACTTTGTGTTTAAGTTTTTGAGTATAACATGATAAAATGTGGAAAAGAATGTCCTTTATACTCTGATGTCATATGTGTCATCAATATACCAATATGGCCTCCCAGAAGCAGAATGTCCTGTTTACCCTAGTATCATTTGTATCATCGATATACCTGTGTGGCCTCCTAGAATCAGCATGTCCTTTATATGTGTCATCGATATGCCGCAGAAGAGTCCGTGTAACATAGTATTCACATATGGGGCCCATGATCAAATGGGCCCGAATTACAGCTAACCCCATTGCTACTGATAGTAGGAACCTGCTCCATCTACCTACAATTAGGTTTATGCCACCTGTCTGTCTTTCTCGGTAAGGGGTGAAAAGTTCTGTCTCAAGGATGGAGCGTTATGGCATGATTCAGCATGTTTTACCTTTGATGTCCCCTCCCCATCCTCTGCTTTGAGCCCACCATTTTTACATGTCCATAATTATTGAACACACAGATCATTTTAACAAGGAGACCTAGATGAAGGGTCCTTTTGCAAGAACCATTAAGAGACCATCACGAATGCCAATCAATGATCACCCAGGAAGATCAAAACTGATGGATGAACAATCATTACGATCCTCAGCTGATCAGCAGCCCATGCTAATTGTTGGGAAAAAACCCGAAATGTAATAAATTGAAGTGATCAGATGAAGATATGTGCTAAAAAGGGTTCTGTTATCATATTTTCCTTTTATTGGTCTACTATGACATCCAGTGAACATTACCAGATTGACCTCAACTCAGGAGACATTGGGAGACAGTAGGGAAGAGGACCACTAAAGCTTCAATCTCTTCGACCAGTATAAAAGTTCTTTACATTAATATCCAGTGTAGGATCCAGTTACATCTCAGCCCTGGTGGTCCTTCCAGCATAACCATTATGGAAGAGTTCACTTTTCGTCTGCAGATGGTCGCAGAACAAAGGTCTTATTAATGTGGCCGTGCATTGAGGAGGAGAGAACTAAACTTCTCTTCTTCCAAGATCTCATCAAGGATTGTCGGATCTCTTTGACTCCCAATCCATAGATAAAGGGATTTAACATGGCTGGGATCATCAAGTAGATAGCATTAAACAGGTTCTGGACATCATAGGAGATGAGTGAATGCATTCTGTACATGATGGAAGATACCATAGCACATGTGTATATGAGCATGGCTACCAGAAGGTGCATGCCACAGGTGTGCAGGGCTTTGTGGCGAGCCTTACCAGATATGATCTTCATGGCTGTATAGAGGATGCTAGAATAGGAGAATAGGAGCAGACAAAAATCAAGAACCGAGATGATGATCCTCACAAGGAGACCCACAATTTGCTGTTTGGAGATGTCCCCACAAGCCAGGCTCAGGAGCCCCATATTCTCACAAACAAAATTCAGAATGATGTTGGACCTACAATATTGAACATAAGAAGCCATTATAACCATTGGGGAAACAAAAAAAGTGCTGCGGGCAATCCCAATGATGACCAGGTAGACCATGGTCTGCTTGGTCATGATCTCGTTGTAACGTAGAGGTCTACAAATGGCCACATACCTGTCCAGAGCCATCGACAGGATAATTGCAGACTCACAAATAGCCATGAAATAAATATAGAACATTTGTACCAGACAACCAGCCAGAGTAATATCATTCAGGTCGAAGGACAAGCCGAGCACCAGTTTGGGTATGATCGAAGTTGTGCAAGAAATGTTGACAGTAAAAAGCATGGAGATGAGAATATACATGGGGGACTGGAGACTCCTTTCTCTACAGATCCTGTATATAATGAGAGAGTTACCAGTCAATATTGTAGCATAGACAGAAAGAAACGGGATCACCAAAAACTTCCTGTGGGCAATGATCCCTGGAAACCCAAAGAGGACAAACTCAGTGTAAAATACAACATACTGACTGTCATTAAACATCCTCGGGTCGTTAGGGAGCCTAGTTATATGATGTTTCTGAGATAGCTTCATGTGAAAAGAAGATGATTAGAAGCATGCTGGTTATGACACTATAACATTATATGAGACCCCAATTATAAGTAAATGTCCGACCACATCTTCTGAGGTGTCCAGATCTATGTCCTTATTTACGACCCTTTGGTTGTTGAGATCATTCAGTGATTATCGTCATCTGTTGCCCAATTTTCAACTTATGTGGTGGTGTTAGGCAGGTCCAAGCAGAAGACATTACTTCTTGGTGGATGTCATAAATTTTCCTGAAAAGTTATACCAAGAATCATTAGGAAGCACAAGGAGGAAGTCTAATAAGGTGAACTTCTCAACTAATGCTCACAGAACGAGAGAAATTAGGTGGAATCTGAGAAATACCTGTATGTTTACTACTCATGGGTCTAAAAACAAAAAGATGATCACATATGATGGGGGTAGGACATTGCAATGGCTGGAAGAACTTCTGAGAGATCTGACAAATGCATTTTCACATACCCTTGTTCTATTGATGACCTATCTTCAGTATAGGTCACCAATATCAGCGGTATGAGGAGACGGCGCACAGTGTACACGTGCCGTCCCCCGTCTTCCTGTCCACTGCTGCTGTTCCATGCCTCTACGAGGCCCAGTTAACAGCCTCGGAGAAGAGGAGCATCATTGGACTGAATCCTACATGACCAACCGTATCTCATCTTGTATCCAGGCTAGAGGTGTCCTGCAGGGACCTAGAGACTCCTTTCAATTGTACTGTTTTCCGCAAAAAACTAAATTTCCTCTAACAATGTAATCACTCACATATCACACAGAGAAGGTTCCATGCCAACAACTTCTTCTTTGGGCAGAGTTATTTTTTTCAGAATTTTTTTTTTTATCACTTACTATATTAATGGTGGAGGGAGGGAGAAGCATGGAGAATGCAGGCACCACTAATCTGATCTTATTGGAAACTATATCTTAAGGAAACCTAGCACAACCCAGCCATCACTAGTTACGTGGAATCATCTTCCTCATGGAATCCATAGGCTTCAGATAAGTCAGTCATGTAAGGCTCATGGCCAGTAGACAGAAGGCTATGACCCTGTCTATTCGGAATCTTCCACCCTCTCAATCCAGTGATCTAATTGGCCCCAAGTAGATGATTCCTACAGCACTTACCGTGATGTTCTACTGGATGTCTATAGGGGCATACATATAGAAGACATGGATCTATAGGCTCCCCTAGGGCAGAAGAGCTTGCTGCCCCTTAATTCCCCCTCCATTCCTTGCAGAAGCTATGACATATTACAAATCTGAATGCACAGAGTTAATGGGTTTGGTACGATGTATCAGTGCAGGTGAAAGCTGTCTGCTGGGGGCCCAGGACAGGAGACAGCTTTGTGCTGCTGCTCTCAGAGGATTGACTACAATGTAACAAGCTGTGTGAGCAGTACTAGGTCAGAATGAGTTTTCCGCCCCTGGATGTTCCCATTCACTACCAGTAAGCAGAGATCTTTTAACACATAGTAAGATTGATTCAGATGGGCCTCATAGCATTAATATCAAGGCTGGTGCCTGTGTTCCTCCTACCTCCGGTATACCAGGTGTACGTCTCCAGCTGCCATCACCAGTCTTGTGGATGATGGGACAGCCACTCTATATATTGTATCTCAGGGCTCCTTGTGGATTTCCTCTGTCTAATTACAGTCAGAGTGGAGGACTCCAGACACCTGGGAAACATAAGTGAAGCCTCTCCTGAACGTCCTGCGGGAATTACTGAAGGAACTGGATCCATGGTAAGCTTTATGTCTTGATGCTGAGGAAACACGAAGAAGAGAAGACGTCAGGGCCGGTATGAAGGGCCGGTAGAATAGGCAACCATCTAGAGGGCCACTGTAGACGGCACAGTCTTTAGTTTAAACAAATGCACTATGCCTGACAAATGTAAATCATTTGTTGGAATGAAGCTTTCTCTGTGTGCAGTACCCCAGACCTGGAAGTGTCTGCAATTGCTACGGTATCTTACGCATTGTTTTGGTGTTATGTCCTGCACACCAGCAGAAGAGCTATGGTTGGCATGGACAGGGTTAACTACCCTGTTCCTCCCCTTTTAGTAGGAGTGGGCGGAGTTGGAGTCCAGACAGCGAAGAAGAAGGAAGCACATCCTAGAGCTCCTTCTTTAAGAGACCGTATCCAGTTCTCCTGTGAGGCCATTACTCCCGAGAGTTCATCCATCTTAGAAGGTAAAGTGTGTTCAGTTAGCGGAGTGTCCAGCCATCACAGTTTTACAGACCTTCTTGCAAGTGAGGGACCATGTTTCAGACACCCATTACCTAGACAACATCCAGGTCAGACTAACTCCAAGCCAGTATCACACAATGTACACCTATGTCCGCAAGTGTGGAAGAGAAACATCAGCAAGACAGCACAACTAAAGTGCCACATATTCAGCCACCATCTGTAGTTCATCATCTGGGGACAGAAGCTGCACATTATACTGTACTTCATACTTCTGGATGTGCCACAAGTTATCTTCTGTAAAGAGAGACATTTATACTTCTGGCCTGATTCTTCAAACAGCCTTTCCACTGCACCAATCCCCATGGACTGACAGTACACCGTGACACAACGCCTCATCAGGGCCACTACCACTCCCATCTTCTGCACTGGCTCTTCATTGGTTCACTGCAAATGTAATGATGATAAATGTAAGTGAATACAATATCAAAGGAAATTAGAAATGTAATGGGGAAAACTGTACAACTGAAAGGAGGCTCTAGGACCATGCTGGCTGCCTCAAAACTGGATACAAGATGAGATACAGCCTCTAGCCTGGATACAAGATGAGATACAGCCTCTAGCCTGGATACAAGATGAGATACAGCCTCTAACCTGGATACAAGATGAGATACAGCCTCTAGCCTGGATACAAGATGAGATACGGCCTCTAACCTGGATACAAGATGAGATACAGCCTCTAACCTGGATACAAGATGAGATACACCCTCTAGCCTGGATACAAGATTAGATATGCCCTCTAGTCTGGATACAAGATGAGATACGGCCTCTAGCCTGGATACAAGATGAGATACACCCTCTAGCCTGGATACAAGGTGAGATACTGCCTATAGCCTGGATACAAGATGAGATACACCCTCTAGCCTGGATACAAGATGAGATACGCCCTCTAGCCTGGATACAAGATGGAATATGGTTGGGCATGGAGGCTTATAGATTCCTGGCATCCTGCGGTATTTGCCCACAGATGTTACAGCTGGGCCGGTAGATCCTGCACACTCGTAGGTTGGAGATGCTGGCGTTTCAGCTGGTCCCATAAATGCTGGATTGGTGATACATCAGGTGATGGGCTACCAAGGGAATGTTGTAATCTGAAGAAGACATTCCTGGGAAACCCTTGCTGTGTGTAGGCGAGTATTACCCTGCTAACAAAATGGAAGTCCGTCAGGATGTATTCATCAAATTCATCAAAATGGCCATCCTGCTTCTCTCAGTCCAATAATGTGCCCTGTTCTGTTTCAGTATCTTGCATTGTGTATTGGTATGCTCCTCTCTTCTCCTCCCCCCTCTGTTTCAGCTTCTAGTTAGTTCAGCCTAGCCATTCCCCGTTTTCCCAGTCAGGCATTGCTGTTAGTGTGTGCTCAGCTTTCTGAGGAGAATCTCCATCTTCTTAGCTAGGAATTTATTGTTGGCATAATTCTTTTACCATCTGGATTCCCTGCAACATCTTGTAATACAATCTCCGGATTAAAAGACTACTTGATTAACTCCTGGGTGTCTGATGCGTAAACTGTAAGTGGAGAATATCTGATTCAACAAGTCACTTCCGTGCGCATAGAGGCGGTTCTCTCACAGATGCGTGATTGTATAAAGCTGACATTTCGAAACGCCACATGCCCCCTCTGAAAATCTGTCAACTGGGCTACATGTCTTCTATTGTGTCGTAGAGGCATGTCTAGCAGTTAATGATATCTGACCAAGAGGTACACTACCCATAAGTAGTCTCTGAGAATCTTTTTAGAGGGCAGTGGGGGAAGAACTTTTACTCCCTTTTGTGGCAAGACCCAGTGTCTAATCAGAGAACACATGTAATCATTTATATATCTTCTAAAGACACTTTTTTGTTGTCAATGGGTGTATATAAACCAACAGACCAATAGAAGGAGAGCATGTAAGTATTGTGCACAGGCATATAATGCTCAGTAGAGCCAAACATACATGTAAGCAGGATGTTCATGGACTAAAGGCATCAGGGAGGTCTTCCTGAAAACCCTGTTGTTGAATCAGGAGAGCATTTCCTGCCCCTCTAACTAGGAATAAGGTCCATGGAGCAACACTGCCATCGCTCTTTATAAAGCATTATTGGTAATAATAAGGAGGAGGCAGCTTCAGACCGGGAGGAGCCCAGTTGGACCTCTGGGATTGACAGCCTACTGATTGGTTCAATGCCAGTCTTGATGCAGATGGAGTTGCTGGTCCCCGAACATCAGGTCTCTACAGCTGGAGGAGGAGCAGTGCAGCCATCGACGTCCGATGTTATGAGGTCTCTTCTGATATTAGTAGAATTTTAAAGGAATTTGAAGACTGAGTTGAAGGGCCTGATTGTGGCCCAGTTTGGACAACCAGTTCTATCTCAGGACATAGAAGCTGCATGAGCGTTCAGTGAATTTGGGGTTCATCATTTATCATCAATGTCTGTGGGCCTTTAATATTTTTTCTAGTTTATGGTGTCCTAAGTTCCCGGACATGTTTACTGCCATGTTTTGCTTGAGGGCCTTTAGTATGTTTGAGCGACTTATGGGGGTGTAGCATAGTGGGAATATGATAAAGAATCGGAAGAGCAGTCAGTGGTTTGCCCCTCCATGAGTTGGGACCAGATAGATCTACTTTACACCTGTGGGACTGGCACACATCAAGTGGAACTACCAACAAGGGGAGCTTAAATGTCCTCCAGGCAGGATCCCTTTGGCAAAAGGGTCGATATGGACTTACAGAAGGTTTCTCTGGTATATTGTAAGTTTTATGATTCCTTGGGATGTGGCTTCTTCCTGTCTTGGTTCTCGCTATCTAAAGCAGTTTCTAGAAGTAGTGAGTGGAGAAAAGTAGTGCTAGAGTTGAGTAGGATGAAGAACTGCTTCAAGTTCCCTCCTATTTATGATTGATGAACATTTGTTATGTCAAAATTCAATTTGCAATGAATGCAAATTTCCTCGCGCTTCGTGGTAACGAATCACAATTTTTCCTAAATGGCGGCTACAATGGCGGCTACACGTGTGAGGACATGGGGCAAGGAACTCTGGGAAGGCGGGCTGACCCATAATGCCATACATGCAGCCAATCAGCAGCCAGACAGCCCTGTGATGTAATAGCCCTATAAATACGGCGGCCATTGTGAAGGCGCTAGGGACAGCAAGTGGAAAAACCTCATTGTGAAAAAACAACCTGAAAAAAACGATTTAAAAGTGAAGGGAAAGGATAGGGAGGAATCCTTTCACAGCATCTTAGTGCAGGGAGAGACGTCAGAAGGCGCTAGGGAGAGTGATAGGAAAGTGATTTACAAGTGCAGGGAAAGATTGGGGATCCAAATGGCCATTATACAGTTCTGTCATTCCAGCAATTTGTTCTTGGGGTGCAAGTGCTATGTTGAAGCATTTAGTTGCCTACTTCAGTACAAAAAGAAAAATATATTCTCAGTTCATGTCAGCAGTTATATGTGTTGAAAGCATGGCTGGGAGTCAGCAGGGTGGCAGCAGTGAGTCTACAGGGTGGCAGCAGTGGGAGGTCGGGAGCCAAATGTGCCCGGTGTAGGCCACCTGCTTCGCAGCAGCCTACCTACCCGGGAAGTAGTGGTGCAGGGGTTCACGGAAGTAGAGGTGGTAGCAGTCAGTCAGTGCGGTGGTTATATGTTTTATTTTGTATTTCAGTACAAAAAGAAAAATATATTCTCAGTTCACTTCTGCAGTTATTTGTGTTAAAAGCATTTAGTGGCCTATTTCAGTACAAAAAGAAAAATACATTCTCAGTTCACGTCGGTGGCTGTTTTATGTCTTGAAAGTGTTTAGTGGCCTATTTCAGTACAAAAATAAAAATATATTCTCAGTTCACTTCTGCAGTTATATGTGTTGAAAGCATTTAGTGGCCTATTTCAGTGCGGAAAGAAAAATATATGCGCACTTCACTGGTGCACTTATTTATGCTAAAAGCATTTAGTGGCCTATTTCAGTGCAGAAAGAAAAAAATATACGCACTTGACTGGTGCATTTATTTCTGGAAAAAAAGAGTTTAGTGGTCCATTTCAGTAAAAAAGGAAAAACATATACGCATTTCACTTCTGCAGTTATATGTGGTGAAAGCGTTCAGTGTCCTATTTCAGTACAAAAAGGAAAATTATATACGCACTTCACTGGTGCATTTATTTCTGCTAAAAGCATTTACTGGCCTATTTCAGTACAAAAAGAAAAATATATACGCATTTCACTTCTGCAGTTATTATTATTTCAGTACAAAAACAAAATATATTCAGAGTTCCCTTGCAGTTATGTGTGGTAAAACCTTCAGTCATGTATCTTGATGAACTTTGCGACCTTTCCGGGTTCAAAGCTATCTTGACGCTTTGTCTTCTCATTGTCTGTAGCTACTAGACGCCTGTTCATGACAGGCAGGTTCCCCCAGAAGTATCTGGCTCGATGAGCAGCCGATACCGCACTTGCATCAATCTTGACAGGATTCGTCTTCAGGTGAAGAGAAATTGTTTTTTGGAATGCTTTCTCCATCGTCACCACGTCCATAAATAAACAGAAGACTGACCGATTCTCTCCTGTCTTAGGCAACACTTAATTTTTATTATTAAATTTATTAAATATTGAATATTAAATTGAACCAAAACTTGATAAGAAAGTAAACCTTAATTCACCAATATATTATCCAAATCTTCGAGGGAAATTCATGGACAATCAATTTGCCAAGACTTTTGTGCCGGAGAACGTGTATTATTAAATCATGTTTTAAGCAACACTTTATAAAGTTGAGAAATATTAACCTTCTGTTCTGTCCCATATTCCCCATAAATGAATAGACGAAGGGGCCACTCTGTGGCCCCCTCATGCTGCTGCCATATTAGCAATCTCTCGTCGTCGTGCCACTCTGTGGCCTCCTCATACTGTGGCCTCCTCCACACTATGTCACCTTGCCACTCTGTGGCCTCCTGATGCTGTCGCCACCTCCACACTATGTTACCTTGCCATTCTGTGGTCTCCTGATGCTGATGCCACCTCCACACTATGTCACCTTGCCACTCTGTGGCCTTCTGATGCTGCCGCCACCTGCTCGATCATTGTGCCACTCTCTGGCCTCCTACTGATGCTGCTGCTGCCGCCACCTCCAGAATCTGCCATTGTGCCACTCTGTGACTTCCTCATGCTGCTGCCACATCCATACTCAGAATCTGCCATTGTGCCACTCGGTGGCCTTCTCCTGATGCTGCTACTGCTGCTGCCGCCACCTCCAGACTCTGCCATTGTGCCACTCAGTGGCTTACTGATACTGTTGCAACCTCCAGACCCTGTCATTGGGACACTCTGTGGTCTCCTCATGCTGGTTCAACCTCATTCCTATGTCATAGGTCCACTCTGTGGACTTCTCATGCTGTTCCCACCCTCCCCACTTTATGACTGGTCCACTATTTTGGCTTTCGGCCTGGCTGACATCATTTGTTTGATGCTTCTTCTAATCTGTCAGAAGGAAGGAAAAATGAGACACACAACGGATCCTGTCTGTGTAGCAGCTGTAAGGCCTGTAGGGTCCAATCAGAATTGGCTTATGATTTGGTAGCCAAAAGCAGGAGTGGGTACACAACACAGAAGACATGCAAATATTCCATTCACGTGTCATCTCTGTTTTGGATCCACTCCTGTTTTTTTGGCATTAGCAATACTGATGGATTACTGACCAAATGCTGACCGAGTGAAGGCGGATGCTCAACAGACAGGATCATTTTTTGGGGGTAATTGTTCTAACGGATCAGAGGAAGGGCAAAATAATCAGTGACGTCAACACAACCTTACTGCTGACCCCCTCTCCACTCTGTCGGGGGCTCTACTTGTATAAGCGTTTAATAGAACAGATTCTGTAGACATCTATGTGGAATCAGCTGACGACAGTGTAAAAGGAATGCGCTTCTTCTTGGCGCTAACATCGACCTGTAAGGCTGAGTTCACACTTGAGTTATTTGGTCAGTTTTAGCCCCGTGACTGCCCAAATAAGAGCGACTCCTGTCATCTGCATATCATGCAGAGTCACAGTATTATTTCACTACCATAGCAGACTCCTTATGCGTGTTACTGCAAGGCACAGTGTTCTACACCACTATAAAGGCTTTCAGCAGCCAGGAAATAGCCGTTTTTTTACGTAATTTGCCGCCAAACATTCTGCGAACCGGCTAATCGAATTTTTGAAAAATTCGCTCATCACTAATCATATTATTACAGGTCAGCATCGCCCGCATTGTCCTGTATATTACACTTTGTATACTTCAGTACATTATATTATTACAGGTCAGCATCGCCCGCATTGTCCTGTATATTACACTGTGTATACTTCAGTACATTATATTATTACAGGTCAGTGTTTCCCGCATTGTCCTGTATATTACTTTCTGGATACTTCAGTACATTATATTATTACAGGTCAGCGGCCCCCGCATTGTCCTGAATATTACACTTTGTATACTTCAGTACATTATATTATTACAGGTCAGCGTTTCCTGCATTGTCCTGTATATTACACTTTGTATACTTCAGTACATTATATTATTACGGGTCAGCGGCCCCCGCATTGTCCTGTATATTACACTGTGTATACTTCAGTACATTATATTATTACGGGTCACCGGCACCCGCATTGTCCTGTATATTACACTGTGTATACTTCAGTACATTATATTATTACAGGTCAGCGTTTCCTGCATTGTCCTGTATATTACACTGTGTATACTTCAGTACATTATATTATTACAGGTCAGCGGCCCCCGCATTGTCCTGTATATTACACTGTGTATACTTCAGTACATTATATTATTACAGGTCAGTGTTTCCCGCATTGTCCTGTATATTACACTGTGTATACTTCAGTACATTATATTATTACAGGTCAGCGTTTCCTGCATTGTCCTGTATATTACACTTTGTATCCTTCAGTACATTATATTATTACAGGTCAGTGTTTCCCGCATTGTCCTGTATATTACACTGTGTATACTTCAGTACATTATATTATTACGGGTCAGCGGCCCCCGCATTGTCCTGTATATTACACTTTGTATACTTCAGTACATTATATTATTACAGGTCAGCGTTTCCCGCATTGTCCTGTATATTACACTTTGTATACTTCAGTACATTATATTATTACAGGTCAGCGGCCCCCGCATTGTCCTGTATATTACACTTTGTATACTTCAGTACATTATATTATTACAGGTCAGCGTTTCCCGCATTGTCCTGTATATTACACTTTGTATACTTCAGTACATTATATTATTACAGGTCAGTGTTTCCCGCATTGTCCTGTATATTACACTTTGTATACTTCAGTACATTATATTATTACAGGTCAGTGTTTCCCGCATTGTCCTGTATATTACACTCTGTATACTTCAGTACATTATATTATTACAGGTCAGTGTTTCCCGCATTGTCCTGTATATTACACTTTGTATACTTCAGTACATTATATTATTACAGGTCAGCGTTTCCCGCATTGTCCTGTATATTACACTGTGTATACTTCAGTACATTATATTATTACAGGTCAGCGTTTCCCGCATTGTCCTGTATATTACACTTTGTATACTTCAGTACATTATATTATTACAGGTCAGCGTTTCCCGCATTGTCCTGTATATTACACTTTGTATACTTCAGTACATTATATTATTACAGGTCAGCGTTTCCCGCATTGTCCTGTATATTACACTGTGTATACTTCAGTACATTATATTATTACAGGTCAGCGTTTCCCGCATTGTCCTGTATATTACACTTTGTATACTTCAGTACATTATATTATTACAGGTCAGCGTTTCCCGCATTGTCCTGTATATTACACTTTGTATACTTCAGTACATTATATTATTACAGGTCAGCGTTTCCCGCATTGTCCTGTATATTACACTGTGTATACTTCAGTACATTATATTATTACAGGTCAGCGTTTCCCGCATTGTCCTGTATATTACACTTTGTATACTTCAGTACATTATATTATTACAGGTCAGTGTTTCCCGCATTGTCCTGTATATTACACTTTGTATACTTCAGTACATTATATTATTACAGGTCAGCGGCACCCGCATTGTCCTGTATATTACACTTTGTATACTTCAGTACATTATATTATTACAGGTCAGCGTTTCCCGCATTGTCCTTTATATTACACTCTGTATACTTCAGTACATTATATTATTACAGGTCAGTGTTTCCCGCATTGTCCTGTATATTACACTGTGTATACTTCAGTACATTATATTATTACAGGTCAGTGTTTCCCGCATTGTCCTGTATATTACACTTTGTATACTTCAGTACATTATATTATTACAGGTCAGCGTTTCCTGCATTGTCCTGTATATTACACTTTGTATACTTCAGTACATTATATTATTACAGGTCAGTGTTTCCCGCATTGTCCTGTATATTACACTTTGTATACTTCAGTACATTATATTATTACAGGTCAGTGTTTCCCGCATTGTCCTGTATATTACACTTTGTATACTTCAGTACATTATATTATTACAGGTCAGCGTTTCCGCATTGTCCTGTATATTACACTTTGTATACTTCAGTACATTATATTATTACAGGTCAGCGTTTCCCGCATTGTCCTGTATATTACACTTTGTATACTTCAGTACATTATATTATTACAGGTCAGTGTTTCCCGCATTGTCCTGTATATTACACTGTGTATACTTCAGTACATTATATTATTACAGGTCAGTGTTTCCCGCATTGTCCTGTATATTACACTTTGTATACTTCAGTACATTATATTATTACAGGTCAGCGTTTCCCGCATTGTCCTGTATATTACACTTTGTATACTTCAGTACATTATATTATTACAGGTCAGTGTTTCCCGCATTGTCCTGTATATTACACTGTGTATACTTCAGTACATTATATTATTACAGGTCAGCGTTTCCCGCATTGTCCTGTATATTACACTGTGTATACTTCAGTACATTATATTATTACAGGTCAGCGTTTCCCGCATTGTCCTGTATATTACACTTTGTATACTTCAGTACATTATATTATTACAGGTCAGTGTTTCCCGCATTGTCCTGTATATTACACTTTGTATACTTCAGTACATTATATTATTACAGGTCAGTGTTTCCCGCATTGTCCTGTATATTACACTTTGTATACTTCAGTACATTATATTATTACAGGTCAGTGTTTCCCGCATTGTCCTGTATATTACACTTTGTATACTTCAGTACATTATATTATTACAGGTCAGTGTTTCCCGCATTGTCCTGTATATTACACTTTGTATACTTCAGTACATTATATTATTACAGGTCAGCGTTTCCCGCATTGTCCTGTATATTACACTTTGTATACTTCAGTACATTATATTATTACAGGTCAGCGTTTCCCGCATTGTCCTGTATATTACACTTTGTATACTTCAGTACATTATATTATTACAGGTCAGCGTTTCCCGCATTGTCCTGTATATTACACTGTGTATACTTCAGTACATTATATTATTACAGGTCAGCGTTTCCCGCATTGTCCTGTATATTACACTTTGTATACTTCAGTACATTATATTATTACAGGTCAGCGTTTCCCGCATTGTCCTGTATATTACACTGTGTATACTTCAGTACATTATATTATTACAGGTCAGTGTTTCCCGCATTGTCCTGTATATTACACTTTGTATACTTCAGTACATTATATTATTACAGGTCAGCGTTTCCCGCATTGTCCTGTATATTACACTTTGTATACTTCAGTACATTATATTATTACAGGTCAGCGTTTCCCGCATTGTCCTGTATATTACACTGTGTATACTTCAGTACATTATATTATTACAGGTCAGTGTTTCCCGCATTGTCCTGTATATTACACTTTGTATACTTCAGTACATTATATTATTACAGGTCAGCGTTTCCCGCATTGTCCTGTATATTACACTTTGTATACTTCAGTACATTATATTATTACAGGTCAGCGTTTCCCGCATTGTCCTGTATATTACACTTTGTATACTTCAGTACATTATATTATTACAGGTCAGCGTTTCCCGCATTGTCCTGTATATTACACTTTGTATACTTCAGTACATTATATTATTACAGGTCAGCGTTTCCCGCATTGTCCTGTATATTACACTGTGTATACTTCAGTACATTATATTATTACAGGTCAGCGTTTCCCGCATTGTCCTGTATATTACACTTTGTATACTTCAGTACATTATATTATTACAGGTCAGCGTTTCCCGCATTGTCCTGTATATTACACTTTGTATACTTCAGTACATTATATTATTACAGGTCAGCGTTTCCCGCATTGTCCTGTATATTACACTTTGTATACTTCAGTACATTATATTATTACAGGTCAGCGTTTCCCGCATTGTCCTGTATATTACACTTTGTATACTTCAGTACATTATATTATTACAGGTCAGCGTTTCCCGCATTGTCCTGTATATTACACTGTGTATACTTCAGTACATTATATTATTACAGGTCAGTGTTTCCCGCATTGTCCTGTATATTACACTTTGTATACTTCAGTACATTATATTATTACAGGTCAGTGTTTCCCGCATTGTCCTGTATATTACACTGTGTATACTTCAGTACATTATATTATTACAGGTCAGTGTTTCCCGCATTGTCCTGTATATTACACTTTGTATACTTCAGTACATTATATTATTACAGGTCAGCGTTTCCCGCATTGTCCTGTATATTACACTGTGTATACTTCAGTACATTATATTATTACAGGTCAGTGTTTCCCGCATTGTCCTGTATATTACACTTTGTATACTTCAGTACATTATATTATTACAGGTCAGCGTTTCCCGCATTGTCCTGTATATTACACTTTGTATACTTCAGTACATTATATTATTACAGGTCAGCGTTTCCCGCATTGTCCTGTATATTACACTGTGTATACTTCAGTACATTATATTATTACAGGTCAGCGTTTCCCGCATTGTCCTGTATATTACACTGTGTATACTTCAGTACATTATATTATTACAGGTCAGTGTTTCCCGCATTGTCCTGTATATTACACTTTGTATACTTCAGTACATTATATTATTACAGGTCAGCGTTTCCCGCATTGTCCTGTATATTACACTTTGTATACTTCAGTACATTATATTATTACAGGTCAGTGTTTCCCGCATTGTCCTGTATATTACACTTTGTATACTTCAGTACATTATATTATTACAGGTCAGCGTTTCCCGCATTGTCCTGTATATTACACTTTGTATACTTCAGTACATTATATTATTACAGGTCAGCGTTTCCCGCATTGTCCTGTATATTACACTTTGTATACTTCAGTACATTATATTATTACAGGTCAGTGTTTCCCGCATTGTCCTGTATATTACACTTTGTATACTTCAGTACATTATATTATTACAGGTCAGTGTTTCCCGCATTGTCCTGTATATTACACTTTGTATACTTCAGTACATTATATTATTACAGGTCAGCGTTTCCCGCATTGTCCTGTATATTACACTGTGTATACTTCAGTACATTATATTATTACAGGTCAGTGTTTCCCGCATTGTCCTGTATATTACACTTTGTATACTTCAGTACATTATATTATTACAGGTCAGCGTTTCCCGCATTGTCCTGTATATTACACTTTGTATACTTCAGTACATTATATTATTACAGGTCAGTGTTTCCCGCATTGTCCTGTATATTACACTTTGTATACTTCAGTACATTATATTATTACAGGTCAGCGTTTCCCGCATTGTCCTGTATATTACACTTTGTATACTTCAGTACATTATATTATTACAGGTCAGCGTTTCCCGCATTGTCCTGTATATTACACTTTGTATACTTCAGTACATTATATTATTACAGGTCAGTGTTTCCCGCATTGTCCTGTATATTACACTTTGTATACTTCAGTACATTATATTATTACAGGTCAGCGTTTCCCGCATTGTCCTGTATATTACACTGTGTATACTTCAGTACATTATATTATTACAGGTCAGTGTTTCCCGCATTGTCCTGTATATTACACTTTGTATACTTCAGTACATTATATTATTACAGGTCAGTGTTTCCCGCATTGTCCTGTATATTACACTTTGTATACTTCAGTACATTATATTATTACAGGTCAGCGTTTCCCGCATTGTCCTGTATATTACACTGTGTATACTTCAGTACATTATATTATTACAGGTCAGCGTTTCCCGCATTGTCCTGTATATTACACTGTGTATACTTCAGTACATTATATTATTACAGGTCAGTGTTTCCCGCATTGTCCTGTATATTACACTTTGTATACTTCAGTACATTATATTATTACAGGTCAGTGTTTCCCGCATTGTCCTGTATATTACACTGTGTATACTTCAGTACATTATATTATTACAGGTCAGCGTTTCCCGCATTGTCCTGTATATTACACTTTGTATACTTCAGTACATTATATTATTACAGGTCAGCGTTTCCCGCATTGTCCTGTATATTACACTGTGTATACTTCAGTACATTATATTATTACAGGTCAGCGTTTCCCGCATTGTCCTGTATATTACACTTTGTATACTTCAGTACATTATATTATTACAGGTCAGTGTTTCCCGCATTGTCCTGTATATTACACTTTGTATACTTCAGTACATTATATTATTACAGGTCAGCGTTTCCCGCATTGTCCTGTATATTACACTGTGTATACTTCAGTACATTATATTATTACAGGTCAGTGTTTCCCGCATTGTCCTGTATATTACACTTTGTATACTTCAGTACATTATATTATTACAGGTCAGCGTTTCCCGCATTGTCCTGTATATTACACTGTGTATACTTCAGTACATTATATTATTACAGGTCAGCGTTTCCCGCATTGTCCTGTATATTACACTTTGTATACTTCAGTACATTATATTATTACAGGTCAGTGTTTCCCGCATTGTCCTGTATATTACACTGTGTATACTTCAGTACATTATATTATTACAGGTCAGCGTTTCCCGCATTGTCCTGTATATTACACTGTGTATACTTCAGTACATTATATTATTACAGGTCAGCGTTTCCCGCATTGTCCTGTATATTACACTTTGTATACTTCAGTACATTATATTATTACAGGTCAGCGTTTCCCGCATTGTCCTGTATATTACACTTTGTATACTTCAGTACATTATATTATTACAGGTCAGCGTTTCCCGCATTGTCCTGTATATTACACTGTGTATACTTCAGTACATTATATTATTACAGGTCAGTGTTTCCCGCATTGTCCTGTATATTACACTTTGTATACTTCAGTACATTATATTATTACAGGTCAGTGTTTCCCGCATTGTCCTGTATATTACACTTTGTATACTTCAGTACATTATATTATTACAGGTCAGCGTTTCCCGCATTGTCCTGTATATTACACTTTGTATACTTCAGTACATTATATTATTACAGGTCAGCGTTTCCCGCATTGTCCTGTATATTACACTTTGTATACTTCAGTACATTATATTATTACAGGTCAGCGTTTCCCGCATTGTCCTGTATATTACACTTTGTATACTTCAGTACATTATATTATTACAGGTCAGCGTTTCCCGCATTGTCCTGTATATTACACTGTGTATACTTCAGTACATTATATTATTACAGGTCAGCGTTTCCCGCATTGTCCTGTATATTACACTGTGTATACTTCAGTACATTATATTATTACAGGTCAGTGTTTCCCGCATTGTCCTGTATATTACACTGTGTATACTTCAGTACATTATATTATTACGGGTCAGCGTTTCCCGCATTGTCCTGTATATTACACTTTGTATACTTCAGTACATTATATTATTACAGGTCAGTGTTTCCCGCATTGTCCTGTATATTACACTTTGTATACTTCAGTACATTATATTATTACAGGTCAGCGTTTCCCGCATTGTCCTGTATATTACACTTTGTATACTTCAGTACATTATATTATTACAGGTCAGTGTTTCCCGCATTGTCCTGTATATTACACTTTGTATACTTCAGTACATTATATTATTACAGGTCAGTGTTTCCCGCATTGTCCTGTATATTACACTGTGTATACTTCAGTACATTATATTATTACAGGTCAGTGTTTCCCGCATTGTCCTGTATATTACACTTTGTATACTTCAGTACATTATATTATTACAGGTCAGCGTTTCCCGCATTGTCCTGTATATTACACTTTGTATACTTCAGTACATTATATTATTACAGGTCAGTGTTTCCCGCATTGTCCTGTATATTACACTTTGTATACTTCAGTACATTATATTATTACAGGTCAGTGTTTCCCGCATTGTCCTGTATATTACACTTTGTATACTTCAGTACATTATATTATTACAGGTCAGTGTTTCCCGCATTGTCCTGTATATTACACTTTGTATACTTCAGTACATTATATTATTACAGGTCAGCGTTTCCCGCATTGTCCTGTATATTACACTTTGTATACTTCAGTACATTATATTATTACAGGTCAGTGTTTCCCGCATTGTCCTGTATATTACACTTTGTATACTTCAGTACATTATATTATTACAGGTCAGTGTTTCCCGCATTGTCCTGTATATTACACTATGTATACTTCAGTACATTATATTATTACAGGTCAGCGTTTCCCGCATTGTCCTGTATATTACACTTTGTATACTTCAGTACATTATATTATTACAGGTCAGCGTTTCCCGCATTGTCCTGTATATTACACTGTGTATACTTCAGTACATTATATTATTACAGGTCAGCGTTTCCCGCATTGTCCTGTATATTACACTTTGTATACTTCAGTACATTATATTATTACAGGTCAGCGTTTCCCGCATTGTCCTGTATATTACACTGTGTATACTTCAGTACATTATATTATTACAGGTCAGCGTTTCCCGCATTGTCCTGTATATTACACTTTGTATACTTCAGTACATTATATTATTACAGGTCAGCGTTTCCCGCATTGTCCTGTATATTACACTTTGTATACTTCAGTACATTATATTATTACAGGTCAGCGTTTCCCGCATTGTCCTGTATATTACACTTTGTATACTTCAGTACATTATATTATTACAGGTCAGCGTTTCCCGCATTGTCCTGTATATTACACTTTGTATACTTCAGTACATTATATTATTACAGGTCAGCGTTTCCCGCATTGTCCTGTATATTACACTTTGTATACTTCAGTACATTATATTATTACAGGTCAGCGTTTCCCGCATTGTCCTGTATATTACACTTTGTATACTTCAGTACATTATATTATTACAGGTCAGCGTTTCCCGCATTGTCCTGTATATTACACTTTGTATACTTCAGTACATTATATTATTACAGGTCAGCGTTTCCCGCATTGTCCTGTATATTACACTGTGTATACTTCAGTACATTATATTATTACAGGTCAGCGTTTCCCGCATTGTCCTGTATATTACACTGTGTATACTTCAGTACATTATATTATTACAGGTCAGCGTTTCCCGCATTGTCCTGTATATTACACTTTGTATACTTCAGTACATTATATTATTACAGGTCAGCGTTTCCCGCATTGTCCTGTATATTACACTTTGTATACTTCAGTACATTATATTATTACAGGTCAGTGTTTCCCGCATTGTCCTGTATATTACACTTTGTATACTTCAGTACATTATATTATTACAGGTCAGTGTTTCCCGCATTGTCCTGTATATTACACTTTGTATACTTCAGTACATTATATTATTACAGGTCAGTGTTTCCCGCATTGTCCTGTATATTACACTTTGTATACTTCAGTACATTATATTATTACAGGTCAGTGTTTCCCGCATTGTCCTGTATATTACACTTTGTATACTTCAGTACATTATATTATTACAGGTCAGCGTTTCCCGCATTGTCCTGTATATTACACTCTGTATACTTCAGTACATTATATTATTACGGGTCAGCGTTTCCCCCATTGTCCTGTATATTACACTGTGTATACTTCAGTACATTATATTATTACAGGTCAGTGTTTCCCGCATTGTCCTGTATATTACACTGTGTATACTTCAGTACATTATATTATTACAGGTCAGTGTTTCCCGCATTGTCCTGTATATTACACTTTGTATACTTCAGTACATTATATTATTACAGGTCAGTGTTTCCCGCATTGTCCTGTATATTACACTTTGTATACTTCAGTACATTATATTATTACAGGTCAGCATCGCCCGCATTGTCCTGTATATTACACTCTGTATACTTCAGTACATTATATTATTACAGGTCAGCGTTTCCTGCATTGTCCTGTATATTACACTCTGTATACTTCAGTACATTATATTATTACAGGTCAGCGTTTCCTGCATTGTCCTGTATATTACACTTGTATACTTCAGTACATTATATTATTACAGGTCAGCGTTTCCCGCATTGTCCTGTATATTACACTTTGTATCTTCAGTACATTATATTATTACAGGTCAGCGTTTCCCGCATTGTCCTGTATATTACACTTTGTATACTTCAGTACATTATATTATTACAGGTCAGCGTTTCCTGCATTGTCCTGTATATTACACTTTGTATCTTCAGTACATTATATTATTACAGGTCAGTGTTTCCCGCATTGTCCTGTATATTACACTTTGTATAGTTCAGTACATTATATTATTACAGGTCAGCGGCCCCCGCATTGTCCTGTATATTACACTTTGTATACTTCAGTACATTATATTATTACAGGTCAGTGTTTCCCGCATTGTCCTGTATATTACACTTTGTATACTTCAGTACATTATATTATTACGGGTTAGTGGCGCCCGCACTGTGTGAGTTATTTCTCCTCCGTCCCCCGGTGCAGCGCGCCTGTGCTTCTGGATGGATCAGTAATTTTATTCCTGTGGTTAGGACGCTGTGGAGCGAGCGCTCGGGGACCGCCACCTCCTGGCCATGACCGCTCTTCTGGGGCCCTCACTTCATCCAATTAGTCTAACAAGCTGGGCAGCAGTTAATGAGCGCTGCTGTGGGGCCACAGGAGCGCTGCTCTCAGACCCTGCTCACCCTCCAGACAATTACTCATTTGTTGCTCCACTTTAATCAGAATGACTGACGATAGATCACAGGGGCCCGAGGTATGGTAAACAGTCACCGGCCCCGGGGCCCCTGAGGTGTCCGCTTCATTAGTCCTATGTTTATGTTTGTAGAAATAGAAAGGTTAAATGATTATGAGCTGAGATGAGGCTCCCGAGGACTCTCATCATCCGCATCCTCTCCCTGCCACATCTAATGATACAGACGGGATACAGTTACACGATGTGCAACCATCTGCGGCAGAAAACACAAGGACAGGAGTCTGAATGTGCTGCAGACCTAATACTATACATACATCATGTATATAACTTGCATAATAACATGAATGAATGTATTAGGGGTCATAAAACGATACTACAAATCATGTAATAATAATCATTATACAGTATTAATACATAAAGCAATAAAATTACAAATACAAGATAGAAGCTAAAGCACAAGAAAGAAAACATCAACTACGGTTAAAAGGGCTGAGATTTTCCGACTGATGACGTCCTCGGGATAGGTCATCAGTATTTGATCGGCGGGGTCCCACTGACAAGCTGAGAAGGCAGCAGTACTCCTGTGGGCGCTACGCCTTCTCGCAGCTCGCCGAGCACAGCGCCGAGCGTTGTATAGTGGCCGTGCTTGGTATCGCGCTCAGCCCCTTACACTTCTATGGGCTGAGCTGCGCCTCGGCCATGTGACCGATGAACCCAACATCACTGGCCTAGGGAAAGCTGGAGCACCAATGCCTTCTCACACAGATCATTGGCAGGGGTCCCGGGCGTGAGACCCCACTGATCGGATACTAATGACCTATCCTGAGGAATGCCCATCACTATCAAAATCTCAGAAAACCCCTTTAATAAAAATAACAGTTCTAATAGGAGTAACAGAACTTGCACACGTGTGACTTTTTCAGTATTTTGTGGAACGGAACAGCTGGCCCATGATAGAACAGTACTATCCTTGTCCGTTATGCGTCCGTTATGCATGTTCTCTCTTTGTACAGAATGGAAAAATGAAAATACGGAAATGGAAGGCATATGGAGTACCTTCCGCTTTTTTTGCGGATCCATTAAAACGAATGGTTCCGTATACAGAACGCAAAAAACGGAACGGAAACGGAAAAAAAAAAAACGTTTGTGTGCAAGAAGCCTAAAGCTGATGATAGAGATCGATACTTGATCACCACCAAAAATAATAGTAATAATTAACGATATGTAGGGTTTTCCTGGGGAATTCTTCTCTGCCGTTCTTCCACCGATCTCTCACTGCTGCCATTCTGCCGCTGCTCCTCGCCCTGCTGTTCTCCACTTCTTGTCCCGAATTTATGTCCCAGTAAAGCCCAGAAGAACCCGCTCACAGATCCACTGGCTGAGGTCATGGCGAAGATCAGTGATCGGCTGAGCCGACATTTCCACCATGTCGTGTAGCAGTAGGACCCGAGTATTGATGAGCGGCAGGTGCCATATTCAATTTCGACGAAATTCGCGAATATTCGATAGAATATTCGTTTCATATTCGTCGAAATCGAATATTCGTCATTATTCTAGTTACCGCGATTAATATGCGATTTAAATAATCGCGTATTGCTATTGTAACTTAGGCTACTTTCCTATTGGTTTCACACATAGAATTATAGCGAAGATGACGAATATGACGAATGTATTCGTCATATTCCTCAAAACGAGGATAACGAAGTATTCTACATCTTCGTTTTAGCAACCTATTTGTCAACTTCGCTAATTCTAGCAATCAAATAGGAGGGTTGACTATAGAGACAACTGTGTTTAATTCGCTATGTGATTATATTACTTTGCTTTTTTTTAATAAATAGAATAATTATAATAATTATCAAGTTAATTTATTTAAAAAAAAAAGCAAAGTAATATAATCGCATAGCGAATTAAACACAGCTTCTCTATAGTCAACCTTCCTATTTGATTGCTAGAATTAGCGAAGTTGACGAATAGTTGCTAAAGCGAAGATGGAGAATACTCGTTATCTTCGTTATGAGGAATAAGACGAATACATTACGTCATATTCACTAATAAGCTAATTCTACCAAGCCAGAACGTCTCCATACTAGAATGTACTGTCGGTTTGAGAATTACGTTGAAATCGCAATGCGATTAATATAACTTAGATTAATCGCGTTGCAAATTTCAGCGTAATTCTCAAATCGACAGTACATTTAGTATATGGAGACTCTCCCATGTGATGGGGACGCTCCACATGAGCACGGAAGTCGGCAGAAGCGGCAACGGGCACTGACTGGAGCAGCCAGGAAGCCAGGAATCCTCAGGACAGGTAAGAACTACTTTTGGGAAGTGGGAAAGAAAAAAATAAATAAAAAAAAAAATTATATTCGAAATAGCGAATTTATAGCGCTATATTCGAAATATTCGCAAATTAGTGAAGTGCCGATATTTGCTAAAAAAATTCGCTATTCGAATATTCGCGCTCAACACTAGACCCGAGAAACGTTGGAAGGTGACTTGTTCTGGCTACAATTTAAAAAAAATTATCCCATTAAGTTGCCCATGCACCTTACATACAGTGCCGTGAAAAAGTACTCACTTACCCCTAGAACTTTTTTAAATTTTTTGACTTTACATTTACAAACTTAAATGTATTTTTGGGGATCGACCAACACAAGGTAGCGAGTCTGTGTGAAGTGAGAAATGATACAAGGTTTCAGTCAGTACTTTGTAGGACCACCTTACTCTGCAATTACAGCTGCAGGTCTTTTGTGGGATGTCCCTACCAGCTCTCCACATCTAGAGGCTGACATTTTTGCCCATTCAGAAGAGCTCGGGCTCAGTCAGATCGGATGGAGAGCGTCTATAAGCAGCCATTTTTATGTCTTGCCACAGATTCTCAATGGGATTTAGGTCTGGACTGTGACTGGGCCGTTCTTACACATGAAGATGCTCTCATCTAAACCCTTCCATTGTAGCTCTGGCTGGATGTTGAGGGGGGTTGTCCGGCTGAAAGGTGAACCTCTGCTCCAGTCTCAAGTCTTTTGCAGCCTCTACCAGGTTTTCCTCTAAGATTGCCCTGCATTGAGCTCCATCCATCTTCCCATCATCTCTGACCGGCTTCCCTGTTCCTGCTGAAGAATAGCCTCCCCCCAGAATGATGCTTCCACCGCCATGTCTCACGGTGGGGATGGAGCAGAGAGTTTGCCTGCCATGAGGGAGACCGCCCTTGGGTTGTATACTGTTAGTACCAGAGGATTCATATTATTGCAAGACTAGAAAGCCTGAGCAAGACCAGGAACCAAGTAGAGTATATTCACTCCTCCTGCATAAGTAAGTTGAGCTAGAACCTACATGCAGCGTCTCACAGAGCCTGCTAATTGGGAATTTGCAGATTCATCATCTTTGCCAACTTCATGTAATACAAAGTGCTGCTATCAAATGCTACTTGCTGCAAGACTGCAACTGACAAGTAAAGTTCCCGTTTGGTTCAACTACGGCCTCTCTTATCATTCCATTTCATCTCTTCATTGCATCTCACAGTGCTGGCATCACAAACAACACAGGGGCCCAGCCACCAAAGCACCCTAAACACCACCATTATCATTAAGGGCACCTCAACCAACATCTTATCTGGCTGGTGTTCCCTGCAATAGAGAGTGCCCCGGAGGATGTAGTGCTGTCTTCCCATCCACTGCACTGCCGGCCCAGGGAGGCTCTGCTAACCATAAGTAAATTAACTACTACCCCCATCGGGCCACCGTGCACTCACGTGTTGCCCCTGCGGTCCGGCTCGTTGCATGAATTGGCATTATGAACAGGATTCAAAATCCCCTGCGCCTTGTATGAACAGGATTTTGGACACTGTTAAATTGTGTGCCATATTGCTATAAAGAACATGATTAAGTTATTGGTGAATCCCTCGGATCCTCATGACTCTATACCTCAATTACCCAACCTTACCCCCCACCCCCTCACCCTAATAAAATACAGAGACCACCCATCATTGAGGCCCTCCCATCCTCAAATACCAAGTCCTACCACCAGTTTGAGGACCTCCTACCGCCACGACTGCTGCAACATAATAAATCCCCTTGCCTAATCCTGACAAACGCCCACATCCTTATCCCTCCCCTCCAACCTAACCTAAAGGTCTTACTGCTTACTAAGGGAGGGTGGGTGGGAGCTTCTCCAACGGACAAACCAAAATGGCTACTGATCACCCGTCCGCCCGCCATATAAACCCATAACCCCTCCCCTAACAAACACACCCTCCTCTGCTCCAAATCTTTAACCCCTTAGGCTACTGTCCCCGCACCTTCCTCTTACTCACCCCTAACTACCGTGCCCTCGTCCCCAAAACTAATCATGACGGCCTCCCTCTAGGCTAAAGCCTCAGTATGGCCGTTCTTGATTAAGTTATTGGTGAATCCCTCAGATTCTCATGACTCTATACCTCAATTACCAAACCTTACCCCCCACCCCCTTACCCTAATAAAATACAGAGACCAGGGTTGGAATTAATTGGCCACGGCAGCCGTTTACTAACACATAAAACACAACATAATTAGCAATAATTTTACCCCTTACAAAGGAGGTCCTAGAAGCCCACAGCTTTCTCAAAACCCCAAACAACCCGGCTAATCCACCTTGCCTCCAGCCGTAGTACACCAGCTCAGAGACACCAAGTGATGGATGCTTACCGAACCAACCAAATACCCAACCATGGAAGTCCAGCCCCACCATTGAGGCCCTCCCATCCTCAAATACCAAGCCCTACCACCAGCTTCGAGGACCTTCTACTGCCAAAGACGCGCAACCTTACCTACCACCCTCAAGCTTGCGTGTTCCTCCACACCCTCAAAGCCCTTTCAATACCCCCCTGAAGACCAAGCGACCATAAATCTATGCCCACCGCATTAAGGTGAACCCCATCAGACCTCCAAAACTCCCTAATCCCTGACTCCAATTTCAAATGTTGAACCGCCACCGCCCCATTCCTTGCCACAAATTTTTCCACTGCTCTGTTCACCTTAATGCAAGCTTAATTAATCTGCTCAACAGAACGCGTCTCTCGCCATCTCCCCCTAGAAACAATATCAGACCAAACAGTGATCATCTCCAGAAACAATGACCAAAGCCGCAACAGGTCAAATTTAATATCCCATATCAATTCCCTTACCGGCTTAACCCTCAGGTCATTGCTCCCCGCATATATCTGGTGGCCTGTCTGACCGAACAAAACAATGCACCTCTATAAGAACCCCCCATAACATACCTCGATACCCCAACCATCGAATAGCCGTAACCTTTCTGTCAAAACCCAGCTGACGTCCATTCGGCCGAACGTCCGCCCTCAGCGCACCGGAGAACACGAAGGAGTGCCCGATGATCCAAGCTAGCGCTGGGGTAACTCCTGTAATATATACAAAAAATAAAAACCAACCCTAAACGCACAACCCCATGATCAGACCAAAACTATAAACTGCCTAAGCGCACATATGAATGGAACCTAACTGAGTCCCACCTACCTATTCTTCTAATAACATCTTCGCTCATCCCCAGTCTCGCAGCCCCGTTGCCGCCCCGATTCTGAATGAATGTCCCGTATAGTTACTCGGATCCATGCCCAATTCAATTAAACATTTTTTACAAACCGTCAGAAACTGAAATCTGGACGAAAAGGAACCAACGGTGTGCCTAAGAAGGGGGCCACAACTAAAACAAACCCTCAAGCGGTACTACTTTAAGCACAAAATTGGACATAGAGAACAACCGGGCCAATACCCTGTCCTGGTACAAATCAATATCTTCTGCCAACAGCCGCCTTCACAACGAACGCTCCTGCATACCAGCTCCCCCAAGCGAAATGCACCCAAAAAAACAAGCGAAAATGCCAGCTTGAACAAACGGACTTCACTCAACGAACTGCAGACCACTTCTGCCCGCTCAACAATAACTCGAACGACAACGGCCTACGTTTGTACTCCAACCTCCTACCCCTCCTCCAACCCTTCAAAACTTGCCAAATTAAAAACGCCTTTGTGCTGTCTATGAGTCCCCGGAACTTAAAACCAAATGTCAACCCCGCAATACATCAGTTCACTTGGGCGACTGACCAGCCCTCCTCTTTTTTCCCCAGAAATAATAACATAGGAACTTTGCCCCTGTCCACCCCAATCCCCAATGTCTCACACCAATTCACCCAGCTATTCCAAGCATTATCATAAGCCACCCACATACCCGCAGTCAACGACGCCCTCAAACGCCCACTCACAGTATCTTCAAGAGCTCCCACAGAAACCCCGGACACACCAACCCTTCGACCTCCGCTTCCGGTGCCAGCTGCCGAATTCGCTCCCACTGCGAATGAGAAAGAGCATCCGCGATTCAGTTAGACACCCCTGACACGTGAACTGCCACCACCCAAACATTAGGCAACAAACAACGCTACACCATATGTTGTAGCAACCTCACAGCTGGAGGGGACGATGCGGACAAAGTATTAATCGCCTGCACCCCGCCCAGATTGTCACAATGAAAACGGAGCTTCCTGTTCCGAAATTTGTTGCCCCATAACACCATTGCCAGAACAATAGGGAACAGTAAGGCCAAATTCCTAACCCAACCCATAGTTACCCGTACAGCAGGCCAGCGATCAGAGTCCGAAAACAATTGAAAATCAAAACTGTCAATAGCATCACCCATAACTAACGCTCTACCATTGAATTCTTACAAAAACCCAGCCCACACCTCCAAATCCCTCTTAAGTTCACGACCTAGCCAGATGAAATGATGTGGAGCCACCACCCCTGAAGTAGCCGCTGCCAATCTTCTACAGAATATTCTGCCCATCGGCATAATTCAACATGCAAAATTTAACTTCCCCAATAACGACTGTAAATCCCGCAATCAAATCTTTGCCGACTTTCTAGCCTTTTCCACCTCCACCCGCAGATTTCACAACTTCTCACCCGGGAGTCGACATTCCATCCTAACAGTGTCTATAACAATTCCCAAAAACCTCAATTCAGCCGTAGGGCCCACCGTCTTTTCCACCGCTAACGGTACCCCAAACGACTCAAACATAGCCTGCAACGTGGATAACAACAAAGAATAAACCCGCAAATCCGCCGGACCTAAACACAGGAAATTGTCTAAGTAATAAATAATGGAAGAGCAACCCGCCACGTCTACCACCACTGATTCCAAAAATGAACTAAACTCCTCAAAATAAGTGCAGGAAAGGGAACAACCCATTGGTAGACACCTATCCGCGGAAAAAAAAAACTTCCCAAAAACACCCTAACAAATGGAGGATATCAGGATTAACCGGAAGGAGGTGGAATGCCGCCTCAATGTCTGTTTTCGCCAGTAAAGTCCCTGGACCCAATTTCCTAACCGACGCCACAGCTGCATTAAATGAGGTCAGGATCGATACCCTCATTGACCGACGCCCCTTTAGGGGTACCACTCCCACTCCCAAAGGTGAAATTCTCAAATTGGCTAAAGGCGGCACCAGAAACGGGCCATCCATTCTCCCCAGTGAAACTTCTTTCCTTAATTTTTCGGATACTACCTCCGGATGTTCCAGTGCCGAGCGCAAATTTTTTCCCCAAAAAGGCGCTTGTAACGGATTTGACGGGACACTAAAACCCCACCTGAACCCCTCAACTAATGACAGCTGCTTGCCAATTAGGGTATCTACTTAAAAACAGCTCCATCTTTTCCACCAGCACTGGAGTCCCTTTTGCAACGATCTCTAACCTTTTCTGCTAGCTTCCCCTAAAACATCTGGACGCCTCGTGGTTCCCACCACAGGAAGAGCACTCATGCTTAAACTTGCATTTTGCACCGAATTTACAGCTGCCTTTATTAACCCCTTAAGGACCGGAGTTTTTTTTTTTGCGTTTTTGTTTTGCGCTCCCTGCCTTCCCAGAGCCATAACTTTTTTTACTTTTTCGGTTCACATAGCCATATGAGGGCTTTTATTTTGCGAGACAAGTTGAACTTTCCAGCGACACCATTTAATATTGCATATGTTGTAGTGGGAAGCGGGAAACAAATTCCCTAAATGGGGTGAAATTGCAAAAAAAAAGCAATTCCACCACAGTTTTGCTGGTTGTTAAATTCCGACGTTTGATGTGCGATAAAACTGACCGGTTACTTTTACTCTACAGGTCAGTACGAATCCGGCGATACCCTATATGTATAGGTTTTCTTGCGTTTTGATAGTGAAAAAAAAATTCAAAAGTGGGAAAAAATCAGTTTTACTTTTTTGTCACCATGTTTTGACCCCTATAACTTTTTTGTAATTATATGTACGGAGCTGTATGGGGGCTCATTTTTAGCATCATAATCTTATCTTTTTATTGATACTATTCTGGGGTGTGTATGACTTTTTGATCACCTTTTATGTAATTTTTTGTGGAACATGAAGTGACCAAAAATGGTGAATCCGCCATTTGGACGCTTTTTTCCATTTTGCTGTTTGACGTACGGGGAATATTTTTTATATTTTTATAGTATGGGCGTTTTCGCACATTGCGACACCCATGATGTGTATTTTTTTTATTTATTTTTTATTTATTTTTTAGCAAATGGGGGGTGATTTGAACTTTTATGTTTTTTTTTTATTTTTTAATTAATTAATTTTTTTACTTTATTTTTTTTTTTACACTTTTATATAGTTCCCATAGGGAACTATAACTTACAATCATTTGATTGCGATTATCATACATTCCAATGCAATCGCATATTTCCTATGAAGCCTATTACAGGCTACGGCTCCATAGGAAATACTATACAGCAGCCTGGGTTTCATCCATAGAGACCCAGGCTGCTGCAGGCGCGCTCCAGCTCTTCCGATCGCCACACGGGGAGCCGGAGCGCAAACTGAAAGTAAAACTTTCGGTTTGTGAGCACTCAGATGCTGTGGTCAAGATTGACCACGGCATCTGAGGGGTTAAATGTCCGTGATTGGCATCGCTGCCGGTCGCGGACATTAGCCGCGGGTGTCTGTTACAGGAACCATGCGGACACCCGCGGCTAAGGCGCCCGCAGGAAGCAGGAGCGGGCGCCATCTTTAGAGACAGGACACAGGACGTCATTAACCACAGCATCTGAGTGCGCACAAACCGAAAGTTTTATTTTCGGTTTACGCTCCGGCTCCCCCTGGTGGCGATCGGAGGAGCCGGAGCGCGCCTGTAGTAGCCGGGGTCTCTATGAATGAAACCCCGGCTGCTCTGTAGTATTTCCTATGGACCCATAGCCTGTAATAGGCTTCATAGGAAATATGCGATTGCATTGGAATGTATAATAATCGCAATCAAATGATTGTAAGTTATAGTTCCCTATGGGAACTATATAAAAGTGTAAAAAAAATAAATAAATAGAAAAAACATAAAAGTTCAAATCACCCCCCTTTTGCTAAAATAAAAATTAAAAAACAACATTTTTAAAAAAAATACACATCATGGGTGTCGCAATGTGCGAAAACACCCATACTATAAAAATAAAAATAAATATTCCCCATACGTCAAACGGCAAAACGGAAAAAAGCGTCCAAAATGGCGGATTCGCCATTTTTGGTCGCTTCATTTTCCACAAAAAAAATTACATAAAAGGTGATCAAAAAGTCATACACCCCCCAAAATGGTATAAATAAAAAGATAAGATTATGACGCAAAAAATGAGCCCCCTTACAGCTCTGTACATATAATTACTAAAGAGTTATAGGGGTCAAAACATGGTGACAAAAAAGTAACGCAAGAAAACCTATACATATAGGGTATCGCCGGATTTGTAGTGACCTGTAGAGTAAAAGTAACCGGTCAGTTTTATCGCACATCGAACTTCGGAATTTAAAAACCCGCAAAACTGTGGTGGAATTGCCACTACATCATATGCAATATTAAATGGTGGCGTTGGAAAGTAAAACTTGTCCCCCAAAAAACAATATGGCTATGTTAACCGAAAAATAAAAAAGTTATGGCTCTGGGAAGGCAGGGAGCGCAAAACGAAAACTCAAAAAATAAAAAACTCCGGTCCTTAAAGGGTTAAAAGGTTAAAAAGGAAGCACAATCCCTTGGCTGAGGCTGTTGAAAAAACTGACTGTCCCGCCCCTCCTCCCGTGTCCCCCCGAAAGGACTGCCCCTGCCTTCCAGGAGCCGTCACCCTCAACCAAAGGCCGATATCCTTGTGATCCCACCGCATGTTCGGGCGGACCGCTTTCCTCTGCCTAAATTTTTCAGCGTACCGAAGCCAGCCCACCCCCCCATACATTCGATATGCCTCCCCAATTGCATCTAAATAACAAAATAAGGTGGAGCAACACTCCGGCGACTTTTCACCAATTACACTTGCCAAAATGGCAAAAGCTTGCAACCAATTGGAAAAGGGGCGCGGGATCAGCCGATACCTGCGTTTTTCATCCTCATCCTTCTTCCCCTCATCCCGTCTTGTCCTGTCTAAGTTAAATCTCTCAAGTGGCAGTAAAGAAAAAATCTCTACATATTCCCCCTTCCAAAAACAGTCCCTCACCTCTTGCTTTAAATGCGCCCCTAACGGGCCTTTAGACGAGGTTAGATGACAGGGCCAAAGGTGAAGTATACGTCTGTTTCGAGGGACCGTTGGGCGCCCATTTGAAGCAGGAGGTACAGGAAAAACTTTGGAAAGGGGAGTACGTGGACATTTTTTCCTTACTCCCCTTAGAGAAATTTAATTTGGATAGGGAAAAGCGGGATGAGCATAAGAAGGAGGAAAGACGGAGACACCGGTTCATTCCGCAGACGTTTGCAAATTGGTTGCAAGCGTATGCGATCCAAGCAAGCGTTATTGGGAAAAAAGAGCCGGAGTGCTGCTCCACCCTGTTCTGCTATCTCGATGCCATAGGGGAAGCACATATAGGGTGTATGGGGGTCTGGCGTGGCTCCGTTACGACGAGCAGTTCAGGCAGCGGAAGGCGGTGCGCCCGTGGATTAAATGGGACCACAAGGATTTAGCCCTGTGGCTGAAGGTGACGGCCCCGGTTAGGGCGGAGCAGTCCTTTCAGGGGGTCTTGCGGTGGCATCCGCAAAGGGGTTGTATTTCCTTTTTAACGACGGGAGTTGTAAGTTCGGGACAAAGTGCAAGTTTAACCACAAATGCTCCACTTGCGGTGGGTCGCACGGAGCCGCACGTTGTTTTAGGGGAGGAAAGCAAAGGGGGACAGACGGTCTTGGAAAAGGGGGTGATGTCAGTGCGGCTGGTAAGGATGTGTCCTTACCTCGATAGGTACCCTGATAGGTCAGCGGCGGCTTTGTTGTGGGAGGGGTTTGCATCGGTTTTTCGGATACCATCTGGCACTTGTTTGGTTAAAAAGAATTTGGAGCACCCAGGGGTCGTTACAGAAAAGCTGGGGAATGAGGTTAAGCTAGGTAGGATGGCCGGCCCATTTTCGGCACCGCCGTTAGCGGACTTGCAGTTGCCTCCACTGGGGGTGGTTCCCAAGAAGGAGCCCAACAAATTCCGGCTAATTCACCACCTGTCCTTCCCTAAGGGAACGTCGGTTAATGATGGAATAGACCCGGCACTGTGTTCCGTGGTTTATATGTCATTTGATGCGGCAGTGGCATGGGTGAAGAGGTTCGGGAAGAGAGTGTTTTTGGGGCTTAACGCTTGGGTGGTGGCTGTGCATGTGCCTGGGGTCGACAACTGTATCGCTGATGCTCTCTCTCGTTCACAGTGGGACCGGTTTCGTCAGCTAGCTCCGGCCACGGCGGAAGTGGGGTTAGCTGTGGAACGTGCTGGAGTCGCGTAGGGGATCTGATCCGGTCATCTTTGGCGCCTGGTACATGGGAAATGTACTCGAGGGCTTGGGTGTGTTAGGATCAGTGGAAGGAGAGGTTGGGTGTGAGTGATGAGGATTCAGAAATATCCCTTTTGTTGTTCATCGGCATTGCAGGGATGAGGGTTGGTCTGTTTCCAGAATGAATAGTTGTTTGGCAGGCCTGGGTTTTGGTTTTCGGCTCAGGAAGTTAAAGGATGTAACTAAGTCGTTTTTGGTTGGGCGGGCCATGAAGGGTTGGCATCGGGAAAAGGCGGGGGAAGACCTCTTGTTTACTTAGTTGGTTAGACTGGGGGAGCGGTTGGGTTCGGTGTGTAGGTCGACGGGGGAAACAAAGTTGTTGAGGTTGTCTTTTTCGCTGGCATTTTTGGGGCGCTGCGTCTGGGCGAATTGGTTTGCCCGACAGTTCATAGACGAGGGGGGTTGTTGAGGGGTGACGTGAATGTTTGGCCGGATAGGGTGGAATTTTTGATTAGGAGGTCTAAGACGGACACCGACGGGAGAGGGCAGCGGGTTGTTTTGTTTGCAATTCCTGATTGCTTAATTGCTTAATACGTTGAATGCGGGATTTTACTGGGGGCAGGGAGGGTGATGGGTTGACCCCGTTATTGGTCCATGAGGATGGTTCCTTCCTCTCTCGGTTCCAGTTCTCGGCAGTTTTTAAGCAGTGTTTGGTCGAGTTAGGGGTACAGGAGTCTGGTTTTTCTAGCCATTCATTTGGAATTGGGGCGGTGACGGAGGCTGCTAGATGGGGGCTTGGTCCCATCATAAAGAGGATAGGTAGGTGGGAGTCAGTACGGTTCCAGTCCTACGTCAGGCTGGAGCGGGTGGTTTGTTAATGGGCGGCGAGTTTGGGGGGATGTGTCCGGCAGTAGTTGCATGGTTGCTTCTTGTTTTCTTTTGTTATCTTATCGTTGCAGGTTCGGACCCAGCATTGATTTGGTTGCTGGGTCATTCGTATGTTTGGTGGGGCGCTTCCAGGGCTGCGGTTAGGCCAGACGGTCTGCAACTAGGGTTTGCTCGGGAAGAGGCGGTGGTAAGGTGGATTGGCCGGCGGAGTATGATGTGGAGCGGCGTCCTGCCGGAGTTTCATAGATTTGTTAGGCAGGACAGGGCCCCTGACGTCTTGGTCTTACACCTAGGGGGTAATGACTTGGGGGCTAGGCCCTTTAGGGAGTTGGTGAGAGATGTCAAATTTGACTTGTTGAGGTTATGGTCTTTATATCCGGGAATGGTAACGGTGTGGTCCGACATTGTGCCACGAACGGTGTGGCGGGGGCCCGGTCAGTGGAAGGTCTTAACAAGGCTTGAGTGAAGGTTAATAGGGCTATTGGTAGGTTCATGGCTAAGAATGGGGGGTTAACGGTCCAGCATCGGGATTTGGAAAAGGGCATCGCGGGGTTCTGGCGTAGTGACAGGGTACACCTCAACGCCTTGGGTTTGGACATGTGGAGCTTGGCAATACAGGAGGGTATGGAGGTTGCGGTGAAGGTGTGGAGGGGCACACGGGCTTGAGGGGGTCAAGCTAGTGCGTTTGTGGCGGTGGGAGGTCCTTGGAGTCGGAGAGATTCTATGGTAAGGAGGATGGGAGGGCCCTACGGGTGGGGCTGGACTTCCGGGATTGTTGGCGGCTGTGGCGGAACTGTCAGGGTGAGCCATCAGGGGTGCCTCTGAGCTAGTGGTCAATGGCTGGGGGTAAGGCGGCTCACCTCAGCAGGATTATTTTTGGGTTTAGGGCTTCAAGGACCTCCCCCTCGGAAAAGAAGGGACAGACATGTTAATGTGTTTTTTCGTTTATTTATGAGGATATTATTATTACATGTATGTTTGTAATAAAAAGGCTGCTGTGGCCATATTAATCCGAAGTTGGTGTCTGTGTTGTTATTGGGGGAAAAAGGGGTTCAAGGGAGGCATAGTGATTGAGGTGGGGTCGGGGTGTGCTGATGGGAGGTCGAGCAGAATAACCAGTACCTTCGTCATGGAAGGTCAGGAGCTTCAACGGGAAGTTAGGAGAATCACTGGGATGTCACTAACATCAGTGGGAACTCAGGAGAATCACCAGGAGGTCAGAAGCATCACCGGGAGGTCAGAAGCATCACCGGGAGGTCGGGAGCTACGGAATGCCCTTCTTCCAATACCCCCCAGCTGCTAGTTTAGACTCGCTGAAGTCTCCACCAAAGTCCAGGAAAGTTACAGAAGAAACTGAGCTAGCAGCAGTGCTCCACCTTTCTGTTGAACTCTAAAGTCCATTTACATAGGGCTAATATTGGCCTGATTATCTCAAAAGTAGGTTTCTACGAATGCTTGCTCCCAATAATCAGCTATTGTGGAGGAATGGTCCTGCTCAGTTGGCTCAGCTGGCGGATTCTCTATCATTCATCACCCCTGTACTTGGGAGAAATCCACAGTTCTAAGTATTTTCCTGCTTCATGAATAGAATACTAGAGCTGCAATCATCACTGACACAAGCAATCGGATAAAGACACGTGTTTGGAAATCTGGGTGGCAACCCCTATGAGCTAAAGTGGTGAACAGTGGTTGTCAGCCATGAAGGTGATAGATACCTGTCAGTAATAAAGACTTTATTGTTCTCTGGTGACATCAGTGCGGAGATGTCAGGTTCTGATTCACTGTCACTGATCTTTACTCTTCTGCCGTCAGTCAGGGAGTCGGCAGTCACACGGGAATGCAGTCATCTCATCACCATCTGCCGGTCACACAGCGCCGCATTTAATGAGCTCGGTATTATAGAAAAACAGCTAATTAATGGATCAGTGCAGGAATAACGAGGCCGAGCGGACTCCGGCCAGAGGGCGAGGGACTCACCTAATAACGTGTTTACACAGCCCCAGTCTCTGCGGATGTTTCAAACCATGAAGAGCTACACAGAGTAACCCCTTCCCTGCCGCTGTGTGTAGCGTGAGGATGAGGAAGCAGGGTCAGATACGATATACATAATAAAGACTATGCCGTGATTTATCCTGAGGCTTAAAACTGTCCCAAAACAGAGATCTGAGGCTTTTTGGATTTACCTGGACACTAGAGATGAGCGAATTTTTAAAAAATTCGATTTGGCTGGTTCGCCAATTTTTTTTTTAAAAACAATTGGGTTCGATCTGAATTTATTTGCGGTGAATTTCGTTAAAATACGTCTATTTCCTGACTGCAGAGAGCCTGTATAGTGGTGTAGAACACTGTGCCTTGCAGTAATACGCATAGGGAGTCTGCTGTAGTAGTGAAATAATACTGTGAGTCCGTATGACATGCAGATGACAGGCGTCGCTCTTAGAATCACTGAACACTTCACTTATTTGGGCGGTCACAGGGCCAAAACTTACCAAATAACTCAAGGGTGAACTCAGCCTTACAGGTCGATGTTAGCGCCAAGTAGAGATGGCCCGAACTATCCGCCGGCGAACAGTTCCCGGCGAACATAGCTTGTTCGCGTTCGCCTCGGTGGGTGAACACATGCGATGTTCGGTCCGCCCCCTATACATCATCATTGAGCAAACTTTGACCCTGTACCTCACAGTCAGCAGACACATTCCAGCCAATCAGCAGCATACCCTCCCTCCCAGACCCTCCCACCTCCTGAACAGCATCCATTTTAGATTCATTCTGAAGCTGCAGTCTTAGTGAGAGGAGGGAGAGTGTAGTAGCTGCTGATTTAATAGGGAAATCGATACCTAGGCTAGTGAATTCAGTGTCCACTCCAGTCCTGAAAGACTCATCTGATCTCTGCTGTAAGGACAGCGTCCTGACAGCACCCCAAAAAGCCCTTTTTAGGGCTGCAACATTAGTCTGCTTTTTTTTTTCCTTTATATACAGTATATTGCAGTTGCCTGGCCTGCCCGTGTGTGAGGAGCTGCAGGCCCACAGACTGTAGTGTGCCCACTGCCAGTGCCCACCCCTGTCATTCCGTGTGGCACAGGACTTTGCATCAAAAAAAGGCATTTAATTTTTACACTTTAATCTAAGGTTAGTTGCCTGCCAGTGTGTGTCAGGCTGACTTCCAGTAACTGTAGTGTGCCCACTGCCAGTGCCTACCACTCATACCGGCTGGCACAGGACTTTGCATAAAAAAAGGCATTTAATTTTTACACTTTAGTGTAATTTCAGCTGCTTGCCTGCTGCTAGTGTGTGTCAGGACCGCTTCCACTAACTGTAGTGTGCCCACTGCCAGTGCCAACCACTGATACCGGGTGGCACAGTAGCTTGCCGATAAATAAGGCATTTAATTTTTAGACAGTAGTCTAAATTCAGTTGCTTGCCTGCTGCCAGTGTGTGTCAGGCCCTCTTCCACTGACTGTAGTGTGCCCACTGCCAGTGCCAACCACTCATACCGGGTGGCACAGTACCTAGCACGCGTAGTACCACTTATCTAAAAAAAAAATGACAGGCAGAGGCAGGCCACCCCGCAGGGGCCGTCGTGGTCGTGGTGCTGTGATTTCCACTGTCCCTGGAATAATGCCCAGTGTTCAGAGGCCACGTACCCTGAACCCGAAAAATTCTGAGGACATAGTTGACTGGCTTAGACAGGACACCTAATCTTCTAGAGCTTCCGCTCGGAACCTTGATGCACCATCCTCCTCCAGCTCAGCTTCGGTCACCTGCTCTCAAGTTACCACGCACCCGCCCGTCGCCACCACCACCACTACCACCACAGCCACCACAGCCGCTTCACTTGATCCGTCAGAGGAGTTATTTACACATCAGTTGGATGCAATTAGTGATGCGCAACCATTATTGCCAGATGATGTAGATTACAGGGATATGTCTCAGTCAGGCAGGATTACACACATGGACGTACAGTGTGATGATGATGATGATGATGTACCCGCTGCTGCTTCCTTTGCTGAGGTGTCAGGTACAAGTGAAGCGGTTGATGATGACGATGTGTCCACGGATGCCACGTGGGTGCCTGCTCGAAGAGAAGAAGAGGGGGAAAGTTCTGAAGGGGAGACAGAGAGAATGAGGAGACGAGTTGGAAGCAGGGGAGGTCGTCGCAAGGAGTTAGTGGCACAGTCAGACAGCATGTATCGGCACCCGGGGTCAGCCAGACAGCACGCCAGTCAACGCATGCTGTTGCCACCACCAGAATGCCGTCATTGCAAAGCTCAGCAGTGTGGCATTTTTTTGTGTGTGTCTGCCTCTGATAAAAGCAATGCCCTTTGCAACCTGTGCCAAAAGAAACTGAGTCGTGGGAAGTCCAACACCCACCTTGGTACAACTGCTTTGCGAAGGCACATGATCTCACATCACAAACGCCTATGGGATCAACACATGAGTACAAGCAGCACACAAACTCAAAGCCACCATGCTCCTCCTGGTCCTGCATCTTCAGCCACGTCAACCACTGCTGTCCTCCCTGCCCCCTCTCAACCACCCGCCACTCCGCCTCTCACCTTCAGCAGTTCCTGCTCATCTGCCCACAGTCAGGTGTCTGTCAAGGACATGTTTGAGCGTAAGAGGCCAATGTCACAGAGTCACCCCCTTGCCCGGCGTCTGACAGCTGGCTTGACGGAACTCTTAGCCCGCCAGCTTTTACCATACCAGCTGGTAGAGTCTGAGGCCTTCAAAAAATTTGGCGCTATTGGGACACCACAGTGGAAGGTACCCGGACGAATTTTTTTTTCAAAAAAGGCAATCCCAAACCTCTACCATGTCATTGAAAAGGAAGTCATGGCATCTCTGGCATACAGTGTTGGGGCAAGGGTCCATCTGACCACTGATACCTGGTCTGCAAAGCACGGTCAGGGCAGGTATATCACGTACACTGCGGCTTGGGTCAACCTGCTGACAGCTGACAAGCATGGAATGCGTGGCTCCGCAGTGGAGTTGGTGACACCACCACGACTTGCAGGCAGACCTACTGCCACCTCCTCTACTCCTACTCCATCCTCTTCAATATCCTCCTTGGCTGAGTCCTCTTCTTCTGCGGCGTCTGGCTGCACATCCACTGAATCCCCCCAGCTCCCCAGGGGCTATTCCACATCCTGGATACGACAGTGTCACGCCATCTTGGGGTTGACTTGCCTGAAAGCAGAGAGCCACACAGGACCAGCACTCCTGTCCGCCCTGAACGCACAGGTGGATCAGTGGCTGACCCCGCACCAACTGGAGATCGGCAAAGTGGTGTGTGACAATGGAAGCAATCTGTTGGCGGCATCAAATTTGGGCAAGTTGTCACATGTGCCGTGCATGGCACATGTGTTGAATCTCATCGTACAAGGTTTTGTGTCTAAGTACCCAGGCTTACAGGACGTCCTCAAGCAGGCCAGGAGGGTGTGTGGCCATTTCAGGCATTCCTACACGGCCATGGCGCACTTTTCCGATATTCAGCGGCGAAACAACATGCCAGTGAGGCGCTTGATATGCGACAGCCCGACACGTTGGAATTCAACACTCCTAATGTTCTACCGCCTGCTCCAACAAGAAAAAGCCGTCAACGAGTATTTGTATGACCGGGGTGCTAGGACAGCCTCTGCGGAGCTGGGAATCTTTTTGCCACGTTACTGGACACTCATGCGCAATGCCTGTAGGCTTATGCGTCCTTTTGAGGAGGTGACAAACCTAGTCAGTCGCACCGAAGGCACCATCAGCGACCTCATCCCATTTGTTTTCTTCCTGGAGCGTGCCCTGCGAAGAGTTCTGGATCAGGCTGTAGATGAGCGTGAAGAGGAAGAGGAAGAGTTGTGGTCACCATCACCACCAGAACCAGCCTTGTCATCATCGCTTGCCGGACCTGCAGCAACGCTGGAAGAGGAGTATGAGGAAGAGGAGTCAGAGGAGGAATGTGGCGGCTTTGAGGAGGAGGAAGACCAACCACAGCAGGCACCCCAGGGTGCTCGTTGTTGTCACCTATCTGGGACCCATGGTGTTGTACGTGGCTGGGGGGAAGAACAGACCGTCAATGATATCAGTGAGGACGCGGAACGGGAAATGAGTAGCTCTGCATCCAACCTTGTTCAAATGGGGTCTTTCATGCTGTCATGTCTGTTGAGGGACCCTCGTATAAAAAGGATAAAGGAGAACGATCTGTACTGGGTGGCCACGCTACTAGACCCCCGGTATAAGCAGAAAGTGGCAGAAATGTTACCAAATTACCGAAAGTAGGAAAGGATGCAGCAGTTCAAAACTAAACTAAAAAATATGCTTTACACAGCTTATAAGGGGGATGTCACAGCACAACGGGAATCTAACAGGGGAAGAGGTGAGTGTAATCCTCCTCCTACCACGGCGGCAAGGACTGGACGATTTACAGATGTGTTGTTGATGGAGGACATGCGGAGCTTTTTCAGTCCTACTCATCGCCACAGCCCTTCGGGATCCAGCCTTAGAGAACGACTCGACCGACAGGTAGCAGACTACCTCGCCTTAACAGCAGATATCGACACTCTGAGGAGCAATGAACCCCTTCACTACTGGGTGTGCAGGCTTGACCTGTGGCCTGAGCTATCCCAGTTTGCGATAGAACATCTGGCTTGCCCTGCTTCAAGTGTCCTGTCAGAAAGGACCTTCAGTGCAGTAGGAGGCATTGTCACTGACAAGAGAAGTCGCCTCGGTCAAAAAAGTGTTGATTACCTCACCTTCATAAAGATGAATGAGGCATGGATCCTGAAGGGACTGACAGTGGGGGATACGTTTGACTAACAAAAGGCCTGATTACATGCCTTGGCCTCAAAATGGTCCCCACGCTGCTGTATTTAATGTCTGCATACCGGATGACTTTCGTGAACTCTTCACCACCAACTAGGGTTCAAGCCGCAATGTTTTAGTCACTTTTCTGCATGGAAAACATAATTTTTTCCGGCCGCTGCTACAATAGCGGCTGCAACAATGCCATTATTTTTCAGGCATGTATACATGCCTAATTCTTCTGTCCTATGGTGCAGCACTGTGGCTGCAAAAACAAACAAAAAAAAAAGGCACATACAAGTGTCAATTCCCCTTCGTGATGGTTACCTTGTTGTGGTGAAGGGGCTTGCGTATCACAATGAAGCAATCATCATCACCTCTATAAGTGTGTTGGCAATGTTGTCACACCCCAGATGATAAGGCCGTTGCTTCATTATGGTCAGACCAAAAGCGACCGGACGGCTGGATAATATTTCATAGAAAAAACATTAATTTACCTTTTTTTTTATATGTTGTATGGGTTTTTAATACATAAAATAAAAAATCATAATAAAGTCTCTTAATAGTTTATTAGAAATAATGCAGACAATTAAAAAAATCCCCATCAATTCCAATACAAAGCAAGTGCAGAGCTCAGAACTAAATTATTTCATGATGTCGTAATGGTTCGCTAATTCAACAATGGTTAATCAATTCGACCGGATAGGGTCCGTAACAGGGATTAAACTGATAGGAATAGTACTAGTTAAGACACCACTCATATAGGGTGTCACAGCACATTGCTCTGTGCACGCGCAGTGCCCCAATTTGGGAGTATGAGGACCGACCAAGCTGCTTTTTCCATCTCCTGGTTCCTGAAATCAATTCAGTTTGGTGTATGAGAGTTTGGTCTGTCACTGTGAAGGCAGTCGAAGGTACCCGGCCGAAATTTTTTTTCACAAAAGGCAATCCCTGATATGGGACGTAACAGGGATTAAACTGATGAGAATAATACTACAGAAAATACCACTCATATCGGGTGTGACAGTAAATTGCACGGCGCAGACACAGTCACCGTGGTTTAAAACAGAGTGGAGGGAGCCAGCGTTTTTTTAACCATCTCCCCGTTCGAAAAATCTATTCAATAAATGGCCCCAGATTGGGGAGTCGGGGACGTTAGAGGGATTAAACTGATGAGAATAGTACTACAGAAAATACCACTCATATCGGGTGTGACAGTAAATTGCACGGCGCAGACGCAGTGACCGTGGTTTAAAACAGAGTGGAGGGAGCCAGCGTTTTTTTTAACCATCTCCCCGTTCGAAAAATCTATTCAATTGACCTTTCGGGGACCCTTGGTGTTGTACGTGGCTGGGTGGAGGAAGAAACCTTCAATGACATCACCGGGACGTGGCTAGCTTGGTATCCAACCTTGTGCAAATGGGGAGTTTGCGGTTGTGCAAATGAACTGTTTGCGGTGCATTAAAAGGGGAGTTTGGTCTGTCAATGTCTGTGAAGCGGGCGTAACCCTTACACTACCTGATGGATACAACATCATACCTGATCGTATACACACACTGGATGTTTTAAAGCACGTTATTCCAAACAATTTAGGAATGTTAGTTGATTTATGCCCTTTATGGATTAAAACCCGACTCTGCGTTCACTACGTAATTTTCCATGGGAGTTTTGCCATAGATCCCCCTCCAGCATGCCACAGTCCAGGTGTTAGTCCCCTTGAAACAACTTTCCCATCACTATTGTGGCCAGAAAGAGTCCCTGTGGGTTTTAAAATTCGCCTGCCAATTAAAGTCTATGGCGGTTCGCCCGGATCGCCCGTTCGCGAACATTTGCGGAAGTTCGCGTTCGCTGTTCGCGAACGGAAAATTTTATGTTTGCGACATCACTAGCGCCAAGAAGAAGTGCATTCCTTTTACACTGTCGTCAGCTGATTCCACATAGATGTCTACAGAACCTGTTCTATTAAACGCTTATAGAAGTAAAGCCCCCCCACAGAGTGGAGAGGGTGTCAGCAGTAAGTTTGTGTTGACGTCACTGATTATTTTGCCTTCCTCTGATCCGTCAGAACAATAACCCCCAAAAAACTGATCCTGTCTGTGGAGCATCCGCCTTCACTTGGTCAGCATTTGGTCAGTAATCCATCAGTATTGCTAAAGGCAAAAAACAGGAGTGGATCTTCTGTGTTTTGTACCCACTCCTGCTTTTGGCTACCAAACACAAGCCAATTCTGATGGGACCATACAGGCCTTACAGCTGCTACACAGACAGGATCCGTTGTGCATCTCATTTTTCCTTCTTTTGACAGATCAGAAGAAGGCTCAAATAAATGATGATGTTAGCCAGACCGAAAGGCAAAATAGCAGCCAAGTCATGAAGTGGGGAGGGTGGGAACAGCATGAAAAGTTCCCAGAAAGTGGCCCTATGACATAGTGGTGAGGAGGAAGCAGCATGAGGAGGCCACAGAGGGGCCCTATGACATAGTGTGCAGGTGGCGACAGCATCAGGAGGCCACAAAGTGGCAAGGTGATATAGTGTGGAGGTGGCAGCAGCATCAGGAGACCACAGAGTTACCCCGTGACAGAGTGGGAAGATAGGTGGCAATAACAGTACCCGCTGACAATGGCGGGTGTTAGAAGGAGCACTTGGCATCAGATGTGTGGAATCTGGAGGGTGGCAGCATCAGAATAGTAACTGAGGCAGGTAGCCAGAAGAAACCTGTCTCTTTTGTCAAAGTGTTGGTGTGGCACCATGGATGATGGTCTGATGTATGATAGTCTGATGTATCAGGCATTGGTGGGTGGAAATCCTGGCTGATCCACGCCTAATTCATCTTGACAAAGGTCAGTCTCTCCACATTATGGGTGGACAAGCGAGTTCTTCTTGGGGAAACTTATGGCCCCCACTGCACTAAACACCCACTCTGATGCCACACTACTGGCCAGGCAGGACAGCTTTTCCAGGGCAATCTCGGCCAGTTGCGGCCACAAATCCAGTTTGGCTGCCCAGTAGTCAGGGAGATCATCAATGACGGCTGGCAGTGTGCACTCCAAGTATGCCACCACCTGCTGGTTCAGGTTCTGCTCTATGTCTTTCTGCTGGTGAGTAGTTTCTTCACTATGCGGGTGAAGAAAACTGCTCCTCAGCGACTCTAGACTCAGGCTGCTGCTGATGGAGCTGGTACTTGTCCTGCCACCCCACCCCTCCCCAGCATCTATGGCAGTGGAACAGAAGACCCCCCCAGTCAGGCCTGCAAGAGGATGGACGATGGTGCAGATAGGCAGCTGCCAACTGACTACATAGGATGTCTCTATAGAGTTCAGTTTGTCCTCCCTCTCCTGTTCCAGGACATGAAGCAGTGGAATGCCATTGTTCATACCGTAGTCCTAGCAACTGACAAATAACGTGGGCAGACAGCTCTCTTCGGCTGAGGTGGTGGAGCCTCGGCTGCCTGAAATTGGCTGCGTGCCACTGGGTGATGCAGCGGTTGCTGCGGCAGGCTGGACCACCACATCAGAGCCACGGTTCTCCCGGGCCACTTTATGGTGACGCTGCATATGTTGACGCTGGGACATTGTGCCTAAATTGGCACACTGGCCGCGCTTCACCTTGTGCGCACATATTCTACATATGGCCATGTTCACCAACTCCGGCGGCTTAACAAAAAACTGCAACACTGCCAAGTTATTTTACCTCAACACTCCGCACTGACTGACTGCTACCGCCGCTGCCTCCATTAACCCGTGAAACCGTGCTCCGCTAGTTCCCAGGCAGGTAGGCTCCTGCGAAGCTTGTGGTCTACCCTGGGCACGTTTGGCTCCTGACCTCCCACTAATGCCACCCTGCTGACTCCCGGCCATGCTAGCGACTTGCTTGTCTCCACCACTGCCTCATGGGCAAGCTGCCACCCTCTTCACCCGATGATTATGAATCTCCTTCATCACCCGGCTCCCAAGTGCGGTCGTATCTATACACAGAGGTGATATCATTACAGGCAGGAATATAATGAAAGATAAGCAGATAACTGCAGACCAAGAAGTCTAGGCTTAGTGACCAGTCTGGAAAATGCAGGATTTTATGAGTTTTGTTTAAATACAGATAACAATGTGGAAAATGAAATGTAACATCATCAAAACTTCTTTTAAAATATGTTAAACATAAAAATGGGATTTAAACGACAGGTGATTTTCTGATGACACTTTCCCGTTACTGCCCCTTGGACCGACCAGGTACTTTCACGCTGCCGGCTCTACTCAGTGAGTCCGTGAGTCCTTCCTGAGTGAGGTGACGCTTTAGAGAAATTCCAGCTGCTTCTCTTTATCCGACACTTGTTGGGGTGCAGTGACAGCGTCTCCTCGTCCTCCTTTTCGTTTGGCACTTATCCTGGAGCGCTCTTCACACCAGCTTTTGACAGCTGAGAACTAGAACAAGTTAGAATGAGGCCTCACAGCAATGCGATCAGTGCAATAACTGATAGTGAGAGGGGAAGTAACGTAGGCCTCATCAGGAGCACAGGGATCTAGGAACGAGTCATCTGTCTGCTTAAGGCCACGTTAGTACCACATCTGCGGCACAGCATTCCAGCAGGCTGCTCCGGCAGAGAACACCTTGCTGGAATTCTCCAGATCCGGCATTACCAGATCGAAATGCCTGTTAGTCCCATTAACTACGGTATAATGTGGCTCGAAAGAAATACGTCCACAACCTGGCAAAGATGCCAAGAATCGGCTGGACAGAAACCGCTGGGAGCAGTGGATTTGTCCGGCCAGTTCCTGGCATTCTATGCTAGAACAGCCTGCCTAAGGGCTGTACCGGATATGAGCCTACAATACTGTAGTGCAGCACAAAATACTGCCTCAGCAGAAGCAAATACCGCAGTGCAGCACAAAGTACCTCCACCTCACCATAGTATTGAACTGTATCACCATCCTGAGGACGGTGATACCATTGAGATCAGGAGGGCACCAGCGGCCGTTGGCCAGTTCCACAAGTTCCTAAACCTCCTAGCATTAATTAGTGCTGAGAGCATCATTATGTACCCGGCAGGGGGCCATGGGGAGGGATCGGGCGGCACCTGGTCATCGGCCCACCAGGAAGTTTCCCTGTAGGGTCCTCGTTGGCGGCTTCAGTACACCAGGTACCAATCTGAAGTGTCTCTGGTTCTCCTGCAGACTCTCACACTGGTTGCCTCATCTGGTCTCCTAAATCAGAACCGTCCTCATTTCACGTCAGGTGACACTGTCTTCTACTTTTTATCCTTCGGAGGTTTGCCCAGTGCAGTCTGCCCAGTTGCCATTACCTGGGATAGGATCTCCTCAAGTTGAAGGGCCCTGGGCCCCCAAAGGGTCTTGGTATCCCCTGATTGTACAGCTTTATTCAGTGTAAAATATCTTCTTGACACTGAACAGTGATGGCTTCTTAGCTTTGTCTTCAGAACTTGGTCACCCGGAGTTTGGAGTCAGTAATGGAAGCCATATCGCTGCATCCTGAGTGGACGGGGGGCTATGAGGGTAAGGGGGCTCCTGACCATCAGCAGACACATGTGACAACCCCTCCAGGCCACAGTTCTTCTCCAGGAGTCCACTGGCGATCTAGGTTAAAGTAAAATGGTCACATTTTAATTCTTTATTTATTTTTCCATGTTATTTTTAGATTTTTTTTTTTGCAATAATTCCATGGGGGCGGCCATGTTTGACCGTATCTGTGTCGTGTGTCAGTGCATGACACACACATAGATGCGTTACAGCAGACAGTAGATGCGTTACGAGACAATAGACGGGAGGTGACCCTATGGCAAGGGCTACACGGTGACACTGGTCACGCCACACCTAGATCGCTGTGTAGCGGTGATCCCATAGAATTGAATGGGATTGCGCAGCAGTCGCAAGAAATCCAACACGGCTGGATTTCTTGTGACTGCTGCTGCGATCCCATTCATTTCTTTAGGACAGGTGTCACGTGACCAGTGCCGTGTAGCCCTTGCCTATCTCCCATGATTGAGCCGGGCTACATGTGACGTGCACATACTCTATGGCATGTGCAGTTCACATGTGTTATGGAAAGGAGGGGGACGGCTGGCACCATTATACAGGAGGTCAGAAGCCGCTACCTCGTACACGCTGAGGACAACGTCCGGCAGCAGCTTCCGCGCAGTCCGTCAGCGAAGCCGCTCAGAAGTGAAGGATGAGGAACACCACTGTCCTGAAGATGGAAGCCAGAAGAGGCCGCCATCAGAGCTCCTGTACATTCATAGTCTGCTCTCGTCACCGCTGCACAGACAACATTAAAATGGCGCTGCACAGCTGACAACTTCTAATAAAAAATAATTAGTAATTTGTGACACATTTCCCTTAAGAAGATATCTGCAATACATACCATTAGACACCAGATGGCGCCATCTGCCTTAGCAAGCGAGTATATAAGCAGCCAGCCGGGGTATGCAGCGGGGCTCAATCAGCAGCCGCCGCCTGTGGGAGCGACAGGGACCCAAGGCAATGACTGACATCCAGGCCGGCCCACAACAGAAACCACATCATATAAACCGCATTGTGATTCCTGTGGTTTACAAATGTGAACCTTTCCTGGGCAGATTTTATAGATTGAAACAAATTTAAACAAATTTAAAATAAATCCACAAGAAGAATTACCGCGTCACAAAAGCGTGGAAATTGCTGTAAAATGCGTGCACGTCTGCAATGTGCAAAGCTGTAGGGCGTATTCTGGCTCTGGATTCCAGATGATAGACCATCAGTATTGCTTCAGTGTTTCCACGGGATTTATATGTGTATTCCTCCTCCCTGCACTTTTGATGCGATCCCATAGACTGTAATGTGCGTATTTGGAAACAAATTCGGATACGCTGCAGATGTCAAATCCTGACAGAAATAATACGCCCATGTGAATAGATTACCAACAATTCATTAACAGTGGATTCCGGGACATATACGGATCGCAATACGTACTGATATATACATATACGGATCGCAATACGTACTGATATATACATATACGGATCGCAATACGTACTGATATATACATATACGGATCGCAATACGTACTGATATATACATATACGGATCGCAATACGTACTGATATATACATATACGGATCGCAAATACACTCGTGTAAAAGCGGCCCTGGGGCTTATTCACATGTCAGTGATTGTGAGCCAAAACTAGGACTGGAGACTCCACAGACATCAGCTATACGGGCTCATGCACACAACTGTATGTATTTTGCGGTCTGCAAAAAACGGATCAGCAAAGAATACGGATGATGTCCGTGTGCATTCCGTATTTTGCGGAACGGAACAGCCGGCCCCTGATAGAACAGTCCTATCCTTGTCTGTAATGGAGACAATATTGGGACATGTTCTATTTTTTTTGTAGAATATGGACATACGGAAATGGAATGCACATGGAGTAACTTCCGTTTCTTTTTTTTTTGGACCCATTGAAATGAATGTGAAAATAAATCTGGTTTGCTCGCAGTCGTTACATTTAATAACCATCTGCAGATTATTCAAACATTTCATAAATCCTGCCCCCCCCCCCCCATAAAATACTGTCATTGTAAATCTCGACAACACGGTCACGGTCCTCTTAAAGTCGGATGCGGAGCTCTCGGTGTGTCACTAGTAACGACGGTCTTTGTGGCTTCATTCCTGCAATGTGTGGCTGGGCTTAGACAATCCATCTTATAATATCCGCTCTGTGATGTCGTGCTTTGCGGCACGTTATATAGACACCAGTTCACACCACGGTCTATCCTCTACTGGTGGACATTATCAGGAGAGCAATGCTGCGTTTTCATTATAGATATTATAATGGTCTCCTGGTCTATCACCATTCCGGGCGTGCTTGCTGTGAGCGGGAGACGACATTTCTTACCGGTCTGGGCGTTCCCTTGCATACATCGCTCTCGCCTGAGGTTGCCGGTGTTCCGTTAATTTTCCCTACCCGTGAAATTTCCTTACCCTCGTCATTTCCGGTTCCGCTGGAAGTGACGTATGCGGGTGAGGGAGGAGGTGTGTCACGCTACTTGCTTACTTAGTAGGATTCAGCGCAGGAGAGCGCCGCTAACTGTGAACGCGCATAGGGTAGGGAAAATTCACGGCCAATTGCACATGCGCCAGAGGGTAGTGAAAACAGTTAGCGGCGCTGTCCTGAGCCGAATCCTACTCAGCCACTCAGTAAGCGAGTGGCGTGACATACCTCCTCCCTCACCCGCATACGTCACTTCCCACGGAACCGGAAATGAAAATGACGAGGGTAGGGAAAATTAACGGAACACCGGCCCGGGATATCTTCACGCATGTGTTCTTTGCTCTTACTCACGCCGGACTTGAAATCTTTTCTTTTCAAAGTTCGGATTATTTTCCCCAGATTGGACTTGTAGTATATTCAGCCGATTGTCAATCAATCACCAGACGCGTTTCGGAAACAATTGTGTTTAAAATGGGACCATTAGTCACTCCTACTGTATATAGAAGGGTTTGTAAAGATCTGGACCGGACTGTGTCTACCGTATCAATATGCTGCTCACTGGTGTTGGACACGAATATTCGAATTGCAAATTCTAATCGCGAATATCGCCACTTCGAGAATTCGCGAATATTTAGAATATAGTGCTATATATTTGTTTTCGCAAATAGTGTGGATCGCGAATATTCTAATTGCAAATTTATCGCAAATATCGTCACTTAGCAACATCCCTAGCAACCAATAGGAAAGTTGCCAACCCCTTAGTGTTGATCGCGAATAGTCTAATCGCAAATTTTTATAGCGGAAATATTACATTGCCGATTTTCGCAATCAAGTAAATAATGTCTGGAGATCAGGAACTCTCGAATTTGCGAATTAATGATAGATATTCGGGCAAAAATTCACGAAATATCGCGAATTCGAATATTGCCTATGCCGCTCATCACTATTGTTCACACTGAGCGATTTCCCACTAAATATGTTCAATGCTTTTTTTGGTAATTATTATAATTTCTTATTCGTATATATTGACCCAGAATGTAATACTAAGGCCTCTTTCACACTTGCATTCTGAGGATCCGGCAGGCACTTCCATTCCCGCCGGAGCTGTCAGAACGCAAGTCGCCTGAAATCATTAGAAGACTCAGGATCCTGATCAGTCTTCGAAATGCTTTAAGGTTACTATGGCAGCCAGGACGCTATTAAAGTCCTAGTTGCCATAGTAGTATTGGGGAGCGGGGGAGCGGGGGAGCGGTATACTTACAGTCCGTGCGGCTCCCGGGGCGCCCCAGAATGACGTCAGAGCGCCCCATGCCCATGGATCACGTGATCCATGCGATCACGTGATCCATGCGTGTGGGGCGCCCTGACGTCACTCTGGAGCGCCCCGGGAGCCACACGGGTGGTAAGTATACTGCTCCTCTGCTCCCCACTACACTTTACCATGGCAACCAGGACTTTAGCATCCTGGCTGCCATGGTAACCATTGAGAAAAAGCTAAACGTCGGAACCGGCGATGCGCCGAAACAACGTTTAGCTTAAGGCCGGATCCGACGATGGATCTCTATGCCGGAAAACAAAAATGTTAGTGTGAAAGAGCCCTAAATAATGCACTCTATTCATTAGGACATAACACAGATGGCGTCCATGTGGCATCCGTGATGCATCCGTTTTTACTGAAGACTAAATAGATGCTCTGGAAATTAATTTTAGGTGAGCAGCATCCGTGGATTACGGATGACACAAGGAGACTAAAAGCGGACACACGGATGAAACAAGGGCGCTTTTCACTAACTTGAAGATAACACGGAAATGTGGACAAGGCCGTCGGCTTTCTTTTACTACTGAAATTGCACTTGTTTTGGAGGCTTTTGCGCCTCATTCGGCTATAATTAGTTTTTTTCAGACTAATTCAGAATTTTTCTAACTTTTGCAACTTTTTTTCGACCTATTTATGTAGATGTGCTTTTATTGCTTCTGAATTTGTCACAAAAGCAGTCTGTTTTCTACTCCACCCAGGGCTGGCGTACATTTCTTAGTCTGGTTCCCGTGGTGAAGCTTGACTTTTTTTGCAGTAAAAGACCCACTTTCCGGGAGACACGCAACAGAAAGAATGAAATACATCCGTCTAATTTTACGCCTAAAATCAGTCAAGCTTAATAAATGCACCCACTGACTGTGTGAATAAGGCACAAGAAGGGAGAAAAAGTGAAGCATAATCATGTGGAAAACCTGACTGCACTAAAACACCCCAAGATAGCGACAGCACGAGCAGAGGCCAGAGTGTATACACAGGGAGTGCCACCTCCAAGACGGTGATAGAGTGTATACATAGGGAGTGCCACCTCCAAGACGGTGATATAGTGTATATACTAGGGAGTGCCACCTCCAAGATGATGATATAGTGTATACACATAGGGAGTGCCACCTCCAAGACGGTGATAGAGTGTATACACCAGGGAGTGCCACCTCCAAGATGGTGATATAGTGTATACACAGGGAGTGCCACCTCCAAGACGGTGATAGAGTGTATACACAGGGAGTGCCACCTCCAAGATCGTGATATAGTGTGTAAATACAGGGAGTGCCACCTCCAAGACGGTGATAACCAGATTGTATACACAGGGAGTGCCACCTCCAAGACGGTGATAGCCAGAGTGTATACACAGGGAGTGCCACCTCCAAGACGGTGATATAGTGTGTATAGACATGGAGTGCCACCTCCAAGACGGTGATAGAGTGTATACACAGGGAGTGCCACCTCCAAGATGGTGATAGAGTGTATACACACAGGGAGTGCCACCTCCAAGACGGTGATAGAGTGTATACACAGGGAGTGCCACCTCCAAGATGGTAATATAGTAAATACACAAGGAGTGCCACCTCCAAGACGGTGATAGCCAGAGTGTATATACACAGGGAGTGCAACCTCTAAGACGGTGATATAGTGTATACACAGGGAGTGCCACCTCTAAGACTGTGGTATAGTGTGTATACACAGGGAGTGCCACCTCCAAGACAGTGATATAGTGTACACACAGGGAGTGCCACCTACAAGATGGTGATAGAGTGTATACACAGGGGGTGCCACCTCCAAGATGGTGATAGAGTGCATACACAGGGAGTGCCACCTACAAGATGGTGATATAGTGTATATACAGGGGGTGCCACCTCCAAGATGGTGATAGCCAGAGTGTATACACAGGGAGAGCCACCTCCAAGACGGTGATAGTGTATACACAGGGAGTGCCACCTCCAAGATGGTGATAGCCAGAGTGTATACACAGGGGGTGCCACCTCCAAGATGATGATAGCCAGAGTGTATACACAGGGAGAGCCACCTCCAAGACGGTGATAGCCAGAGTGTACACACAGGGGGTGCCACCTCCAAGATGATGATAGCGAGAGTGTATACACACAAGGAGTGCCACCTCCAAGATGGTGATAGTGTATACACAGGGAGTGCCACCTCCAAGACGGTGATAGCCAGAGTGTATACACAGGGAGTGCCACCTCTTAGATGGTGATAGAGTGTATACACAGGGAGTGCCACCTCTAAGACGGTGATATAGTATATACACAGGGAGTGCCACCTCCAAGACAGTGATATAGTGTGTATACACAGGGAGTGCCACCTCCAAGACGGTGATATAGTGTACACAGAGGGAGTGCCACCTCCAAGATGGTGATAGCCAGAGTGTATACACAGGGAGAGCCACCTTCAAGACGGTGATAGCCAGAGTGTACACACAGGGAGTGCCACCTCCAAGATGGTGATAGCCAGAGTGTATACACATAGGGAGTGCCACCTCCAAGATGGTGATAGCCAGAGTGTACACACAGGGAGTGCCACCTCCAAGATGGTGATAGCCAGAGTGTATACACATAGGGAGTGCCACCTTCAAGATGGTGATAGCCAGAGTGTATACACAGGGAGTGCCACCTCCAAGATGGTGATAGCCAGAGTGTATACACACAAGGAGTGCCACCTCCAAGATGGTGATAGTGTATACACAGGGAGTGCCACCTCCAAGACGGTGATAGCCAGAGTGTATACACACAGGGAGTGCCACCTCCAAGATGGTGATAGCCAGAGTGTATACACACAAGGAGTGCCACCTCCAAGACGGTGATAGCCAGAGTGTATACACAGGGAGTGCCACCTCTAAGATGGTGATAGAGTGTATACACAGGGAGTGCCACCTCTAAGATGGTGATAGAGTGTATACACATAGGGAGTGCCACCTCGAAGACGGTGATAGTGTATACGCACAGGGGGTGCCACCTCTAACACAGTGATATAGTGTATACACACAGGGAGTGCCACCTCTAAGACGGTGATATAGTGTTTACACACAGGGAGTGCAACCTCTAAGACGGTGATAGTGTATACGCACAGGGAGTGCCACCTCTAAGACGGTGATAGTGTATATGCACAGGGAGTGCCACCTCTAAGACGGTGATATAGTGTATACACACAGGGAGTGCCACCTCTAAGACGGTGGTATAATGTATACACATAGGGAGTGCCACCTCTAAGATGGTGATAGTGTATACGCACAGGGAGTGCCACCTCTAAGACGGTGATATAGTGTATACACACAGGGAGTGCCACCTCTAAGGCGGTGATATAGTGTATACACACAGGGAGTGCCACCTCTAAGACGGGGGTATAGTGTATACACATAGGGAGTGCCACTTATAAGACGGTGATAGTGTATACACAGGGGGTGCCACCTCTAAGATGGTGATAGAGTATATACACACAGGAAGTGCCACCTCTAAGACGGTGATATAGTGTATACACAGGGAGTGCCACCTCTAAGATGGTGATAGAGTGTATACACACAGGGGGTGCCACGTCTAAGACGGTGATAGTGTATACACACAGGGAGTGCCACCTCTAAGATGGTGATAGAGTGTATACACACAGAGGGTGCCACTTCTAAGACGGTGATAGTGTATACACACAGGGAGTGCCATCTCTAAGATGGTGATAGAGTGTATACACACAGGAAGTGCCACCTCTAAGACGGTGATAGTGTATACACACAGGGAGAGCCACCTCTAAGATGTTGATATAGTGTATACACATGGAGTGCCACCTCCAAGATGGTGATAGAGTGTATACACAGGGAGTGCCACCTCCAAGATGGTGATAGCTAGAGTGTATACACAGGGAGTGCCACCTATAAGACGGTGATAGCCAGAGTGTATACACAGAGAGTGCCACCTCCAAGATGGTGATAGAGTGTATACACAGAGAGTGCCACCTCCAAGATGGTGATAGAGTGTATACACAGGGGGTGCCACCTTCAAGATGGTGATAGCTAGAGTGTATACACAGGGAGTGCCACCTCCAAGATGGTGATAGCCAGAGTGTATACACAGAGAGTGCCACCTCCAAGATGGTGATAGAGTGTATACACAGGGGGTGCCACCTCCAAGATGGTGATAGAGTGTATACACACAGGGAGTGCCACCTCTAAGACGGAGATATAGTGTATACACAGGGAGTGCCACCTATAAGACGGTGATATAGTGTAGACACATAGAGAGTGCCACCTCCAAGACTGTGATAGAGTGTATACACACAGGGAGAGCCACCTCTATGACGGTGATATAGTGTATACACAGGGAGTGCAACCTCTAAGACGGTGATAGTGTATACACATAGGGAGTGCCACCTCTAAGACGGTGATAGTGTATACACACAGGGAGTGCCACCTCCAAGATGGTGATATATTGTATATACATTGGGAGTGCCACCTCCAAGATTGTGATATAGTGAATACACACAGGGAGTGCAACCTCTAAGACGGTGATAGTGTATACACACAGGGAGTGCCACCTCCAAGATTGTGATATAGTGTATACACACAGGGAGTGCCACCTCTAAGACTGTGATATAGTGTATACGCACAGGGAGTGCCACCTCTAAGACTGTGGTATAGTGTATACACACAGGGAGTGCCACCTCTAAGACGGTGATAGTGTATACACAGGGGGTGCCACCTCTAAAACGGTGATAGTGTATACACACAGGGAGTGCCACCTCTAAGACTGTGGTATAGTGTATACACATAGGGAGTGCCACCTCTACGACGGTGATAGTGTATACGCACAGGGAGTGCCACCTCTAAGATGGTGATAGAGTGTATACCCAGGGGGTGCCACCTCTAAGACGGTGATAGTGTATACACAGAGAGTGCCACATCTAAGATGGTGATAGTGTATACGCACAGGGAGTGCCACCTCCAAGACGGTGATAGTGTATACACACAGGGAGTGCCACCTCTAAGACGGTGATAGTGTATATACATAGGGAGTGCCACCTCTAAGACGGTGATAGTGTATACGCATAGGGAGTGCCACCTCTAAAACGGTGATAGAGTGTATACGCACAGGGAGTGCCACCTCTAAGATGGTGATAGTGTATACACACAGGGAGTGCCACCTCTAAGATGGTGATAGTGTATACACACAGGGAGTGCCACCTCTAAGATGGTGATAGTGTATACACACAGGGAGTGCCACCTCTAAGATGGTGATAGTGTATACGCACAGGGGGTGCCACCTCTAAGACGTTGATAGTGTATACACAGGGAGTGCCACATCTAAGATGGTGATAGTGTATATACATAGGGAGCGCCACCTCCAAGATGGTGATAGTGTATACACACAGTGAGTGCCACCTCTAAGACGGTGATAGTGTATACACACAGGGAGTGTGACCTCCAAGATGGTAATAGAGTGTATACACAGGGAGTGCCACCTCTAAGATGGTGACAGAGTGTATACACACAGGGAGTGCCACCTCCAAGACGGTGATAGTGTATACACACAGGGGGTGCCACCTCCAAGATGGTGATATAGTGTATACACAGGGAGTGCCACCTCCAAGATGGTGATAGAGTGTATACACAGGGGGTGCCACCTCCAAGATGGTGATAGCCAGAGTGTATACACAGGGAGAGCCACCTCCAAGACGGTGATAGTGTATACACAGGGAGTGCCACCTCCAAGATGGTGATATAGTGTATACACAGGGGGTGCCACCTCCAAGATGGTGATAGAGTGTATACACAGGGGGTGCCACCTCCAAGATGGTGATAGCCAGAGTGTATACACAGGGAGAGCCACCTCCAAGACGGTGATAGCCAGAGTGTACACACAGGGGGTGCCACCTCCAAGATGATGATAGCGAGAGTGTATACACACAAGGAGTGCCACCTCCAAGATGGTGATAGTGTATACACAGGGAGTGCCACCTCCAAGACGGTGATAGCCAGAGTGTATACACAGGGAGTGCCACCTCTAAGATGGTGATAGAGTGTATACACATAGGGAGTGCCACCTCCAAGACGGTGATAGTGTATACACACAGGGGGTGCCACCTCCAAGATGGTGATATAGTGTATACACACAGGGGGTGCCAGCTCCAAGATAGTCACCAAACACATACAGACTTATGTGCAGACTGCTGGAACTGCAGACAAGTTTAAGGGCGTAGTAACAAGCAAACATCTTAAAATAAAGTTTAACTTTTGTGGGGAGTCGCTCTGGTAGACGGCGGTGCGGGTGCAGTATAGAGGCAACAGGGAGTCCAGAAGGTGCGGAAAACAGTGTTTTATTCACACTTGTATCAAAATAACAGCAGAAAGTCAATTGGTGTTAAGTCACACACATCAGCAAATGAAGGGGAAAACAAAATGTCCAAACACAGGTTCCATTCACCTGGCAGGTTTGATGTGCGGGTTCGCACCTGGCTGTCAGCCCAGCCGCAGGACAATCCTCCTTCAGGGTTCCAGGACGGCTGCACGCCTCCTTGCTGGGCACGTCCTTCCACCCCAGAGAGCTCCACACCACTAGCAGCAGCTTCCAAGACAATCACACTCTCCCAGCTGGTGGTGCTGGCTGAGTTTATAAACCCAGCCCAAAACCAGGACTGGGACGTGGGGAGCAGCCACCCACCCTACACTTTAGCTGCTCCCGGTAAGAGCCGGCCCGGATCGGCTTTGCAGCCATGCTACTTAGCAAATGTGTCAGTAGCACTACCTGCTACTGACATCAACAAACGGCTCCTACCTCACCGAGGCTATGAACCTCGGTGACACGTACCTACCATCTAGGACGGCACCCTGCACCTTACCACATACCCCCCTTTGTTCAACCCTGAGGGGTGGACACAGGACAAACAGTGTACCCGGGAGAGCGCGTCTGCATTTTTTAATAACCGGCCCGCTCTGTGCTCCACCGTGAATTTAAAATTCTGTAGGGACAGAAACCACCTGGTGACCCGGGCATTCCTCTCTTTGGCTTGGGACATCCACTTGAGTGGGGAGTGGTCGGTCACCAGGCGAAAGCTTCTGCCCAACAGGTAATAACGGAGGGCCTCGAGTGCCCACTTGATGGCCAGGCACTCTCCTCGACTATGCTGTACCTAGTCTCTGCTGGGGTGAGCTTGCGGCTGAGGAAGACAACGGGATGCTCCTCCCGTTGACTTCCTGCGACAGTACCGCACCAAGGCCAACCTCAGAGGCGTCGGTCTGGACTACGAAATCCTTCCTGAAATCGGGTGTCACCAAAACCGGGGACCCACACAGGGCCGATTTCAAGGCGGAGAAAGCCTTTTCCGCCTGCTCATTCCAGCGGACCATCCCTGTCTTACGCCCTTTAACAACTCTGTCAATGGCGAAGCGATAGTAGCAAAGTGGGGCACAAACCTCATGTAATACCCCACAATCCCCAGGAACGACTTTACCTGCCTGGTGGTGACCGGTCGGGGCCAACTCCGTATTGCCTCTACCTTATTTACCTGAGGCTTGATGACTCCCCGCCCAATGACATATCCCAGGTATTTGGTCTCTTCCAACCCAATCGCACACTTCTTTGGATTGGCGGTTAGACCAGCTTTCCTCAGGGCATCTACTACCGCCTGCACTTTGGGCAAATGGCTTTCCCAGTCGGTGCTGTGGATGATTACATCATCTAAGTAGGCCGAGGCGCACCGACGATGTGGTCGCAGCACTATGTCCATTAACCTTTGGAAGGTGGCGGGGCGCCATGCAGGCCAAAGGGTAACACCTTGTAGTGATACAGGCCCTGCGGGGTAACAAACGCGTTTTTCCTTAGCCGACTCGTTAAGGGTACCTGCCAGTACCCTTTAGTGAGGTCCAGCACAGAAAAATAACGGGCTTGTCCTAAATTTTCAACAAGCTCGTCTACCCGGGCATGGGATACGCGCCAAACTTGGACACTTCATTTAACTTGCGAAAGTCGTTGCAGAACCGCAACGTCCCATCCGGCTTGGGTATTAGGACTATGGGACTGGCCCACTCACTTTTCGACTCCTCAATGACATCGAGCTTCAACATTAATTGCACTTCCTCCGCGATGGCCCGCCGCCGAGCCTCGGGTACCCGGTATGGTTTTAACCGGACCTTGGCCTGAGGCTCAGTGACGATGTCATGTCGGATGAGGGACGTGCGGCCAGGGAGGTCCGAGAACACATCCGTGTTCCGACTGAGGAATTCCCTGACTTCCTGAACTTGTTTGGAAGACAGGCTGTCTGCAATTTTTACCGTGGTTACGGCTTCACAGGCCTCGAACTGTGGGGCTGGACCCTTTTCACCTAGTAGCCCTGGCCGGGGGCTGTGGTCGCCGGCCGTGTCCCTATCTTTCCACGGCTTTAGTAAATTCACGTGGTACACCTGCTCGGCTTGCGCCGCCCTGGCTGGTGTACTTTGTAATTTACTTCCCTACCTTCTCGATCACCTCATAGGGGCCCTGCCACCTAGCTAGGAATTTGCTGTCAAGGGTGGGTACCAGAACCAAAACCCGATCTCCCGGATTGAAGTCCCGCACTCGAGCCTGACGATTGTACACCCTACTCTGGGCTTGTTGCGCTGCCTCCATATGCTCCCGGACCAAGGGCAACACCCTTTCCATCCGTTCCTGCATCTGGGCGACATACTCAATGACACTTTTGTGGGGGACAGGCTGCTGTTCCCATGCTTCCTTGGCGATATCCAACAGGCCCCGAGGGTGTCTGCCATAAAGCAGTTCGAAGGGCGAGAACCCAGTAGAGGCCTGGGGCACCTCTCGCACTGCGAACATGAGATAGGGCAGAAGCAGATCCCAGTCCTTCCCATCTCTAGACACCACCCTCTTTAACATATTTTTTAGAGTTTGGTTAAACCTCTCAACAAGACCGTCTGTTTGCGGATGGTAAACGGACGTCCGTAACTGCTTTATACGCAACAATTTACACAGTTCCCTCATTACTTTGGACATAAAAGGGGTCCCTTGGTCTGTCAGAACCTCTTTTGGCAGGCCCACACGGGAAAACATTTCCATTAACTCCTTGGCAATGAGCTTAGCTGAGGTATGTCGCAGAGGCACCGCCTCCGGATACCGAGTGGCATAGTCGAGAACTACCAGAATGTGTTGGTGGCCCCTGGCAGACTTTTGGTACAGGCCCAATTAAATCCATAGCGATTCGCTCAAACGGTACTTCAATAATTGGCAGAGGTACCAGAGGACTACGGAAATGAGGTTGGGGGCTAGTTATCTGACAGGTTGGACAGGACTTACAATAATTTTCTACCTCCTTGAACACACTGGGCCAATAAAACCGCTGCAGTATGCGGTCCTGGGTTTTCTGCCACCCCAGGTGTCCCCCAAGAACATGTTGGTGGGCAAGCTCCATGACAAGCTTGCGATATGCTGTGGGCACCACCAACTGTTCAACAGGTTCACCTCGGATTTGGTTCACCCGATACAACATATCCTGAAGAACAATAAATCGTGGGAACATTAATTCAGCCCCTGGTTTCTGGGGTTTACCATCAATTTCCAGCACATTCTCCCAGGCCCTGGTTAGGGTTTGGTCCCGGTGTTGTGCGGTCCCAAAATTTTCCCCGGAGACATTGAGGTCTGCCAACTCAGGTCCCGGTGGCAAGTCCTCCGTGTCTCCCACCATTACACTCAGTGGGGTTGTCTCCCTCTACCGCTGGAGCAGTGGTCACCCCTACCGCTGGCCCTTCAGACTCGGGCTCCCAGGGTTCTGGCCTTCCAGTGGTATCAGGCCACTCTACTAGGGTTACCCCTGTCTCGGGTCCCTCAGATACCTTTATTGCCGGCCACAGCGCCGGAAAACCTGGGAAGTCCCTCCCAAGTATCAGTTCGTATGGGAGTTTGGTAGTGACAGCCACCTCGTGGGTCCACTTACCAGCCGCTGTGGACAAAGTCACTAATGCAGTGGGGTAGTCTCTTAAGTCTCCGTGGATACATAGGACCCCGATTTTACGGCCGGTATACTCCGCAGGCCGTACTAGGGCAGCTCTTACCAGGGAGACTAAACTCCCGGAGTCCAGCAGGGCCACCGCCAGAGAATCTCCCACCTCTACCTGACACAGGTGGTTATTGTCCTGCACCTCACAGGTGCCAGTTGCGCACAGCTTCCGTGCATACAGGGAGTGGCGATACCCGTAGTTCACATCCATCTGCTCACCCTGATGCGGACAGTCGGCCCTGATGTGGCCTGGCTCCTGACACCTCCAGCATACCACGGGAGGCGGATCCGCAGGGGATACATTCCGTGCAGGTCTCTCTGTCGCCGGTCGTCGGAACTGGGGTGGAGGCCTCCGGGGTTTGACTGGTCCCTTCCCAGCAAAACTCCCTGCAGGTTTCTGGTGGCCTCATAACGCTCCACCAGGTCGACCATCTCCAGGGCACTTACCGGAGACGCCTGGCCAACCCAGTGCTGGAGGGGATAAGGCAGGGCCCTCCAAAAGATGTCCGCCAAGAGTCGATCCAGCATGGCAGTGGGACTTAGTAGATCGGGCTGCAGCCACTTTTGCAGCCTGTGCAGCAGATCGTAGTACTGCGGCCTAGCGGGTTCAGTCGCTTTAAAGTCCCACTGGTGGACTCTTTGAGCGCGGACCAGCACGTTCACCCCCAGTCTGGCTAGGATCTCTCCTTTCACGGTGTCATAATCGGCCGCTTGGTCGTCCGACAAGTCGAAAAACACCTGCTGGGGTCCGGAAGCCAGGAACGGAGCGACCACCTCAGCCCACTGGTCACGGGCAGCTTCTCCCTCACGGCCACTTTTTCGAAGACTGCCAGGTAGGTCTCAGCATCATCCTCGGGGTCATCTTGGGAATTGCTGCACGGACCGCTTCCGGGCATCATGGGCACGGTGAGAGGCTCCAGTCGCTTGCAAAGCCATCACGTGCTGTAATAGTAGCTGGTTGGTCTCCCGCTGCTGCACATTAGCCTCTATAAGAGCTTTCACAGCCGCCTCCATGTTGCCAGCAATTCCTACTTGTAGCTTTGCTGGTTTAACATATGACATTCACTTTGGAAAACAAAACTTCGGCGTTACGCCAGCCTCACTGCGCATGCCCGCATCCGACACCAAATGTGGGAGTCGCTCTGGTAGACGGCGGTGCGGGTGCAGTATAGAGGCAACAGGGAGTCCAGAAGGTGCGGAAAACAGTGTTTTATTCACACTTGTATCAAAATAACAGCAGAAAGTCAATTGGTGTTAAGTCACACACATCAGCAAATGAAGGGGAAAACAAAATGTCCAAACACAGGTTCCATTCACCTGGCAGGTTTGATGTGCGGGTTCGCACCTGGCTGTCAGCCCAGCCGCAGGACAATCCTCCTTCAGGGTTCCAGGACGGCTGCACGCCTCCTGCTGGGCACGTCCTTCCACCCCAGAGAGCTCCACACCACTAGCAGCAGCTTCCAAGACAATCACTCTCACAGCTGGTGGTGCTGGCTGAGTTTATAAACCCAGCCCAAAACCAGGACTGGGACGTGGGGAGCAGCCACCCACCCTACACTTTAGCTGCTCCCGGTAAGAGCCGGCCCGGATCGGCTTTGCAGCCATGCTACTTAGCAAATGTGTCAGTAGCACTACCTGCTACTGACATCAACAAACGGCTCCTACCTCACCGAGGCTATGAACCTCGGTGACACGTACCTACCATCTAGGACGGCACCCTGCACCTTACCACACTTTGTAAACATACAGATGGTAGACTACAAGAAAAAGTAAGTGAACCCTTTGGAATCATTTGATGGTTGCATTGATCACTATGAAAATGTGCTCTGGATCTACATTAAGTCACATCCACAGTGCGGGGAGGAACATGAAGTGAACCCTTGGAATTAGTAACATTTTGATCCTCATGTGGCAGCGAACACCTCCACAAAACCTTTCCTGTAGATGGAAATACGATTTGCACATTGTCACAGAATTACATAGGGTTAAGGTCCAGGCTCTTCAGGTCATGTTACAGCGTCTCCATAGGGAACAGGTCAGGACTTGGCAGCAAACACGAGTACAAATATTTAATATATAATATTATTGGCCTACGCCAGCAAACATGCTTAATCACAAAATCATAAAAACAGTAACCGCCATACAGGGCCTTGAAATAGTATTCAGACCCCTTGAACGTTTTCACATTTTTTCACGTGACACCCACAAACTGAAATGTATTTTATTGGGATTTTATGTGATCAACCGACACAAAGTAGCAAGTAATAGTAAAGTGTAAAGAAAATGATACATGGTTTTCAAAATCTGATACCCCTAAATCCAGTGTGACCAATTCCCTTCAGAAGTCACCTCAGTAGTAAATTGAGCCCACCTGTGAGTAATGTATTCTCAACCTCAATCTCTGTGAAGACCTCAGAGGTGTGTCTGCATCATGAAACCAAGGAACACACCAGACAGGTCAGGGAGAAAGTTGTGAAAAACTGTAAAGCAGGGCTAGGTTCTAAAAAAATATCTCAAGCTCTGAACATCTCACTGAGCACTGTTCAATCATCACCCGGAAATGGAAGGAGTACGGTACAACTGCAAACCTACAAGACATGACTGTCTACCTAAACTGTCAACTCTTAGTCGTGTCCTCCACAAATCTGGCCTTTATGGAAGAGCGGTAAGAAGAAATCAATTTTTGAAAGAAAGCCATAAGAAGTCCCATTTGCAGTCTGCCACAAGCCATGTAGGGGACACAGCAAATGTGGAAAAAGGTTGTCTGGTCAGAGAAGACCAAAGCGGAACTTTTTGGCCTAAATGCAAGACGCTATGTATGGCAGAAAACTAACACTGCACATCACCCTGAACACACCGTCCCCACCGTGACACATGGCGGGGGCAGCATCATGCAGGAACAGGGAAGCTGGTCAGAGGTGATGGGAAGATGTATGGAGGTAAATACAGGGCAATCCTGGAGGTAAACCTGGTAGAGGCTGCAAAAGACTTGAGACTGGGGTGGAGGATCAGCTTCCAGCCGGACAACCACCCTCAACATCCAGCCAGAGTTTAATGGAATCGTTTAGATCAAAGCATCTTCATGTGTTAGAACGGTTACAGTCCATACCTAAATCCCATTGAGAATCTGTGGAAAGACTGAAAATTGCTGTTCACAGACGCTCTCGATCCGATCTGACTGAGCGCGAGCTTTTCTGCAAAGAAGAATTGCAAAAATGTCATCCTCTAGATGTGCGAAGCTGGTAGAGACATCCCCCAAAAGATGCAGAGAAAGGTGGTCCTTACAAAGTACTAACTCAGGGGGGCTGAATACTAATGCACGCCGAACTGTCCAGATTTTTATTTATTAGACATTTTGAGAACCTTGTATCACTTTCTTTGCACTTCACACAGATTTGTACTTTGTGTTGGTCGATCAGATAAAATTCTACTAAAATAAATTAAAGTTTGTGGGTGTAATGTGGAAAAATTAGAAAATGTGCGGGGGATATGAATACTTTTTCAAGCCACTCCACATAGGCAGGAACGTAAAGGTGATTGCTATACATAGATGAACTTCAGGAGAACACAGAAGATACATGAAGATAATAACCTTATAGTGCAATTTATTATAATAAAGTGGTTAAGAAAATAATAAAAAAAAGTAATTGTGATAAATGTACATATATATTGTGGGGAGTCGCTCTGGTAGATAGCAGTGCGGGTGCAGTATAGAGGCAAATGGAGTCCAGAAAGTGTAGCAAACAGTGTTTAATTCACACTTGTAGCAAATACACAGCAAACAGTCACTTGGTGTTAATTCACACCCATCAGAAAACGTGCAGCAAAACGAAATAGTCAAAAACAGGTTCCAGTCACCTGGGAGGCTTTAGGTGCAGGTTCGCACCTGGCTGTCAGTCCAGCCGCAAGGCGATCGACCTCCGGCTTCCAGGCCGTCTACACTCCTCCTTGCTTGGGGTCTTGCTTCCAGCTCAGAGAACTCCACACAGCACAGAATGGATCAGCACTCCCAAACTCAAGTGATTCGACAGCCTAACAGCAGCTCCAGGACAATCACACTCAGCTGCTGAGGAGGCTGCCTTTTAAAGGCCCGGATAAAGTCCGGCCTGGACCGTGGGGAATAGGCACCCACCCAACTCTTTGCCTACTCCCAGTAAGAGCCGGCCGGATTGGCTTTGCAGCCAAACTAAAAACAAGGTGTCAAACAGCACTAGCTGCTGCTGACACACGAAAACCCAGCTCTTACCTCACCGAGGCCAGGAACCTCGGTGACACGTACCTGCCATCGACCACGGTACCTTGCACCCTCTTACACACCCCCTTTGTTCAACCCTGAGGGTGAACACATGTGAGGCAGTGGACGCGGGACAGGGCATCTGCGTTACCCTGCAAGCGGCCTGCCCTGTGTTCTACAGAGAACTTAAAGTTCTGCAGGGATAGGAACCACCTGGTGACCCGAGCATTCCTCTCCTTTGCCTGGCTCATCCACTTGAGAGGGGAATGGTCGGTCACCAGACGGAACCTCCTCCCTAACAGGTAGTAGCGGAGAGATTCGAGTGCCCACTTGATAGCCAGGCACTCCCTCTCCACTATACTATACCTGGACTCGGTGGGACTGAGCTTACGGCTCAGGAAGACAACGGGATGTTCTTCCCCGTTGACCTCCTGAGACAGTACCGCACCGAGGCCTACCTCCGAGGCGTCGGTCTGTACGACGAACTCCCTGTTGAAGTCGGGTGTCACCAAAACCGGGGACCCACACAGGGCCGACTTCAACGCGGAGAAAGCCTCCTCCACCTTCTCACTCCAGCTAACCTTCCCATACTTTTGCCCCTTCAACAGGTCTGTCAATGGCGCTGCTATTGTGGCAAAGTGGGGCACAAACCGCATGTAGTACCCTACCATTCCCAGGAAGGACTTTACCTGCCTGGTGGTGACTGGTCGGGGCCAGTTACGTATGGCTTCTACCTTAGTTACCTGCGGCTTGATGACTCCCCGCCCAATAACATATCCCAGATATTTGGTCTCTTCCAACCCAATCGCACACTTCTTTGGATTGGAGGTCAGACCAGCTTTCCTCAGGGCATCCACTACCGCCTGCACTTTGGGCAAATGGCTTTCCCAGTCGGTGCTGTGGATAATTACATCATCTAAGTAGGCCGAGGCGTACCGACGATGAGGTCGCAGCACTATGTCCATTAACCTTTGGAAGGTGGCGGGGGCGCCATGCAGGCCAAAGGGTAACACCTTGTAATGATACAGGCCCTGCGGGTAACAAAGCGTTTTTTCCTTGGCCGACTCCGTTAAGGGTACCTGCCAGTACCCTTTAGTGAGGTCTAGCAAAGAAAAATACCGGGCTTGTCCTAAATTCTCAACAAGCTCGTCTACCCGGGGCATGGGATACGCATCAAACTTGGACACTTCATTTAACTTGCGAAAATCGTTGCAGAACCGCAACGTCCCATCCGGCTTGGGTATTAGAACTATGGGACTGGCCCACTCACTTTTCGATTCCTCAATGACATCGAGCTTCAACATTAACTGCACTTCCTCCGCGATGGCCCGCCGCCGAGCCTCGGGTACCCGGTATGGTTTTAACCGGATCTTGGCCTGAGGCTCAGTGACGATGTCATGTTGGATGAGAGACTTGCGGCCAGGGAGGTCCGAGAACACATCCGTGTTCCGACTGATGAACTCCCTGACTTCCTGAACTTGTTTGGCAAGACAGGCTGTCTGCAATTTTACCGTGGCTACCGCCGCAGGCCTCAAACTGTGGGGCTGGACCCTTCTCACCCAGAAGCCCTGGCCGGGGGCTGTTGTCGTCGGTCGCTTTCCTATCCTTCCACGGCTTTAGTAAATTCACGTGGTACACCTGCTCCGGCTTGCGCCGCCCTGGCTGGTGTACCTTGTAATTTACTTCCCTACCTTCTCAATCACCTCATAGGGGCCCTGCCACCTAGCTAGGAACTTGCTGTCAAGGGTGGGTACCAGAACCAAAACCCAATCTCCCGGATTGAAGCCCCGTACTCGAGCCTGACGATTGTACACCCTACTCTGGGCTTGTTGCGCTGCCTCCATATGCTCCCGTACCAGCGGCAACACCCTTTCCATCCGGTCTTGCATCTGGGTGACATACTCAATGACACTTTTGTGGGGGACAGGCTGCTGTTCCCACGCTTCCTTGGCGATATCCAACAGGCCCCGAGGGTGTCTGCCATAAAGCAGTTCGAAGGGCGAGAACCCAGTAGAGGACTGGGGCACCTCTCGCACTGCGAACATGAGATAGGGCAGAAGCTGCTCCCAGTCCTTCCCATCTCTAGACACCACCCTCTTTAACATATTTTTTAGAGTTTGGTTAAACCTTTCGACAAGACCATCCGTTTGCGGATGGTAAACGGACGTCCGCAATTGCTTTATACTCAATAATTTACACAGTTCCCTCATAACTTTAGACATAAAAGGGGTCCCTTGGTCTGTCAGAATCTCTTTTGGCAGGCCCACACGGGAAAACATTTCCATTAACTCTTTGGCAATGAGCTTAGCCGAGGTACGTCGCAGAGGCACCGCCTCTGGATATCGAGTAGCATAGTCCAGAATCACCAGGATATGTTGGTGACCCCTAGCAGACTTCGGTACGGGTCCGACCAGATCCATGGCAATACGCTCGAACGGGACCTCAATTGTGGGAGAGGACCAGGGACTTCGGTAATGCGGCTGGGGGCTATTTACCTGACAGGTCGGACAGGACTTACAGAACTCCTCTACTTCCTTAAAGAAACCGGGCCAGTAAAATCGCTGTAGTATGCGGTCCTGCGTTTTCTGCCACCCCATGTGTCCCCCAAGAACATGTTGGTGGGCAAGCTCCATAACAAGCTTGCGATATGCAGTGGGCACCACCAACTGTTCAACTGGCTCACCTCGGACTTGGTTCACCCGATACAACATATCCTGAAGGACAATAAATCGTGGAAACATTAATTCAGCCCCAGGTTTCTGGGGTTTACCATCAATTATTACGACACTTTCCCAGGCCCTGATTAGGGTTTGGTCCCGGTGTTGGGCGGTCCCAAAATTGTCTCCGGAGACGTGGAGGTCTGCCAACTCAGGTCCTGGTGGCAAGTCCTCCATGTCTCCCACCATTACACTCAGTGGGGGTGTCTCCCCCTCTATCACAGCAGTGGTGGTCACCCCTACCGCAGGCCCTTTGGACTCGGGCTCCCAGGGCTCTGGCCCCCCACTGGAACCAGGCCACTCTGCTAGGGTTGCCCCTGTCTCAGGGCTATTAGTCACTTTAATCTCAGGCCATAGTGACGAAAAACCAGGGAAGTCTCTCCCAATTATTAGTTCATACGGTAGCTTTGTGGAGATCGCCACTTCACAAGTCCATGTGCCGGCCGCCGTGGATAGAGACATTACAGCAGTGGGATAGTCCTTTAAGTCTCCGTGTATGCACACCACACCAACTTTCCCGGCCCGTATACTGGGTGGGCTGTACCAGGGCAGCACTTACCAGGGTTACTAGGCTCCTGAGTCCAACAGCGCCACTGCCAGGTTATCACCCACTTGCACCTGGCACAGGTGACGATTGTCTACTGTCTCGGGGGTGCCGGTTGCACACAGTCTCCGGGCATACATGGAAGCCCGGTACCCATAATTAATCTCCATGGGTTCTCCCCACTGTGGACAGTCGGCCCTTACGTGGCCAGGCTCGTGACACCGCCAGCAGACTATCGGGGCTGGGTCTACAGGGGGTACACCCCGAGCAGGTTTTTCGGGTACCAGTCGTCGGGACTGGATGGGACCGGCCCCCTCCCAACAACACCCCCTTTCAAGTTTTGGGTGGCCTCATAGCGCTCCAGAAGGTCGACCATTTCTAGGGCATTGGTGGGTGATACCTGGCCGATCCAGTGCTGAAGGGGGTAAGGCCTCTTGCACACGGGCGTCATGTTTGACGCCCGGATAAGATGCGGGTGCGTTGCGGGAATCGCCGCGATTTTTCCGCGCGTGTGCTAACGTTTGTAGTGCGTTGAGCACGCGCGTGAAAAAATCCGCATGCTTGGTACCCAGACCCGAAGTCAGACTTCATCACTGAAGTCTGGTTTCGGGATGAGTATTCTGTATGTGTAATTATTTTCCTTTATAACATAGTTATAAGGGAAAATAATCGCATTCTAATTACAGAATGCAATGTTCCCGGGCTTTAAAGGGTTAAAAATAATAAAGAGTTAACTTACCTTCTCCCATTGTCGCGCAGAGCCTCAGAACGTCGCTCTCTTGATAGTTTGGATGCTTGAGGACTGTGGACGTCACAGGTCACATGGTCCAATCATAGAAGCATTTGAGTGGACCATGTGACCCATGTGATCCTGTGACATCACGGCAGGTCCTTCATCGAACATCTGTTGCTGATGAAGGACCTGCCGTGATGTCACAGGATCACATGGTCCACTCAAATGCTTCTATGATTGGACCATGTGACCCTGTGACGTCACCACAGGTCCTCAAGCATCCAAACTATCAAGAGAGACGACGTTCTGAGGCTCTGCGCGCACAATGGGAGAAGGTAAGTTAACTCTTTATTATTTTTAACCCTTTAAAGCTCGGGGAACATTGCATTCTGTAATTAGAATGCGATTATTTTCCTTATAACTATGTTATAAAGGAAAATAATAACGATCGGGTCCCCATCCCGATCGTATCCTAGCAACCATGCGGGAAAATCGCAACGCATCCGCACATGATTGCGGATGCTTGCGATTTTCCCGCATCCCCATTCACTTCTATGGGGCCTGCGCTGCGTGAAAATCGCAGAATATAGAACATGCTGCGATTTTCACGCAACGCAAAAGTGATGCGTGAAAATCACCGCTCATGTGCACAGCCCCATAGAACTGAATGGGTCAGAATACAGTGCGGGTGCAATGCGTCCTCCTCACGCATTGCACCCGCGCGGAAAACTCGCCCGTGTGAAAGGGGCCTAAGGCAAGGCCCTCCAGAACATGTCAGCCAGCAGTCGGTCCAGCATAGCAGTCGGACTTAGAATATCAGGCTGCAGCCATTTTTGCAACCTGTGCAGCAACTCATAGTACTGCGGCCGGGCGGGTTCAGCCGCTTTAAAGTCCCACTGGTGGACCCGTTGAGCCCGGACTAACACGTTTACCCCCAGCCTGGCCAGGATCTCCCCCTTCACCGTGGGGTAATCAGCAGCCTGGTCATCTGCTAAGTCAAAAAAAACTTGTTGGGATCCGGATGCCAGGAACGGAGCGACCACCTCAGCCCACTGGTCACGGGTAACTTCTCCCTCACGGCCACCTTTCAAAGACCGCCAGATACGTCTCCACGTCGTCCGAGGGGGTCATCTTTGGGATCGCCGCACGGACCGCTTCCGGGCATCATGGTCGTGGTGGGACGCTCCTGCAGCTTGTAACGCCATCACGTGCTGTAAAAGTAGTTGGTTGGTCTCCCGCTGCTGCACGTTAGCCTCCATGAGGGCTTTCACAGCCGCCTCCATGTTGCCAGAAATTCCTGTTTGCAACTTTGCCGGTTTTATATATGCCATGCACTTGTGCTCAGCAAAACACAAACAATTCGGCATTCACGCCAGCCTCACTGCGCATGCCCGCATCCTCCACCAAATGTGGGGAGTCGCTCTGGTAGATAGCAGTGCGGGTGCAGTATAGAGGCAAAACGGAGTCCAGAAAGTGTAGCAAACAGTGTTTAATTCACACTTGTAGCAAATACACAGCAAACAGTCACTTGGTGTTAATTCACACCCATCAGAAAACGTGCAGCAAAACGAAATAGTCAAAAACAGGTTCCAGTCACCTGGGAGGCTTTAGGTGCAGGTTCGCACCTGGCTGTCAGTCCAGCCGCAAGGCGATCGACCTCCGGCTTCCAGGCCGTCTGCACTCCTCCTTGCTTGGGGTCTTGCTTCCAGCTCAGAAAACTCCACACAGCACAGCATGGATCAGCACTCCCAAACTCAAGTGATTCCACAGCCTAACAGCAGCTCCAGGACAATCACACTCAGCTGCTGAGGAGGCTGCCTTTTAAAGGCCCGGATAAAGTCCGGCCTGGACCGTGGGGAATAGGCACCACCCAACTCTTTGCCTACTCCCAGTAAGAGCCGGCCCGGATTGGCTTTGCAGCCAAACTAAAAACAAGGTGTCAAACAGCACTAGCTGCTGCTGACACACGAAAACCCGGCTCTTACCTCACCGAGGCCAGGAACCTCGGTGACACGTACCTGCCATCGACCACGGTACCTTGCACCCTCTTACAATATATATATATATATATATATATATATATATATGCATCTATGATACATGTGGAGAGGGGAAATACTTTTTTGTAGCAGCGTAATACAAGACACGGGCATTATTATGGCAAATATTAAACTTTTTGGACTTTTTGAGGCACCATCAGTTATCACACATTACATCAATGCCATCATCTGCTATCACTGCCTGCTGTCCTCGTCTTGTGTCAGACCGCTCTCTTCGTCTTCTTGTAGATGGGTCCAGGAGGAAGGCAAGGTGAAGCAGACATTTCAGATGATATGGAGCTCTCACTTAGTCACAGAGTTACCCGGGCTTTGAGTCCATGCCCTACTGGAGAAAATCCTCAGGAAATGTCCGAGAATGGGTCAGATAAATGCCTTCAAAATATCAGCTGATAGTTACGTAGATTGAAAAAGGCCCAGGTCCTTCAATGTATTCTTAATGTATGACCTCTTAGGCGTCTTGTTTCCAAGCTGCTCAAGCCCAATCTTTCAAGCCTCTCATTATAAGAGGCCTTCCATCCAATTCAATCTAGCCGCCATCTTTGAGCTCTTTTTAGCTCTCCTATATATAGAGGTAGATAGATAGATAGACAGACAGACAGATAGATAGATAGATAGATAGATAGATAGATAGAAAGATAGATAGATATAATAAAGGTGTACTATTATATTAGGATCATAGATTTGTATTTCTCATTGTATATATCCTAAAATCACCTCACATACCGTCCACACCACAGATGTCAGACTCTCCAAGGATAGTCACACACCTTTTTACTCTTCTGCTGTCCTTCAGTCCTGTGGCGCTGATTCTGTTGCAAGAAATTCCAAGAAGATTAGATAAAATGATTTATCAATTCCTAAGCTCAACTCCCTCAGCACTCATGGATGAATGGTGATATTTGGTGGAGAACCTTGATTGCCCCTCAGAATGATATCTGGTGCTGGCGGCTCACCGGTGATCACAGTAGAGAAGTCGGAGTTTACTACCTCAACCTTCTCTTCTTCCTCCATTATTATTTTCCTGTATACATTTTTTTAATGATGATATTATATTAGTTACGTTATAAGAGTTACATACGGTTCTCCAAGACAGGTGAGCCAAGTTTAGATGGCTGATTAGGAAGCAAAAATGGAAAAAAAAAACTGATCCATCACAGGAACTGAGCCCAGATCCAGTCATCTACATGCAGTCACTGCTGACGGCCAAGCAATGCCATTAGCGGTGGTGCCAGTCACGTGTCGCCCCTATACATGTCACCGATGAGGCCACTGGAAGGCCAGCAGTGGTGATGAGCACGTACAGTAGATGGCATGTCACACTTCCCGCTTGGAGCATCCGTGACAGATGAACCTTTTTTTTCTTTTTTCATCCACAACTTTTCAGGGCAATTGGAGTCACTTTTAATTCTAGTTAAATATATTCAGACCTAAACTGAATCGCTCAACCCTAATTTGGCCAAATCAAATCCAAATTGAATTTCGGGAAATGAACTCATCACTATTTGTACATACAGTAATATTTGTTATGGATCAGCGAGTGTGGACGCACTGGGCCAGCCAACCGGTTTGACTTAGGGTTAACCCTAACCCAGCATGACAAGGAGCAGAATCAGCAGACAGGTAAGGTAAGGTACATGAGTAGTCAGACAAGAGATACACCTCTGCTGGAGACTAGAAAGCCTCAAAGCTCAGGCACCTTGCCCTTGGGGAGACTGCCTTAAATACCATGGACACTTCAACCATTGGCTAGGGAAGGATTTGCAGATGCAACGCACTGGCCCTTTAAGAGGCCACAGGTGAGCTTGTGCATACCCTAAGGGAAGAGAGACTTCACTGAGGGGAAATAACCAGGCCTCCACCTTCAGGGACTCCACTATTTGGAAGCTCAGGATGCAGAAAACGCATTGCAACTGCAGGTATGTGTGAACAGGCACTTAGACACGTTTTTGGTAATTTGGAATCCTGTCTATAGAAGAACACAAGGACACATAGAGAAGCCAGCAAGCAGTGAGGTGAGTAGACTCAGGCAAGAAAACAGGCTGGATACTGGGTTGGGGCATGGACAATACAGATAAACTGGGTAATCAGAACTTCACACTGAAAACTAGAGGTACAAGTGGAGCAGGTAACATTGGAGAACACACAGGAACGGAAGATGAGGAATCATAAAGGGATAATGCAGGTAACATGCAAGAGAATAGCAGACGCTCTAAGGAATAAAGCAAGGTGTAGTCTGAACACAGTCCAAGGTTGGGGCTGGGTGAGTATGTGCATAGTCCAGGTAGCATTTGCAAGGTCCAGGCAGGTGGCAAGGAGCAGAATCAGTAGACAGGTAAGGTAAGGTACATGAGTAGTCAGACAAGAGATACACCTCTGCTGGAGACTAGAAAGCCTCAAAGCTCAGGCACCTTGCCCTTGGGGAGGCTGCCTTAAATACCAAGGAAACTTCAACCATTGGCAGGGGTGTAACTATAGGGGAAGCAGGGGAAGCGGCTGCTTTGGGGCCCTGACCCAGAAGGGGCCCATCCAAGAGGGGGAGGAGAAGTACTAAAAGATTTTGTCAGGGCCCCTTAACAGTATTACACAATAAAATTATATACAGTGGCAGTACAGACAGTGCAGAAAGCGGATGGAACAGCTGCCGGGCCTGGTCTGAGAGAGCCATCTTTAGTAGCCACAGGAAAGGGGGCGGCATGAAAGAAAGAGGTTGTGAAAAAATTTGTATGCAAATAAATAACAGAGTGGGCACTCAGTATCAGGACAGGATGCAAGGAAACGCAAATAGTATAGTAAAAGTTATTTTAATAAAATGACAGAAAATCTACAACATACTGAATTTTCAGTATGTTGTAGATTTTCTGTCATTTTATTAAAATAACTTTTACTATACTATTTGCGTTTCCTTGCATCCTGTCCTGATACTGAGTGCCCACTCTGTTATTTATTTACATACGCATTTCTCAGTTTTTTTGGCCTTTTGCGAAGTGGCCATTCAGAGTGAGAGCACCTTTTCCATGAGATCCTGACTAATTGAGCCACCTGACACATTACTCCATTTTTTCGTTGTGAAAAAATTATTGGGGGAGGGGGCCCCATTATAAAATTTGCTGTGGGCCCAGTTATTTCTAGTTACGCCACTGACCATTGGCTAGGGAAGGATTTGCAGATGCAACACATTGGCCCTTTAACCCTGGGTTCACACCTGAGCGTTTTACAGCGCGTTCAAACGCGCTGTAAAACGCTCAACACATGAAAAACAATGCTTTCCTATGGCCCTGGTTCTCACTTGAGCGTTTTACAGCGCGTTTGAACGCGCTGTAAAACGCCCGACGCATAAACAAGTACTTGAGCTTTTTGGGGCGTTGTCGCGTTTTGTGATTGACACCACAGTAGTCAATCACAAGAACGCAGCGTCTGACGTAGCGTTTCCTATTTGCAAAAACGCTCTGAAATACGCGCGTAAAACGTAAAACGCGCGTTTTTAGAACGCTCAGGTCTGAACCCAGGGTAAGAGGCCACAGGTGAGCGTTCTGCATACCCTAAGGAAGAGAGACTGAAGCAATGGAGACGGCAGCTTACAGAGGTTGCTGAGTGTCATGGTAAGTAGCATGGCAGCGGGGGGCACTGACCGCTGACCTAACAATAGTAAAATCAGGTTTCACTGTGACAAGGAATTAAATTGTGAGATTACCATGACAATACCTCAACTTCAATGTTTCCCTATAAAACCTTTGTGACCACAGCAAAAATTACTGACAGCAACTTCCTATCTCCAAACATTGAGGTCGTAGCTCAGGCACAGAAGTCAAGTGACTTTACTGTGACATGGTGGTGACCTGCTGCATCAGACCATATCACTTCATCCCTTATAATAATCAGAAGACAATCTTCTGTTGAAGGCAACACTTGAGGATGAAGCTTGTGGGGCATTTGGATTTTCATGGTAAAATCCCTGCATGAAATGGAAGCACCTTACAATAAGCTATGAATCTGGTGGTGGAAAGTCCAAATTGGCCCGACTCTCCTAAAGTCTTGAAGATATTTCATCAGGATCAACTGAGAAATCGGAATACCATCAGAATCTGAATACCAAGAAAAAAAGAAGTTGTGGAGATGCGAGAACTGACATGGATCGACATCTACAGTTGCAAGAAAAAGTATGTGAACCCTTTGGAATGATATGGATTTCTGCACAAGTTGGTCATAAAGTGTGATCTTCACCTAAGTCACACCAATAGACAATCACAGTCTGCTTAAACTAATAACACACAAAGAATTAAATGTTACCATGTTTTTATTGAACACACCATGTAAACATTCAAAGTGCAGGTGGAAAAAGTATGTGAACCCCTAGACTAATGACATTTCCAAGAGCTAATTGGAGTGAGGTGTCAGCCAACTGGAGTCCAATCAATGAGATGAGATTGTAGATGTTGGTTACAGCTGCCCTGCCCTATAAAAAACACACACCAGTTCTGGGTTTGCTTTTCCCAAGAAGCATTGCCTGATGTGAATGATGCCTCGCACAAAAGAGCTCTCAGAAGACCTATGATCAAGAATTGTTGACTTGCATAAAGCTGGAAAGGGTTATAAAAGTATCTCCAAAAGCCTTGCTGTTCATCAGTCCATGGTAAGACAAATTGTCTATAAATGGAGAAAGTTCAGCACTGCTGCTACTCTCCCTAGGAGTGGCCGTCCTGTAAAGATGACTGCAAGAGCACAGCGCAGACTGAATGTTCTGTGGACAGATGAAACCAAAGCGCAGACAAAATGTTCTGTGGACAGATGAAACCAAAGTTGAGTTGTTTGGAAGAAACACACAACACTATGTGTGGAGAAAAAGAGGCATAGCACACCAACATCAAACCTCATCCCAACTGTGAAGTATGGTGGGGGGGGGCATCATGGTTTGGGGCTGCTTTGCTGCATCAGGGCCTGCACGGATTGCTATCATCGAAGGAAAAATGAATTCCCAAGTTTATTAAGACATTTTGCAGGAGAACTTAAGGCCATCTGTCCACCAGCTGAAGCTTAACAGAAGATGGGTGCTGCAACAGGACAACGACCCAAAGCATAGAAGTAAATCAACAACAGAATGGCTTAAACAGAAGAAAATCCGCCTTGTGGAGCGGCCCAGTCAGAGTCCTGACCGCAACCCGATTGAGATGCTGCGGCAGGACCTCAAGAAAGCGATTCACACCAGACATCCCAAGAATATGGCTGAGCTGAAACAGTTCTGTAAAGAGGAACGGTCAAGAATTACTCCTGACTGCTGTGCGCGTCTGATCTGTGACTACAGGAAACGTTTGGTGGAAGTTATTGCTGCCAAAGGAGGTTCAACCAGTTATTAAATCCAAGGGTTCACATACTTTTTCCACCTTCAATGTGAATGTTGTGGTAAGGTGCAGGGTGCTGTCATGGATGGCAGGTACGTGTCACCGAGGTTCATAGCCTCGGTGAGGTAAGAGCCATTTTTGTCTATGTTAGCAGCAGGTAGTGCTACTGACACAGTGGCTAGATAGCATGGCTGCAAAGCCGATCCGGGCCGGCTCTTACCGGGAGCAGCTAAAGTGTAGGGTGGGTGGCTGCTCCCCACGACCCAGTCCTGGTTTTGGGCTGGGTTTAAAAACACAGCCAGCACCATCAGCTGGGGGCTGTGATTGTCCTGGAGCTGCTAGTCACGCTGTGGAGCTCAGGGCTGGAAGCAGAAGCCCAGCAAAGAGGTGATTGAATCCTGTTTTGGACTTTTTGGTTTTGCCCTAAGTTTGCTGTGTGTGACTTAACACTAAGTGACTGTTTGGATTTTATTTATGCAAGTGTGAATTAAACACTGTTTGCTGCACTTACTGGACTCCCTTTGCTTCTGTACTGCACCCGCACCGTTATCTACCAGAGCGACTCCCCACAATGTTTACATGGTGTGTTCAATAAAAACATGGTAACATAAGCAGACTGTGATTGTCTATTTTTGTGACTTTGATGAAGATCAGATCACATTTTATGACCAATTTGTGCAGAAATCCACATCATTCCAAAGGGTTCACATACTTTTTCTTGCAACTGTATAGAGGAACCATTCTCTGTAAATAGAGAAATCCACTGGTTGTAGAAAATGTGGCTATTAATGTCTAAATGGAACAACTCCACCTATCTGCCACCTTTAATACCATTTTAAATGCCTAGACAACTTTTTCCGCATTTCTGAAAGATTCCAAGAAAATTGTGAGCTTTTTAAAAGAAGAATATTTTTATCCTCACTCTGATCTGTTTGGTTCGTATTCCATAGACCAGAGGGTTCAGCAGCGGAGGCACAAGGAGATAGACATTTGCCAGGAGGATATGAGTATGATGAGGGACATTTATCCCAAATCTGTGGACCATGGATGAGCAGAGTATTGGAGTATAAAAACACAGAATAGCACAAACATGAGAAACACATGTTCCGAAGGCCTTCAGACGAGCCTCAGCAGTCAGCCTAAGAAGAGCACGAAGGATCATCACATAAGAAGTTACAATAAGCACTGAGTCCATCACCAACACCATGAATCCAACAGCCATGCCAACATGGTCATTGAAGGAGCCATCAGCACAGGCCAACCTCACCACTGCCATATGTTCACAATACGAGTGCAGGATAACATTGCTGGTGTATAGGTGGAATCTTCTCAGCAAGAGAGGCAAGGGAAGGATGAAAAACACCCCCGCAGTATGGCTAATGCCCCACTTCCAATGATAACTCTGGTGGTCACTGTGACTGAATATCTAAGAGGGTTGCATATAGCTACATAGCGGTCATACGCCATAGCCAGAAAGATGCCAGATTCGATGGTGGAGAAAGCATGCACACAGAACATCTGGAAAAGACATGAAAGGAAGTTAATCTTATTATAGTGGAACCAGAAGATGCTAAGAAGCTTGGGCATAGTTGTATTAGCTAAAATAAGGTCTATGAAAGCAAGAAGAATGAAATAGATGTACATGGGCTGGTGAAGGCTCGTCTCCATGACAATGATCAATACAACCATATACAGTCATGTGAAAAAATTAGGACACCCTTTGAAAGCATGTGGTTTTTTGTAACATTTTTAATAAATGGTTATTTCATCTCCGTTTCAACAATACAGAGAGATTAAAGTAATCCGACTAAACAAAGAAAACTGAAGAAAAGTCTTTTCAAGATCTTCTGTAAATGTCATTCTACAAAAATGCCTATTCTAACTGAGGAAAAAGATAGGACACCCTTGCCCCTAATAGCGAGTGTTACCTCCTTTGGCTGAAATAACTGCAGTGAGACGGTTCTTGTAGCCATCTACCAGTCTTCGACATCGGTCTGAGGAAATTTTACCCCACTCCTCAATGCAGAACTTTTTCAGCTGTGAGATGTTTGAGGGGTTTCTTGCACGTACAGCCCTTTTTCAAGTCACCCCACAGCATCTCAATGGGATTCAAATCTGACTTTGACTTGGCCATTCCAGGACTCTCCATTTCTTCTTTTTCAGCCAATCTTTGGTTGATTTACTAGTATGTTTTGGGTCATTGTCATGTTGCATGGTCCAGTTCCGCTTCAGCTTTAATTTTCTAACTGATGGTCTCACATGTTCTTCAAGCACCTTCTGATACACAGTAGAATTCATCGTGGATTCTATGATGGTGAGCTGACCAGGTCCTGCTGCAGCAAAGCAGCCCCAAACCATGACACTTCCACCTCCATGCTTCACAGTTGGTATGAGGTTCTTTTCTGGAATGCTGTGTTTGGTTTACGCCAAACATGTCCTCTGCTGTTGTGTCCAAATAATTCAATTTTGGACTCATCTGTCCAAAGAACATTATTCCAGAAGTCCTGGTCTTTGTCAACTTTATCTCTGGCAAATGTCAGTCTGGCCTCGATGTTTCTCTTGGAAAGCAAAGGTTTCCTCCTTGCACACCTCCCATGCAAGTTAAACTTGTACAGTCTCTTTCTGATTGTAGAGGCATGTACTTCTACATCAACAGTAGCCAGAGCCTGCTGTAGTTCTCGAGATGACACTTTAGGGTTTTTGGAGACCTCTTTAGCATCTTGCGGTCTGCTCTTGGGGTGAACTTGCTGGGGCGACCAGTCCTGGGCATGTTGGCAGTTGTTTTGAAAGCCCTCCACTTGTAGACTATCTTCCGGACAGTGGAATGGCTGATTTCAAAATCTTTGGAGATCTTTTTAAATCCCTTCCCAGACTCATAGGCTGCTACAATCTTTTTCTGAAGTCCTCTGACAGCTCTTTTGCTCTCACCATGGTGCTCACTCACTTCAACAGTCAGGAGCACACCAAACTAAATGTCTGAGGTTTAAATAGGGCAAGCCTCATTCAACATGCAGAGTAACGATCTACTAATTATGTGCACCTGGTGTGATATACCTGTGTGAGATCTGAGCCAATTTAAGAGGGAATACATGTGAGGGTGTCCTATCTTTTTCCTCAGTTAGAATAGGCATTTTTGTAGAATGACATTTACAGATGATCTTGAAAAGACTTTTCTTCAGTTTTCTTTGTTTAGTTGGATTACTTTAATCTCTCTGTATTGTTGAAACGGAGATGAAATAACCATTTATTAAAAATGTTACAAAAAACCACATGCTTTCAAAGGGTGTCCTAATTTTTTCACATGACTGTAGTTCCCAATGATGGCTGAGAGAAATATCAAGAAAAACGGGATGGAGATCCAAACGTGTAAATGTTCCAGGCCTGGGATCCCCACCAAGACGAAGAAAGATGGCTGGAAGCAGGAATTATTGGGGGTTGCCATAGTAGCTTCCAAAAAGTTAGAAGATACTAGATGTGTATTCAATACTGTGAATTGTGTGAATTTTTCTTCCATTAAACCCTAGAATGCAAAAAATAAATGTAAACTGTGAATGACACATTGATAACAAGGAGTGTAATAGCCTAGAACGCATTTCCACTGCAGCTGCATAACAAACGCAAATGGTGCTTCAAAAATGTGTGCCGTGAACCTCCAGGGAAAAGAAGAGTGACTCGTGGTAGAGGGCTGAAGGATGAACAGTAGCATGTTGGTGCACAGGCCTGGTAGTCAAGAGACCCACAGAGAAATGATTGGTGCCCCATTTCAAAAAGTTTTTTTTTTTTTCATGCAGACTTGAGTTTCCTTAAACTATTTGAAGCAGTTGTGTGGTTTGTGTTGTGCAAATACATTTTCTCCTATCCCCGGCTTTCAGGATCTAAGCCCTTCTGGTTGCCTTTCAGCCTTTATGGATATTTTTATTTTTGGGCTTTAGGGCACAGTTACATTTTAGTTATTTCCCACCCAGTGGTCATCACTTTCCATCTTTCTAGCTCTTTAGACATTTGCCTACTATCTACATTAGAGGAGTAGTTGTCATAAGCACCATGGTCAGCAATGACTCCATTATAATGGATATGCCTCAGGTCTAATCTTCATACTAGGTCCTGGATTGAATGTGTGAAGTGGAGAGAAACCGAAAAAAGGAAATTGGGGGAACAAAGAATAGTCAAAAAATGTTAATTATGGTTATGTTCTCTCCGTAGGTGTTAATGGAGTTTAGAAGTCTTCACATATTATTATCGGTATTACAGAACGGAACTTGTAGACTCTCTGGTGACTTTTACGGAGGGAACAGTGGCATAGCTAGAAATAACTGGGCCCCACAGCACATTTTTTAAGAGGGCACCCCCAGCAACCACATTCTCCCATGCAACCCTCACTCCTGTGGTTAGTCAAGATCGCTCTCTCAGACGAGGCCCGGCAGCATCCGCCGATTTCCTACAGTGTCTCTGTATAAAATGGAATTTCATAATACTGTTAAGGGACCCAAACAATAAAATCTTTTAATCCTCCTCCAGGGTGGGCCCCTTCTAAGTTCAGGCCCCAAAGCAGCCCCTTCTCCTGCTTCCCCTATAGCTGTGCCCCTGGGAGAGAATATGGATCGGCTGGTTTTCAACCTGATTCTTTTCCTGTTTTGCTGCAAACACATCACAAACCATAAAGTGTCATCCCATAAAATCTCTAGTGAGAAGTTCAGACCAGGTTACTCACTAGAAAAACAAATAGAAAATAGTCGGCACTAGTGTTAAGCGTGAATATTCGAATAGCGAATTTTTTTATGAATATCGGCACTTCGCAAATTCGTAAATATTTTGAATACAGTGCTATATATTCATAAAAAACGAATATTGTTTTTTTTTTTAATCAGAACCCAAGATACCGTTGATGATAGAGAATATAGCGCTATGTTCTCTATCTTCATTAATTCTAGCAGCCAACCAATAGGAAAGTTATGCCTCGTTCAAAGTTTCATTTGCAGTACGCGAATATAAATAGAATAATGACAAATATTCAAGCGAATATTCGCATAATATATATGGCACCTCCCGCTCATCACTAGTCGGCACTACTTCAGCATGTCCTCCTGGCATATCGAGGATCTTACGGGAGACATTCCACAGCTGGGGTGCTCAGCAGGAAAGAAGAATAATTCCAGGAGATAAGAAAAGCACTACATACGGTATGATCGGGCAGAATACTCAGGTACTGTACCTGGTCCTTTCATGTCCTCAGACACTTATTAAAGGTCTGAGAAAGCGTTTTGGGGCGGCCATTGGCTATGGACCTGATTATTTTTCCCGACAATACCATAGCGCAGGAACCCAATAGAAGAGTACTGTATTTGCTGCTTTTTTATTGAGATAAATTAATTCCCTCCACATATTACTAAATAGGAAGCATTACTACATCTAAACTCACCGATCAGCAGCTTGCCATCATTCTTAGAGATTTACATATTGGTGTACTGAGATCCTTCTAGTAGCAGCATTAATCTGGCACTAGGAGCTATAGATAAGGTCTGGAGGCTTTATATGAGTTGTGGGAGCTTTAGAAGAGGTGTGGAAGTGTTAGATGAGATCTGGGAGTGTTAGACGCGGTGTGGAAGTTATAGTTCAGGTATGGGAGCTTTAGATGTGGTTTGAGAGCTACAAATGAGGACTGGGAGCTATAGATGAGGTCTTCTGATTCTCTGTTGTACAGAGTACACTCTAGACCCTTTACTATCCCATTGGTCACAAGAGAAGTCTATTTCCATAACAATTGGAACAGAATAATAATAGTCTAAAAGCACAATGTCAGTTGCATTGTTGCTCCTACCACTTGGTGGCTCCAATAGTTCATGCCCATTGTTATCTCCCTGCTTCTTTCAGATACTTGTGACCACTGGAGTGTTTGTGGGTCTGTCTGATCCACACTGGAACTTTTCTGGCTTCTCGCTTTCATCCTAAAGTCTCTGAGTCCATGGGGCATATGCCCTCTCTGCTAGAGTGCATCCTAATTGGTTCGTAGCCTATGCTGGCCTTTCAGGTGTTATCTGGGGTACCTTCTCCTATGAGAGGGTGCCTGAGCAGTAAGATTCCTAGCATGCATGGTCCCTGCAAACCTTTATAGTGTCTTTCTGTGCTCAACCATTGCGTGGATTGAACAAACACTGCCTGCCCTGACCTTGCCTTTCCACTGGCTACAATTATGATTGCCTGCTTTGATGGTACACACTGGTGTCTGTTGACCAGCCTGAGTCACTGTAGGGGGAACACTCCAAGAGATAACGGTCTGGTGGTTCGCCTGTGGCAATGACCATATTCCTGTATAGGAGTGATAGAATGAAAAAGAGAGGGGCACACTACCTAGCAACCTGCACTGGAACCTATCAGCTGCACTATATCACTATCTAAGCTACACTGACTATCTCCCACTAACTATCTGTATTATATATAGAAGATAACTAACTATCTAATGTAATGCGACATCACAGCACTATGTCTGTAGCCTGTATGTATGGACAGCAGAACCTATCACACTACCTAACACCCTGCACTGTAACCTATCAGCTACACTATATCACTATCTAACCTACACTGACTATCTCCCACTAACTATCTGTATTACATATATAAGATAACTAACTATCTAATGTAATGTGACATCACAGCACTATGTCTGTAGCATGTATGTATGGACAGCAGAACCTATCACACTACCTAACACCCTGCACTGGAGCCTATCAGCTACACTATATCACTATCTATCCTACACTGACTATCTCCCACTAACTATCTGTATTATATAGATAAGATAACTAACTATCTAATGTAATGTGACATCACAGCACTATGTCTGTAGCATGTATGTATGGACAGCAGAACCTATCACACTACCTAACACCCTGCACTGGAACCTATCAGCTACACTATATCACTATCTAACCTACACTGACTATCTCCCACTAACTATCTGTATTATATATAGAAGATAACTAACTATCTAATGTAATGCGACATCACGGCACTATGTCTGTAGCCTGTATGTATGGACAGCAGAACCTATCACACTACCTAACATCCTGCACTGGAACCTATCAGCTACACTATATCACTATCTAACCTACACTGACTATCTCCCACTAACTACATGTATTATATATGATAGACTAACGACTAACTAACTATCTAATGTAATGTGACATCACAGCACTATGTCTGTAGCATGTATGTATGGACAGCAGAACCTACCACACTACCTAACACCCTGCACTGGAACCTATCAGCTACATTATATCACTATCTAACCTACACTGACTATCCCCCACTAAGTATCTGTATTATATATAGAAGATAACTATCTAATGCAATGTGACATCACAGCACTATGTCTGTAGCATGTATGTATGGACAACAGAACCTATCACACTACCTAACACCCTGCACTGGAACCTATCAGCTACACTATATCACTATCTAACCTACACTGACTATCTCCCTCTAACTATCTGTACTATATATATAAGATAACTAACTAACTATCTAATGTAATGTGACATCACAGCACTATGTCTGTAGCCTGTATGTATGGACAGCAGAACCTATCACACTACCTAACACCCTGCACTGGAACCTATCAGCTACACTATATCACTATCTAACCTACACTGACTATCTCCCACTAACTATCTGTATTATATATAGACGATAACTAACTATCTAATGTAATGTGACATCACAGCACTATGTCTGTAGCATGTATGTATGGACAACAGAAACTATCACACTACCTAACACCCTGCACTGGAACCTATCAGCTACACTATATCACTATCTAACCTACACTGACTATCTCACACTAACTACATGTATTATATATAGAAGATAACTAACTATCTAATGTAATGCGACATCACGGCACTATGTCTGTAGCCTGTATGTATGGACAGCAGAACCTATCACACTCCCTAACACCCTGTACTGGAACCTATCAGCTACACTATATCACTATCTAACCTACACTGACTATCTCCCACTAACTATCTGTATTATATATATAAGATAACTAACTATCTAATGTAATCAGACATCACAGCACTATGTCTGTAGCCTGTATGTATGGACAGCAGAACCTATCACACTACCTAACATCCTGCACTGGAACCTATCAGCTACAATATATCACTATCTAACCTACACTGACTATCTCACACTAACTACATGTATTATATATAGACGATAACTAACTAACTAACTAACTAACTATCTAATATAATGTGACATCACAGCACTATGTCTGTAGCATGTATGTATGGACAGCAGAACCTACCACACTACCTAACACCCTGCACTGGAACCTATCAGCTACATTATATCACTATCTAACCTACACTGACTATCCCCCACTAAGTATCTGTATTATATATAGAAGATAACTATCTAATGCAATGTGACATCACAGCACTATGTCTGTAGCATGTATGTATGGACAACAGAACCTATCACACTACCTAACACCCTGCACTGGAACCTATCAGCTACACTATATCACTATCTAACCTACACTGACTATCTCCCACTAACTATCTGTATTATATATAAGATGATAACTAACTATCTAATGTAATGTGACATCACAGCACTATGTCTGTAGCATGTATGTATGGACAGCAGAACCTATCACACTACCTAACACCCTGCACTGGAACCTATCAGCTACACTATATCACTATCTAACCTACACTGACTATCTCCCACTAACTATCTGTATTATATATAGACGATAACTAACTATCTAATGTAATGTGACATCACAGCACTATGTCTGTAGCATGTATGTATGGACAACAGAAACTATCACACTACCTAACACCCTGCACTGGAACCTATCAGCTACACTATATCACTATCTAACCTACACTGACTATCTCACACTAACTACATGTATTATATATAGACGATAACTAACTATCTAATGTAATGTGACATCACAGCACTATGTCTGTAGCATGGATGTATGGACAGCAGAACCTATCACACTACCTAACACCCTGCACTGGAGCCTATCAGCTACACTATATCACTATCTAACCTACACTGACCATCTCCCACTAACTATCTGTATTATATATAGAAGATAACTAACTATCTAATGTAATGTGACATCACAGCACTATGTCTGTAGCATGTATGTATGGACAGCAGAACCTATCCCACTACCTAACACCCTGCACTGGAACCTATCAGCTACACTATATCACTATCTAACCTACACTGCCTATCTCCCACTAACTATCTGTATTATATATAGAAGATAACTAACTAACTATCTAATGTAATGTGACATCACAGCACTATGTCTGTAGCATGTATGTATGGACAGCAGAACCTACCACACTACCTAACACCCTGCACTGGAACCTATCAGCTACACTATATCACTATCTAACCTACACTGACTATCCCCCACTAACTATCTGTATTATATATAGAAGATAACTATCTAATGCAATGTAACATCACAGCACTATGTCTGTAGCATGTATGTATGGACAACAGAACCTATCACACTACCTAACACCCTGCACTGGAACCTATCAGCTACACTATATCACTATCTAACCTACACTGACTATCTCCCACTAACTATCTGTATTATATATATAAGATAACTATCTAATGCAATGTGACATCACAGCACTATGTCTGTAGCATGTATGTATGGACAACAGAACCTATCACACTACCTAACACCCTGCACTGGAACCTATCAGCTACACTATATCACTATCTAACCTACACTGACTATCTCCCACTAACTATCTGTATTATATATAGAAGATAACTAACTATCTAATGTAATGTGACATCACAGCACTATGTCTGTAGCATGTATGTATGGACAGCAGAACCTATCACACTACCTAACACCCTGCACTGGAACCTATCAGCTACAATATATCACTATCTAACCTACACTGACTATCTCCCACTAACTCTCTGTAATATATATATAAGATAACTAACTATCTAATGCAATGTGACATCACAGCACTATGTCTGTAGCATGTATGTATGGACAGCAGAACCTATCACACTACCTAACACCCTGCACTGGAACCTATCAGCTACACTATATCACTATCTAACCTACACTGACTATCTCCCACTAACTATCTGTATTATATATAGAAGATAACTAACTATCTATTGTAATGTGACATCACAGCACTATGTCTGTAGCATGTATGTATGGACAGCAGAACCTATCACACTACCTAACACCCTGCACTGGAACCTATCAGCTACAATATATCACTATCTAACCTACACTGACTATCTCCCACTAACTATCTGTAATATATATATAAGATAACTAACTATCTAATGCAATGTGACATCACAGCACTATGTCTGTAGCATGTATGTATGGACAGCAGAACCTATCACACTACCTAACACCCTGCACTGGAACCTATCCGCTACACTATATCACTATCTAACCTACACTGACTATCTCCCACTAACTATCTGTATTATATATAGAAGATAACTATCTAATGTAATGTGACATCACAGCACTATGTCTGTAGCATGTATGTATGGACAGCAGAACCTAACACACTATCTAACACCCTGCACTGGAACCTGTCGGCTACACTATATCACTATCTAACCTACACTGACTATCTAACACTAACTATCTGTATTATATATAGAAGATAACTATCTATCTAATGTAATGTGACATCACAGCGCTATGTCTGTAGCATGTATGTATGTACAGCAGAACCAATCACACTACCTAACACCCTGCACTGGAACCTGTCAGCTACACTATATCACTATCTAACCTACACTGACTATCTCCCACTAACTATCTGTATTATTTATATAAGATAACTAACTATCTAATGCAATGTGACATCACAGCACTATGTCTGTAGCATGTATGTATGGAGAGAAAAACCTATCACACTACCTAACACCCTGCACTGGAACCTATCCGCTACACTATATCACTATCTAACCTACACTGACTATCTCCCACTAACTATCTGTATTATATATAGAAGATAACTAACTATCTAATGCAATGTGACATCACAGCACTATGTCTGTAGCATGTATGTATGGAGAGAAAAACCTATCACACTACCTAACACCCTGCACTGGAACCTATCCGCTACACTATATCACTATCTAACCTACACTGACTATCTCCCACTTACTATCCGTATTATATATAGAAGATAACTAACTAACTATCTAATGTAATGTGACATCACAGCACTATGTCTGTAGCATGTATGTATGGAGAGAAGAACCTATCACACTACCTAACACCCTGCACTGGAACCTATCCGCTACACTATATCACTATCTAACCTACACTGACTATCTCCCACTTACTATCCGTATTATATATAGAAGATAACTAACTAACTATCTAATGTAATGTGACATCACAGCACTATGTCTGTAGCATGTATGTATGGACAGCAGAACCTATCACACTACCTAACACCCTGCACTGGAACCTATCAGCTACACTATATCACTATCTAACCTACACTGACTATCTCCCACTAACTATCTGTATTATATATATAAGATAACTAACTATCTAATGTAATGTGACATCACAGCACTATATCTGTAGCATGTATGTATGGACAGCAGAAGCTATCACACTACCTAACACCCTGCACTGGAACCTATCTGCTACACTATATCACTATCTAACCTACACTGACTATCTCCCACTAACTATCTGTATTATATATATAAGATAACTATTTAATGTAATGTGACATCACAGCACTATGTCTGTAGCATGTATGTATGGACAGCAGGACCTATCACACTACCTAACACCCTGCACTGGAGCCCATCAGCTACACTATATCACTATCTAACCTACACTGACTATCTCCCACTAACTATCTGTATTATATATATATATAAGATAACTAACTATATAATGTAATGTGACATCACAGCAATATGTCTGTAGCCTGTATGTATGGACAGAAGAACCTATCACACTACCTAACACCCTGCACTGGAACCTATCAGCTACACTATATCACTATCTAACCTACACTGACTATCTCCCACTAACTATCTGTATTATATATATATAAGATAACTAACTATCTAATGTAATGTGACATCACAGCACTATGTCTGTAGCATGTATGTATGGACAGCAGAACCTATCACACTACCTAACACCCTGCACTGGAACCTATCAGCTACACTATATCACTATCTGACCTACACTGACTATCTCCCACTAACTATCTGTATTATATATATAAGATAACTAACTATCTAATGTAATGTGACAGTAAAGCACTATGTCTGTAGTATGTATGTATGGACAGCAGAACCTATCAAACTACCTAACACCCTGCACTGGAACCTATCAGCTACACTATATCACTATCTAACCTACACTGACTATCTCCCACTAACTATCTGTATTATATATAGAAGATAACTAACTATCTAATGTAATGTGACATCACAGCACTATGTCTGTAGTATGTATGTATGGACAGCAGAAGCTATCACACTACCTAACACCCTGCACTGGAGCCTATCAGCTCCACTATATCACTATCTAACCTACACTGACTATCTCCCACTAACTATCTGTATTATATATAGAAGATAACTATCTAATGTAATGTGACATCACAGCACTATGTCTGTAGCCTGTATGTATGGACAACAGAACCTATCACACTACCTAACACCCTGCACTGGAACCTATCAGCTACACTATATCACTATCTAACCTACACTGACTATCTCCCACTAACTATCTGTACGATAACTAACTATCTAATGTAATGTGACAGTAAAGCACAGAGCACAGTAATGACACTGCTGTCTCTCTCTCAGATCTGTAATAAACTGCAGAAAATGGCTGCTGGGGAGGTTCTTATATAGTAAGGAGTCGGCAACTTTCCTATTGGTTGCTAGGGATGTTGCTAAGCTCAGACAAAGACATTGCAGCTTCTCATTGGCCCAGAAGCAAGAAGCAGGGAGGGATCATGGGTTCAGAGGAAAAAAAATCTAAAATATTCGAAAATTACGAATATATATCACTATATTCTAAATATTCGCAAATTCTTGAAGTGGCGATAGTCGCGATTAAAATTCCGGATTCAAATATTTGCACCCAGCATTAGCCTTTATTAGTATTTTGGGAGTCTATATTTTGTAGTGGATTTGAGACCATGCTTAATTCGATGTGCTGGATACCATTATATGGAATAATGTGTCCTATTACATTCATCTGTGACTTTTTTGCAGTATACTGATGAAGGGAGGGGGTCCACCCATCCAATCTTTCCACTGGGGCCTTCCAGTGTGTTCTGGGTGTCAGGACTACTTCCTGCATTGGCAGACACTAGAGGTGGACGTGATCCTTGGGCAAACCATAATTAGTCAACCCATCTGTGAACCAGAGAACAACACCAGATAGAAGGGGATGGAAGAAGGATGAGAGTGGCATTGAAATAATTACAGATGGGATGATTGCTAGGAGTAAAGGTGGCAATGATGTAACCCACGGTGTAATCCATGTTATCATGGTGTATCCATGTTGCCCCGTGACCAATATATAGGGATCTGATCTTCGCTGCAGGAGAACAACCAGGCCACTACCTCTTGAAATAATCCCAGTGAGTTGGCAGCTGGCATGCAAGGCACAGGAGGATCATGCAATACTTGTTATCAGGGAACAGGCAAAAGTAAGGGCTGGGGTCATCTGTGCGAAATCTGAAAAACAAGTCTGAGGCCAGGGTAGGTGGCATAGGTCAGTATGGTAAATAGGATAAGGTCTGACTGATGGAGGTTCAGAGTCATATAAACTGGCAGAGGTTGGTACAAGGGCAGACATCAGAAGGACACACCTAAACTTATCACTAGAGAACCTAAATCTCAGTCATCTTCCCTCTGGTGAAGGCACCTTAATTACCCACAGATTGCTAGCCACTGGCCGATGAAGCTAGGGACATGCGTGCGCTGGTCTTTTAAGAGCCAGAGAGGGCAATCGCACCCTAGAATCAGGCCGTGAGGCCTTTACAGAGAAGCGCAGGCTGTGGCCTGTACCAACAACAAGGGACCATGGTGGCCGGGCAGCAGAGAACGAGTGTGCCCAGACTGCTGGCACAGAGGGGAGAAAACTGTAAGTGATATGACACCCTTGCCTTCCCAAGGGAGGTAGAGAGCAGCGGGCACACGCATCTTCCCACTCATGGTCTCCACTCCCTTTCTCCACTTTGTTGCAGTGGTGTGTTGCTCTTCTTCTTGAACATGTGAATTCAGTGGCTCTCTAAATCTTGACTGTTGGGTATTCTACTCTGTGCCTGAGCAATAGGTTCTTTATGTTCTAGTTGTATGGTGAGGGCTTTCATTGCTATTTCTCCTGTTATCAACCCCGGTCAATGGCAATCTTGCCCAGGCTTGTTAAGCTGTTGGGTACAGTGCTCTGTGCCTGAGCAAAAGGTTCTTTATGTTCTAATTATATGGTACTATATCTCCTGTTATAACCCCCACTGGTTTATTTGACCATGTCTATTTTTCTGCTCCTTTTCCACTCATGTACCATTTAACAATATAGCAATAACAAATGACAAGACAGGTGCACACTGCGGTCTTACTAAGCCCTCAAACTGATGTTAAAATTGAGAGATTGGTCAACATATCCTGCTGTGGATGTCTAAGCCCAAGCACCGCGCCAAGGTTTCTCAAGGTAGCTCGGGACCTAACACTCACCAAAATCGCAAGCATCCGCAAGCAAGTGTGGATGCGGTGCGATTTTCCCGCATGGTTGCTAGGAGACGATCGGGATGGGGACCCGATCTTTATTATTTTCCCTTATAACATGGTTTTAAAGGAAAATAATAGCATTCTCAATAGAGAATGCAAAGTAAAAATGGCAATAGAGGGTTGAAAATAATAAACTAATACTCCATTTGATCGTAGCTGCCGTCAGCTGGGCGGGGTGCAGGACTTTAGTGACGTCACTGGGTCACGTGGTCCAATCACCTGCTTCCATCATAGAAGCAGGTGATTGGACCATGTGACACAGTGACATCACTGAAGGTCCTTAACCCCCCGCCCAGCTGAAGACAGAACAGGAGGCCGGCAGCTACACGATCAAATGGAGGGGGTAAGTTAGTTTTTTTATTATTTTTAACCCTCTATTGCCCTTTTTACTTTGCATTCTCTATTGAGAATGCTATTATTTTCCTTTATAACTATGTTATAAGGGAAAATAATAAAATGTACAGAATACTCAACCCGAAACCAGACTTCAGTGATGAAGTCCGGCTTCGGGTCTGGGTACCAAACATACCGATTTTTCGCACGCATGTGAAAAGCGCATTACAACGCTTTGCACTCCGCTGAAAAATAGCGCATTTTCCCGCAACGCACCCGCCTCTTATCCAGGTGTCAAACATGACGCCCGTGTGAAAGAGGCCTTACTCTAAACCAAATTCATTAGCAACCAAGTAGGTCCATATAATCTCCGGCAGACCTCTTTACAGGCCAATCTCACCACTGCCATATGCCCACAATGCAGGTGCAGTATACTTTTGCTGGTGTATACACTAGATGGGAACTTCTCAGCAAGATCGGCAGAGGAAGTATGATAACCCAGCTAATGCCCCACTTCCAGTAATACTTTCGATAAAAATCTAAGAAAAATTCCAAACTTCATAGTAGATGATGTATGTACAGCATGCAGACCATCTGGAGAAGACTTGCATGGAAGTCTCATTACAATGGAACCAGAAGACGCCAAGAAGCTTGGATGTGGTGAGATTCAATGGAAAGATAGAGAAGAACGGAATGGAGCTGCAGACATGTAAGTGCTCCAGGCCTGGGATCACCAGCAACATGGAGGCGGGCTGATTGCAGAAATGATAAGGAGCCGTCATTACATTCACCATTAATGCCGCAAGTTAAGGCTCCTGGAACGTGTCGAGGCAAAAACAGAAAAGAAGCAATTTGTCCTAAAGGCCAAAATAAGCTGCTAGTTAACCCCTTCCTGCCAGTATGATTACTGTGAGTCTAAATTCATTCATAATTGATTTACTAGTTTAAAAAAAATGATAACTTTTTTTTTTTATGCTGCCATATTCTGAGAGCCAGAACAAATTAATTTTTCCATTGACTAAGCCATGTAAGGACTGTTTTATTTTTTTGTCGGATGAGCTGTCAATTTTTTCTACCATCTTGAGGTTTATACGATTTTTTTTGATAATTAAAACAAGCCCTCTGGGCCATGGGCTCTCGGGCCTCTCACTGCATCACAAGGACCTGAATACATTTTGTAAACTACGTCACATGTATAAAAGGTCTTTGTGCAGCCACACAGATTATGCAGCAGTAATAATACCATTAGTCAATAGATGGCAGCGTGACCTCAGCACACATTTAGAGTACAGTGCCATACCGATACAGCATTTCTCACTGTCTCCAGTGCGGCTCAGTAATGCCCATCACATCCTGCCCCAGGTATATGCCCCCCGAGCGGCGATACGCCATTGTGACATTTCTCACCATTAGATACATCCAGGGTCTGTGCACACAGGCATTTTAATCTTTAGTGCAGCCCCTTCCCTTGTGGTGCCCCAGCTGGCGTCTCCCAGCAGACCCACACAAGCCGTAGTAAGCCATAGTATTTCATATAAAACATGGCGGATCAAACATGACTGCCAGTACATGGCACAGTACAGTGCGGGGAGATATAATACTGTGCGTAAATAGCAAGCACTTAAAGGTATAGCACCGGTTACAGAACAGTTCCACTAGGTGGAGTCACCGCCACTACAGGGTCAGCAATAACCCCTAGAGACAATGCTGTATACAAGAGATGCGTGTTTTTATGTAGGAGGGGGTGCACTTTGTTTCATCCCTCTTACAGCTCGGTAATATTCACAGGCTCCACGTGCCCATATATAATGTACGTCCCCAAACGCCGGGACCTAACTTAAGGAAAGTCGTTGATAATACAGAAAATACCGTGGACCTGGATAAATATCACAGTAAATAACATGGAATCGTATTGGTAGCCCCATGACTGCAACAACCCCTATAATATCGCAAACACGTGTTTTGGGGTGATTAGTAAATGTCAGAGATAAAAATGATGAAATAGCTTTTTTTCCTTTATATAACCCAGAATAAAAAATTATATAATCTGAACTGAGATCTACAGCTATAGCAACTTCAGTATGTGGCTGTGGGTATACATTAAAAAGTTCTGAATATGAATGTGGCAGGGAAAAAACATTCTTCTGCCACCTCCATCTGTTGGGGAGGCGTGCTGATAGAGTGTTGGAGAGGATGGGAGTCGTGGTGGCGGCAATGAGGGTGGTAGTAGTTCCCCACAGTGACTAATCGTTCTCTTCAGCACTCCCTGGGCCATGTGTGCAGTGAGTGGAGGACACACCCTTTCTTCACATGGGGCACGCCTTGGACTTTTTGGGGCTCCTGCTTGATAGTGGCTGGGGTGCCCTTGATGTTAGGTGCGTGAGTAGCAGGGTGGATGGTGGAGTCAATGACCAGGTCCATTTGGTTAGAATAAATAAAGTCTCTCTCTTTACTGAAAAGATGATGGGAGTCACAGTATACATGCAACCATCAGGCTCAGCTCTCAGGTACTGCACAAAGAAGACTTTTCCAGGAGGTGACAATGAAGTAGTCTTCTCTGAGTCTCTCTCTAGATTCAGTATAAAATCTTTTTAAGTTAACCACAGGCTGGACTGTCCAATTTGTTGTCCTTTTTAAAATGGCAAGGTGGCCAAAAATTATACCTTTTTTTTGGGAGCAGTTTCAGGTTTCTCATACTGTGCAGGTAGGGTTCCCAGCAGTATGGGACATGATGGGACACGACAAGATATGTGCAGTTGTGTTGGAGTAGTGGCAGCAACAATACAGTCCAGAACCTGATGGAAAAGGCAGGAGATATGTAGCTGAGTAGGGGTAGTAGTAGCGGCAGCAACAGTATATGGAACATGGTGGACAAGGAAGAAGATGTGTAGCTGAGTAGGGGTAGTAGTAGCAGCAGCAACAGTATATGGAACATGGTGGACAAGGAAGAAGATGTGTAGCTGAGTAGGGGTAGTAGTAGCGGCAGCAACAGTATATGGAACATGGTGGACAAGGAAGAAGATGTGTAGCTGAGTAGGGGTAGTAGTAGCGGCAGCAACAGTATATGGAACATGGTGGACAAGGAAGAAGATGTGTAGCTGAGTAGGGTAGTAGTAGCAGCAGCAACAGTATATGGAACATGGTGGACACGGAAGAAGATGTGTAGCTGAGTAGGGTAGTAGTAGCGGCAGCAACAGTATATGGAACATGAATGTGTAATAGAGGATGGGGCACTCTTACATAAGGGATAGCAGAGATAATATAAAAAACATAGATTTAATACACAGTAGATATAAAAAGATACATATGATAAAAGTGCATGTGCAGTAGTGTCGAGATAAAATACAGGGAGCCTTATTGGTGAACAGGATCCGATCAACTACTTATAGATAAAGGAGACAGCTATCTGGAAGTGTCCTATAATGGAGGGAGGCTGTAAACGTATCAGTGGTAGTAAATATCGCCTACAAAATTAATTTCTGTTCATCATCTCTGGTAGATTGCTGTCCGAAATAATCCACGTGAACCATTAAAAAACTCGGGCTGCGTCCCGTTCTTCAAATTAGTTAAGCGGCGTCCCGCTAAAAAATGATATTTATTTATATCACTGATGAAGGGGTGCTTTTAAATCCTTATAAACCCCGAAACGCGTTTGGTTTTATCCCATGAGATATTAAATCCAATATCAAGGATTTTTTCCATCTTTTCAACTTACCGGAAGACGTGTAACAACTATCCATTGTGACCCCTGAACCCACCAGATGACGTTGGCATAATCGGGAGCCCTTCCACACGTGAGCCCCGCACGTGCAACGCCAAAGTGAGGTACGGGGGATACGACTCCTCAAGCCGGACGCTGGCGGGATCGGAATACCATACGGAACGATACATTGTACACCACCGGTAAGATCCACCCAGTGGATAGCTACATTTAGAATCGCGATTCTTAAATATCATTTTTTAGCGGGACGCCGCTTAACTAATTTGAAGAACGGGACGCAGCCCGAGTTTTTTAATGGTTCACGTGGATTATTTCGGACAGCAATCTACCAGAGATGATGAACAGAAATTAATTTTGTAGGCGATATTTACTACCACTGATACGTTTACAGCCTCCCTCCATTATAGGACACTTCCAGATAGCTGTCTCCTTTATCTATAAGTAGTTGATTGGATCCTGTTCACCAATAAGGCTCCCTGTATTTTATCTCGACACTACTGCACATGCACTTTTATCATTTGTATCTTTTTATATCATATGTATCTTTTTATATCTACTGTGTATTAAATCTATGTTTTTTATATTATCTCTGCTATCCCTTATGTAAGAGTGCCCCATCCTCTATTACACATTCTTATTCAGCCTCTCTGTAGATCTGTGGTGAATCTACTGGTTGGGTGCACCTTATCAGGTGTTTCTCCACTCTAGTGCGACATTACCCTCAATAGTATATGGAACATGGTGGACAATGAAGAAGATGTGTAGCTGAGTAGGGTAGTAGCAGAATGTCATTGTGTGTTGAGCTGTTATTGTGGATGGGTCTTACAATGTCTGACAGAAAACAGTATACAGACAGTATACAGACATACAAACAAGCATCTATTCGATTGCTGCTTACTGCCTGCCGTCTTCCATACTATATGGTTGCTGCTGCCGCCACTGCCTCAGCTGCTTCCCCTCGCTGCTAATTCACTACTGCAACCTCTATTATGGCAAAACATCTGCCACCATTACCACTACTACTACTACTACTATCACTACTACCACTACTACCACCACCACTACAACTACTACTACCCATAGAAAGACAATCTACTGCCTTGTATGCTCCATGCTATGCTGCTTTTGCTAACCTCTTATTACCGTACCCTTTCCACTGCGCTGCTGCTGCTCCCAATTAAAAAATAGAATATTTCTAGGTTTGTTCAACGAGACACTTTTTCTTCTGACAATTAACACTCGTGCGTGTGGTACAGGCAGCGTTCTGACCCTGTCGAGGCTTGATTTTGGTCCCATAACACCATGTGTGTAAAAATCATCTGTAGTATTGAGCGAAGTGAAGCATTCGAAGCGGAATTCGGTCCAAAGTTTAGGAAAACTTTGATTTGCAACAAATCTGAATTTTCTTGCACTTCATAGTAACAAGGCAGTTTTTGCTAAAATGGCAACTGCACATGTTACAAACTAAAAGTAAGAAGCCCGGCAATGCAAGATCACCTATAATGTCTTGCAGCCAGCCAAGCCACAGATAGCCATCTTCTGAGATGACACTGCCCTGTAAAACCCTAATCCCGCTCCACCTCCGTCATTGTACTGCGAGCTGAACATATCGAGAGTTGTGGCAAGTGCTCATGTGCCAGGGATAGTGTTGATGAAAATGATTAATAGAAGAATATTGAAGAGAGAGAGTGCAGGGAGACTGCAGGGAGAGTCCAAGAAGAGTGTAGAAAGACTGCAGGGAGACTATAGGGAGAGTACAGGGAGAATGCTGCGTCAGTTTTACTTATTCATTCCTACATTACCTTATTCCTACATCAGCCATAAATGTAATTCAACACCAATAGGATGGAAGCCTTTATGACTCCAATGCCAGTGTGCCAACCAGTACCATCTCATCTGCGCACTTAATGGTCATTCTCATCTTTCACTGGCTTTACTTCTTCCAAATCATCCTTAACTTTTCCATGTCATAGAAAAGTCAGCAAGATAAAAAGAGAGGAGGAGCTGGATGTTCCTGATGATATATTTTTATCAATATTAGATGATGTGAAAAAAGAGGAAGAGCAGATGGCAGAAGAAGGGCTCCCACCTGTAGGGCAGGAGAGCGCTGGGGTTGGAGAAGTGGGTATGCCAGAGCTGATTAATATTCTGTGTTTACTGTCAAATAACCTGCAGGAAATTGCAGGCCAGAACAGCAATAATCTGCATATTGTGCCCCCACCTAACCAGCCAAACCCCATACCAGTAACAGCCACTGTTTAAAGGTGCATTAAAGTAGCTGCCTGGTCACCCCTTAATAAGTCTAAGGAGTGTGTCTATTAGTTACTGAGTCTAAGGGAGTGTGTCTATTCCTTACTGAGTCTAAGGGGTGTGTCTATTCCTTACTGAGTCTAAGGGAGTGTGTCTATTCCTTACTGAGTCTAAGGGAGTGTGTCTATTCCTTACTGAGTCTAAGGGAGTGTGTCTATTCCTTACTGAGTCTAAGGAAGTGTGTCTATTCCTTACTGAGTCTAAGGGGTGTGTCTATTCCTTACTGAGTCTAAGGGAGTGTGTCTATTCCTTACTGAGTCTAAGGAGTGTGTCTATTCCTTACTGAGTCTAAGGGAGTGTGTCTATTCCTTACTGAGTCTAAGGGAGTGTGTCTATTCCTTACTGAGTCTAAGGGAGTGTGTCTATTTCTTACTGAGTCTAAGGGAGTGTGTCTATTCCTTACTGAGTCTAAGGGAGTGTGTCTATTTCTTACTGAGTCTAAGGAGTGTGTCTATTTCTTACTGAGTCTAAGGAAGTGTGTCTATTCCTTACTGAGTCTAAGGGGTGTGTCTATTCCTTAATGAGTCTAAGGGAGTGTGTCTATTCCTTACTGAGTCTAAGGAGTGTGTCTATTCCTTACTGAGTCTAAGGGAGTGTGTCTATTCCTTACTGAGTCTAAGGGAGTGTGTCTATTCCTTACTGAGTCTAAGGGAGTGTGTCTATTCCTTACTGAGTCTACGGGAGTGTGTATATTCCTTACTGAGTCTAAGGGGTGTGTCTATTCCTTACTGAGTCTAAGGAGTGTGTCTATTCCTTACTGAGTCTAAGGAGTGTGTCTATTCCTTACTGAGTCTAAGGGAGTGTGTCTATTCATTAACGAGTCTAAGGGAGTGTGTCTATTCCTTACTGAGTCTAAGGGAGTGTGTCTATTCCTTACTGAGTCTAAGGGGTGTGTCTATTCCTTAATGAGTCTAAGGGAGTGTGTCTATTCCTTAATGAGTCTAAGGGAGTGTGTCTATTCCTTAATGAGTCTAAGGGGTGTGTCTATTCATTAATTAGTCTAAGGGAGTGTGTCTATTCCTTAATGAGTCTAAGGGGTGTGTGTATTCCTTAATGAGTCTAAAGGGTGTGTCTATTCCTAAATTAGTCTAAGGGGTGTGTGTATTCCTTAATGAGTCTAAAGGGTGTGTCCATCTCTGAATGAGTCTAAAGGGTGTGTCTATTCCTCAATGAGTCTGAAGGGTGTGTCCATCTCTGAATGAGTCTAAAGGGTGTGTCAATCTCTGAATGAGTCTAAAGGGTGTGTCCGTAGTCTCCTTAATGAGTCTAAAGGGTGTGTCCATCTCTGAATGAGTCTGAGGGGTGTGTCTATTCCTCAATGAGTCTGAAGAGTGTGTCCATCTCTGAATGAGTCTAAAGGGTGTGTCCATCTCTGAATAAGTCTAAAGGGTGTGTCCATCTCTGAATGAGTCTAAAGGGTGTGTCAATCTCTGAATGAGTCTAAAGGGTGTGTCCATCTCTGAATGAGTCTAAAGGGTGTGTCCATCTCTGAATGAGTCTGAGGGGTGTGTCTATTCCTTAATAAGTCTAAAGGGTGTGTCCATCTCTGAATGAGTCTAAAGGGTGTGTCCATCTCTGAATAAGTCTAAAGGGTGTCTAAAGGGTGTGTCCATCTCTGAATGAGTCTGAGGGGTGTGTCTATTCCTTAATAAGTCTAAAGGGTGTGTCCATCTCTGAATGAGTCTAAAGGGTGTGTCCATCTCTGAATGAGTTTACACCTGGAGCTTTAGCTCTGGTTCTGGGAAGTCACATTGTCTATTACTGAAGCTCAGGTGCCTCACTTGACGTCCAGTCAGCTTGTAGTAGAAGCTGCCATATTATATATTCTAAAAGGGAGGAAATCCTGGTAATTCTCGGACATTTTGCTTACTGTACACAGATGAATTTCAGGAAGACACAGAGTTACATGAAGATAACAACCTCATGGTGCGGACAATTTATTATAGGAACATCTTTAAGACAGAAAGCCATTGTGACAAATGTACAATAACTGAAAATACAGTATGTGGAGAGGGGGAAATACTTTTTTGTAGCAGCGTAATACAAGACACAGGCATTATTATGGCAAATATGAAACTTTTTGGACTTTTTTGAGGCACCATCAGTTATCACACATTACAGCGATGCCATCATCTGCTATCCTGCCTGCTGTCCTCGTCTTGTGTCAGACCGCTCTCTTCGTCTTCTTGTAGCTGGGTCCAGGAGGAAGGCAATGTGAAGCAGACATTTCAGCAGATATGGAGCTCTCACTTAGTCACAGAGTCACCCGGGCTTCATGACATTGCGGAGTCCACGCCCTACTGGAGAAAATCCTCAGGAAATGTCCAAGAATGGGTCAGATAAATGTCTTTAAAATATCAGCTGATAGTTACGTAGATTGAAAAAGGCCGTGGTCCATCGAATTCAGTCTTTCTCGATCAGTTATATGACATTTTAGATTAATTACAACCATCATTGCCATCTGCTATTAGATAAGCCTCCTCCTAACAAAGTATTTACCATTACGATGTGTCATGTACCTCGCCGACAGCCAAGCTAACTTCGGCGCAACCACCTCCGGCTGCTACTGGTAACACAGGCGCCTGCCGGAAAGAGCCTGTCCACGTCCGTGACAATATATGGGTGCTGAAATTCAATCAAAGCATTAACTCCCCACACCCTATACTTGCTGCCACCAGGTTCGTAAAAAGAACCACACTGAACCCGAGGATCAGGGATTTTGATACTGTAATTGCCAATCTACCGTCAATTAAGCCTCAACTTGCTCTCTGCCTATCTTATCGATCGCCTATGTCTGACCGATTCCACTGTAACACTTGGGTTCTAGGCCAAAAGACCTATTGGTCACTTTCCTGGACACAATCATCTCTTCTCAGATGACCCACATCTGATTGGACAGTCCCCATACATATACAATCGTCATACAATCGTCTTAACCATAACACTAGAATATACCAATTCTCTCCTGAGGGAAGTTGGATTCTCACGCTGTTAATATTTCAGAGCGAAAGGAAACCGACAATTAAAAAGAAATAGTTATTTTTAATAGAACAAAGTCAGTTATAACAAGATGCGTTTTCAAAGATTTACAGAAAAATGGTAGACGAGACATCGGGCTTGAAATGTAAACCAAAGGGGTTTAACATTGAAGAAATACCTTTCCTAAATGAGTATTATCTCGGCTCTATATCTGAGGTTCTGTCGGGAGTCCTGCACACGTTGGGTATCGCTGTCAGCTCTCTATTCTGCTGCTCTCTCGGAACTCACTACCACAAAATGGACTCCTGCATCCAGTTAATATAGACTATAGAAACGGTTTCAAACTCCCAAGGGGCAAGTGAATATGCCATGTCCCTTAAATGCAGCTGAATTTAGATGGCTGTGTGTGTGTGTCAGCGAAATATCATGGCGCTGTGCTACAGGGCCGGCGTCAGCACCCGGCACACCCGGGCAAGTGCTGCGCCTGCGATGCTGCTATCTCACAGGATCACCAGGCCTGCGATACAGATCCGAGGAGGACTGGAGGACCGTGGGGGAGTGGAGGCGGAGATGATCAGCAGCGCAGCTGCAAAGGACAGCACAGCATAGCAGCCGAGCCGAGTGCGAAGAAACCAGGAGTTTAGGATTCAGTCAGGACAGGTGTGACCAGTAACATGAGGCTGCGGCCGCCCGCCGGCTGATCCCTGACTAATAATGCTGTTGAAACAACCATCCACGCGCCCATCTCCTATTCTCATTGCCAGAAACAAGCACCGGGGATACCACCTTTATGCCATGTTTTGCCCGAACCATTAAACTACTGGTGGTGGCAGTTACGAGTTCACCTTAACATTCATGGCTTTGTACGTGTCCCTGCCAAAGTAAAAGCAAATCTATCATATTCATTGTGTTATGTGGTCTCAATCTCACGGTGTGGTGTTTTTGGGGAGGGACCGCCCCAGCTCCACTAATAGGAGAAATGGAATAATGAGCAACAAACCTCTTTGTGGGGGAATCCCCCCCCCCCCCCCCCGTATACCTCTCAATGCTGACTGAGCCTTTAGGAATATTTGCTTTACTGCTTGCTGTGCATTTCTTTTCCTCATCCATAGTATGTGTAGACTGAGGTCTACTGGGGGGGGGGGGGGTCTAAGGAATTCCCCCACAAAGAGGTTTGTTGCTCGTTATTCTCCTATTAGTGGAGGCTGGGGGGATCCCTCCCCCAAAACACCACATCATGTAGCATTAGTACGTTGTATTTGGTAGCACACACACACCATGCAAACTGGCTGTATGAGTCTGGTCTGGGGTCTGACTCCATAGTAATTTATATTTATCTCTGGTCTGGGGTCCAGATAATTTATCTATACATGTTCTGGGGGTCTGAATTTAGAAGACTGAGGTTAGAGTTAATTTAGGGGTTCTGGTCTAAGTTCCAAATTTAGGAGTCTAGTCTGAGGCTCTGATTTTATTTAAGATCTAGTCTGGGGTCTAAAGTAATTTAGGGCTCTAATCTGGGGTCTGAATTTAGGGGTCGAATTTGGTGTTTCCATTTATTTATATAGTCTGCAGGCAGAATTGATTTTCCGTACAGGTGTGGGGGCAACTACAGAAATGAGGAGCCAAAGATGTCTGGGAAGCAAACTTTGCCTTTGTCAGGAGAGGTCATCATGACACACTGGGGCGGATGGAGAAGAAAAGGAAGAAGAGTGATTACAATTAGAGAAAACATCACTTGTGGGTCACTTTATGTAACTGATGTGTATGCTGCATGATTTACAGTGGTGTAGCGGGGTAGCGTAATTATATTATTAGGACCTGGTACCAGGAGTCTACAGCCTGTGTGTATGTGTCTCTCCCTGTGTGTGTCTGTCCCTATGTGTGTGTCCCTGTTTGTGTGTCCCTGTGTGTGTGTCCCTGTGTGTGTGTCCCTGTGTGTGTCCCCCTGTGTGTGTGTGTCTGTGTGTCTGTCCCTATGTTTGTGTCCGTGTGTGTCCCTGTGTGTGTTCGTCCCTATGTGTGTCCCTGTATGTGTGTGTCGGTCCCTGTGTGTGTGTGTCACCATCACCATGCCCACAGTGTTCCTATGTCTTGATGCAGCTACATCAGGATGTTCTGTGCCGGGGAAGAAGAAGAAGATGAAAGAGGAGGCAGCACCGCCAGCATGGAGTCCGTGGAAAAGGCACAGGGAGGCACACGGATGTAGGTAACACTAGTGGCATTATCAGCACTAGTGTTATCTATGGTTTTACATAGGACTGCAGGTAATACTACAACATTTTCTGTACTCAGATAGCCATGGCTGTTTTATCTGTGGTGTTACATAGGACTGCAGGTCACATCTACTACATTATCTGTACACAGAGAGATATCACTGAGTTATCTGTGGTGTTACATAGGACTGCAGGTGACATCTACTACATTATCTGTACTCAGAGAGTTATCACTGTGTTATCTGTGGTGTTACATAGGACTGCAGGTGACATCTACTACATTATCTGTACTCGGAGAGCTATCACTGTGTTATCTGTGGTGTTACATAGGACTGCAGGTGACATCTACTACATTATCTGTACTCAGAGAGTTATCACAGTGTTATCTGTGGTGTTACATAGGACTGCAGGTGACATCTACTACATTATCTGTACTCAGAGAGTTATCACTGTATTATCTGTGGTGTTACATAGGACTGCAGGTGACATCTACTGCATTATCTGTACTCAGAGAGATATCACTGTGTTATCTGTGGTGTTACATAGGACTGCAGGTGACATCTGCTACATTATCTGTACTCAGAGTTATCACTGTGTTATCTGTGGTGTTACATAGGACTGCAGGTGACATCTACTACATTATCTGTACTCAGAGAGTTATCACTGTGTTATCTGTGGTGTTACATAGGACTGCAGGTGACATCTACTACATTATCTGTACTCAGAGAGTTATCACTGTATTATCTGTGGTGTTACATAGGACTGCAGGTGACATCTACTATATTATCTGTACTCAGAGAGCTATCACTGTGCTATCTGTGGTGTTACATAGGACTGCAGGTGACATCTACTACATTATCTGTACTCAGAGAGCTATCACTGTGCTATCTGTGGTGTTACATAGGACTGCAGGTGACATCTACTACATTATCTGTACTCAGAGAGTTATCACTGTGTTATCTGTGGTGTTACATAGGACTGCAGGTGACATCTACTACATTATCTGTACTCAGAGAGATATCACTGTGTTATCTGTGGTGTTGCATAGGACTGCAGGTGACATCTACTACATTATCTGTACTCAGAGAGCTATCACTGTGTTATCTGTGGTGTTACATAGGACTGCAGGTGACATCTACTACATTATCTGTACTCAGAGAGTTATCACTGTGTTATCTGTGGTGTTACATAGGACTGCAGGTGACATCTACTACATTATCTGTACTCAGAGAGTTATCACTGTGTTATCTGTGATGTTACATAGGACTGCAGGTGACATCTACAATATTATCTGTACTCAGAGAGTTATCACTGTGTTATCTGTGGTGTTACATAGGACTGCAGGTGACATCTACTACATTATCTGTACTCAGAGAGTTATCACTGTGTTATCTGTGGTGTTACATAGGACTGCAGGTGATATCTACTACATTATCTGTACTCAGAGAGTTATCACTGTGTTATCTGTGGTGTTACATAGGACTGCAGGTGACATCTACTACATTATCTGTACTCAGAGAGTTATCACTGTGTTATCTGTGGTGTTACATAGGACTGCAGGTGACATCTACTACATTATCTGTACTCAGAGAGTTATCACTGTGTTATCTGTGGTGTTACATAGGACTGCAGGTGACATCTACTACATTATCTGTACTCAGAGAGTTATCACTGTGTTATCTGTGCTGTTACATAGGACTGCAGGTGACATCTACTGCATTATCTGTACTCAGAGAGTTATCACTGTGTTATCTGTGGTGTTACATAGAACTGCAGGTGATATCTACTATATTATCTATACTCAGAGAGTTATCACTGTGTTATCTGTGGTGTTACATAGAACTGCAGGTGATATCTACTATATTATCTGTACTCAGAGAGTTATCACTGTGTTATCTGTGGTGTTACATAGGACTGCAGGTGACATCTACTACATTATCTGTACTCAGAGAGTTATCACTGTGTAAGGGGGCCCACTGAGTTATCGTCCAAGGGCCCACATGAACCTGGAGCCGGCCCTGCTCTTTACTATACTGTAGTGTACGGGAGCTGTACTGCCCGTCACTACGGAAGGGTCACTTGGCTGCTGTCGCTCCTCTCATTTTAGGAGGAGGCTGGTAAAGGTCCTATTTGTACCATGCAATGTAAATCAATGTAATTTATGGTATTTGATTCTCCTGTTACTGTGAAATGTGCTATGTGCAGGCCGGCTAGGGATGTAATTCCAGCTCTAGTCACTAGAGGGAGCTAGGTTGCCCTAGTCTATATAAGGCCCAGTCAGGGGAAGGGAAGGCAGTCTAGAGTATGCCTTAGACAAGTGCAGGCCATGTGCCTGTGAAGGCCAAACCCAGGCCTTATGGCCTGTGAGGAATCCACCCTAGGAAGATGGTGCCCTAGGAGAAGGAGTGCAGACCCTGGAGTCTGTGAAGGCCACATGTCTCAGGCCTAGGCGAGTTCAGCAGAAGTCAACCTGGAGGCAATCCCTAGAGCAAGAGGTACTAAATGTCAAGAGGAGGTACATTATAAACTGGAGATTCGAGGATATAAGCCAGAAGTAGGGCATTGGGGCCTTGAAGCATCAATTCCAGTCAGGACGAGTCAGGAAGAAAGTAAGGTTCACCTGCAATTCCAAGTCCTGTATTATCACCCTCTGTTTTACCTTGCTGGATGTAAGACCACTGCAATTGTGATTGTCTGCAAAAAGGAACTGTTGGAAAGACTGCTTACTGTATCATCACTGTTTTCAGTAAAGTTGGAATTCTGTTTTCAAGTTACAAGTCTGCACCTCTGTTATTCCTACTATAAATACGGTGTGCCACCGTTTACTGGCACTGGCGTCACGACACCTCAGGGACCCAGCCATAGGCACGTTAAACTACAACACCAAGGGCACCTCACATTCCACCTGGCTGTGTCCCTCAAGAACCCAGAGAGTGCCCCAGAGGAACAGCGTGCCGGCCTCTCCATCACTGGCATTCCCCAGGTTAGTTCCATACATTGCCCTGACTTGGGGATGCTACATTTTGGCGTCACGAACAGGATACGCACGTTTTACGGACTGTGAGCAAAAACGTGAACTTTGTGCCTTAACCAGTTTGCCAAGTGACAAAACGCCTGTTTATTTGAAGTAAACTTTGCGGACCTAAAACGTACAGAAAAGTGTCCCAAAAACCTCCAGAAAGCGCTGTGCAGTGTTGCGCTATCAAGAGGAAGAAAATCGCCACTTCAAAGTGCATTTTTGTGGACTTTTATGCTGTTTTACTACCACTGCTTGCTGTCATTGAATTGATGCATCATGGCGTCCAAGATGACCGCCGGCGCCATTGGACTTCTTCTTGCGCCATCACTGTCCTCAGTGGCGCGAAAATTTGGCGCCAAAACCCTCCAAGAAGGAGGAGGAGACGACCTGGAGGTAACGCCTTCCCTTGAGGATTATAATATGGACACCGCCTACCCTATACTGGAATACCTAGGGGGCGTGCAAGAATCGACGGGGTGGAGCCTGCTGGAACAGTGGCTCACCCTGCTACGGGGTTTCCTACCTGAATCGGAGGGATCCGGAGCCGTAGTTGGTGCAATGGAGGCGACCCCAGGAGCAACTAAGGAGCGCCCTGCGCCCCCAGCGTATACTCCCAGCGACATGGCCCAGACCTGTCCATGGCCACAAGCCGAGCCCTGCCGTTTCCACCCGCAGCGAGAAGGCTTTCTCCCGCGGAACCCCGCGTGGTCGGCCCTGATGGCCGAGATCCGAGTGGCGGCAACTTTAAAAACTACCACTCAGAAGAAATACTTCGAGGAAGTCACCAAACGGATTTACGAGGACTCCAGGGACAGTAAGCCCCAGCTTGAGCGCCGCACCGGAGTCGTGCTCGAGTTTGATAAGGTCAGAGGATTTGGCTTCATCCAAGAAACCGGCACCAACCGGGACTATTATGTGAATCGCCGGTCCGTCAAGCGCAGCTATCTCCCGGGCGACTGCATAATCTAGCGGTCGGAGAGAGAGTAGAGTTCACTCCGCAGAGGGCCTGCGAGGCCCATATGCCACTGCGGTGACCCGTCCCGGACCGGTACCGGAGGACTGGGAAGAAGCAGAAGATCCGGTGGAGGCAGAGGACCCGCCGGGACCCATCCGGAATACGTACTCAGGAGAAGAGTTCCTTTCTCGGCCCGAACATTTTCTGGCAGCCGACGATCCTGGACAAGCCTCCCAGTCCTTATCCCTCTCCAGAGCTGCCGCGACGAGAGAAGACAGCCGCTGATTGGGCGCGGATGGCCCAGTTCAGTGAAGCCATGGATGACCTGCGGAAGAACCGCCAGGATAGAACCTCATCTGAGCCTGCTGCAAGTGTGCCGGAATCCAGCAGTGAGATCTCCGCCCTGGAGGAGCGGATCGCTTCCTTACAGGCTTACCTGGATGGCCTGCGGCAAGTGGCAGATTCTAAGAAGACAGCGCAGCAGTCCAGCGGTGGTGAGTTACCTGTGACCCCTGTACCACCCGAACCCGTAGTCCAAGGTCCTACCGCTAACGCTGAGCCACCCAAGGTCCGTGTAACAGCGGATAAATTGACTTATGCCAGGAGCCGAGTCCGCCGTGACGGGAGCGTTATGTCCCGGCCAGAGGAAGTGTCTACCCCAGCGCCGGCCCGTGTCCCGAGGCCAGCAGCTCCTGTGTGTCCGCAACCCAGCGGGCCAATGAGGTGGGTAGGCCCAATACCGGTGATGTTTCCAGCCCATTCTTTGTGGTGGGCACCCTCCAAGTGGCCCTGGTGCATGGCCCAGACTACCTGCAGCACAGGGCTGCACTACCTCCGACGAACGGGGCTCATTTGACACCTACCTGTGAGCAGGCCTGCTAGGCCATTTTTGCTCATCCTCACAGGGACATCATACATGTTGCAGGAACTGTTCCTTTAAGTTTGCCAGGCTGGTGGAGCTTGCTGCCAGTTCCCCACGGCCGGTGGCATGTTTGACAAATAAGTTGCCACTGTGGAACCACTGCTCCCAGCCTGCCTCTTTCTGTTCCGGGACATCCTGCCTGCTGCTAACATTGTGGCGTTAAGTACTTTAATACTTCCAAGTTGCTTTTATTTGCACCTTATCCCTTTTAACCCCCATTTCAGGTTGAAAAGGGTTCTTTTATGTCAGCACTTTAAATATACGCAGGACTTGCCAGGAAGATGTTACCCTGGTATTGTCAGAGTCCTGTATTGTGATTTTATGTATGTGCTGCTGACCGTATTTATTGCTAAAACATATTTTATCTAAGTCTATGTGCCCAGAGATGGACTCCCTGTGTGCGAGTCTCTGTGATATGCTTTTATGGACTCACTCATTGTCATGGACTATCCTGGTATTCCCTAACATCCGCTGTGCCAGGTCAGCGCCCCAGTTCCACTCTTTATCCTGAAGAAAGAGAGCGACGCCCTTGTCACCGCACTTCTCCGTCAGTCAGCTGGACCTGATGACAATTGTCGATGCAGATAGAATTGAGTACTGATATGTATGTATTCTTGCATGTTTTTCTTTTGTCTCTTTCAGGTGGAAATTCCAGTAGGGCGGTACTCCTGGTAGAGTACGAGGGCGTACTCAGCTTAAAGCAGCGGGTATGTAGTGTACGGGAGTTGTACTGCCCGTCACTACGGAAGGGTCACTTGGCTGCTGTCGCTCCTCTCATTTTAGGAGGAGGCTGGTAAAGGTCCTATTTGTACCATGCAATGTAAATCAATGTAATTTATGGTATTTGATTCCCCTGTTACTGTGAAATGTGCTATGTGCAGGCCGGCTAGGGATGTAATTCCAGCTCTAGTCACTAGAGGGAGCTAGGTTGCCCTAGTCTATATAAGGCCCAGTCAGGGGAAGGGAAGGCAGTCTAGAGTATGCCTTAGACAAGTGCAGGCCATGTGCCTGTGAAGGCCAAACCCAGGCCTTATGGCCTGTGAGGAATCCACCCTAGGAAGATGGTGCCCTAGGAGAAGGAGTGCAGACCCTGGAGTCTGTGAAGGCCACATGTCTCAGGCCTAGGCGAGTTCAGCAGAAGTCAACCTGGAGGCAATCCCTAGAGCAAGAGGTACTAAATGTCAAGAGGAGGTACATTATAAACTGGAGATTCAAGGATATAAGCCAGAAGTAGGGCATTGGGGCCTTGAAGCATCAATTCCAGTCAGGACGAGTCAGGAAGAAAGTAAGGTTCACCTGCAATTCCAAGTCCTGTATTATCACCCTCTGTTTTACCTTGCTGGATGTAAGACCACTGCAATTGTGATTGTCTGCAAAAAGGAACTGTTGGAAAGACTGCTTACTGTATCATCACTGTTTTCAGTAAAGTTGGAATTCTGTTTTCAAGTTACAAGTCTGCACCTCTGTTATTCCTACTATAAATACGGTGTGCCACCGTTTACTGGCACTGGCGTCACGACACCTCAGGGACCCAGCCATAGGCACGTTAAACTACAACACCAAGGGCACCTCACATTCCACCTGACTGTGTCCCGCAAGAACCCAGAGAGTGCCCCAGAGGAACAGCGTGCCGGCCTCTCCATCACTGGCATTCCCCAGGTTAGCTCCATACATTGCCCTGACTTGGGGATGCTACAATACTAATACACCACTCTTATTACACTATGTCGTGGGTCGGGCATTCCAGAGTGTGATGCTCCATAATGAATGTCCTCTGGTCCTTTGTAAAGTCCTTGGAATGAATGAATCCTGTCCCAGTTCTTTGTAATGACCACACAGGTATTTGTAAAATTATGCACATGGGAAGGAATAATGCAAGTCACCCGTACATACTAAATGGTAAAACACTGGGTAACACTGACATGGAAAAGGATCTAGGAATTTTAATAAATAACAAACTAAACTGTAAAAACCAGTGTCAGGCAGCTGCTGCCAAGGCCAATAAGATAATAGGTTGCATCAGAAGGGGCATAGACGCCGGTGATGAGAACATAGTCCTACCACTGTACAAATCACTAGTCAGACCACACATGGAGGACTGTGTACAGTTCTGGGCTCCTGTGAACAAGGCAGACATGGCAGAGCTGGAGAGGGTTCAGAGGAGGGCAACTAAAGTAATAACTGGAATGGGGCAACTACAGGACCCTGAAAGGTTATCAAAATTAGGGTTATTCACTTTAGAAAAAAGACGACTGAGGAGAGATCTAATAACTGTGTATAAATATATCAGGGGTCAGTACAGAGATCACTCCCATCATCTATTTATCCCCAGGACTGTGACTGTGACGAGGGGACATCCTCTGCGTCTGGAGGAAAGAAGGTTTGTACACAAACATAGAAAAGGATTCTTAACTGTAAGAGCAGTGAGACTATGAACTCTTTACTGTAAGAGCAGTGAGACTATGGACTCTTTACTGTAAGAGCAGTGAGACTTTGGACTCTATACTGTAAGAGCAGTGAGACTATGGACTCTTTACTGTAAGAGCAGTGAGACTATGGACTCTATACTGTAAGAGCAGTGAGACTATGGACTCTTTACTGTAAGAGCAGTGAGACTATGGACTCTCATACTGTAAGAGCAGTGAGACTATGGACTCTATACTGTAAGAGCAGTGAGACTATGGACTCTTTACTGTAAGAGCAGTGAGACTATGGACTCTTTACTGTAAGAGCAGTGAGACTATGGACTCTTTACTGTAAGAGCAGTGAGACTATGGACTCTTTACTGTAAGACAGGAGACTAGTGGACTTATAAGAGCATGACTATGGACTGCTATACTGTAAGAGCAGTGAGACTATGGACTCTATACTGTAAGAGCAGTGAGACTATGGACTCTATACTGTAAGAGCAGTGAGACTATGGACTCTTTACTGTAAGAGCAGTGAGACTATGGACTCTATACTGTAAGAGCAGTGAGACTATGGAATATTTACTGTAAGAGCAGTGAGACTATGGACTCTTTACTGTAAGAGCAGTGAGACTATGGACTCTTTACTGTAAGAGCAGTGAGACTATGGACTCTTTACTGTAAGAGCAGTGAGACTATGGACTCTTTACTGTAAGAGCAGTGAGACTATGGACTCTATACTGTAAGAGCAGTGAGACTATGGACTCTATACTGTAAGAGCAGTGAGACTATGGACTCTATACTGTAAGAGCAGTGAGACTATGGACTCTATACTGTAAGAGCAGTGAGACTATGGACTCTTTACGGTAAGAGCAGTGAGACTATGGACTCTATACTGTAAGAGCAGTGAGACTATGGACTCTTTACGGTAAGAGCAGTGAGACTATGGACTCTATACTGTAAGAGCAGTGAGACTATGGACTCTTTACTGTAAGAGCAGTGAGACTATGGAACTCTCTGCCTGAGGAGGTGGTGATGGTGAGTACAATAAAGGAATTCAGGAGGGGCCTGGATGTATTTCTGGAGTGTAATAATATTACCGTGAGACAATAGAATCAAGGTATGGCACTCAACTTATCTGGAAATATGCAGACAGTAGGCACGATTAAAATATATGTAACATTTATTAAAACACACAATAGAACAGATATGGGAAAAAAAATTTTTTTTTTTTTTTTTATGAAAAAAATTTTTTTTGAAAAAAATTCTTATGAAAAAAAAAAAAATTTCGAACATTTTTTACAAAAAGTTCCTTGAAAAATAAAAATAAAATAAAAACTAAAAATAATAGTGAGTTCATGAAGAATCCATTAGCTCAATTGTACTAAAGTCCATCTTGCAATAATTTGTGTACAGACTTGGCTATGGAGCCACTCCAGATAGTTAAAACACTAGAGGATATGAAGTATGTCCGTACTCTGGTTGGACCAATTCTCCGTTAGTGTATTTTTCAAATATTTGCTAGATAGGTGGTGGCGTCCCACCACAAATCTTACCTCCGTGGATTAGTCAGTGTCGGTACCAGTACTCACTTTCTTTGCGATAAGTCGGCTCAAATCGACGATTATTTGGAGACGATTCAGCATGGACACTTTGCTTTAAAACAGCAACCTTTCCCGGGCGTTGATTTGTAAGAGACCACTTAGCTTGTGATATCAAGCGGTATACTCTACCGTAAATAACGTCAAACCTTTAATTCGCCCGGAGGTCTGTTTGTCCTTTTAGACTCGGGGAATACGTATTCTCCACTTCAAATAGCAGCGCTGCAGGAGGTTTTAAGCAAGTGTAGTCACAAGCGCGCTTCGAGGTCTCAGTAATGCTGACCTCTTCCTCAGTGGTTACTCAGTGGTTACCACTGAGGAAGAGGTCAGCATCACTGAGACCTCGAAACGCGTTTGGTGACTACACTTACTTAAAACCTCCTTGCAGCGCTGCTATTTGAAGTGGAGAAATACGTATTCCCAGAGTCTACCGACACTGACTAATCCACGGAGGTAAGATTTGTGGTGGGACGCCACCACCTATCTAGCAAATATTTGAAAAATACACTAACGGAGAATTGGTCCAACCAAGTACGGACATACTTCATATCCTCTAGTGTTTTAACTATCTGGAGTGGCTCCATAGCCAAGTCTGTACACAAATTATTGCAAGATGGACTTTTTAGTACAATTGAGCTAATGGATTCTTCATGAACTCACTTATTATTTTTTTAGTTTTTATTTTATTTTTATTTTTCAAGGGAACTTTTTTGTAAAAAAATGTTCGAAATTTTTTTTTTTTCATAAGGATTTTTTTCAAAAAAAATTTTTTTCATAAAAAAAAAAAAAAAAATTTTTTTTCCCATATCTGTTCTATTGTGTGTTTTAATAAATGTTACATATATTTTAATTGTGCCTACTGTCTGCATATTTCCAGATAAGTTGAGTGCCATACCTTGATTCTATTGTCTCACTTTTATTTTTTGTGGTGTTTGGAAGCTTTCACCATTTGAGTATTGAGCACCATAGTCCAATCACAGATCGGTGGAGCCGTCTCTAAACCACTTCAGTCTAATAATATTACCGGTTATAGCTACTAGAGAGGGGTCGCTGATCCAGGGAGTTATTCTGATTGGAGTCGGGAAGGAATTTTTTCCCCTTAATTGGGGAAAATTGGCTTCTGCCTCACAGGGGTTTTATGCCTTCCTCTGGATCAACTTGTAGGAAACAGGTCGAACTGGATGGACAAATGTCTTTTTTCGGCCTAATATACTATGTTACTATGTTACTATGTTACTATGAATAAGATCACCTCTAAGGAGTCTCGTCACTCGTCTCTGAACTTTTTCTAGCTCTCCTATATCCTTTATAGATGCAGCTCAAAACCGAATCCCATAATCATGAGGTGGCTACATGAGGGACATATAAAGGGGCACTATCACATAGGAATCATGGGTTCTATCTCTTTATATACACCTTAAAATCACATACCGTACACGCCACAGATGTCAGACTCGCCAATGGTAGTCACACGGTTCCATCTTTTTACACTGTCCTTCAGTCCTGTGGCACCAAACCTGGTACAATTCTAACAAGATAAGATACAATGCTTTATCAATCACTGAGCTTAACTCCCCCAGTGCCCGTGGGTGAATGCCACCGGGTTTGGAGGGCTTTATCAGCATTTCATGTGCTCAGACACAGCTGCACTTTTCTTGTGTTAAGATTGTGACATTTGGTGGAGAAGCTTGATTACTGTCTCCCTCAATGATATCTGCTGCTGGCGGCTCACTGGGTGACACAGAGAAGTACTCCTTTACTATCTCTATCCTTCCCATCTTTCTCTACGATTATATTCCTGTGATATTATTAGATATGTTTCTTTTTGGCATTTATGTATTTATGCCATTTTTGGCTCTAGCTTAATGTGCATCCACCCAAGGGAAAGTGGTGGTTGTGCAGGAAGTGCGAGCGGAGCGCCCCCTGTCTGTCCTGATGGTGGTTGTGGTCCCACAGGCAGCACCAGGTCCAGGTATGTGACAGGCAGCTGAGCTCTTCACTTTTGAATTGGATGATCATGGTGGAGTGGTGGAAACTGCAGCAATGCAGTATGCAGGGCAGGCTTTACACACCCCCGGCCCCAACAATAATACACTGGTATGATCTAAGGGGGTGGAGCAAGGTGGGGTGTGGCAACAGGGAGGGGGTGGAGCCAGGTTGGGGGGTGGCGACGGGGAAGGGGCCCCATGGATCAGTTTTGCACTGGGGCCCCATGGGTTGTGTGTACGCCACTAGCAATATGGGTCTAGAACCAAGCTGCACCAAAAACAGGAACCAGCTCACCAGTGATACACGCAGCCTGGGTGCACGACCACACCTCCAGTGAAACACGCAACCTGGGTGCACGACCACACCTTCAGTGAAACATGCAGCCTGGGTGAACGACCACACCTTCAGTGAAACATGCAGCCTGGGTGCACGACCACACCTTCAGTGAAACATGCAGTCTGGGTGCACGACCACACCTCCTGTGATACACGCAGCCTGGGTGCACGACCACACCTCCAGTGATACACGCAGCCTGGGTGCACGACCACACCTCCAGTGAAACACGCAGCCTATGTGCACGACCACACCTCCAGTGATACACGCAGCCTGGGTGCACGACCACACCTCCAGTGATACACGCAGCCTATGTGCACGACCACACCTCCAGTGATACACGCAGCCTATGTGCACGACCACACCTCCAGTGATACACGCAGCCTGGGTGCACGACCACACCTCCAGTGATACACGCAGCCTGGGTGCACGACCACACCTCCAGTGATACACGCAGTCTGGGTGCACGACCACACCTCCAGTGAAACAGCACAGGATGGAATCCCAGAACGTCCAGCTACATCAAAACTTTGTTATATCACAGAAGGTTTAAAATAATCTAATGGCATAAGAAGATCACCAAAGCTGATGAATTTCGACTCTTACATTGTCTTAATATAAGATTGTGTAACGATTGAAACACTTAAGCGTTGGTGCTCTTCTCTTGCTGTTGGATTATTTTAAACCTTATGTTATAGAATAAAGTTTTGGACATTTTACTTGCCTCTGAAGCTTGACCCTTGTGGACCACAACTTTTCGGGGCAATTGAAGCTCTTCTGATTCGGATCAAATTTGAACGATAGAGAGACAACCGACAATCGATAGGTTTCTCGTTGGTTCGATCATTTGTGTGGGCACACAAATCATAGTTGGACTTTAACGATTTCATACGTGTAAACAGGAATCGTTCACTGCACTCACGATTACAGACAATTAATTCGTCCCCAACAGCATGCAACACAGTGGAACAGTCTGCTTTACAAAAGATGGAATATGCGATTGAAGTTTTGTGAGCAATAATCGGCATGTCTTAAGGGACATTGTTCACTACACCAAGAAACTACTCATTTGTTGCCTAATTGTACTGATCATCTCCTTGTGTAAAGGTACCTTTACCACCTATAAAAATACTCTAATACTAAAAGAAGGTTTCACCGTAACAAGGAATTAAATTGTGAGATTACTATGACCATGCCTCAGGTTTCCTTTAGGAGGACCTTTGTGACCAGAGCAAAAAATGACCATGACAGCAACTTCTAAAGGAACATTGAGGTTGTAGACCGGTCCCAGTAAATCCTTGACATGCTGGTGACCTGGGCACATCAGACCATATCACTTCTTCTCTTATGATAATCAGAAAAGAGTCTTCAATTGAAGGCAATGAGTCATGCAGCTCGTGGAGCATTTGATTTTCTTATTTACACCTGTTCACAAATTATAAGCACTTTACAACAATCTATGAGATGCCAGTGGTGGAAAGTCAAAATTGGCCAGACTCTCCTAAAACTCCTGATTCATCAGATTGCAGTATGCCAGAGCAACAGGAGAAAAGTCTCTGTGAGGTCACGGTGTGAGTGTGAATAGGCCGAGGGTAAAAACACCGTTTTTGGTTTACTTACAGTTTTGTTTTCCCTGGGCAGGGCTGCATAGAGTGAAGAGGAGAACAGCACAGGAATTCTCCGGGGCACACTCTGATATAAGGGACCTTGAAGAGGTGAAGAGGTGCCCTTGGTGGTAACTTGGCTTTATGTGCTTATGGCTAGGTCCCTTTAGTCGTGACTCCAGTACCGTTAGAATAGTAGAAGTAATTGAGGAGCAGAACACAAGTTGAATCCAACTTTTACTGAATGACGGCTCCTTGGTACCAGTTACATCCAGAAGTAATACAGTCTCTCATATCAATGGAGGCAGAATATGGTAAGTCCGCAGTCCACAGGCTTTGTATGTGTACAGCTGCGTATCAGGCATATAGTAAATAAGTCAGTATCTCAGGTCGGCAGCTCTTGCCTGGCACTAATCCCAATCAAGGTGATTTGCAGATTCCTTAACTTCTACTTCAATGCTTTCTAGTAGATGGTAGAGTTGAGCGAACTTGTGTTTTAAGTTCGGCTTAAAAAAGTTTGGGTTCAGGTTATCCAAGCATCCCGTTATGGATTCCGCTACCAGGGACCATAACAGCATTTGGAACACGGGGTGAAGGACCTGGGGTGACGTCACCGTCATGTGATCAGTGCAGGGGGCATGGCTCAGTACTGGATTGGATAAGAGGTCGTAGGCTACCACCTGTTATCTAATCCAGTACTGAGCCACGCCCCCTGCATTGATCACATGACGGTGACGTCACCCCGGGTCCTTCGTGTTGTCCAAGGTTCGGGTTCATTGAAGAATTTCCTTATGGATTCCAAATGCCGTTATGGTCCGTGGTAGCGAAATCCATAACGGGATGCTTGGATAACCCGAACCCGAACTTTGGACCCGAACTTAAAACACAAGTTTGCTCAACTCTAGCAGATGGCCTTTCTGCTCTCAGAATTTAAACTGGCGGTGAGGCCGCAGGAAGCTATATGTCCTACACCGAATACAAAGGTTCCTGGAAAGCCCTATAAAATGGCTGATACACTCCTTTGTCTTTCTAGTATAAAATATTCCTCCTTCTTGTTACTTGTAAAACTTGTCACTGGTCACTCCGGAGGAATGAACTGTAGAAGTGGATCTCACTTTTCCTTGCTTTTCCTGCTTCTTTGGCTTTTATGATTTGGATGCCTCTTTGGTTTCTATGCACCACGGGGCCCAAGAAAGCTAAGAGAGAAAGTGGCTCTTCTGTCCCCTCTCCTCTTCCCAGCTACAACATGGCTGTGCTTATTGACTCTAGACTGAAGGCTCAAAGACTCCCCTGACTAGGCCTGAGCTGGTCTATATATAGACTATCACACTATTCCCCCATCTAGTGGTGAAACTAGTGCAGTGCAGCTAATCAGCCTGTGAATGATGAACTTACAGGATAAATCACATAAATGTATGACAAAGTATGACATGAGATAAGAGATGGCATTGAAATACAATAAAACACTTTTGCAGTACCCACGTGTACTAGTGGGACGCTGCAAGATCAGCTGAGAAATAGCAATATTGTCAGAATCTGAACCAGGTGGAATGGACTTTAGAGGAAAAGATGTTGTGTCAAGGTTTATGGACTAGAGATACAAGGACTAACCAAGGTGTCTTTGATGTGGTGTTCTGCTTTTGATGTAGATGGACTTCTGTTTATACTTGGTTCATCTTTGTTGAATTGGTTGTGAAGGTCCTGTACACAGATCAATGGAAAAATAAGTGAAAACTCTGAACAGAAGCTCTCAGTATGGCCAAGATTGAACATAAGAAGGTTATCTCGGCAGGACAAGGAGCAGGGAACTATCCACATCTATTAAGGAATCATTTATTTGAGGAGAGTGAGGTGCACTCTGTAAATATAGAAAACCACTGGTTGTAGTAAATTTGGCCACTAATGTCTGACTGGAACAACACCACCTGTCTGCCACCTTTCATACCATTTTAAATGCCCAGATAACTTTGTCCCACGTTCCCGTGAGATTCCAAGAAAATCATCAGCTTTTAGGAGAAGAACGTTCTCACCCTCACTCTGATCTGTTTGGTTCTTATTCCATAGACCAGAGGGTTCAGCAGCGGAGGCACAAGGAGATAGACATTTGCCAGGAGGATATGAGTATGATGAGGGACATTTATCCCAAATCTGTGGACCATGGATGAGCAGAGTATTGGAGTATAAAAACACAGAATAGCACAAACATGAGAAACACATGTTCCGAAGGCCTTCAGACGAGCCTCAGCAGTCAGCCTAAGAAGAGCACGAAGGATCATCACATAAGAAGTTACAATAAGCACCAAGTCCATCACCAACACCATGAATCCAACAGCCATGCCAACATGGTCATTGAAGGAGCCATCAGCACAGGCCAACCTCACCACTGCCATATGTTCACAATACGAGTGCAGGATAACATTGCTGGTGTATAGGTGGAATCTTCTCAGCAAGAGAGGCAAGGGAAGGATGAAAATCACCCCCGCAGTATGGCTAATGCCCCACTTCCAATGATAACTCTGGTGGTCACTGTGACTGAATATCTAAGAGGGTTGCATATAGCTACATAGCGGTCATACGCCATAGCCAGAAAGATGCCAGATTCGATGGTGGAGAAAGCATGCACACAGAACATCTGGAAAAGACATGAAAGGAAGTTAATCTTATTATAGTGGAACCAGAAGATGCTAAGAAGCTTGGGCATAGTTGTATTAGCTAAAATAAGGTCTATGAAAGCAAGAAGAATGAAATAGATGTACATGGGCTGGTGAAGGCTCGTCTCCATGACAATGATCAATACAACCATATAGTTCCCTATGATGGCTGAGAGAAATATCAAGAAAAACGGGATGGAGATCCAAACGTGTAAATGTTCCAGGCCTGGGATCCCCACCAAGACGAAGAAAGATGGCTGGAAGCAGGAATTATTGGGGGTTGCCATAGTAGCTTCCAAAAAGTTAGAAGATACTAGATGTGTATTCAATACTGTGAATTATGTGAATTTTTCTTCAGTTGATCCTTAGAATGCAAAAAATAAATGTAAACTGTGAATAACACATTGATAACACAGAGTGTAATAGCCTAGAACGCATTTCCACTGCAGCTGCATAACAAACGCAAATGGTGCTTCAAAAATGTGTGCCGTAAGAAAAATAAATGGTGGTAGAGGGCTGAAGCATGAACTATAGCAGGGATGGCCAACCTGTGGCTCTCCAGCTGTTGTAAAACTACAACTCCCACCATGCTTTGCTGTAGACTGATAGCTATAGGCAGTGTGGGAATGCTGGGAGTTGTAGTTTTGCAACAGCTGGAGAGCCTCGGGTTGGCCATCCCTGAACTATAGCATGTTGGTGCATAGGCCTTAGTCAGCAGGCAGTCAAGAGACCCACAATATACAGAGAAATCATTGGTGCCCCATTTCAAAAAGTTGGCTTTTTCATGCAAACTTGAGTTTTCTTAAACTATTTGAAGGATTTGTGTGGTTTGTGTTGTACAAATACATTTTCTTCTAGTTGTAAGTCATCATCCTCCCATCCCCAGCTTTTAGGATCTAAGCAAAGCTCAGATTTTCTTTCAGCCTTTATGGATATGTGTAATTTTTGTCAAAACGCTAATTATGCATGTGATTTATCCCGAACGTTCAAGGTAGTGAGGGAGCCTAGTATGCTACCCTAAGTTTCTTGGCAATATATATGCGTAGTCTGGGGAGTTCTCTTTCTCGTTATGGAGAGAGCCTAGTATGCGTAGTATGTGTGATTATAATTCAAGAAATACCCCACCGCGTTTCTCGGACAGATATTCAAATTAGCTTTTCTAAGCCTATCTGATGCCAGCAGATGTATGATGTGCTTATTGTCATATATTTTGCCCAGAAACCCAGAGGAGCGTTGACTGGGTTAAGATACTCCTTATGCATACTCAGAGCCCTCCATAAGAACTAGTACCCCAATGAAGGACTCTCAGGTAGCCAAGCAAAGTCTCTTTGATTAGCTATATTAAAGTGTAGATGCCCAGAAAGAGCTGGATTCCTGGTATGAGACAGTTTTCCCTTCCTTTGGAAATGAGACTAGCATAATGTGGAGATGCAAGCAGCAATAGACAAAAATCATAAAATGAAATAGCACAATTAAATAGTTTGAGGCTGCCACCAAAAACTTTGTGGAAAAATTAGTAAAATGTATCTATGTAGAAAAAGGAGATATGTATAAATATAGATATTATAGATAATCAAATGCATTCTATCAATGTAAAATTTTTATTGAATTAGCCCCAAAATTTGGATTCTAACAATCCCAAATATTTGGCAGTTCATTTCAGGCAAATCGAGAAAGATCTACATGTAAAAAACATGAACAGTTCTACCTGTTTTCCAAAAACATAAAACAGCTGAATGTGTCACTACAGTATATAGCCTTCTAATCATTGCTCAGCCTTTTTAAACAGGCTTCCCAGCATAACTAGCATCTTCAAATAGCAGTTCCAGAACAAAAACCCTTTTTTAGAGCAAAGCAGATGAGATCATCTTTTTTAGTTGAGAAGCCTTGTGGGGTGGGGGTGGGGGTGGGGGGGGGCACTTAGTATATATGATGACTATTGTAGGATAGGCAATGCTCACCTTGGTTTCTGGGAAAAATATACGCAGTATCTCTAACATCAGCTGGCCTCAGAAATAATTTATTTTTTTATGAGGAAAGAAATAGAATAGCTCAATAGAAAAGTATTTTCTTCCTTTCTATTGAGATAAATGAATTCCCCCTTCATATTATTAAAAAGGAAGCGTTAATACCTCAGTTATCAGCGGCTCGCCATCCTTCTCAGAGATTTTCACATTGGTTGATGGAATTCTTTCAGTAGCAGCATTAATCTGGCACTAGGAGCTCTAGATGAGGTTGGGAGGCTTTATATGTAATGTGGGAGCTATACATGAGGTGTGGGAGTTATAGATGAGGTCTGGGAGCTACAGATGGGACCTGGGAGATACAGATGGGACCTGGGAGATACAGGTGAGGTCTGGGAGCTACAGATGGGACCTGGGAGATACAGGTGAGGTCTGGGAGCTACAGATGAGGCCTGGGAGACACAAATAAGGTCTGGGAGATACAGGTGAGGTTTAGGAGATACAGATTAGGTCTGGGAGATACAGGTGAGGTCTGGGAGATACAGGTGGGATCTGGGAGATACAGGTGGGACCTACGAGATACAGTTGAGGTATGGGAGATACAGGTGAGGTATGGGAGATACAGATTAGGTCTGGGAGATACAGGTGAGGTCTGGTAGCTATAGATGAGGTCTGCGAGGTTTAGATGAGGTCTGGGTGCTATAGATGAGACTTGGGAGCTTTACATGAGATATAGATGAGGTCTTCTGTTCTATTAGTCACAAGAGATGTCTATTTTGACAGTCGGAAGAGAATAACAATTGTCTAAATAACAGCACTATGTCAGTCGTTTGCATCTAAGATCTGCAGCATACTATAGTATGAAAAGTGGAGAGGTATGAAAAGTGGCAAATTATAGCACAAATATGCAATAAAAGTGGTGCAAAGCCTTAAATAAATTCTTGCCACAATAAGAGCTTTACTCATCAATATACCCATGGATACAGGTGGCCAAGTGACACAAGTGCATCTCATGTAAGGGAGGATACCAAAGCTGCACAAATAGTCAAAATTGTGTTATATCGATCAAAAGAGAACACATATTTCAGTTGCCACATGTTATAGGCAAACTCTGCCCCAAAACAAAAGTTTCCCATATATAAGCCACTTACATCTTCATCTTCTTTCCCCCTCTTTCTCTATCACTCCCCGTCCATCATATATTGTGACACAGTTTTCTCCCTATTGGAGGGTGCCTGAGCAGTAAGGTTTCTAGCATGCTTAGTCCCTGCAAATGTGAATAGCTTCACCCTGTGCCCAACCTCTGCTTGTTAACTGTGTTGTACGTGTTCTCCTATCCACAGCCCCACCCCCCGATCCCTGCCTTTTTATTGCACTAACCCTCTGCTGCCTGCCTCAACCTTAGGCCTGCTTACTGGATTGAACAAACTCTACCTGCCCTGACCTTGGCTTCTCCACTGACTACAGTTCTGCGTTTCCCCTTTGATGCCATGTACCGATGTCTGTTGTCCATCCTGAGTCAACTTTCATTATACAGAGACTACTCCAAGAGATAGGGGCCTGGTGGTTATCCTGAAGCAATGCAAGAAAAGCAGAGGGCTCAGTTAGAAACACCCTTAGGAGTAGCCTTAAGTCAATTCTGTTCAGTGATACAATGGGTCCGTGCCCGCGGTATTACACTAAAAGATGGCACCTGATCGGAAGCATACAGGAGGCAAAACTGCAGGAAAGTGAACAGAATATATAGGAAAGAAGTCCAGAGCACAACGAAATAATCAAAAGGGGAAACCAGTGATAGAAAATTGTCTTTCTGCTGGACAGCTTTCTCTTGACACTTTTAAAACTTTTGAAGTAGGAGAAAAAAAAACAGAATCCATATTTCAGGCTTACAGCTGAGCCTCTACAACCTTAGGCCAAACGATGGCTGTGTACCACGACTCTGTGTCTTCTGGATTCAGATACAGTTGAAATACGCCCCAGTATCCCCTTCCTCTGCCTCCCTCCACACTTACGTTGGGGTCATGGTTGGTACAACTGACAAGAGAGAAGGTGAGAGCCCATCAATGCTGCTCCCTCTGTGCTACTGTTAAAGGACCTGCCAGATAAGGAGGTCACATGACCAGATGTGTGCAGGTCCTCAACCTAAAGAACGGAGCTGCAAATCTCCACACAGAATGAGGTTGAGCCTCTGTGTAAATGTTTGCTAATGTATCCTATTACATTACTCTATACCTTTTTTGCAGTACACTGATGAAGGGAGGGGGTCAACCCATCCAACCTACCCACAAACTTTGGCCCAATAGTATATCCTTGGTTTCCCTGTCTAACTGCTCAATTACCACGGTTGCTATTGACTTTGGCATCTGAGAGGTTAAACACTCAGGATCGGCATTATCTCTGATCCCGGTCACTGTATTAAATAGCCGGCACCCACTGTGTATGGAGGGGGATCGGCTCCTATGCCCGCTCACTACACCTCCTCCTGCATTATGACATACATATCGGGAAGGGGTTAAACAAACCCTCTGTGCCACGGGCTCTCAGTCCTTTCACTGCATCGTAAGGACCTGAATGCATTTGGTAAATTCCGTCACATGTATAAAAGGTCTTTGTGCAGCCACACATATTATCCAGCAGTAATAATGCCATTGGTCAATAGATGGCAGCGTGAACTCATCACTAGTGATGAGCGAGCACCAAAGTGTTCGGGTGTTCGAGTACTCGGTTCGAACCAGTGGCTGATCCAGAGCCTGGTCTCGGGAGGGGCACTTCTGGCAATCGATGCGCCCCTGCTCCGATCACTACAGAAATATAGCCCCACTTACCTCTTACATCCAGTGACGTCTCCTGTGAGGTAGATGTTCTCTGTCCTCATCTTCTCCTTTCAGACCAGACCAACAGTTTTCGTCTCTGCAGTTTGACAACAAAAAAAACCTCAGTTTACTACTTTTCCATCATCCTCCTATCTTCTGGACAAATCATCCTACTACCCCCAATACTGTGCCGCTATGGTCCCCAATATTATACTGCAAAAACAGATAATACCCCTGATAATACTAGTACCACACAGAGCCCACATATAAAAAACCCCTTCTTTATGGCCTCAGTAGATGTCCCCATAGTGCCCCCAATAATGTGCCAGTAAGAGGTGCCCCATAGATGCCCCCAATCATGTGCTAGTGAAAAGTGCCTCTCCCCTCCCCCATCATGTGCCAGTAACAAGTGCCACTCTCCGCCCATCATGTGCCAGTCCTCTCTGCAAACTCCCCCTCATGTGCCAGTGATAAGTGCCACTCTCCCCCATCATGTGCCAGCCTCTCTGCAACCCCCTTCCATGTGCCAGTGATAAGTGCCATTTTCCCCCATCATGTGCCAGTCTCCTCTCCCCCTCATGTGCCAGTGATAAGTGCCATTCCCCCATCATGTGCCAGTCTCCTCTCCCCCTCATGTGCCAGTGATAAGTGCCATTCCCCCCATCATGTGCCAGTCTCCTCTCACCCTCCTCATGTGCCAGTGATTAGTGCCACTCTCCCCCATCATGTGCCAGCCTTCTCTATGCAACCCCCTTCCATGTGCCAGTGATGAGTGCCACTCTCCCCCATAATGTGGCAGTCTCCTCCCCCTCATGTGCCAGTGATAAGTGCCACTCTCCCCCCCATCATGTGCCAGCCTCTCTGCAACCCTCCCTTCCATGTGCCAGTGATAAGTGCCATTCTCCCCCATCATGTGCCAGTCTCCTCTCCCCCCTCATGTGCCAGTGATAAGTGCCATTCCCCCTCATCATGTGCCAGTCTCCTCTCCCCTCCTCATGTGCCAGTGATTAGTGCCACTCTCCCCCATCATGTGCCAGCCTCTCTATGCAACCCCCTTCCATGTGCCAGTGATGAGTGCCACTCTCCCCCCATCATGTGCCAGCCTCCTCTCAGTCTGCCATGTGCCAGTAAAATTGTCCAAAATAATAAAAAAATAGACACTTATACTTACCTACATGCGATGCGATGCAGGCCTCTTCCGGCCTGTGTCCCGCTCTGTACTGCTCAGGCGGCGCGATGACATCATCACGCCGCCTGCACCGGCCTCTGATAGGCTGCCGGCACAAGGCCCACAGCCTATCAGAGGAGCAGGGAAGGGAGACGCCTCTCCCTCCCCTGCCGCAGCACAGCCATCTGTATCGCTGTCCTCCCTGTGCCCTGCCGCCGCCGCCACTGCTTTCCACATTCTCGGGGAAGTGCCCATTGCCCCCTGGATCCGCCAATGGTCCGAACACATAGCGATATTCGTGCGCTCAGCGAAGTACCGAGCTAAATGGAAGTCAGTGGGAGACAACCAATGTCGCAGCTGGGAACCATATTGTCCCAGTTCTCCGCCACTTTTACATAGCGACAAAATCATGCCCAAAATCCTGCCCCCTCAAAAAAAAAGACATTTTTAGAGGTAAAATTGTTAGGAAACATTCTTTCTTGGATATTCAATTGTATATACAGTGCAAATGCTGCCAAAAATTACAAGGAAGAAGCACTCCGATACAGCCTGTATATCACATAAAGGAGGTCCTTATTCACATGGTGCTACAATTATTCAGGTATGCTCCTACAGTCATAAAGCCTATGTACTAAGTGAAAGGGCTGCCAAAAATTACAAGGAGCCGGCAGTCCAATACACCCTTTATTACACATAAAGAAGGGCATCATACACACCCTAGAAAAATTATCATTGATGGCCTAATGATGACCCTCAAAAACATTTGGGGCAAGACGTGCTGGTTACCGTCTAAAACATTATAGTTGAGGGCCTGAAGGTGAGCGAACCCCATAAATCATTGCAGTAATGGGCTACAGGTGAGCAGACGGTATAAAGCATTGGAGGTGAGGGCCTGAAGCCTTGTGAACCCCATAAAATATTGCAGTGATGGGCTACAGGTGAGCAGACGGTATAAAGCATTGGAGGTGAGGGCCTGAAGCCTAGAGAACCCCATAAATCATTGTAGTAATGGCCTACAGGTGAGCAAACGGTATAAAGCATTGGAGGTGAGGGCCTGAAGCCTAGAGAACCCCATAAATCATTGTAGTAATGGCCTACAGGTGAGCAAACTGTATAAAGCATTGGAGGTGAGGGCCTGAAGCCTAGAGAACCCCATAAAACTTTGTAGTGAGGGCATATATATTCTGTATGGAAGAGGAGGCGGATGAGAAAACAAGATTCAAACATATACCATTTTTTTGCAGTGAAAAGGCTGCATCTGAATCTTGTGGATTGAGTACATTATAAAGCAGACATTTAAATAGTGGTTTTGTTCCTCATCAGCTCAGCTTTCCTCTGGTGGAGTGGAGACGTCAGGGGCAATCCAGGCCTTGTTCATTTTTATCTGAGTCAACCTGTCAGCATTGTCAGTGGACAGGCGGATACGCTTATCTGTTATAATACCACCAGCAGCACTAAATACACGCTCAGACAATACGCTGGCGGCAGGGCAGGCCAGCACCTCCAAGGCGTAGAGCGCAAGTTCGTGCCACGTGTCCAGCTTGGACACCCAGTAGTTGTAAGGCACTGAGGGATCATTTAGGACGCTGACACGGTCTGCAATGTATTCCTTCACCATCTTCCAAAATGTTTTCCTCCTTGTAGCACTAGGCCGCGATTCAGGGCGAGGTTGCTGGTGGGGTGTCATGAAAGTGTCCCAGGCCTTAGAAAGTGTTGCCCTGCCTCTATTGGAACTGCTGTGTGTTCCCCTTGTCTCTCTTCCTTGGTTGCCTAAGAAAGTACGGACTCTGCCAGCCGCATTGTCAGATGAAAAATTCTGGAGCAATCTGTCAACAAGTACCTTCTGGTATTTTACTCGTCCTCTCCACCACAGGAATGAGAGATGAGAAGTTCTCTGTGTAGTGGAGGTCGAGAAGTAAACTTTGTTACCTAAAATGCGTATAACGCGAGGTTCGCAGGAAAGGCAGCCTAACATTAAGTCAGCCATGTGTGCCATTGTACCAACGGGCAAGACGTCGATGTCAACTTCAGGATGACTCTCCATCCCCTCATCCTCCTCCTCCTCTTCTGCCCATCCACGCTGAACAGATGGAATTAAAGTTCCATGGGTACTACCCTCTGTAGCGAAGGCAAGTGTCTCCAGCTCCTCCTCCTCTTCATGGCCCAGTTCGCGCTAAGAAGACGAACTGGGGGAGGTCTGGCTATCACCCTGTGCCATCTCCTCCCCCATTACCTCGTCTGCCACATTCAAAGCATCCTCCTTAATTGTGAGCAGCGATCGTTTGAGTAGACACAGCAGTGGGATGGTTACGCTGATAATAGCATTATCGCCACTAGCCATCTGTGTGGATTCATCAAAGTTTTTGAAAACCTCACATAGGTCTGACATCAATGCCCACTCTTCACTTGTGGATAGTGGCAGTTGACTGGAAAGGCGACGACCATGTTGCAGCTGGTATTCCACAACTGCCCTCTGCTGCTCACAAAGCCTGGCCAACATGTAGAACGTAGAGTTCCACCGCGTGCTCACGTTGCACAACAGTCGGTGAGCTGGAAGCCGCAAGCGACTCACTCCCGGCCTCCACAACATTCACCCAGTGTGCAGTCAGGGAAATGTAGCGTCCCTGGCCACCAGCACTTGTCCATGTGTCCGTGATGAGGTGGATCTTCCCAGTAAGTGCGTTGGTTAGGGCACGGGTGATGTTCTGGGACACATGCTGGTGTAAGGCAGGCACGCCACACCGTGAAAAATAGTTACGGCTGGGGACTGCCTACCGAGGACGGCCGCTAACATCAGGCTGCGGAAGGCCTCAGTGTCCACAAGCCTAAATGGCAACATTTCAAGGGCCAGTAATTTCGAAAGTTGCACATTTAGTGCTATGGCCTGTGGGTGGGTTGTTATTTGCGCTTGCGTTCAAATGCCTGTGTTATCGACATTTGGACACTGCGCTGGGACAGGGAAGTGGATGTTGTTGCTGACGGTATCATGCGAAGGTCCAGGGGCAGGGCGAGGGGAATCCGGGCCTGCGCCTTCGACATTGGATTGCCCAGCAGTGCGTAACACAGGGGAAGTGGAGGCAGCGGTGCGACCCTCAGACGCAGAGTGTGGACCCAGGCGTTCGGCTAACTTATTTGGGTGCTTGGATGCCATGTGGCGGATCATGCTGGTGGTGAGGTTGCTAGTGTTCACGCCCTTGCTCATTTTGGTATGGCACAGGTTGCAAACTACCTCTTTTTTGTCGTCTTCGCTTTCCTCAAAAAAGCACCATACTGCGGAACACCTACCCCTTGGAAAGGTAGATTTACACATGGGGGTGCTCGGTGTAATGGTTGCGGGCCTGTTTGGTGTGGGCCGACGTCTCCCTTTTGCCACACCACTGCCTCTTCCAGACTGTTGCGGTGCTACGGATCCCTCCCCCTCTGTACTGCCGTCCTTGCTCGGCTTTTCACCTTCCCATGTTGGGTCAGTGACCTCATCGTCCAACACCTTCTCTTCCACTTCCTCACTCTGCTCATCCTCCTGACTTGACCTAACCACCACCTCAGTGATTGGCAACTGTGTCTCACCATCATGAACGAATGATTGCCGTTCACCACCGTCATCTTCTTGAGACTGTGAAGGATCAAGAGGTTGGGAATCAAGGCACAATATCTCAGGTCCCTCTTCAAGTGTGCTTGGCGAGAGAGCCAAACCAAGTACTGGCGATGAAAAGAGGTACCGTATTTTCCGGCGTATACGGCGACTTTTCGGGGTCGTCTTATACGCCTGGTTCGTCCTTCTCCCCTGTGGCCGCCGGGCTCTCCCTCTTCTAGTAACTCACATGTCTGTGCGCGTTTTGCTTATAGAGCATAAACAATGCGCCGCACAGACATGAGTTACCGGAAGAGGGAAAGTCTGGCAGCTGCAGCACATACAGTAAGAGACTTAGAAAAATCAGACTTAAAGCACATTTCGCTGAGCCCAAGGAAATGAGTGCTTTAAATGTGATTGATAAAGAAAGAACAGAAGGACAATTAAGTCTGCAGATTTGGATCTGAGGATGAGTAGTACCTTCATGCCGCCAAAAACATATCACCCTGTTGAAACATTTATACAATTTGTTTCAAAAGAAATTGAGACCTATTTACGGTCGATTAAACAGGGAGATATGCGCATGTGTCATAATATGACTACTAAGGAGAACTCCGCAATTAAAACATTAATGGAAGGTGTATCTCTGGTGATAAAACCCACCGACAAAGACGGCTCCATAGTGGTTATGGACAAAATCAAATAATGCGTCAGTTGTCTGATAAAGACACTTATGAGGTCCTGCAATATGATCCTGTCTTTCGTATAATGCAGAAAATAAGACAGTTGTTGAACTACTATGAGAAGAAAGGTATCATTGATAACTAATTGCAGAACTTTTTGATTAAACAATCACTGATTACTCCCGTGCTATATATGTTGCCGAAGGTACACAAAACGTTGGTGGATCCACCAGGCCGGCCTATTGTGGCCCCTGCTGATTCGGTACTATCACCATTGCCCATTACCTTGGAAAAGGCGCTCCCACCATTAATAAAGAACACCCGTTCTTTTTTACTGGACACGCCACAATTTTTAAGGACAATCACGGATCTCCAATCCGTTCCGGCTGACAGCTGGCTGGTAACAATAGATGTTGTGAGCCTTTACACATCTATAGATCATGACAAGGGGATTGAAGCGGTAGCAAAGTTGTTACGGATGAGTACCTATTCAGACTTGCAACAAGAATTTTTCCTGCAGATGCTACACCTTGTCCTGTATGAAAATGATTTCTAATTTGAGGATGTCTATTATTTGCAGCTAAGGGGAACCGCGATGGGATCGAAAGCGGCCCCACCCTACGCAAATGCGTTCATGTCGGCCTTTGAAGAGTCATATGTCTACAACAACATGCTTTTTCCGGAAAATATTTTAGTGTGGAAAAGATTTATAGACGACATTTTTTTGCATGTGGGCGGGGCCGCATGAGATCCTATCCGGTTTCTTCGACCATATGAAAATGGCCTGTGATGGCTAAAAATTTACCATGACTTGTGACAGACAGAGGGTGAGTTTTTTGGATACGGTGGTAATCAAAGAAGAACGAGGTCTTCTTTCAACTGACCTGTTCAGGAAAAGAACTGATAAAAATAGCATTTTACATTTTTCTGGTGCCCATCCTCCATCCCTGAAACAGGCAATCCCTAAATCACAATGTCAGAGGATTAGCCGCATAGTCTCAGATCCCTTGATAGTAATCAGAGATTAGATGAAATGTCCCAGAGATTTGGTGAAAGGGGTTATCCGAAACCTGTTCTTGATAAGGCTAGGTTAGACCTCATTACCCATAGTCCGTCTAGGGTAAAAAATCAAAGAATAGCATTTGTGCACAAATTTCAACCCTATAATGCACATCTGGATAATGTGGTCAGTAAACACTGGCACATCTTAAAGGAAGCCTACCCCACGGTTGTGGAATTTAGAAATCCACCTTTGATATGTAACAAGAGGAGCCCGAGTCTGAGGGATAAATTAGTGCACGCAGACGTGGGTGGCAAAAAAGAGGGACTGAGACAAAATACCCAGCGGAGTGTGAAAAAGGGTACATTCCCGTGCCTTCACTGCCTGCAGTGTTCCCACATAATCAAAGGCCCAGAATTTTTCCATCCACATTCTGGACAAGCTTACAAAATAAAAGTTTTTTTTACCTGTGAGTCTAAAAACATGATCTATTTGATCAAGTGCCCGTGTGGCCTGGGTTTTGTGGGAGAAACAATGCAGACGGTGAGGGACAGGATTTGTAAACACAAGTCCACAATCAGGACAAAGGACCTGCTACTACCGTTACCATACCATTTTGACAAATGTAAACATTTCATCTCTCAGCTGAGATTTTAGGTACGGGAGCAGGTTACAATACCTAGGAGGGGAGGAGATATAAAAAAACTTTTCAGAGACACAAAAGTCCTTTTAAGGACTATTATGTGTGGCAGCAGCAATCTATATTTTTAGCGCATCCTGCGCTAAATAGCGTGCAATAGTTAGGCTGCTGCAGACAGCGACAATAGGTGCGCCACGTCTCCTGTGTAAAGTGTGCCCATCCAAAAAATATCTGTGACAGCCAGTGAACTTTTTCCATAAAAGGTGTCTGCTGCGGACAGTGACATTACCAGTGCCACATCTGCAGTGTAACATGTGCGCTGAAAACATTTATCTGTGACATCCAGTGTTCTTTTTCCGTAGATGGTGTCCGCTGCGGACAGTGACAATAGCTGCGCCACATCTCCAGTGTAAAGTGTGCGCATCAAAAAATATCAGTGACATCCAGTGTACTTTTTCCGTAGACGGTGTACGCTGCAGACAGTGACATTAGCTGCGCTACATCTGCAGTGTAAGGTGTGCGCTGAAAACATTTATTTGTGACATACAGTGTACTTTTTCCATAGACGGTGTCCGCTTCTGACAGTGACATTACCAGTGCCACATCTCCAGTGTAACGTGTGCGCTGAAAACATTTATCTGTGACATACAGTGTACTTTTTCCGTAGACGCTGCGGACAGTGGCATTACCGGTGGGACCTCTCCTGTATAACGTTTCCTCACCCCAAATACCTGTGACATTCCCTGTAATTTTTTATTAGCCACTGGTGACAGCAGTGACATTATCAGCGGGATATCTCCTGTGTGACGTTTCCACATCCCAAATACCTTTTTTATTTTTTTTGCGCATACATTTCAAAATCCTACGCTACTGTAAGTATGACATACTTTCAAGCATATATAACATTTAAAATGAAGAAGGCGAGAAGTAAGCGACGGGGAAGAGGCTGTGATGCTGATGGTGCATACAGAGGCCATGGCCCTGGGCGCGGTGAAACTGTGCCTGCTGCCCGAGCACAAGAGATGCAATCATCCATGATACCTAGCTTCATGTCCCAGTTTGCAGGGCGGCACAGGACACCACTCTCGAAGTCAGACCAGTGCAACCAGGTGGTCGGTTGGATTGCAGCAGATAATGCGTCCAGTCAGTTAAGGACCACCCTGTCTTTCAACAAGTCCAGTCTCAGAAGCCAAGGCCCTCGCAAATAATGTTTTACAGGGTCAGCTCACCTGCAGGCCCTCGCATATAATTTTTTAGAGGGTCAGCTCACTAGCATGCTCTCACCTACAATCTTTTACAGGGTCAGCTAGCCTGCAGGCCCTCGCATATAATATTTTAAAGGGTCAGCTCCTCTGCAGGCCCTTGCATATAATGTTTTAGAGGGTCAGCTCACCTGCAGGACCTGGCACATAATGTTTTAAAGGGTCAGGTCACCTGCAGGCCCTCGCATATAATGTTTTACAGGGTAAGCTCACCTGAAGGCCCTTGCATATAATTGTTTAGAGGGTCAGCTCAACAGCAGGCCCTCACCTACAATCTTTTACAGGGTCAGCTCACCTGCAGGCCCTCACCTACAATGTTTTACAGGGTCAGCTCCTCTGCAGGCCCTCACATATAATGTTTTACAGGGTCAGCTCACCTGACGGCCCTCGCATATAATCTTTTACAGGGTCAGCTCACCTGACGGCCCTCGCATATAATGTTTTACAGGGTCAGCTCACCTGCAGGCCCTCGCATATAATGTTTTACAGGGTCAGCTCACCTGCAGGCCCTCGGATATAATGTTTTACAGGGTCAGCTCACCGGCAGGCCCTCGCATATAATGTTTTACAGGGTCAGCTCACCTGCAGGCCCTCGCATATAATGTTTTACAGAGTCAGCTCACCTGCAGGCCCTCGCATATAATGTTTTACAGGGTCAGCTCACCTGACGGCCCTCGCATATAATGTTTTAAAGGGTCAGCTCACCTGACGGCCCTCGCATATAATTTTTTACAGGGTCAGCTCACCTGCAGGCCCTTGCATATAATATTTTACAGGGTCAGCTAACCTGCCGGCCCTCGCATATAATGTTTTACAGGGTCAGCTCACCTGCAGGCCCTCACCTACAATGTTTTACAGGGTCAGTTCACCAGCAGGCCCTTGCATATAATGTTTTACAGGGTCAGCTCCTCTGCAGGCCCTTGCATATAATGTTTTAGAGGGTCAGCTCACCTGCAGACCCTCGCATATAATGTTTTACAGGGTCAGTTCACCTGCAGGCCCTCGCATATAATTGTTTAGAGGGTCAGCTCAACAGCAGGCCCTCACCTACAATCTTTAACAGGGTCAGCTCACCTGCAGGCCCTCGCATATAATGTTTTACAGGGTCATCTCCTCTGCAGGCCCTCACATATAATGTTTTACAGGGTCAGCTCACCTGCCGGCCCTCGCATAAATTTTTTTACAGGGTCAGCTCACCAGCAGGCCCTCGCATATAATGTTTTACAGGGTCAGCTCACCTGCAGGCCCTCGCATATAATTTTTTAGAGGGCCAGCTCACTAGCATGCTCTCACCTACAATCTTTTACAGGGTCAGCTAGCCTGCAGGCCCTCGCATATAATTTTTTTCAGGGTCAGCTCACCTGCAGACCCTCACCTACAATGTTTTACAGGGTCATCTCACCTGCAGGTCCTTGCATATAATATTTTACAGGGTCAGCTCACCTGCAGGCCCTCGCATATAATGTTTAACAGCGTCAGCTCACCTGCAGGCCCTTGAATATATGTTTTTAGAGGGTCAGCTAACCTGCAGGCCCCCCCCCCCTACAATCTTTTACAAGGTCAGCTCACCTGCAGGCCCTGGCACATAATTTTTTAAAGGGTCAGCTCACCTGCAGGCCCTCGCATATAATGTTTTACAGGGTCAGCTCACCAGCAGGCCTTCGCATATAATCTTTTAGAGGGTCAGTTCAACAGCAGGCCCTCACCTACAATCTTTTACAGGGTCAGCTCACCTGCAGGCCCTCGCATATAATATTTTACAGGGTCAGCTCACCTGCAGGCCCTCACCTACAATGTTTTACAGGGTCAGCTCCTCTGCAGGCCCTCACATATAATGTTTTACAGGGTCAGCTCACCTGCCGGCCCTCGCATATAATGTTTTACAGGGTCAGCTCACCTGACGGCCCTCGCATATAATGTTTTACAGGGTCAGCTCACCTGCAGGCCTCGCATATAATGTTTTACAGGGTCAGCACACCTGCAGGCCCTCGCATATTATGTGTTAAAGGGTCAGCTCACCTGCAGGCCCTCGCATATAATGTTTTAAAGGGTCAGCTCACCTGCAGGCCCTCGCATATAATGTTTTACAGGGTCAGCTCACCTGCAGGCCCTCGCATATAATGTTTTACAGGGTCAGCTCACCTGCAGGCCCTCGCATATAATGTTTAACAGGGTCAGCTCCTCTGCAGGCCCTTGCATATAATGTTTTAGAGGGTCAGCTCACCTGCAGGCCCTCGCATATATTGTTTTACAGGGTCAACTCAACAGCAGGCCCTCACCTACAATCTTTTACAGGGTCAGCTCACCTGCAGGCCCTCGCATATAATGTTTTACAGGGTCATCTCCTCTGCAGGCCCTCACATATAATGTTTTAAAGGGTCAGCTCACCTGTCGGCCCTCGCATAAATTTTTTTACAGGGTCAGCTCACCAGCAGGCCCTCGCATATAATGTTTTACAGGGTCAGCTCACCTGCAGGCCCTTGCATAATATTTTTTAGAGGGCCAGCTCACTAGCATGCTCTCACCTACAATCTTTTACAGGGTCAGCTAGCCTGCAGGCCCTCGCATATAATTTTTTTCAGGGTCAGCTCACCTGCAAACCCTCACCTACAATGTTTTACAGGGTCAGCTCACCTGCAGGTCCTTGCATATAATATTTTACAGGGTCAGCTCACCTGCAGGCCCTCGCATATAATGTTTAACAGCGTCAGCTCACCTGCAGGCCCTTGAATATATGTTTTTAGAGGGTCAGCTAACCTGCAGGCCCTCCCCTACAATCTTTTACAAGGTCAGCTCACCTGCAGGCCCTGGCACATAATTTTTTAAAGGGTCAGCTCACCTGCAGGCCATCGCATATAATGTTTTACAGGGTCAGCTCACCTGTAGGCCCTTGCATATAATGTTTTACAGGGTCAGCTCACCAGCAGGCCTTTGCATATAATTTTTTAGAGGGTCAGTTCAACAGCAGGCCCTCACCTACAATCTTTTACAGGGTCAGCTCACCTGCAGGCCCTCGCATATAATATTTTACAGGGTCAGCTCACCTGCAGGCCCTCACCTACAATGTTTTACAGGGTCAGCTCACCTGCAGGCCCTTGCATATAATATTTTACAGGGTCAGCTCACCTGCAGGCCCTCGCATATAATGCTTAACAGAGTCAGCTCACCTGCAGGCCCTCGAATATATGTTTTTAGAGGGTCATCTAACCTGCAGGCCCTCCCCTACAATCTTTTACAGGGTCAGCTCACCTGAAGACCCTGGCACATAATGTTTTAAAGGGTCAGCTCACCTACAGGCCCTTGCATATAATGTTTTACAGGGTCATCTCACCTGCAGACCCAGGCACATAAGGTTTTAAAGGGTCAGCTCACCTGCAGGCCCTCGCATATAATGTTTTACAGGTCAACTCACCTGCAAGCACTCACCTACAAGCTTTTAGAGGGTCAGCTCACTAGCAGACCCTCACCCCTAATGTTTTAGAGGATCAGCTCACCTTCAGACCCTTGTATATAATGTTTTCCAGGGTCAGCTCACCTGCAGGCCCTCGCTTATAATGTTTTACAGGGTCAGCTCACCTGCAGGCCCTCACCTACAATATTTTACAGGGTCAGCTCACCTGCAGTCCCCTGCATATAATGTTTTACAGGGTCAGTTCACCTGCAGGCCCGCGCATATCATGTTTTACAGGGTTAGCTCACCTACAATCTTTTTGAGGGTCAGCTCACCAGCATGCTCTCACCTAAAATCTTTTACAGGGTCAGCTCACCTGCAGGCCCTCGCATATAATGTTTTACAGAGTCAGCTCACCTGCAGGCCTGCGCATATAATGTTTTACAGGGTCAGTTCCCCTACAGGCCCTCACCTACAATGTTTTACAGGGTCAGCTCACCTGCAAGCCCTCGCATATAATATTTTACAGGGTCAGCTCACCTGCAGGCCCTTGCATATAATGCTTTACAGGGTCAGCTCACCTGCAGGCCCACGCATATAATGTTTTACAGGGTCAGCTCACCTTCAGGCCCTCGCATATAATGTCTTACAGGGTCAGCTCACCTGCAAGCCCTCACTTACAATCTTTTAGAGTTTCAGATCACCAGCAGGCCCTCATCTACAATCTTTTACAGGGTCAGCTCACCAGCAGACCCTCATCACTAATGTTTTAGAGGGTCAGCTCAGCAGCAGGCCCTCACCCCTAATTTTTTAGATGGTCAGATCAGCAGGCCCCTGCTCCAAATGTTTTTGAGGGTCAACAGCAGGCCATCAATCAGAATTTTTCAAGGGTGTGTATCATGTTCTCCTTTATGTGTAATAAAAGGTGTATTGGAGTGCCGGTTCCTTGTAATTTTTGGCAGCCCTTTCACTTAGTGCATAGGCTTTATGAGTGTAGGAGTCCCACTACCTGAACAATTGTACCACAATGTGAATGAGGCCCTCCTTTATGTGATATACAGGCTGTTTTGGAGTGCCTCTTCCATGTAATTTTTGGCAGCACTTGCACTTTATATACAAGTAAATATACAGGAAAGAATGTTTCCTCTAAAATCGATTTTCTCTTCGGTTTTGTGCGTATTATTGTCAGTCTCTAGAATTGGCATACTACTCGGACAACATCGTGCCCAGCAGCGACCTGGGAGTCCGAGATGTTTCCAGACATCCTCACCATGCTGTTTTCATCAATTTCTGACCTTTTCTTATGAACCAGGCCCCCTCCCCTCTTCAGAGCAGGGGGTTCTGGTTTAATACTCGGGTTCTCCCAGTTACTTCCATCATATTCAGTTGCTCTGTAGAACACCCGAGCATCCCAATTTGTTTGGCCCGAGCACCCGAGTTTTTGGGTGCTCGATCAACACTAGTTGCAACCTTGTATGCCTTTGTGATTGGGGCCTTTGATGGAGCCACAAAGAAGAAGACTATAATGTGAGGAACTGAAGCAGATCAAGCTTTCCAAGATCTGAATAGACTGCTGACTTTGCTTCCATTCTAGATTGCATGGATTATAAGAAGCCCTCCATGCAGCACACATATGGAGGCCTGGGAGCAGCACTGACTCAAATCCATAACAGCAAGATATAAGAGGAAAGAGACGGAGAGAAGAATTATGAGAACTATAGAAAAAATATTTACTGAGCTCCGACTTTAATACAACGTTTTTTTTTAGGCTATGTACAGACTTCATGGAAGAGAGTCCAATGTGGATTTACTTCAGATTTGCTGACGATCCACTGCAGAAGCTTGAAGCACTCCATGAAGATTTTGCTGCAAAGTTCCCCCTTTGTGGTCCAGGAGATGGACGTGCAGAGTGAGTTCTGCTCCAGGTTCTGCTCTATCACTGAATGCAGTCGTTTCTTTCCAGGGAGCTAAACAGCAGGAGGAAGATCTCCATCCACAGGAGAATTACAGAGATCTCCGGCGGTGCCGCTAATGATTCCTCCTGTAAACCCCAGAAGACGCGAATCCTGTCTATAAATTCTTCTCACTGACACTTCAAGGATCCTGCCGCATCGCAGTCTGGAGCCCTGGAGCATCCACTGCCGAGGTGAGAGGGGAAGGACACTATACAGAGGAGAGGATATATATGTATACCTGCCTCTCATCAGACCTGTAAGAAATAGATATAATGAATAGCGTTGAGCACGAATATTTGAAAAGCAAATTTTTATCGCGAATATCGGCACTTTGAAATTTCACGAATATTTTTAATATAGTGATATATATTCGTAATGATGAATATTTGTTTATTTTTGTACACAGTGATCATGTGATCATCCCTCCTTGCTTCTATCATGTGGTCCAAAGGCTTCAATATAACTTACACTGAGTCAGTGAGTGTAGCGCGAAAATTCGTAACACAAATATTTATTGTGATGCGAATATCGGCACTTCGAGAGGACACTGATCCCTCCCTTCTTTTAGCTGTGATGTCACAACAATACTGACATCACCAATCATTAATATCTACTTAGTATAAAGAAGAGAAAGTAGCGGCACTCGTCCACGTCATAAAACTAGTCCTGTACTCCGAGCATCCAGTGATACAACAACCGGGTGGCGGGCGGACTTCCAGACCTTCGCAAGGTAGTAAAGTGGCGACGGCCGTTTCGCGCAACACTGCGCTTCGTCGGGCCACCTGAAAGCCCAAGCGTGAACACACGCTAATTAATAGGACGCACTTACACGTCACACCTTGCACAGGTGTGGAAAGTCACGCCCCAGTAACCGGGCTTTAAAAACAATACAAAATGTCAAATGAAAAGGATAGACATTAATTACATGAGTTAACAACAATACAAATAGTTATCAACAACCAACATACTGCAACTGTATCCAACCAATATAACAGTGCCCCCCGGCACTTAGAGGGGGACTGCAGGTCCCAGAATGATTACAGGTGTACTGACAAATCGTTCCCCCCATGGCTCGGGTGCGGATAATCCACCTAGATTCAGACAGTAATAATAATTCATGGCGACCTCCTCCTCTCTCAGGGACATTCACAATCTCAATGTCTGCAAACTTTAAACAACGGGGGTTACTATTATGTTTTTCCCTTACATGTTCGATAAGGCGGGGACACCCCTTGCCTGTACTCACTGAATTTACATGTTCCCTAAAACGTTCAAACATAGGTCGTATAGTTTTGCCTATGTAGAAATTGCGACAATCGCAAAATACGACATGGACAACGTAAGGGGACCTGCAGGTAATGAAATGACGAACTCTATGGGTAACTCCACCCGAGTTCAAAATCTTGCTCTGAGCATTTTGTGGACAGAAGGAACAGTGACCGCACTTATAATTCCCAGGTCTAATATTCCTGGTAAGCCAAGAGGGATTAAAGGTAGGACGTAAGACACTGTGCACAAGTTGATCTCTTAAAGTAGAACATTTTTTAAAGATTGTGAATGTCCCTGAGAGAGGAGGAGGTCGCCATGAATTATTATTACAGTCTGAATCTAGGTGGATTATCCGCACCCGAGCCATGGGGGGAACGATTTGTCACCTGTAATCATTCTGGGACCTGCAGTTCCCCCCCTAAGTGCCGGGGGGCACTGTTATATTGGTTGGATACAGTTGCAGTATGTTGGTTGTTGATAACTATTTGTATTGTTGTTAACTCATGTAATTAATGTCTATCCTTTTCATTTGACATTTTGTATTGTTTTTAGAGCCCGGTTACTGGGGGCGTGACTTTCCACACCTGTGCAAGGTGTGACGTGTAAGTGCGTCCTATTAATTAGCGTGTGTTCACGCTTGGGCTTTCAGGTGGCCCGACAAAGCGCAGTGTTGCGTGAAACAGCCGTCGCCACTTTACTACCTTGCGAAGGTCTGGAAGTCCGCCCGCCACCCGGTTGTTGTATCACTGGATGCTCGGAATAAAGGACTAGTTTTATCACGTGGACGAGTGCCGCTACTTTCTCTTCTTTATACAAGGTATCTATGGACTTATTTTGGCTGAGCACCGTACACACCGTGATCCTGACCGGAGCAGTGTCTATTGGCACAGTGTGGGTTTTTGCCAAACACGGACCTCTGTAGTGCCGCCCGCACTCTTTGTTCTACTGCATACCATTAATATCTACTTAGACCTGATTAAATGTGATTATGTATTACGAAAATAATTTCGGATCAAAAGTAGCGATTTTTGCAATCGCGAATGTTTTCTAACACTATGTATGCATATAAAGTGGTTGTTCTCACATGCATGTGACATGTAATAAATTACACTGCTGTTATATTACTTACATGTATCAGTAGTTCTTCCTCTGTGTTGCGAAAACTGCTTCCAACCATCTTTTCCAATCTTCTCAAACTTCGAGTATTTGGATTAACGCCACGCCCTATTATTACGGGAGATTTACAAAGTAAAAAAAAGGCAACGAATATAACGAATTCGTGAATTCACGAATATATGGTGAATATTCGTCCATATATTCGCGAAATATTGTGAAATTGAATATGGCCCCTGCCGCTAAACACTAATAATGAACCAGCTCTCACATGACCTCCGGCCACAAGGCCCAGGTTCAGGCCTGCTTAAACTCTGGCCAGCCTCTGTCACATGCCCTGTTCACTGACCCCGGTGATTTCCGGGCAGGCAGACTGGAACAGTATGCTCTCTTTCTTCTCGCTTGCCAAGCCTCCATTGTCATCTTGTAGAGGTTGTTTTTAGTGCTGCAGCGGGCGTGGTGACACGCAAATGGACAAAGTTGTCGTCTGAAAGTCTTCAAAAGATGACTTTTGGCAAAATGAATGAAGCCTGGACTCAAGAGGATTTTATATTCTTCTGGATGAGGCCAATTAAAAGATCTGGCCTTGCTGAGGGTGCCCCATCTTCCCACTGTTGCTATCTGCCTGCCCTCCTGCCTACAATCATGTACCATATGGCTGCTGCTGCCTGCCTATAATCATGTACCATATGGCTGCTGCTGCCTGCCTATAATGATGTACCATATGGCTGCTGCTCCCTCTATCATACTGCTGCCTGCCTATAATCCTGTACCATATGGCTGCTGCTGCCTGCCGATAATCATGTACCATATGGCTGCTGCTGCCTCTATCATGCTGCTGCCTGCCTATAATCATGTACCATATGGCTGCTGCTGCCTCTATCATGCTGCTGCCTGCCTATAATCATGTACCATATGGCTGCTGCTGCCTCTATCATACTGCTGCCTGCCTATAATCCTGTACCATATGGCTGCTGCTCCCTCTATCATACTGCTGCCTGCCTATAATCCTGTACCATATGGCTGCTGCTGCCTGCCGATAATCATGTACCATATGGCTGCTGCTGCCTCTATCATGCTGCTGCCTGCCTATAACCATGTACCATATGGCTGCTGCTCCCTCTATCATACTGCTGCCTGCCTATAATCCTGTACCATATGGCTGCTGCTGCCTGCCTATAATCATGTACCATATGGCTGCCGCTCCTCTATCATACTGCTGCCTGCCTATAATCCTGTACCATATGGCTGCTGCTGCCTGCCTATAATCATGTACCATATGGCTGCTGCTGCTCCTTTCTGCTAACCCCCTACTGCCACCACTATTACTGCTGCGTATCTGCCTACTACTATTTCCACCCAGGGCAGTCGACCTACTGGCTTGCATATTCCATGCTATGCTGCTTCTGCTGCCATTACTATTGCGGCCACATGCCACTATATCCGCTCCATACCCTCTCCACATCCACACTGCGCTGCTGCTGCTCCCAATTAAAAAGGAGAATTTTTTTAGGCTCCTTCACATAAAGTTACTTTTCCTTTTGACATTTTTCCCCATCCCACTGTGTGTCTTTAACCACCTGAGGACCTCCTAACGCACGGATGCGTCCGGCGGGCGGTCCTCTTACTCTGGGTCGACGCATCGGCGCGTCATCTCACGAGACGCGAGATTAGCTGTGAACCCGCACTTGCGCGTTCACAGTGGCACGCATCTTGGCAGTTATACTACAGCCTGCCAGCGATGATCAATCGCTGGCAGGCTGTAGATGTAAAATAAATCGCATCAAACAGGTATATCAGAGGCTGTTTTGTTTTGTTAACAGCGTCTGATATACCTGCTTCCTGCTCCTCTGGTCCCGTTTGCTGGGATGGACCAGCAGAGGACCGGGTAGCTCTGTAAAGTAGCACCAAGCACCACACTACACCCCCCACCACCCCCCTGTCACTTATTAACCCCTTGTTAACCCCTGATCACCCCATATAGACTCCCTGATCACCCCCCTGTCACTGATCACCCCCCTGTAAGGCTCCATTCACATGTCCATATGTGTTTTGTGGATCCACGGATCCGCAAAACACGGACACCAGCAATGTGCTTTCTGCATTTTGCAGATCCGCACATTGCTAGAACTATATAAAAAATGCCTTTTCTTGTCTGCAATTCCGGACAAGAATAGGACATGTTCTATATTTTTGCGGAACGGAAATGCAGACCCGGAAGTGTGGATCCGCAATTCTAGATCTGAGCGGGACAAAGTCTGTCCCCATAGAAATTAATAGGTCCGCCATTCCGTTCTGCAGAATTGCGGACGTGTGAATGAAGCCTAAATGTGACGGTGCGGATTCCTTTAGCAGACATACATACATGCACTCAGCTTTATATATTAGATAACTGAATTTATAATGGAATGACGTAGTGATGGTAATCAGGAAAACTAAACACACAATTTCCCGAGTTTGAATAAGAGATTCAGTCCGAATTTGGGGTAAACATACATAATGGCGATGAATAGAGCGGTGACCGCGCTATTGATGCAGATGATGAACGGTGATCTGTGTCAATTGAACATTAGATCAGATAACAGAAAATCCAAGTACATGTATGAGACGACAGCTCCGCACATACTGGCCAAAGAGAATTCTGAATATGGACCCTCCACGGGTTTGGTCAGAAGAACAATAGCTGAAGGGTAAAGAGGAGCGAGTGTAAGGAGGGTGTGAATTGCAGCTATCAGAAAATCTGGGCCCTGGCATTGATAAGACCCAACATGTAAAATATTTATGAACCAAAATCAGTATCATCATCATTCTGAAAGCTTGTGCAATCTTATAAGAAGCACAGGAGGAAACCTGATCTGAAGATTCAGTGCAGCACAGAGAAGACAATTTTCCATCTGTTTTTCCATGGCGAGATGGGACTGGGACTAAGCGCTGGCCTCAGGTGGTCAGGCTTACGGAAACTGTTGAGTGGCCCGGCGCTTGGCTGTTCCCGTAGCCCCCATTTCATAGCTTGTTCTGCAATGCTTCCATTAACTGCAATTGTTACAGAAACAGTGGAGCACCGGCGCACTCAACCGTTTCCGTAAGCCCGGCCACCTGGGGTCAGAGCTTAGTCTCATCTCACTTTGGAAACTGCAATATAGGAGGAAAAAATATTTGTCCTTTTTTTGTATATTCAGAAATGATAAATGGGGTTGATATTGAGCTGACCCTTCACTGACACCTGAACTCTGCAGAGGAATATTTCTTTTCTTAGCAAGGAAATCAAGATTTCTTTGAGTACTTTTGTGTGATAGACAAGTCTACTACACTTTCAAGAGCATCCATGTTGAAAATTTTTAATATAAAATTTTTCTGGATTTGGAAAAATGTGCAGAATTACAGAGTGAAACGCAGGATCAGAAATGTGTAGTAATCTAGCATTGTATAAGTCACAGATAAGATCTGGCAGTTCCTGACTCTATCATAAAAATTACACAATAAACCACTTTTATCGAAAGAACATATTTTGTTTCCAGTCAACCTCCTGAAAAGAGAAATGCTTCGTCAAGCAAAATCTGGTTCTTTTTGGTTACCACCTATTTACAGCTTATACAATTCCTTAAGGAGAAAAATGAATTAGTGGATCTGTTCAGATACTACTTGAGATGAAAGACAAATCTGGTGAAAAGGAAAGTGAACTTCCCAATCCTGAGTCAAAGATGGAGTCGCAAAATCCCACAACCTGAGAATGGTGAACATCAGGCCCTGACCAACCCTGAGAAAATTTTGAAAACAAGGTGCTTTCGTATAGTAGCATCATATTGTTCATCTGATGGCCATGACAAATCTGAGATGATAAAATACAAACACTTACTCAGATTGATGATCAGGCCAGTTAGCGGGAACCATCGCTCGTAGAGCCCAGTCTTGATGGTTGGCCGGTGTAACTGTTTGTTGGTCGATCTAATTGTTTTATGTGTTACAAAATCTCATCTTTTGTAGCCAGCTCATTGATCTGTGTAAACCGAATTTACTGCTGACAAAGAATAAATCTGTAAGGTTGACTGGGGAGAGTGTGCAGCCATTGACTCTGGTTAAGGGGGAAGCTGAGTGAGATGGGGAAGATAATACATGTGGTTTTCTCCATGTTAAGTTTTAGAAACTATAAGGGGAAGAAGGAGGATATAACAGATGAGATTCTGATTAGAAAGGAGGTGACATCTGGACAAGACAGGTACGTACATTTGATGGCATCAGCATAGAAGTCATACTGAAAGTCATGGGAATCTAAGTGCCTCAGGCTGAAGGTTTAGATTGAAAAAGAGCAGGGGTCCTAGGACAGAGCCATGAGGACCACCAACACAGAGGGGACCAGATACAATGGCGGTGTGTGAGTGGGAGACACTAAATGTCCAGTCTGTGAGGTATGAGGTCATCCAGTTGTGTGCCAAGTCAGTGATGAAGGCAGAGGAGAGGTCGAGGTGGAGGACAGGTCCAGGAGGAGGAGGACAGTACCAGGGGGAGGAGGACAGGTCCAGGAGGAGGAAGACAGGTCCAGGAGGAGGACAGTGCCAGGAGGAGGAGAACAGGTCCAGGAGGAGGAGGACAGGTTCAGGAGAAGGAGGACAGTACCAGGAGGAGGAGGACAGTGCCAGGAGGAGGAGGACAGTGCCAGGAGGAGGACAGTGCCAGGAGGAGGAGGACAGTGCCAGGAGGAGGAGGACAGTGCCAGGAGGAGGAGGACAGGTCCAGGAGGAGGAGGACAGTGCCAGGAGGAGGAGGACAGTACCAGGAGGAGGAGGACAGGTCCAGGAGGGGGAGGACAGTACCAGGAGGAGGACAGGTCCAGGAGGAGGAGGACAGGTGCCAGGAGGAGGAAGACAGGTCCAGGAGGAGGAGGACAGTGCCAGGAGGAGGAGGACAGGTCCAGGAGGAGGACAGTGCCAGGAGGAGGAGGACAGGTCCAGGAGGAGGAGGACAGTGCCAGGAGGAGGAGGACAGGTCCAGGAGGAGGAGGACAGTGCCAGGAGGAGGACACAGTAATGTAGAAGGCAGAGTACAGGTCCAGGAGGAGGAGGAGGACAGGTCCAGAAGGAGGAAGACAGGTCTCGGAGGAGGAGGACAGTGCCAGGAGGAGGAGGAGGAAAGGTCCAGGAGGAAGAGTACAGTGCAAGGAGGTGGAGTAGGACAGGTCCAGGAGGAGGAGGACAGTGCCAGGAGGAGGAGGAGGACAGGTCTAGGAGGAAGAGGACAGTGCCAGGAGGAGGAGGACAGTACCAGGAGGAGGAGGACAGTGCAGGAGGAGGACAGGTCCAGGAGGAGGAGGACAGTACCAGGAGGAGGAGGATAGGTCCAGGAGGAGGAGGACAGTGCCAGGAGGAGGAGGACAAGTTTAGGAGGAGGAGGACAGTGCCAGGAGGAGGACAGTGCCAGGAGGAGGACAGTGCCAGGAGGAGGACAGGTCCAGGAGGAAGAGTACAGTGCAAGGAGGAGGAGGACAGTACCAGTGGGAGGAGGACAGGTCTAGGAGGAGGAGGACAGTGCCAGGAGGAGGAGGACACAGTAATGTAGAAGGCAGAGAACTGGTCTAGGAGTAGGAGGAGGACAGGTCCAGAAGGAGGAGGAGTAATGTTGTTTGACGTTAGAAAGCAGGTTGTTAGAAACGTTTGTTAGGGAGATTCCGGTTGAATTGTGGGGGGTTGAGGTAGAAGGACATGTTGTTCAAATAGCTTTAAGCCATATGGAGAAGTGATATGGGGCAATAGCTAGACAAAGAGGACGGTCAATGGAAGGCCTTTTACAATGGGTGTGATAGTAGCATGTTTAAAGAGCAGGGGAAGTGATACATTGAAGAGATGGGTTACGGCTGCGATAAACACTGTGATGTGGTTGGGGATGAGGTGGGATTGGATGTGATCTGGAGAGTAGATTGGAAATGCTGGTTTTGGAGGAAGAAGAATGGATAGTTGTATAGAGGGGCTGTGGAGACGATAGGCTGAAGCTTTTTTTGCTGTTGTTAATCTTTTGTTTGAAGTATGAAAAAGAGGTGAAAGTGATAAATAGTTGATTAAGGTTGCTCTGCAACCCTAGAAGCTTGTCTCAGTCATCTTAGTGTGACAGGTTTAATGGGTCGGGGGGGTCGAATGAGTTTGTAGTTACTGTGGTGTTATACAGCGGTGGCAGCATCTAGAGTTGTGTAAAGATAAGATCCAGTGTGTAACCATCTTTGTGAGTGGCAGCGGTAGAACTCTGTGTGAGGCCGAAGGAGGAAGTGAGCATTAGTCGTTTAGAGGTAGCTGAGTGACAAGTGTCAATGGGAATGCTGAAATCACTCATGATGATAGTGGGAATGTCAGTGGAAAGAAAATGCAGGAGACAGGTGGTGAAGTGGTTGAAAAAGATGGTGGCATGTCCTGAAGGTCGGTCGACATCATAAATTATGACATTGAAAAATCAAGAAAATGCCTTGCCATGGTTTATGTAACTTGTTAAGTGTCTAGGTGTGGATTGCTACACTGGTAGATCTCCGCCTTATCATGGCTGATGATCCATCTGTAACATCACACATACACATCTCCACCTGATGAAGACTAACTAGAGAGAACTAGATATGAGCAAGCTGATTCTAAAATGTGTAAATTCGAATGAACCCGAATTTTGTATGAGACTTTTTGAGGCAATATGAGAACTTTCTTTTCAGAAAATGTATTCAGTCCCAAAATAAAATTTTAAGACTTATGATGTCTGAATTTTCTTCATAGGGACCTTCCATGAATGTGAGATAAGACACCATGTCTTTACAGAATTCTACCCGGTTGCTTCCCATTCAGTTCTTTCTCCTGGGGATCCCTGGCCTTGAACATCTCTACCTCTACCTTGCCTTTGTCTTCACCATGGTTTACGTCACATCTGTTATTGGAAACTTCACGCTGCTTTTCATCATCAGGATAGAACGAAGCCTCCATGAACCCATGTACTTCTTTCTCTGCATGTTGTCCTCCATTGACCTAGTCTTGTGCAATTCCACCACACCCAAGATGTTGGGGATCCTTTGGCTGAACTCTCATGAGATTTACTCCGAGGCGTGCCTCACCCAGATGTTTTTCCTCCACTCCTTTGCCATTATGGAGTCAGCCCTACTCTTGGCCATGGCATTTGATAGATATGTCGCCATCTGTAACCCTCTTAGGTACACCTTGATACTAACAAAATGTCTGATAGCACATATAGGTGTGTTGGCCATAATTAGAGCGGTAGCACTGATGCTGCCTTTACCTTTCCTTTTAAAGAGACTGCCCTTCTGTTCGGCCAATGTCATCCACCACTCCTACTGTGAGCACATGGCCGTGGTGAAACTGGCCTGTGCCGATACCACCTTCAACAACATCTATGGCATAGTGGTGGCTCTTTTCATTGTAGGGTTGGACCTGTTCTTCATCATCTGCTCTTATGTCTTGATTCTTAGAGCTGTTTTTCAGCTGGCCTCCACAGAAGCCAGAACTAAGGCTCTTGGTACATGCGCCTCCCATATTTGCGCCATCCTTTCATTTTACATTCCAGTTGTTCTGTCTTCAGTTGTCCACAGATTTGGAAAAAATGTCCCAAATCATATTCACATCCTACTGGCCAATGTGTACCTGATGCTGCCACCTCTCATTAATCCTATTGTGTATGGGGTGAAGACCAAGCAGATTAGGACCAGGGTGAAATCCGTCTTTAGCATTCACTTCATATGTTCTACCAATGTCTGCTCTGATATGAGAAAGGATCATAGTAAGCAGCACTCACACTGGAATGGGAGACACATCAACTAAAAATAGATATAATAAAAATATATAATAAAATGCCAATTACCAACATCACTTCTGTTTCTTTTGGAGTTTGTGTCTCAGCTTGAGCAATAAAACAATGTATTACGTGTTTAACTGCGGTTCTTTCCCAGGCAGAAGTATGGTCTGCTATTGAAACCCAAGTAGGAGGAGAATGTAGCTACTTCCTTCATAACTGATGTCGATGAGGGGGCATGGCTTTTTTTTCCCCTCTTTTTTTTGGGGGGGAGAACAATAAACTATATCTTTTGTGTTTCTTGTGTTTTAATCTTCTAATTTATGTGTGGAGCCTGCGGTCTGAGTGACACATCTCTGATGGAGAATTAAGCATTTTTTTTTACATGGACGACTATAGGTGATGTATGATATGGAATTCTGATACAATAGTGGCATACATCAGAACCTTCCATCTGAGCCCTAAGATGTTCATCTGGCTCAAGCACAATACTGTTTTGAAGACTATATATGAGACAAGGGACAAGCTACCCTCAGGCTCACTCCCACCTCACTCTGTGGATATACTGATGTGTTGATGTGTCTACCCTTATCGGGTTGGTTTAAAGGCTCCAACAATATCAAAACTCTTGACAGGCTGCAATTCACATCAGAGCAACTGGGTGGAAGCACACCGGAACATATAGGATAGCTATTTTGTGACAGAGTATCGTGAAATAATGTTTAAAAAAAACCTGATCTATCACATAAACTGCTCCCCATTTTAATTTATATAGCGCCAACATATTCTGCAGCGCTTTACAAACAATAGGGAGTAAACTGTGTGAGGGGCCATGGGGAGCAGTTTATGTGATAGTAGTGGGTCATGGGGAGCAGTTTATGTGATAGTGGTGGGCCATGGGTAGCAATTTATGTGATAGTGGTGGGCCATGGGGAGCAGTTTATGTGATAGTGTCGGGCCATGGAGAACAGTTTATGTGATAGTGGTGGGCCATGGGGAGCAGTTTATGTGATTGTGGTGGGCCATGGGGAGCAGTTTATGTGATGGTGGTGGGCCATGGGGAGCAGTTTATGTGATGGTGGTGGGCCATGGGGAGCAGTTTATGTGATAGTGGTGGGCCATGGGCAGCAATTTATGAGATAGTGGTGGGTCATGGGGAGCAGTTTAATGATAGTGGTGGGCCATGAGGAGCAGTTTATGTGATAGTGGTGGGCCATGGGGAACAGTTTATGTGATAGTGGTGGGCCATGGGGAGCAGTTTATGTGATAGTGGTGGGCCATGGGCAGCAATTTATGTGATAGTGGTGGGTCATGGGGAGCAGTTTATGTGATAGTGGTGGGCCATGAGGAGCAGTTTATGTGATAGCGATGGGCCATGGGGAACAGTTTATGTGATAGTGGTGGGCCATGGGGAGCAGTTTATGTGATGGTGGTGGGCCATGGGGAGCAGTTTATGTGATGGTGGTGGGCCATGGGGAGCAGTTTATGTGATAGTGGTGGGCCATGGGGAGCAGTTTATGTGATAGTGGTGGGCCATGATGAGAAGTTTATGTGATAGTGGTGGACCATGGGGAACAGTTTATGTGATAGTGGTGGGCCATGGGGAGCAGTTTATGTGATAGTGGTGGGCCATGGGGAGCAGTTTATGTGATAGTGGTGGGCCATGGGGAGCAGTTTATGTGATAGTGGTGGGCCATGGGGAGCAGTTTATGTGATAGTGGTGGACCATAGGGAACAGTTTATGTGATAGTGGTGGGCCATGGGCAGCAGTTTATGTGATGGTGGTGGGCCATGGGGAGCAGTTTAAGTGATAGTGGTGGACCATGGGGAACAGTTTATGTGATAGTGGTGGGCCATGGGGAGCAGTTTATGTGATGGTGGTGGGCCATGGGGAGAAGTTTATGTGATTGTGGTGGTCCATGGGGAGCACTTTATGTGATAGTGGTGGGCCATGAGGAGCAGTTTATGTGATAGTGGTGGGCCATGAGGAGCAGTTTATGTGATAGTGGTGGGCCATGAGCAGCAGTTTATGTGATAGTGGTGGGCCATGGGGAGCAGTTTATGTGATAGTGGTGGACCATGGGGAACAGTTTATGTGATAGTGGTGGGCCATGGGGAGCAGTTTATGTGATTGTGGCGGGCCATGGGGAGCAGTTTATGTGATAGTGGTGGGCAATGAGGAGCAGTTTATGTGATAGTGGTGAGCCATGGGGAACAGTTTATGTGATAGTGATGGGCCATGGTGAGCAGTTTATGTGATAGTGGTGGGCCATGGGGAGCAGTTTATGTGATAGTGGTGGGCCATGGGCAGCAGTTTATGTGATAGTGGTGGGCCATGGGCAGCAGTTTATGTGATAGTGGTGGGCCATGGGGAGCAGTTTATGTGATAGTGGTGGGCCAAGAGGAGCAGTTTATGTGATAGTGGTGGGCCATGGGGAGCAGTTTATGTGATAGTGGTGGGCCATGGGCAGCAGTTTATGTGATAGTGGTGGGCCATGGGGAGCAGTTTATGTGATAGTGGTGGGCTATGAGGAGCAGTTTATGTGATGGTGGTGGGCCATGGGGAGCAGTTTGTGTGATAGTGGTGGGCCATGGGGAGCAGTTTATGTGATAGTGGTGGGCCATGAGGAGCAGTTTATGTGATGGTGGTGGGCCATGGGGAGAAGTTTATGTGATGGTGGTGGGCCATGGGGAGCAGTTTATGTGATAGTGGTGGGCAATGGGGAGCAGTTTATGTTATAGTGGTGGGCCATGGGCAGCAGTTTATGTGATAGTGGTGGGCAAAGGGGAGCAGTTTATGTGATAGTGGTGGGCCATAGGGAACAGTTTATGTGATAGTGGTGGGCCATGGGGAGCAGTTTATGTGATAGTGGTGGGCCATGAGGAGCAGTTTATGTGATGGTGGTGGGCCATGGGGAGCAGTTTATGTGATGGTGGTGGGCCATCGGCAGCAGTTTATGTGATAGTGGTGGGCCATGATGAGCAGTTTATGTAATGGTGGTGGGACATGAGGAGCAGTTTATGTGATGGTGGTGGGCCATGGGGAGCAGTTTATGTGATAGTAGTGGGCCATGATGAGCAGTTTATGTGATGGTGGTGGGCCATGAGGAGCAGTTTATGTGATAGTGGTGGTTCATAGGGAACAGTTTATGTGATGGTGTTGGGCCATGAGGAGCAGTTTATGTCATAGTGGTGGGCCATGGGGAGCAGTTTATGTGATAGTGGTGGGCCATGAGGAGCAGTTTATGCGATGGTGGTGGACAATGAGGAGCAGTTTATGTGATGGTGGTCGGCCATGGGCAGCAGTTTATGTAATAGTGGTGGGCCATGAGGAGCAGTTTATGTCATAGTGGTAGGCCATGGGGAGCAGTTTATGTGATAGTGGTGGGCCATGAGGAGCAGTTTATGCGATGGTGGTGGACAATAAGGAGCAGTTTATGTGATGGTGGTCGGCCATGGGGAGCAGTTTATGTGATAGTGGTGGGTCATGAGGAGCAGTTTATGTGATGGTGGTGGGCCATGGGGAGCAGTTTATGTGATGGTGGTGGGCCATGGGGAGCAGTTTATGTGATACTGGTGGGCCATGAGGAGCAGTTTATGTGATAGTGGTGGGCCATGAGGAGCAGTTTATGTGATAGTGATGGGCCATAGGGAACAGTTTATGTGATAGTGGTGGGCCATGAGGAGCAGATTATGTGATGGTGGTGGGCCATGGGGAGCAGTTTGTGTGATAGTGGTGGGCCATGGGGAGCAGTTTATGTGATAGTGGTGGGCCATGAGGAGCAGTTTATGTGATGGTGGTGGGCCATGGGGAGAAGTTTATGTGATGGTGGAGGGCCATGGGGAGCAGTTTATGTGATAGTGGTGGGCAATGGGGAGCAGTTTATGTTATAGTGGTGGGCCATGGGCAGCAGTTTATGTGATAGTGGTGGGCAAAGGGGAGCAGTTTATGTGATAGTGGTGGGCCATAGGGAACAGTTTATGTGATAGTGGTGGGCCATGGGGAGCAGTTTATGTGATAGTGGTGGGCCATGAGGAGCAGTTTATGTGATGGTGGTGGGCCATGGGGAGCAGTTTATGTGATGGTGGTGGGCCATGGGCAGCAGTTTATGTGATAGTGGTGGGCCATGATGAGCAGTTTATGTGATGGTGGTTGGACATGAGGAGCAGTTTATGTGATGGTGGTGGGCCATGGGGAGCAGTTTATGTGATAGTAGTGGGCCATGATGAGCAGTTTATGTGATGGTGGTGGGCCATGAGGAGCAGTTTATGTGATAGTGGTGGTTCATAGGGAACAGTTTATGTGATGGTGTTGGGCCATGAGGAGCAGTTTATGTCATAGTAGTGGGCCATGGGGAGCAGTTTATGTGATAGTGGTGGGCCATGAGGAGCAGTTTATGCGATGGTGGTGGACAATGAGGAGCAGTTTATGTGATGGTGGTCGGCCATGGGCAGCAGTTTATGTGATAGTGGTGGGCCATGAGGAGCAGTTTATGTCATAGTGGTAGGCCATGGGGAGCAGTTTATGTGATAGTGGTGGGCCATGAGGAGCAGTTTATGTGATAGTGGTCGGCCATGGCAGCAGTTTATGTGATAGTGGTGGGCCATGAGGAGCAGTTTATGTCATAGTGGTAGGCCATGGGGAGCAGTTTATGTGATAGTGGTGGGCCATGAGGAGCAGTTTATGCGATGGTGGTGGACAATAAGGAGCAGTTTATGTGATGGTGGTAGGCCATGGGGAGCAGTTTATGTGATAGTGGTGGGTCATGAGGAGCAGTTTATGTGATGGTGGTGGGCCATGGGGAGCAGTTTATTTGATGGTGGTGGGCCATGGTGAGCAGTTTATGTGATAGTGGTGGGCCATGGGGAGCAGTTTATGTGATAGTGGTGGGCCATGGGCAGCAGTTTATGTGATAGTGGTGGGCCATGAGGAGCAGTTTATGTCATAGTGGTGGGCCATGGGGAGCAGTTTATGTGATAGTGGTGGGCCATGAGGAGCAGTTTATGCAATGGTGGTGGACAATGAGGAGCAGTTTATATGATAGTGGTGGGCCATGGGGAGCAGTTTATGTGATAGTGGTGGGCAAAGGGGAGCAGTTTATGTGATAGTGGTGGGCCATGGGGAGCAGTTTATGTGATAGTGGTGGGCCATGGGGAGCAGTTTATGTGATAGTGGTGGGCCATGGGGAGAAGTTTATGTGATAGTGGTGGGCCATGAGGAGCAGTTTATGTGATAGTTGTGGGCCATGAGGAGCAGTTTATGTGATAGTGGTGGGCCATGAGGAGCAGTTTATGTGATGGTGCTGGGCCATGGGGAGCAGTTTATGTGATGGTGCTGGGCCATGGGGAGCAGTTTATGTGATAGTGGTGGGCCATAAAGAGCAGTTTATGTGATCGTGGTGGGCAAAGGGGAGCAGTTTATGTGATAGTGGTGGGCAATGGGGAGCAGTTTATGTGATAGTGGTGGGCCATAGTGTTGAGCGCGAATATTCGAATAGCGAATTTTTTTAGCGAATCTCGGCACTTCGCTAATTCACGAATATTTCGAATATAGCGCTATAAATTCGCTATTTCGAATATTCGTTTTTTTTTTTTTAGTTATATTTTTTTCTTTCCCACTTCCCAACAGTAGTTCTTACCTGTCCTGAGGATTCCTGGCTCCCTGGCTGCTCTAGTCAGTGCCCGTTGCCGCTTCTGCCGACTTCCTTGCTCATGGAGCGTCCCCATCACCATGGGAACGTCTCCATATACTAAAATGTACTGTCGGATTTGAGGAATTACGTTGAAATCGCAATGCGATTAATTCAAGTAATATTATTCGCATTGCGATTTCAACTTAGAGCTGGGTTTATAATGGGTCAGCTTGTAGAATGAACGAAGTTAACGAATATGGAATATAGCAGCAGTGCTAAGTTGAATTCGCAATGCGATTAATTTAACTTGAAGTAATCGCATTGCGATTTCAACTTAGCACTGCTAGTGCTATATTCCATATTCGTTAATTCTAGCCTATGTAAGATAGCAGTGCTAAGTAGAAATCACAATGCAATTACTTCAAGTTATATTAATCGCATTGCGAATTCAACTTAGCAGTGCTGCTATATTCCATATTCGTTAACTTCGTTCATTTTAGCAAGCTGGCCCATTATAAACCCAGCTCTAAGTTGAAATCGCAATGCGATTAATATAACTTGAATTAATCGCATTGCGATTTCAACGTAATTCCTCAAATCTGACAGTACATTTTAGTATATGGAGACGTTCCCATGGTGATGGGGATGCTCCATGAGCAAGGAACTTTATGGTTGGCATGGTAGAATTAGCGAATAGCGAATATGACGAATGTATTCGTCATATTCCTCAAAACGAAGATAACGAAGTATTCTACATCTTCGTTTTAGCAACCTATTCGTCAACCTCGCTAATTCTAGCAATCAAATAGGAGGGTTGACTATAGAGACAGCTGTGTTAAATTCGCTATGCGATTTTTTTTTTTTTAATAGAATAATTATATTACTTGATATAATTATTATAATTATTCTATTTATTAAAAAAAAATATATAAATAATCACATAGCGAATTAAACACAGCTGTCTCTATAGTCAACCCTCCTATTTGATTGCTAGAATTAGCGAAGTTGACGAATAGGTTGCTAAAACGAAGATGTAGAATACTTCGCTATCTTCGTTTTGAGGAATATGACGAATACATTCGTCATATCCGTCATCTTCGCTATAATTCTAGATATGAAACCAATAGGAAAGTAGCCTTAAGTTAAAATCGCAATACGCGATTATTTAAATCACATATTAATCGCGGTAACTAGAATAATGACGAATATTCGATTTCGACGAATATGAAACGAATATTCATTAGAATATTCGCAAATTTCGTCGAAATCGAATATGGCACCTGCCGCTCATCACTAGTGGGCCATGGGGAGCAGTTTATGTGATAGTGGTGGGCCATGAGGAGCAGTTTATGTGATAGTGGTGGGCCATGGGGAGCAGTTTATGTGATAGTGGTGGGACATGAGGAGCAGTTTATGTGATAGTGGTGGGCCATGAGGAGCAGTTTATGTGATGGTGGTGGGCCATGGGGAGCAGTTTATGTGATAGTGGTGGGCCATGGGGAGCAGTTTATGTGATAGTGGTGGGCCATAAAGAGCAGTTTATGTGATAGTGGTGGGCAAAGTGGAGCAGTTTATGTGATAGTGGTGGGCAAAGTGGAGCAGTTTATGTGATAGTGGTGGGCCATGGGGAGCAGTTTATGTTATAGTGGTGGGCCATAAAGAGCAGTTTATGTGATAGTGGTGGGCCATGGGGAACAGTTAATGTGATAGTGGTGGGCCATGGGGAACAGTTTATGTGATGGTGATGGCCCATGGGGAGCAGTTTATGTGATAGTAGTGGGCAAATGGGAGCAGTTTATGTGATTGTGGTGGGCCATTAGGAGCAGTTTATGTGATAGTGGTTGGCCATGGGGTGCAGTTTATGTGATAGTGGTGGGCCATGGGCAGCAGTTGTGGTTGGCTATGAGGAGCAGTTTATGTGATGTGGTGGGCCATGGGGAGCAGTTTGAGTGATGGTGTTGGGCCATGGACAGCAGTTGTGGTGGGCCATGGGGAGCAGTTTGAATGATGGTGGTGGGCCATGGACAGCAGTTGTGGTGGGCCATGGGGAGCAGTTTATGTGATAGTGGTGGGCCATGGGGTGCAGTTTATGTGATAATGGTGGGCCATGGGCAGCAGTTGTGGTGGGCCATGAGGAGCAGTTTATGTGATGGTGGTTGGCCATGGGGAACAGTTTATATGATAGTGGTGGGCCATGGGGAGCAGTTGTGATAGGCCATAGGGAGCAGTTTATGTGATGGTGGTGGGCCATAGGGAGCAGTTTGTATGAGAGATTGGAAAGATGAAGATCAGCCTGTATTTGAGAAGAGGACTTCCCTCTTGTGTGCTAATGTTGTAGCATGGAAACAGGGGAGAAGTGGTGCTTTAGAAGGAGACAGCCTGAGGGGGAAGAGCAGGAGGTGCAAAAGGAGTGATACTACTGAAAGTGAATATGTCCCTGAGTGAAGCAGATTAAATGCCCAGCAGACAAAGAAATGTCCCCCCCTCCTCCCTTAGCAGATGAAGAAATGCCCCCTTTGAGGCAAATGAGAAGGTTTTGGTGGTTGCCCTGAGAAGGAGGTTAGGGAGGAGGCTTGGGACCCCATGCATATCTGTGTTGATGGTAGTGGTAATAGTGGCACCTATATCCATGGCATTGGTGGTGAGGGCAGTGACAGTGGCTGTCGGGCAAATGCAGATTAGGGGAGGGCGCCTCAGGAGCCTACCAGGATATTTCACAGTCTGATAAAAGCAGCATGGAGGGTGGGGACTAGTGTTGAGCGCGAATATTCGAATAGCGAATTTTTATCGCGAATATCGGCACTTCGCTAATTCGCGAATATTTCGAATATAGCGCTATAAATTCACTATTTTGAATATTCGTTTTGTTTTTTTTTAGTTTTTTTTTTTATTTCCCACTTCCCAAAAGTAGTTCTTACCTGTCCTGAGGATTCCTGGCTTCCTGGCTGCGCCATTCAGTGCCCGTTGCCACTTCTGCCGACTTCCGTGCTCATGGAGCGTCCCCATCACCATGGGAACGTCTCCATATACTAAAATGTACTGTCGGATTTGAGAATTATGTTGAAATCGCAATGCGATTAATTCAAGTTATATTAATCGCATTGCGATTACAACTTAGCAGTGCACTGCTATCTTACATATTAGGCTAGAATTAACGAATATGGAATATAGCAGCAGTGCTAAGTAGAAGTCGCAATGTGATTACTCCAAGTTACATTAATCGCATTGTGATTTCAATTAGCCCTGCTATAATATATTCCATATTTTTTGACTTTGTTAATTCTAGCAAGCTGACCCATTATAAACCCAGCTCGAAGTCGAAATCGCAATGCGATTAATATAACTTGAAGTAATCGCATTACGATTTCTACTTAGCACTGCTGCTATATTCAATATTCGTTAATTCTAGCCTAATATGTAAGATAGCAGTGCACTGCTAAGTTGTAATCGCAATGCGATTAATATAACTTGAATTAATCGCATTGCGATTTCAACGTAATTCTCAAATCCGACAGTACATTTTAGTATGGAGACGTTGTTGGCTTGGTAGAATTAGCGAATATGACGAATGTATTCGTCATATTCCTCAAAACGAAGATAACGAAGTATTCTACATCTTCGTTTTAGCAACCTATTCGTCAACTTCGCTAATTCTAGCAATCAAATAGGAGGGTTGACTATAGAGACAACTGTGTTTAATTCGCTATGCGATTATATAATTTTTTTTTTTAATAAATAGAATAATTATAATAATTATCAAGTAATATAATTATTCTATTAAAAAAAGCAAAGTAATATAATCGCATAGTGAACTAAACACAGCTGTCTCTATAGTCAACCCTCCTATTTGATTGCTAGAATTAGCGAAGTTGACGAATAGGTTGCTAAAACGAAGATGTAGAATACTTCGTTATCTTCGTTTTGAGGAATATGACGAATACATCATCACCTTCTTCTTTTCCTGATAAGACTACTTCTTGTCTGTGGCTCTATCCTGAGACATCTATATTGGCAATTAGCTTGTCTACAAGCTGAATCCCTACCTGACCATGTTGTTGTTGGTGCAGTCGCTGCAGTACCATTGTAGTATTGCCTTGTACTCTCGTGTAGTGGAGAATGCAGGCCACTCCTTGCGATTCTCACTGTGCAGCAATCTGTACTCCATGGTGGACACCTGGAACAGCTGTTATGGACAGGAACAGTACATATCTTTCACAGCCCACTGGATCAATGTGTTTTGTAACAGTGGAGAGGCAGCACCCTGGCTACAAGGCCAGGTCCTTTTGATTCCCTCCTACCATATCATGGGGCTAGCTCCCACAGCAGGCACTTATCTGCCTCCTCCACCTCCTCCTCCATGGACACCGTCCTGTCCCCAACAACTGCAAGGAACAGCATCACTACCTCTCCTTCCTATCACATCTGTCAAGTCAAGCATTGCCATGCTGTGTTTTAGCTGATTGGCCTAGGAGAGAGTAGCCACACCGGCCAGAAATTGCAGCTAAAGTACATCAGCAATAAAGCAGCAAACATGGTGGCCCAAGTCACATAGTCAACCTCCAATAAATAAATATATAAATAAATACACAGACAGCTTCTAAGTGGAAAAAAATGGCTACAATGTTTTTTAAGGATAACCTTAAAATAAAAAAAAATTGCATAATAAATTATCATAATAAATAATCATTATCATAAATTAATCAAAATTCAATCCAAATAAATCATCCATTAAACACCAGAACCAATAACCACCAGTCCACCCAGCATTAGCTGGGCGACAAACTCCCACATGCCACGACTCGAAGAGAAGTGCCCCCCCAAAAAAAAACACCGCAGCCAATGCTCTATCATGTTCACAAGACCATTGTTAAAGATGTCAAGACCTATATCTGATAAATGCACATTATCAGCTCTGTATAAACCAACTGTAAAACCTTCTAGGTCCGTATAACGATAAGAGAATCCACCAATCAACTGCATGAATTTGCACATTGCTTGTTGGATTGTCTTCCTAATCCGTTCAAGAAAAACACAATGCTTATTGGCCCAGACCAATCTGGGAATGACTTCTGAAAAGATTAAAAACTAATTTGGAAAAATTACATCTCGCCTCTAGTAAATCCAAGGTATTTCTTTTTCCAATGTCATTGCTCCCTAGATGAAAAATTAAAATGTCTGGTGAAGGCCAAATTGCGTTCAACATATTACTTTCTCCATCTCAAACCCCGAACTCCATACCAAAAAACATTAACATTTTTATAATTAAAACCTAAATTCTCAGAATAACATCTAGAGCTAGCTCGCTTCTGAGCCCAAAAAAATGAAGGAGTGGCCCCCGATCCATATAACAATAGGATCTAAAGAGAAAAATGAATTTGTAATTAGCAAATCAGGTCTAACATATAAGTGAAATCTATTAGATTCCCACCGGCCAATCTTTTTAACCAGAGCATCATTCAATCCCAACCTAGCTGTTTCTGTTGCAGCTCCGATTCTGAAAGAATGAGACGAAAAACAAAAGCTCCCTAAACCCAGTTCCAACAAACACTTCTTAAAATAAAATTAAACTGATACTTAGTAACTGGAAATAAATTTTCATGTAAAAATAAAACGCCCCCGATCCTTGGCCTAGTTCCCAACCAATGAACAATCTTCTCAACTGGACAAATAGATGAACCAGGAAAACTAAGCAGTCTCAACGAACAGCCTCTACCAAGTTGGTCTGTCTTTGGCCTCCTTATTCTCACCACCACAGAACCATCATCAACTTTCACATCCTCAATAAATAAACCTGACGGGGAGGAACGACTACTGGAGACCAGCTCACTTATACCTAGGGCCCAAAAAATGCCAAATCAAAAACTGTTCTGAAAAGACACGTCTCAAATTGAACGAAACAAATCTTATCCAAAACAACCCACATGCGTTGCAATATGTCAATGGAAATAGGGCTTCTCACATCTCCACTTACAAAATTCTTACCATAACCCTTTAATATTTGCTTGAAGACAAATTGATTATTCACTGGTTGCTTTCCCAACAGTTCAAAAAAGAAAGAGATACCGGATAACTTTTTGTGTATACAGGGAGTGCAGAATTATTAGGCAAATGAGTATTTTGACCACATCATCCTCTTTCTGCATGTTGTCTTACTCCAAGCTGTATAGGCTCGAAAGCCTACTACCAATTAAGCATATTAGGTGATGTGCATCTCTGTAATGAGAAGGGCTGTGGTCTAATGACATCAACACCCTATATCAGGTGTGCATAATTATTAGGCCAAATGGGTCAAAAGAAGGACTTGACAGGTTCAGAAAAGTCAAAATAGTGAGATATCTTGCAGAGGGATGCAGCACTCTTAAAATTGGAAAGCTTCTGAAGCGTGATCATCGAACAATCAAGCGTTTCACTCAAAATAGTCAACAGGGTCGCAAGAAGCGTGTGGAAAAACCAAGGCACAAAATAACTGCCCATGAACTGAGAAAAGTCAAGCGTGCAGCTGCCAAGATGCCACTTGCCACCAGTTTGGCCACAACATCACTGGAGTGCCCAAAAGCACAAGGTGTGCAATACTCAGAGACATGGCCAAGGTAAGAAAGGCTGAAAGACGACCACCACTGAACAAGACACACAAGCTGAAACGTCAAGACTGGGCCAAGAAATATCTCAAGACTGATTTTTCTAAGGTTTTATGGACTGATGAAATGAGAGTGAGTCTTGATGGGCCAGATGGATGGCCCGTGGCTGGATTGGTAAAGGGCAGAGAGCTCCAGTCCGACTCAGACGCCAGCAAGGTGGAGGTGGAGTACTGGTTTGGGCTGGTATCATCAAAGATGAGCTTGTGGGGCCTTTTCGGGTTGAGGATGGAGTCAAGCTCAACTCCCAGTCCTACTGCCAGTTTCTGGAAGACACCTTCTTCAAGCAGTGGTACAGGAAGAAGTCTGCATCCTTCAAGAAAAACATGATTTTCATGCAGGACAATGCTCCATCACACGCGTCCAAGTACTCCACAGCGTGGCTGGCAAGAAAGGGTATAAAAGAAGAAAATCTAATGACATGGCCTCCTTGTTCACCTGATCTGAACCCCATTGAGAACCTGTGGTCCATCATCAAATGTGAGATTTACAAGGAGGGAAAACAGCACACCTCTCTGAACAGTGTCTGGGAGGCTGTGGTTGATGGTGAACAGATCAAAACACTGACAGAATCCATGGATGGCGGCTTCTGAGTGTCCTTGCAAAGAAAGGTGGCTATATTGGTCACTGATTTGTTTTTGTTTTGTTTTTGAATGTCAGAAATGTATATTTGTGAATGTTGTGATGTTATATTGGTTTCACTGGTAAAAATAAATAATTGAAATGGGTATATATTTGTTTTTTGTTAAGTTGCCTAATAATTATGCACAGTAATAGTCACCTGCACTCACAGATATCCCCCTAAAATAGCTAAAACTAAAAACAAACTAAAAACTACTTCCAAAAAATATTCAGCTTTGATATTAATGAGTTTTTTGGGTTCATTGAGAACATGGTTGTTGTTCAATAATAAAATTAATCCTCAAAAATACAACTTGCCTAATAATTCTGCACTCCCTGTAGAAGAGACAGCCGAACCTTTTTGAATCAGATCACAGACAAAGAGAAGGATTAAACCAAAGTCATCATTTTGCAATCTTTCCATGCGGCTTTATGACTGGCTCATGTTCTTACAGCAACTGAATTCCTAATATTATTAATTACTAGTCCCAAATAACATTCCATAGATGTCCCGGACATGGCGTCCCTTCCGACGCATTGAGTGCCACACTCCGAAATCTCTCCCACTGCAAACGCGATAAAGAATCGGCAATGTCATTAGATTTTCCAGGTACATAAATCGCCTTAACCCATACATTTAATTTAAGACAGCACAAAACGATATGCCTGAGAACTTTTACCACTAAGTCACTTTATGAAGACAAGGAGTTGACCACAAATACCACACCCTTATTATCTGACAGTAACAGAATTCTCCTGTTCATAAAGCAAGATCCCCAAATAACCAACAGCAACTAATAACGGAAATAATTCTAAGAGTTCAATGTTTTTAGTGACACCCTTCTATAGGCCACTTCTCAGCTGACCATTTATTATAGTAAAATGCTCCATTCCCAAAACCGCCTGCTGCGTCCGTAAATAGTAATAGGCTATCACAATCACAAAACTCATGCTGCCAACATGTAAGACCATTGTACATACTCAAAAATTCAAGCCAAACACTCACCCTGCAAGCGAAATACAACTGCCCAAGTAGTGACTGCATCTCCCTCAAAGTTGATTTCTTCTTCGTCAACATAACCACTAACAACGTACGTAACTTATACAATTTATCCTCCGGCAGTCTAAACTCCATCTTATCAGAATCAATCACTTTACCTAAAAATTCCAAACAATCACAAGGTAAAACTGTCTTCTCTAATGCTATTGGAATACCGAACAAGCGGGAAAACGCTTCAAACTTAACTAACAATTTAAAACACATATCTGACCCTGAACTACCTTCAAACAAGAAATCATCCAAATAATGTAAAATCCCTCCTTCTGACGACTCAAAATCAATAACCCAATGCAAGAAACTAGCAAATGATTCCAAATAAAGGCAAGATCTTGTGAAACCCATAGGTAAACATCGGTCAAAATAAAACTTATCATCAAATTGAAAACCTAAAGAGTTAAAACCACTAGTATTCACTGGCAACAATCTGAAAGCTGATTTAATATCGGCCTTGGCAAGCAAAGCACCCTGTCCAAATTGACGTAATGAAACCAATGTCTGATCAAACGAAGCATATTCAACCGAAGCTTCAGATTTGTCCTCCTCATCTTAAGGGAACCCTTATCAGGGTATGACAGATGATGGATCAACATGAAATCATCAGAATCCTTTTTGGGATCAATGACCAATGGGGACAAGAGAAAATAACGAACTACTACATTTCTTAGAGAACTTCTCACCTAAAACTGACGCGTAGATGCTACATAACCCTGTAACTAATTATTAATGGACCTAGGCACACTGCGCTTCCTATCTTCATCCTTCTCGTCCTTCTTATCTAATTTTAAACACTCTTTGGCGGATGGTAATAACGACAAAATGTCGATAAATTCCAAGTACCAAATGCGTTCTTTAATTCCAGAAGACAAGTGATAATCTAACGGGGAGACCTCACAAGGAATCGCTTCCCTAACACGTCTCAACGACACCTAAACCTTTATCCAATCTAGGTAACCCACCAACTGACTGTTTCCAGAACTAGCCCCAGCGGCGGGCATAGACCCATCACTTCCGTCAGGACCAGCCCAAACCCCAGCAGCCGAAGGGTTAACAGATTTTACCATGAACTCAGAGAATGTTTTCATAAAATGTAAGACTGAATGAGGAACAGACTGGACATTTACTGTATGGTCTCACCACTAGGGGTCGCCTCCTGTCTTCTTCCAGAGGAACAGTGTGCAGGCTCTTCACCTACCACAGCAGCAGGGCCGGGGATCGCAGAAGAAGGGGACTTCAGGCTGAAGGAGGTAGGCAAATCTTCATCCAGTCCTCTGGGCAGCTGCAGGGACTGGGGGCACACATCCCTGAAGAGGAGTGGGGGCACACCGGCTGCCGCAAATTCTCCGTCAGCGTAGGAGCCTGTTGCCTGCTACCGCTGCTCCTCCATGACACCTCACCTCTAGAAACAGGATGCCGCTCCACACTGCAAGTGCTGCGCTCCCCAGCATATACAGGACGGGGAAGCGCCTCCCGGGAACGGCCTCTGGCTCCAGAAGACAGGGTACGACCACCGCTATTCTTCTGTACTGCGGTCCGCATCTGAAGGGGGGAATAATCTTCTCTGGCCCTCCTGGAGCATTTCACCGGCATCGCGCTGCGTTCCTCTTCAGCTGACATCTCCATGGCTCCGCTGACAGGACCGGACATCTGCGCTTCTTCCTCTTGACTTGTCCTGACTAACTTCGACGCATCCACCTCCGTTCTTTTTTTTTTTTTATTTTTAAAATTAATTTTATTGATATTTTCCAATATAACAAAGTGCAAAATTTTGCAAGCAGATAATCCAGTAGACATCATATGCATTGAGTACAGAGTGTAAAAACAAATCAATGATGAAGCTACAGGCATATTATCATTATCGGTATTGGCGGACACTAGTTAAGAGCTCAGGAAACGGAACAAATCTGCTAGTAAGGCATAGCATTAATCTTATCAAAACATAGAAAACGGGGAAGAGGGGTAAGAAGAGAGTGAGGGGGGGGTGTAGGTCTGAGGCAGGTAACAAGGGGGGTGGAAAGTGGGAAGGAGGGGACGGAAGTGGATGGGGGAGAAATTAATTATAACAAATAGACACCAGTGAAAAGCATAAATCAGTAGAGCTGGCTGTGATTAATACTCAAGCTCCGTAGTAATAATGCAACATTCCAATAATAAGAAGGTCACATGTTTTACACTTAAAGTCGTCAAATAAATGACTCACCAGTTCCAATCTAACAAAGCTTCAGGATCCGCGAGGGGCAAGACAATTAAATGAAAGGTAGACAGGTCAGTCACGTGTGAAAGGTATGTTAATGGATCAACATCTAAAGCATGTGAGCCTACTGGGATATCTCTAGACTGATTACTTCTATTTCCTTTTTTTCCAAGGATCCCAGATCTCGACAAATTTGTTATGTTGCCTACATTCCCAATATGACAGCTCCTCTAGCCATCCACCTCCGCTCTAAATCTACGCGAGCTTCCTTGCTGACTTAAATGTAGACTATTTTCTATGTCTAAACCAGGTGTAGAAAATGATAAATGAGACTATGTTAGACGGGCCTTCCGGCCCCTGCCCTTCACCGCCAATGCCACAGACATTTTTTTTGACCTGGCGTGAGCAGAGAAAAGTCACAGGTTTTCCCCGCTCAGTCTTTGCCATAAATACGCCAAAAATAGGCAAATTTATCTTCATAAATGACCTCCTTTATATGCTTAAGCCTACTATGATGGATTACAATCCACTAAGGGGTGACCTTTTCTCTAACTGTTGTTGTAGAAGTTTCCTTGTGTCCGACCTACATATCCAAGCTTCGCTAAAAGTGCACCAAAGTACGCCAGCCACAAACAATTTTTATCGTGCTTACAAGCACGTGTATCAAGCTCCTTTTGTGTAAGAAAAAAGCCATACTCCTCCAGAGTCAGACGAGATGTTCCATGCTTAGAGATCTGGTGCGCACGGTCCCCACCCAGACACTTTTCTTTATTTAAATAGACAAAAAGGGGTCACAATAGGAAGGGGCACGCCCAACACCTGACCACTCTCTTCATGCACAGTACAATCATACAGGAAGTGATGACACGCAGGAAGAAACCACCACATCTCCAATTACCACTAGGATTCTCATGTGTGCTTATGTACAGGAATTGCGCCATTACCTCCAGCGGTTGATCAGGCAACTGGAAACAACAAACGCACGTTCCTTTTTTGTATATTGTTCTCTTAATAAATGCATCCACGCCAAGCCAATAAATCCGCTCTTTGGGCGGGGGCCCTAGCTGACGCACATATATTTCCTAAGAAAACACTGCTCTGCAGTGCATCAGTCTCCCCGCCTACAGCGCAGTGCATAGCACATAGACTGTTTGCCAGCGGAGACCTCTGCGCCCGGCCGCTGATTTTTCTGTACATCCACAGTAAGATATCCGCTCCAATGGTTTACACACTGAGAGACATGATGACAATACATGACACATTAAAAACACATCCTAATAAAATTTCCACAACAGTCCCTCCTCTTTGTCATATGCTGCTCAGTGTCCCTCGATGATTCTTTTCTCCGGGGGGTGACTCAGGAGGTGGCGTTGGTCGCCGACTGGTTTGGAATCCTCTGCATCTGGTCCATGGTTTGATCTTTATTTCCACAACACTGTTGCACTTTAAAATGAACTTTTCAGGACTGTGCCTTAAGAAACTATCACCCCTATGTCACCTGTTACCTCCAACAGCAGTGATTGCTCCTGTTCCTCAGCTGCAGTATGTGTATATTATGCCTGTCCTTTGGTGGACAAAGAAGACGCAGATGAAGAATATCAATTGATTGTGTATATTTGCTGGAATGCCTAATCTTTTGCCTAATCAAGAAGTATTAAGGGTGGCTTAATTTAAAAAAAGGGAGTATGCAGTGTCCCACTGCAGAACAGTGATACACTGCAAAGGGGTTAAAATGTATTTTTGTATAGTAAATGTATTTTTGTATATGTATGCACCAGGTGTTAATAAGCAGTAGTCACAGCCACCCCTAAGAACTGGCAGAGAAGCCAACCCTAGATAAGGTGTCAGCCAGAGCCAGGCCAAAAAAGAACCTTACTGGAAAAGCAGGCCAGAAGAAAGAGAGAGAGGTGCAGAGTATACATGCTGTACAGGTGAATTGCATTACAAGAATCTTATAGACTATACAGCCACCCCGGACAAGCTTACAAAAGGTAGAAATCCGGATATGGCCATGGTTCCACATTCCACCAAGGGCATTGTGGAACCCTAAACTGTGAGTATGCATAAGAGATGAAGACCACATTATGATGTTGGGGTCCTCCCTGTGGTTGCATCATTAGTAGAGAAGGTGTGCAAGTCAGCTAGTGCAGTGTGAGAATTTCTCTAAAGAGACACCTTGCACTATTAACTACCTGTGCTGCCGTAACCTATAAAGAACTAGGAAAAGTACATTTATGTAATATCTGCTAAGTCATGCATGTGCCTGAACTTCACTCTTCAGTAAAGTGTTTTTCTAATGCAAAATGGCCTCATCATTGTCTCCTTAACCGCTGCACAGAACCCTGCCTTGCACCACAAAGGCAACAACATAAAGGGCACCTCAAACTACATCAGGCAGGAGACCCGCAAGAACCAAAGTGTGCCCCAAAGGGAAGAAAAGCTGCACTTTTCCTATCATTGCACGGCTCAGGAGAGTGACTACCAACTACAACCACCATTCTTGCTACTATCACTTCTCTCCTCCTCCTCTCCCCTCTCCTGGGCTTGCTGTCTCAACTAAAAGGTGATCTTTCCAATACATAAGCACACTAGGATCAGTCGAGAGTGCATGTGTTTTAAATATACCTCTGTCCTTCTCCAGACTCCACCCTACACCAATCAGCCCTCCACACCCCTCTGTCCCCTCCAAACTCCTCTGTCTTCTTCAGACTCCTTCGACATCTCCAAATCCCTCTTTCATCTGCAAATACTGTACCTCTGTCCTCTATTGCTCCTCTGTCTCCTCCAGACTATCCTGTCTACTGAAGACTTATCTTTTCTCTTCAGAGACCTCTGTCCTCTCCAGAAGCCTCTGTCCACTTAAGTATCCTCTGTCCCCCACCAGACCTTTCTATCATCTACAATCGTCTTTGTATTCTCCATACACCTCTGCCCCCTCCAGAGTCCTCTGTCCCTTCCAGAACCCTCTACCCTCCCCAGACTCCTCTGTCCCCTCCAGACTCCTCTGTCCCCTCCAGACTCCTCTGTCCCTTCCAGACCCCTCTACCCTCCCCAGACCCCCCTGTCACCTCCAGACTGCTATGTCCCGTCTAGACCCTTCTGTCCTCTTCAATTTCCTCTGTTTCCTCCTTACCCTTCAGTCTCTCTACAGTGATTTTTCTCCCTTAAGAACAATACACATGGGAAAGTCTGCTGGTCCTGCTGAAATTGTTGGGTGCAACCAACATGCACCCAATAAATGGACCTATCAATTACAGAACAGCTTTAACTCTAAATACGGCCCTGCATAGTCAGAGTTACATGCCTGCAGCCACCACAAGGGGCAGCGTACCTCATACTGGTCTTTGTGTACCTTTAATTATATCAAATTACAACTTTAGTGCAGGAGCGTGCAAATAATCCAAGCTCTAAATAACTAGCGCAGCAGATTCTGCTTCTAGCACGGAGGGCCTCAGTTGTTAGCCGAGGACATGGCAGCCCAGAGACAGCATCAGCTGAGTGAGTATTGGCCTAAGAAGAGGTCTATGCAGGAAAGGCCTGCACAAAGTGTGCACTGGGGTCAGAGGGAGAATGGGATATGTTCTCAGGGTGTATCATCCTCCTGGATGCCGAGAAGATACAAGGAATTACTGGACAAAGGCCATACAGTGAGAAGAGACACATGGTCCTGCATCGGATCCAAGCTGCAGTGTGCCATTGCTAGACTGCTCTTGTTCCAGGATGCAATTGAGATATGAGACATAATCAGGTGACCGTGCCACCTTTGTGACCTGTGTAATACCCCAGAGTGGCATTACCACCTCTTTGGGACCCCACTATCTGTAATGTGTGACTCTGTGTTACCCTGTGTCGTCCTGCAAAACCTGTATATCTATTTTATTGCAACAGTTATGTTTTCATATAATTTGCCTGGTTCACCAGCAGATGGCAGCAATCTGTGCAGAGCTACTTAGCCTGGAGTGCAAACTTCTTGTCAATTCCAGCCCTCTCTAGAGAGGGAGGAGTTCAGAGCTAGTGATAGTGAAGGTAAGTCTAACCTACCCCCTCCTGGGGAGAGGTTGTGTGTCGGCCAGCAGAGCACTGTCTGCTTTGCTGGGCCCAGAGGCCCTGCCTCTGAAGTCTACATGGTTGCTTGTCCCCTCCTGGGCTTGCATTGCCTTAATCCCAAGCTAAGAGAGTTTTATGCCTGGAAGAAGTTCCTAGGATTAAAGATAAAGTAAGAGACAGACTACAGACAGCTAAGTTACAGCAGAAGAGGACTCCATTTATTCTGCTTATTCATCACCCAAGGTCAACAACCCCTTTTTGCACTTGCTTCGGACTACACCACGTCTGGCATCCAAGGATATCCAGGTAGGAGCACCATGACAAGTGCATATAAAATATACAGAGACATTGTAGGCCATTCTACACCACTCTGGCAATCCTACCCCTGGGTACCAACCACCATCTACAAAGGGGACTCCAAGTCCTCGTTGCGAAACTGCAACTGGCATCACGACTAATTGCTATAACAGAGGGACATATAATTGTAGATACCTTTTAAGGGGTAAGGGATCCCAGGCGCTGGCAATAGGCCGCTGCACCTGAAACCATGGAGTACACTGTGCCTCTCTCCAGAAGAAGAGTAAGGATGCTTGTGTGTTCAAAAAGTTCTATGTCCTTCCAGTGGAGTGCCACCACCTTACAGGGCGCCATATCAAGTATCTGTCATGAATTGAAGAAGTTTCTATGTTTTGTATCAGAGAAATGTCATATTTAATCACAGGACAAGCACTTCCGGCCACGTTCAAACATGAAGGAAAAAAATCAGCACTTTACGTCAAATTCTGATGCAAAATGTTATTAAAGACAATCATCTCCTTGCTCTCAGCGGCTGAAGGTTTCCATCCAGAGGAGAATTACAGTGGTCTCCAGCGAGCGCTCTAATGATCTCCACCGTAAACCCCAAAAGACTCCGATCATTCCTCTTCTCTATAAATTCTTCTTCTTGACTCTGTAAGGATCCTGCTGCATCAAAGTCCACGGCTCCAGAGCGTCCACCGACACAGGTGAGAGGCAGAAGACATTATACGGAGGAGAGTAGCCAATCTATACAGTATATGTAGTAACAGCGGCCTCGCTAGGCATGTAGATTCAAGACTTGGGCCCAAGACTGCAAGCACATTGCCCCGAATCTCCGGCCGATAGCTGTCTTTTCCACTGCACTGGCAGCTTCTTTTTTGGGTTATATTGAGCCACCAGTGCGGGGGCTGCAGTGGGGCCCCAAATGACATCAGCCAGGCTAAAGTGCAGCGAGCCCGGCCTGCAGGAGATTCAGACAGGACAAACAGATTCCAGAGCTACTGCTGTCTGTCCTGCTCCAGCTGTCCAGATCACCACTGCTGGAAAAGTCTTGGAAATGGCCTCTGCCAGCCCAGCAGCAGCCACTACCAACCTGACAATATGGAACAGCAGAGAGGTGTGTTACCACTGCTGAACAGCTTCATGTAACTTAACCACCAAACATGTAGAGAACAGTGTGGGACCTGTATCTTTGTTAAAGGGTTTCTGTCACCAGATTTAGCTAAACATAAGTAGACTATTCCTTCTTTTATCAGTGCCCCTGTTACGCCAAAAATTCTAACTTTTATAATATGCTAATGAGGCTCTAGGAGCAGGGGGGATGTTGCTCCTGCTTCTAGAGCCTCCGTTCTCCCACCTTGATGTCCTCCCTCCAAGTCCTGATTGACAGGGCCAGGCAGCCCTTGCATCCGTCTGCCAGCCCTGTGCTCTGGTGAAGTCTCGTTCAGTATTCGGCGCCGGCGCAGTAAGGGAAGGGACGCTTGCTGGCTGCCAGCTATATTAACTGCGCCTGCACCAAATACTGAACAACGCAAGACTTCACCAAAGCACAGGACTGGCAGACGGACACAAGCGCAGGCTGGCCCTGTCAATCAGGACTTGGAGGGAGGACACCAAGGTGGGAGAACGTAGGCTCTAGGAGAAGGAGCAACCCCCCCCCCCCTGCTCCTAGAGCCTCATTAGCATACAGATGTAGCATGGTTAGCACTCCTTTTTTCTGAGATTTCTGAGTTTGGTTATCTAATCTAAGCAAACACCTTCAATTGTTTTCAATGGCTTTTTTCTCAAGATAATGAAATGAGTTAAGAAATTTGAGTTAACAGCGGGAGTGCTAACCCTGCTGCATCTGTATCATAAAAGTTAGGTTTTAGGCATAACAGGGGCACTGATAAAAGTAGGAATAAGCTACTTAGGTTTAGCTGATATTAGCACATCGCTAATGTCAGCTAGCTTAATAGGGTTAAATCTGGTGACAGAAACCCTTTAAATAGTATGCACTGTATTTAAAAAAACTATGCATAAACTGCTCGGTGAGCCTATGTATATACTGCTAGGAGAGCCTCTGTATATACTGCTCGGTGAGCCTATGTATATACTACTAGGAGAGCCTCTGTATATACTGCTCGGTGAGCCTATGTATATACTGCTAGGGAAGGCTGTGTATATACTGCTAGGGGAGCCTATGTATATACTGCTAGGGGAGCCTATGTATATACTGCTAGGGAAGGCTGTGTATATACTGCTCAGTCAGCCTATGTATATACTACTAGGAGAGGCTGTGTATATACTGCTAAGAGAGCAAATCTATATACTGCTAGGGGAGCCTATGTATATAATGTGAGCGGAGGAGATGTTGTGTATATACCGTGAGCAGAGGAGATGCTGTGTATATACTGTGAGTGGAGGAGATGCTGTGTATATACTGAGAGTGGAGGAGATGCTGTGTATATACTGTGAGTGGAGGAGATGCTGTGTATATATTGTGAGTGGAGGAGATGCTGTGTATATACTGTAAGTGGAGAAGATGCTGTGTATATACTGTGAGCGGAGGAGATGCTGTATATAAACTGTGAGCGGAGGAGATGCTGTGTATATACTGTGAGTGGAGGAGATGCTGTGTATATACTGTGAGCGGAGGATATGCTGTGTATAAACTGTGAGCGGAGGAGATGCTGTGTATATACTGTGAGCGGAGGAGATGCTGTGTATATACTGTGAGCAGAGGAGATGCTGTGTATATACTGTGAGTGGAGGAGATGCTGTGTATATACTGTGAGTGGAGGAGATGCTGTGTATATACTGTGTGCAGAGGATATGCTGTGTATATACTGTTAGTGGAGGAGATGCTGTGTATATACTGTGAGCGGGGGAGCTGTGTATATACTGTGAGCAGAGGAGATGCTGTGAATACACTTTGAGTGGAGGAGATGCTGTGTATATACTGTGAGCGGAAGTGATGCTGTGTATATAATATGAGTAGATGATATGCTGTGTATACACTGTGAGTGGAGGAGATGCTATGTATATACTGTGAGCGGAGGAGATGCTGTGTATATACTGTGAACGTAGGAGCTGCTGTGTATATATTGTGAGCGGAGGAGCTGCTGTGTATACACTGTGAGCGGAAGTGATGCTGTGTATATAATATGAGTAGATGATATGCTGTGTATACACTGTGAGTGGAGGAGATGCTATGTATATACTGTGAGCGGAGAAGATGCTGTGTATATACTGTGAGCGTAGGAGCTGCTGTGTATATATTGTGAGCGGAGGAGCTGCTGTGTATACACTGTGAGCGGAGGAGCTGCTGTGTATATACTGTGAATAAAGGAGCTGTGTATATACTGTGAGTAGAGGATATGCTGTGTATATACTGTGAGCGGAGGAGATGCTGTGTATATACTGTGAGCGGTGGAGCTGATTATATACTGTGAGCGGAGGAGATGCTGTGTATATACTGTGAGCAGAGGAGCTGCTGAGTATATACTGTGAGTGGAGGAGATGCTGTGCATATACTGTGAGAGGAGGAACTGTGTATATACTGTGAGCGGGGGAGCTGCTGTGTATATAATGTGAGTGGAGGAGCTGATGTGTATATACTGTGAGTGGAGGATATGCTGTGTATACATTGTGAGCGGAGGAGATGCTGTGTATATACTGTGAGCGGAGGAGCTGCTGTGTATATACTGTGACCGGAGGAGATGCTGTATATATACTGTGAGCAGAGGAGCTGCTGAGTATATACTGTGAGTGGAGGAGATACTGTGTATATACTGTGAGCGGAGGAGATGCTGTGTATAAACTGTGTGCGGAGGAGATGCTGTGTATATACTGTGAGGGGAGGAGATGCTGTGTATATACTGTGAGCGGAGGAGATGCTGTGTATATACTGTGAGTGGAGAAGATGCTGTGTATATACTGTGAGTGGAGGAGATGCTGTGTATAAACTGTAAACAGAGGAGCTGCTGTGTATATACTGTGAGTGGAGGAGATGCTATGTATATACTGTGAGTGGAGGAGATGCTGAGTATATACTGTGAGCGGAGGAGATGCTGTGTATATACTGTGAACGTAGGAGCTGCTGTGTATATATTGTGAGCGGAGGAGCTGCTGTGTATACACTGTGAGCGGAGGAGCTGCTGTGTATATACTGTGAATAAAGGAGCTGTGTATATACTGTGAGTAGAGGATATGCTGTGTATATACTGTGAGCGGAGGAGATGCTGTGTATATACTGTGAGCGGTGGAGCTGATTATATACTGTGAGCGGAGGAGATGCTGTGTATATACTGTGAGCAGAGGAGCTGCTGAGTATATACTGTGAGTGGAGGAGATGCTGTGTATATACTGTGAGTGGAGGAGATGCTGTGTATACACTGTGAGCGGGGGAGCTTCTGTGTATATAATGTGAGTGGAGGAGCTGCTGTGTATATACTGTGAGTGGAGGATATGCTGTGTATGCATTGTGAGCGGAGGAGATGCTGTGTATATACTGTGAGCGGAGGAGCTGCTGTGTATATACTGTGAGCGGAGGAGATGCTGTGTATATACTGTGAGCGGAGGAGATGCTGTGTATATACTGTGAGCGGAGGAGATGCTGTGTATATACTGTGAGCGGAGGAGATGCTGTGTATAAACTGTGAGCAGAGGAGATGCTGTGTATATACTGTGAGCGGAGGAGATGCAGTGTATATACTGTGAGCGGAGGAGATGCTGTGTATATACTGTGAGCGGAGGAGATGCTGTGTAAAAACTGTGAACAGAGGAGCTGCTGTGTATATACTGTGAGCGGAGGAGATGCTTTGTATATACTGTGAGCGGAGGAGATGTTGTGTATATTCTGTGAGCGGAGGAGATGCTGTGTATATACTGTGAGTGGAGGAGATGCTGTGTATATACTGTGAGCAGAGGAGCTGCTGTGTATATACTGTGAGCGGAGGAGATGCTGTGTATATACTGTGAGCGGAGGAGATGCTGTGTATGTACTGTGAGTGGAGGAGCTGCTGTGCATATACTGTGAGCGGAGGAGATGCTGTGTATACACTGTGAGCGGAGGAGATGCTGTGTATGTACTGTGAGTGGAGGAGCTGCTGTGCATATACTGTGAGCGGAGGAGATGCTGTGTATATACTGTGAGCGGAGGATATGCTGTGTATACACTGTGAGCGGAGGAGATGCTGTGTCTATATTGTGAGCGGAGGAGATGCTGTGTATATACTGTGAGTGGAGGAGATGCTGTGTATATACTGTGTGAGGAGGAGATTCTGTGTATATACTGTGAGCAGAGGAGATGCTGTGTATATACTGTGAGCGGAGGAGATGCTGTGTATATACTGTGAGTGGAGGATATGCTGTGTATACACTGTGAGCGGAGGAGATGCTGTGTATATACTGTGAGATGAGGAGATGCTGTGTATACACTGTGAGAGGAGGAGATGCTGTGTATATACTGTGAGCGGGGGAGCTGCTGTGTATATACTGTGAGTGGAGGAGATGCTGTGTATATATTGTGAGCGGAGGAGATGCTGTGTAAAAACTGTGAACAGAGGAGCTGCTGTGTATATACTGTGAGCGGAGGAGATGCTTTGTATATACTGTGAGCGGAGGAGATGTTGTGTATATACTGTGAGCGGAGGAGATGCTGTGTATATACTGTGAGTGGAGGAGATGCTGTGTATATACTGTGAGCGGAGGAGCTGCTGTGTATATACTGTGAGCGGAGGAGATGCTGTGTATATACTGTGAGCGGAGGATATGCTGTGTATACACTGTGAGCGGAGGAGATGCTGTGTATACACTGTGAGCGGAGGAGATGCTGTGTATATACTGTGAGCGGATGAGCTGCTGTATATAAACTGTGAGTGGAGGATATGCTGTGTATACACTGTGAGTGGAGGATATGCTGTGTATATACTGTGAGCGGAGGAGATGCTGTGTATATACTGTGTGTGGAGGAGATGCTGTGTATATACTGTGTGCAGAGGAGATGCTGTGTATATTCTGTGAGTGGAGGAGATGCTGTGTATATACTGTGAGTGGAGGATATGCTGTGTATATACTGTGAGTGGAGGAGATGCTGTGTATATACTGTGAGCAGAGGAGATGCTGTGTATATACTGTGAGTGGAGGAGATGCTGTGTATATATTGTGAGTGGAGTAAATGCTGTGTATACACTGTGAGTGGAGGAGATGCTGTGTATATACTGTGAGTGGAGAATATGCTGTGTATACACTGTGAGTGGAGGAGATGCTGTGTATATACTGTGAGTGGAGGAGATGCTGTGTATATACTGTGAGCGGAGGATATGCTGTGTATACACTGAACAGAGGAGCTGCTGAGTATATACTGTGAGTGGAGGAGATGCTGTGTATATACTGTGAGCAGAGGAGATGCTGTGTATATACTGTGAGAGGAGAAGAGGCTGTGTATATACTGTGAGTGGAGGAGGTGCTGTGAATATACTGTGAGTGGAGGATATGCTGTGTATACACTGTGAGTGGAGGAGATGCTGTGTATATACTGTGAGTGGAGGATATGCTGTGAATATACTGTGTGCGGAGGAGATGCTGTGTATATACTGTGTGCGGAGGAGATGCTGTGTATATACTGTGAGCGGAGGAGATGCTGTGTATACACTGTGAGCGTAGGAGATGCTGTGTATATACTGTGAGTGGAGGAGATGCTGTGCATATACTGTGAGCGGAGGAAATGCTGTGTATACACTGAACAGAGGAGCTGCTGTGTATATACTGTGAGTGGAGGAGATGCTGTGTATATATTGTGAGTGGAGGAGATGCTGTGTATATACTGTGAGCGGAGGAGATGCTGTGTATATACTGTGAGTGGAGGAGCTGCTGTGCATATACTGTGAACAGAGGAGATGCTGTGCATATACTGTGAGTGTAGGATATGCTGTGTATACACTGTAAGCGGAGGAGATGCTGTGTATATACTGAGAGCAGAGGAGCTGCTGAATATATACTGTGAGCGGAGGAGATGCTGTGTATATACTGTGAGGGAAGGAGATGCTGTGTATAAACTGTGAGGGAAGGAGATGCTGTGTTAAAACTTTGAGCAGAGGAGATGCTGTGTATATACTGTGAGGGAAGGAGATGATGTGTATAAACTGTGAGCAGAGGAGATGCTGTGTATATACTGTGAGCGGAGGAGATGCTGTGTATACACTGTGAGAGGAGGAGATGCTGTGTATATACTGTGAGGGAAGGAGATGCTGTGTATATACTGTGAGTGGAGGAGATGCTATGTATATACTGTGAGCGGAGGAGATGCTGTGTATAAACTGTAAACAGAGGAGCTGATGTGTATATACTGTGAGCGGAGGAGATGCTGTGTATGTACTGTGAGTGGAGGAGATGCTGTGTATAAACTGTAAACAGAGGAGCTGCTGTGTATATACTGTGTGCGGAGGAGATGCTGTGTATATACTGTGAGTGGAGAAGATGCTGTGTATATACTGTGAGCGGAGGAGATGCTGTGTATAAACTGTAAACAGAGGAGCTGCTGTGTATATACTGTGAGCGGAGGAGATGCTGTGTATGTACTGTGAGTGGAGGAGATGCTGTGTATAAACTGTAAACAGAGGAGCTGCTGTGTATATACTGTGAGCGGAGGAGATGCTGTGTATATACTGTGAGTGGTGAAGATGCTGTGTATATACTGTGAGCGGAGGAGATGCTGTGTATAAACTGTAAACAGAGGAGATGCTGTGTATATACTGTGAGCAGAGGAGCTTCTGTGTATATACTTTTTGCGGAGGAGATGCTGTGCATATACTGTGAGCGGAGGAGATGCTTTGTATATACTGTGAGCAGAGGAGATGCTGTGTATAAACTGTGAGGGGAGGAGATGCTGTGTATATACTGTGAGGGGAGGAGATGCTGTTTATATATTGTGAGCGGAGGAGATGCTGTGTATATACTGTGAGCAGAGGAGATGCTGTGTATATACTGTGAGCGGAGGAGATGCTGTGTATATACTGTGAGGGGAGGAGATGCTGTGTATAAACTGTAAACAGAGGAGATGCTGTGTATATACTGTGAGCGGAGGAGATGCTGTGTATATACTGTGAGGGGAGGAGATGCTGTGTATAAACTGTGAGCAGAGGAGCTGTGTATATACTGTGAATAGAGGAGATGCTGTGTATATACTGTGAGCGGAGGAGATGCTGTGTATATACTGTGAGCTGAGGAGATGCTGTGTATATACTGTGAGTGGAGGAGATGCTGTGTAGATACTGTGAGCGGAGGAGATGCTGTGTATATACTGTGAGCTGAGGAGATGCTGTGTCTATACTGTGAGTGGAGGAGATGCTGTGTAGATACTGTGAGCGGAGGAGATGCTGTGTATATACTGTGAGCGGAGGAGATGCTCTGAATATACTGTGAGCGGAGGAGCTTCTGTGTAGATACTGTGAGCGGAGGAGATGCTGTGTATATACTGTGAGCGGAGGAGATGCTGTTTATATACTGTGAGCGGAGGAGATGCTGTGTATATACTGTGAGCGAAGTTGCTGCTGTATATATACCGTGAGTGGAGGAGATGCTGTGTATATACTGTGAGTGGAGGAGATGCTGTGAATATACTGTGAGTGGAGGATATGCTGTATATATACTGTGTGCGGAGGAGATGCTGTGTCTATATTGGGAGCAGAGGAGATACTGCGTATATACTGTGAGCGGAGGATATGCTGTGTATATACTGTGAGCGGAGGAGCTGCTGTGTATATACTGTGAGCGGAGGAGATGCTGTGTATATACTGTGAGCGGAGGAGATGCTGTGTATATACTGTGAGCGGAGGAGATGCTGTGTATATACTGTGAGCGGAGGAGATGCTGTGTATATACTGTGAGCGGAGGAGATGCTGTGTATATACTGTGAGTGGAGGAGATGTGTATATTCTTTGTGTATTATGAGGAACTGTAATGTTGCTGTAGTGGTCTAATTTCTGCTGCATTGTGGCATTTGTTAGTGGTGGTTTTAGTATTATGTGCTATGGGGAGGTATTGGCGCCTGAAGATTATATATACACATACACAAATACATACAGTATATATAGTATCTTATAATTTTTTTTCGGGGGTAGGCTTGTGCCTTGGGGCTTGTATCCCTAAACTTTTAAAACCCTAGCAGCGCCCCTGTATAGTAACCTCATTATCTGGACATTGGACATAGCAGAAATGAACTCACTCGTATGGTCCCCTATGCACAGACATCAGGAGGCTAAGATATTGATGTGGAAGACTGACAAACAAAATAATATACTCCATACAAACTAAATATACCGTATATACATTCAATATAATATTTATAGAGAAATGTCCTGGACATCTTCACATTACACCACAGGAGCTTTTTGGACATCCCACTCTAAACCCCTAGGCATTAATATGGAGTGGGTCCTCCCTATGCTCCTCTGGGAAGGTCCCCTCTTCTGGATAAGCTTTCTATTAGATTTGGGGCTTTTTGTCCATTCTTCCAGAAGAGCATTTGTGAGGTCAGACCCTGATGCTGGAGGAGAGGGCTCAGCTTGCAGTCTCCGTTCTGGTGTTGGATGGGGTTGAGGTTGGGGTTCTCTGCGGTCAGTCAAGTTCTTCTAGACTCCCCCAATCATTGCCTTTATGGGGCTTTCTTTGTGTACTGGGTCGCAGTCATGATGGAGCAGAAAAGGTCCGTCCTCAAACTGTTCCCACAACACTGGAGGCATACAGCTGACCACAATGTCTTGTCTGCTGAAGCATTTCCCATCACTGAAACTAAGGGGCCAAGTCCTGAAGAGACCCCCACCCCCATACTATTACCCCTCCTCCACCAGACTGCTGGCACAATGCAGTCAGTTAGGTATCGTTCTCCTGGCATTCACCAGCCTCGTCCATCAGACGCTTGATAGAGAAGTGTGATTGGTCCCTCCACAGAAGAGTCCGGTGGCAGCATGCTTTACACCTCTCCATCCCACGCCGGGCAATATGCTTGGTGATGAAAGACTTGCATGCAGCTGTTCGGCCATGGAAACCCATGCCATGAATCAACCGACACAGCATGTTTTTTTGGCTGATGTTAAATTATCATTCTGTTTCCTGAAGATGATTGTAGGGGCGGCCATCTTGCCTGAGTTGTTTTTAACAGCATTTAGAAAGCATTAAGAAATAGCTTTACGATTTACAATGGTCAAGAGGGACCTCATTGACTTACATGGAAGCGTTTTCTAGGCTCTGTGACCTGTGCAGAGGTCATTGTACAGGGAGGGAATAGATAAGCTCCGACAATCGCCTATTGTGAATAGTGGATCCTGTCTTATCTGTCAATGTAATCCTGCCTGTAATGATTTCACCTCTGTGTATACATAAGCAGATAACTGCAGTAAAGCGATCTGTACAGACCAAGAAGTGTAACACCCCAGAGTGGTGATACCACTTCTGCACCTTGCTGCTATCTCTAATGGTCTAACCTGCCTGAAGGAAGGGTGGGGACCAGTTAGAAGTTAGATGTAGTTTTCACCCTGCAAGGGCAAGGGTGTGCAGGGGCAAGTCTCTGCTGGACGTGCCCACGACAGCCAGAGCACCCCCAGCTCTGCTGGCCATGGAGGCAGAAAATTAAAAGCCTCAGAAGCCAAGAGCATAGTTCCTTGGCCTAATCTAAGTCTGATTAAGAAGAGAAAATTGCAGCATAAAGAAGAAGCCAAGTTATCCAGTCATCTTGTCTGTACAGCAGAGTGAGAGAAGGATATAGCAGAGTTGAGTTTGCCTGCCAGTTTTAAGTTAAAGCCTGCTGGACCCAAGACAAAGCCTGTAAGCTGTTGGAAGAAAGTTTATTCAAAGTAAAGCTGCTGTTGAACTTCATCCCAAGGTCTAGACTCAAGTTATTTCTTCAAATCCCTCAATTACTCCCCCTTTTTATTGCTTTGGAGCCAAAGCCTGGGGTCCAGTGGTATCCAGGTACGTGCACCGTGACACACATAAAGTAGACATGTCAGAAAGTAACTTTAATAACCTGTATCAGCGGTGACATCCTGTCTTAGGATCA